>OY741959.1:7210000-8410000 GCA_963555595.1 Tethea ocularis | reverse complement strand
GAGAACAATTTCAATCCCACCAAAAACATTCTGTAAAAAACTAGCCAAGTCTCGATGGAGCTGCCTGTTTATCTCTAAAAAGCAATGAAATCTAGACAAAGTCGTGCCAAGTCTAAGGTTCCTTACTGCGATTTCTTTATTATGATTTATAGTTAATGTTGTGTGACTTGGTCATGGAGCACCTGGTTTTGTACCCTGGTGTACCGTTCAACGGCCGAGTCAGACAACATTAACTATAAATCATAATAAAGAAATCGCAGTAAGGAACCTTAGACTTGGCACGACTTTGTCTAGATTTCATTCTTTTTAGAAACTTTGTCATGCGAAACTTTGCTTTCGCTTAACTTCGGAACTAAATGACCTACATACTTGAAATTTTGGAATTATAAGTATGTGATTATAGCTTACTGGATGACGAAATTTCTGCGTTCTGGTCTTATCCAGAGGTTCTCAAATAGAGGCCAGAAAATGCGGCGAAGATTCCAGTAAAGGATGGTACGGCAGTGTTTGCTTCGCGCTCGACTTGGTGGGATACTTAGACCTTGAAGTAATTTATGCCATGTATTGTTTTGATGATTTTAATAACAGCAGTAGGTACACGTATTATCCAATTATAGCAAAGCCTTAGAATCTAAGGGTTAGATAATAAAACTGTCTAGATAGAGAGTTCGCGCCGCGTCTAAACGTAAAAAAAATATCAGCCAACAGCCACAAGAATGTAATATTTAATACCATTCCAAAATTCGGATTCCTAATGAATCGCTCAGACCAAGGAGTGAAAGCCGCGGACCGTGGGACCCTTGGCGGAATCTGCTATGGTAATCTAAGATTTATCGAGGGCAACATAAGGTTGATAATCTTAAAGCGCTCCGGTTCGCGGCGTTAACTTCTCGGTCATGATTTCGATCATTACCTACTAAAACCAAACACTATTATTCTTCAGAATGAAAACCGCATTGATCCTCGTAGTCGTCGCGTGCGCATTGGCCGTTGTTTACGGTGACTTTGTGTGCGGCAGTAGCTACTGTAAGACCAACCCTTGCACCACTCCCATTGCCAAGACCAGCTGTCGCACCCCGGCCATCTACCGTGCTAGCCATGCTGGCAAGTGCGCCTGCTGCCCCGCTTGCGTCACACTCCTCAGTGAGTACCTAACCTTATTTTTTTTTAGATTATAAATGCGAAAGTGAGTTTGTTTGTTACCTTTTCACGCCCTGAACCGATCACAATGAAATTTGGCACGCAGACAGCCTATGATATGGAAAGGAACATTACCTTGACATAGACTACGGGGGACACTCGGGGGACAGCTAGTTACATTATATTTTGCATGCCACATCACATATATACAACCAACATCAACAGACCGCGGTCCCCAGGCAAGATGACCCAGCCTGGCATAAGATCTTCCCTTTTCAATGGAGGAATCATCCACCTTGTTCCTCCATAACAATTAATATTAAGGTAATAATTTGATAGGTATTTTATTTAATTCTATATTTAAAACTTTCAGACGAGGGTGCTGCATGCAAGACCTACAGCAAAGAACTCGGAGAGACTCCCTCAGCCATATGTCGTGAGCCTCTCAGATGTCTCACTGGCGTTTGCACCAAAGTTACTCCCAGGCGCTAATCTCTAAAATGTATAATTAATTATATCATAAACTCATTGAAGCTTTAACTGTTCCTTACATGTTTGACACCAGTTGCCCTGTTGACAGGACTTCTGGAAGAAAAATTCCCGTAACAGGACACACGTTTAAATATACTTAAATAAAATTTGAGAAGCTCATAGATTTTCTTGTTTGAACGATCTTTCAAAATTCCTTATTTATAGTTTAAAGCATTTGCTTCATCTAAATTAATAAACTCATCTACATAAAATCTAAATTTGTTTTGAAAGAGTTGGTAATTTTTGTGTTTATTGCCAGCTCTTTGAAGTTTAAAATATGTCACTTACACCTTACACCTGTATACATACCTACATCTACATGTTATTGTTTAAAATAAACTTACCTCAAAGCTAGGTAACTAGCATCCTATACGAGTATATAAATCTTTGTAGGTACCTACCTATGTACATTTAATTGGGTTGGTTAGAATGTAATTAACTAATACTTACTTGGAAACAGCGAGACTCTTTGTAAACAGTAATCATATAACTACGCTAAATAGCAATTTTCAAAGCAAACATTCTACATATGAAATGTACCTAACCTAAAATCAAAATGTGATTAATTCGCACAAAATTTCCAAACCACAAATCAAACGAAGCGACGTTTCCTGTAGAAGCAATTTGATGGACCGAATAAATATTTTTCGAGCGATTTTATATCAATACGAAAATTCAAACTAAACGGTAAACTGTATGTATGAAATGCCTTATATCTCGTATATTATCAATAAAAGCAAATAGCATTACCTTATCCATCTGCGTTTCAGCCAAGTGACACCACTTATTTCGAGTGCTTTTCCCATCTAGAAACATTTTTTCATCCGAAAGTGGAAATATCTGATGTTCATTATTTGTTTCATATTCAGCAATCTTGTAACTTTTAGTCATTAATAGTGTATTAGATTTTGGTATTACTACCTACTAATAATTTAAAAGCCAATGAACTGAATCAAACCTAAAATCCTTTCAATATACTCTATTATTTTTTCATTCAGATATTCAGGGTTAAAGAGAAAGATGGAGTAAATATATAACTTGTAAGAAGACTACGTTGAAAAATAACAATAATTTTTAACCTTAACCACTGTTATACATACTAGTTATCATTACTTTTGGGTCACCCCTCGTATGTTATTCAATGTAATTTTGAATGTTACTCTATCCGATTTTAATGATTCACATAATATTACGAGAAATAATAGGTATTACCATACTATTTTAATTCGTTAATTTAATAACATGGAGAAAATATACCTATCTGTAGTTTAAACAGAAGCAGCTATGCTAAAAATAATAGAGAAACGATCGCACTTAGTCTTTATTTCAACAACAATGAAAGCTCATAATTTTATACAGCTTTACATTCTTTATGGCCTGCCACCGTTTTGCCTCCCCATTTGAGACCTTATTACTATTTAAACCGCAGCAGGTGTTAGAAAACAACCCTTGTTACCCGAAGTAGGTAGACAGAAAAAATAATTCATTCAAATACGTAAGACTTCATGCATATCTAATACCTACTAATAAAAGAGCTGAAGAGTTTGTTTGAACGCACTAATCTCTGGATCTACCAGGCGGATTCGAAAAATTCTTTCGCTAATATGAAGCTACATTATCCACAAAGGATAAAAGCTTTTTATCCCGGGCAGGCGAGAGAGAAACCGTGGGGAACAGCTAGTTTTAAATAAAGCCAGAGTTGCAGTGCAGTGAAAATATTTACAACATACTTAACTAACACAGTAAAAGAAAAGGTCGTGCGTAGCCTATTTCGTAACGATATGGAACGTAATATCAATTTCGTTCTACCAAACAGCCAACTTTTCTGTTTGTGAATGTGCTTAAAAAATGGATCAGCCAGGATCTATCCTTGTTCAATTAATTATTTTAGATGTAGGTATTAAGCAAATACACTGTAAGGCGTTGGTTCGTATGAGCTTCGTGAAAGCTATACATTTCTAACCAAAACGATCCATGTCGTTTTTGTACATACTTGTGTCCGACCGAAACATGTTTTTTTGCTAAAACCGAAACAAATACACTCATAACTTATGATCAAGCCAGCCTCAAAATACACTCATAACTTAAGATAAGTCATCTCAATCTCCTTCTTATATATTACTTGCAAAATAAAATAATTGACCAAATGCACACACAACAGAAATACACATATTTCAACTGTATACTTACATTACGGAATCTCTACGCTTTTTGCTCGACCATAACACTTGCTGTATTTCATGAACTGTAATAAATATACAGTTCAAATAAGTAAGTGTATTTCTGTCGTACGATGGTACGGAACCTTCCGTATACGAGTCTGACTCGCACTTGGCCAAATTATTTATTTTACTCATCCTAAGTAATCTCTTTTATTACTATACTAGCTTTCTGCCCCGCGGTTTCACCCGCAATCCAAAGCGGAGGCCTACCTCATAATATCTATATGTATGCTAAATTTCAGCCTGATTCATCTAGTGGTTTGAGCTGTGCGTTGATAGATCAGTCAGTCAATCAGTCACGCCTTCCTTTTATATATTTAGATTACGTCTATAAAATTACCATAATTTTAACTTGCGTCTATTTATTTAATATTTTAAAAACAAAAGATGTCGTAGGTAGATATCAACATTTTTAATTTCTAATAAGTGTTGTAAGTAATTATTGAGATCTTGTAAACGTAATAAAATTAATTAAAAACCCGCTATAGTTGCTGTGCTACGAGGAGCTACGATGAGCTACGAAGAACTACGAGGTGGTAAAAAAAGTATTTTACAGGCGGTAGTACCTAGTACAAATATTGATTCACACCAAATTCGTTATTAAAAATTTAACATAATACAATGTGGAAATTTGAGATAGGTCAATGAGGTTACCTTTAATGTTGAAGCCACGCGAATATGGTCTTACTTAGAATATAGTAGTGTGCTTAGAAAAATCCCTCATAAATCAATAGCTTTTTGAGTAGCAATGCTACTGCCATAGTAAAAACAGGCAAAATATTCATGTGGGCTAATAAAGTCATCTAGTCTATATCCCATAACGCGTCGGTTGTCTATAAAATATCGGAAACTCTTAAACCGTACATTTCTCTCTCTCTGGTCGGTCCCTCATGTCTGTGGATCGTGGTCAGCATCAGGATTGCATGATGATCAGCCATGCCGTTCATACATTAGATGGCTGCGAGGACGCTGCCACGCCAGGAGAAGCCGTGTTAGCAGTCAAAACTTTTCGATTAGCGTCAGTGGCGCCATCTTCATACACCGAGCTTATAAAAGGACCAACATCGCGGTCTGTGCCCCTATTTGCTCGGCGTGCGCTCAACAGTAACAATAGCTTTCGTTTCATGTAGTTTTTCTATATAATTAATTGTTTTGAATGATGTATATTGGTCTATTCTACGTTATAAATAGATCTTATTTTCCCCTTTTTATTACAGGACCCAGGACATAAAAGAAACAGGTTGAAAGCTTGATATTTTATTGACTTTTATTATGTATCCTATCTGCTTACATTTTGCCGTTGTTATGTGCCTTATGGGATTCCTTTGATAAACCAACATAAAGAAACCGTAAAACTGTATCGGCTATAAATCTGACACTTTTATTACTTAACTGGCTCGATATGCATTTATTTGATCTTTCTTTTCGGCCAGACGGCCGGATAATCATAAACATCTTTCATAACGTTTGAGTGCTCATCATAAAGAAATTGTCTATCGACTCGCTGAGATTCGATCAACAATATCATAGATTTCGGGTCGGCGCAAAAAATACGTATCGGCAAATAACAGCTCACTTGAGGAGTGAGCTCTTATTTCGTTTAGTTCGAATGATCGTAAGTATTAGATAATATTTTGAAGATTTGTGACTTTATTACTGCGGTGCTAAGGTTGTAATTAGGTTGAACTTAAAACTGTTTTAAAACATTTCTCTCCGTTTGTTAGTAAACATATGCAGCTGTAATAGTAGTTTATGATACTGTTGCATAATAGGGGTTATTAAATACGAGTGTGAGTTTAAGTAGCAAAACCGATACTATTTTTCTACCAACTTTAAAAAAAAAACTATTTTTGTGACATTTTTCGTCAAAATGATTAATGTAGGCAAAAACAATAAAATAAACAGACACAATAATAATATACCTAATCAAATCCGTGTTGCCAACTCCCAAAAATTCTTACCTCTAAAGTTCAAGTCAAAAATTTGTCACATTGTCATCGTCAAATTGAATTGATACTGATTGATTATACTATTGATAGGTCCAAAGTGTACTTTAATAGAAAAAAAGTTATTTTATAGCATTATCTTGGGAACACAACTGTACTATAATGAATCATTATACACGGGTGTGCCTAAAGTGGGTTATTAAAGTACTGATTTTGATTTCATAATAAGAACATTACGATATGAGAGTAGATAAAAGTATATATTCACGCAGACAGCATTTAGCTTGGATTTTGTACGTGACGCGATATCTATGATATTGTTGATCGAAGCTGAGAACCACAGAAGATATGACGCTTGTGTCCGTCCGTATTAGTTGGTAATATGAAAATGTTATATTACTTCTATGAGTAGAACAACAACTAGACTAATTGGGTGAATAGGCGTTATTATTTACCCATCTTATCAATAGGTATTATTTAACCAAACGAAGGGGATAGAAGTTCCCTTCTAATAAAAGTAGGTAGTTTCATCGTCACAGGGATCGAACCTGTGACGGATTCTGATTAGGTTATTTGGACACTCAACAAATATATAATTGATTAAAATGCAAGAATGAGATAGACGGAGTAGACATTACGTAGAAAGTTACAATAGGAATAAAGATGGAAGAATGAAAGATGAATTTACTGGATAGCACAAAATAAATCACAAATCAAAATTAAAAGTGTGATAATTAAATGACTAAATGAATAATGAAGCAAGCAAAGGAGTAATTAGCTAATATTGCAAGTATGTGCGAGTGGCGCGGAGCGTCTGCGGCGACGACGATCTGCTGCTGGGAAGAAGCGATTTAAGCCGCTTGTGGGATATCGCCACACATAACATGATAATTCGGTAAGATTTCCTAATTGCTTTCGATTAGCCACTTCGCTTCTCTGCGCAGCTTCAATGGACACACTATCTGAAAAACATCTCTTCTCGTCTACGCTTCGGATATCTCCACTTTGCTGGAGTCCGGGCCTAAGCCGGTTCATAAATTTTATAGAAGCTATCTTATAATTAATGAACGTATTAACGATTTATAACTTTTAAGGATGGTTCGTTTTTAATAACTTCCCCATAAAACTGTGACCCAGAACCTTCGATCTTAACTCATTCAGACCTTCATTAGAAGCGAAGCTGATACAGATCGAGAGATTTGAAACAAAGGGTGCCAGTGACTGGAGCTTGATTCCACAATCGCACATCCGTTCGTCTCCAAATGAATAATTAACTCGACCCTTTTTCTATTTTCTCGTTTTAATCTGAGTTATATGATGGCCCTTTTTATAATTTATTTTATTATTATGATTTTTTTAGATCTTTATCTAAGCTTAACTTATTAATCCGAATGTACCTATTCAGCAATATATGGCCTACACAAAATCAGTAGGAATATCCTACCTACGAGTATGTGTACGATTTAAAAGGATGGAGGGCTCTGGTCTTAAAGCATTCAGATGAATTTAAGCCAAGAAAAACTAACTTCGAATTCAAAATAGAATTTAGCTGAAAAAAATATAGCTAAACTGTTCCCCACCAGTGTCTCGGTCCCTATAAAGGTTTCACTCGCGTTCCCGGGATAAAAAGTAGCCTTCGGGGATAATGTACCTATTCTTATTAGGGAAATAACATACAACTCTTCAGCTTTATTATTAGTAAGTATAGATAGATTAAACAAAAATCGCAAAACGTCTAACATTCGATTACTTAGGTACATGAGGGTTGCTATTTTGCTGTAGGTTACAATTTCCATTGACAATGTTTATTTTTGATTTTTACAATAATCTGGTAAAAATCTTTGATCATACATAAAACAAGTATTTACAAACATTCGATAATATTTTTTATCATAAGCACACCGTGTTGATTGATAGTGAATCTGTATTTTATGGCTTAGGAACACTTAGGAATGAAGTAAGATTAAATATTAACAATCGATTCCATTTGCTTTCACATCAATTGGAAAGATAGACGTGTGCACATGTGTTTAATTTAATTATAAAAAATATACGTTTGGCATTATATGAGTGCTACATTATCAGTGATTGTGTATCTTCGACAAACGATAACAATTGTAAATAATAATGTAGGTACGCTATTAGGTAATGAGTTTAAGAAAAATATTCGGAGGCTACCGTCATTTGTTTTGCTACATAATTTAATACTGTATGTAATATCTATCTAGAATCGATGTTTGTGTTGTGTTACAAATTAACGTATTATCGAAAAAATATTGCAAATTGAAACATGATTGTTGTTGTTTTGTAACATTATATATCTAGTGTGAAAGGTTACGTAGATACCATACATTATAATTTCATATCTGGCTCACTTTGATTTTGTGGTAAACAATATTTAGAGCTGTTATTGTAAATGTATATACATATTATAATCTAGGACACATATCCATGTCTTATATTCTTGCTCGCAAACTTAAGGCACTCGAGAATATAATTATTATGTTTTTTACAATACTTTGACGTGTAGTGAATTAATTGTTTTCAGAACATGTAAAACTTCTCCTTCATTCGTCTTTTGACGCGTAAAGTATTCACGGATATACTTATATTTTCCTGATCAGCAATTTAATTGAGGTAAGTGAACAATATATTGTGTAAAGTTATAAGTCAGTAGTTTATTTTCCTTTGATAATTTTATATTGAATTTAATAATTCACGTGAAATTCAATACCAACACTAAAGTTTACAAATCCTATACTATTTATATTTTTAATGCGAAAGTTTGTGAGAAAGTATGTTTGTTACTTCTTCACGGCTGGACCAATTTTAATGATATTTGGTATGGAGGTAGGTGATATACTGGACTACATAGACTAAATGGCTACATAGGCTTTTTTTCAACACAAGTTTTATATTTGAAATAACATTTCTCCCACAATCCCAAAATAAAGGATAAATTAATTAAATGGCAGCTGTTTAGAATCTATAATCAATTCAAAGGAGTAAAGGAATCTCAACAACATACTTCAATCACTATAATATTGCAGCCAGAAGATAAAACTGGCCTATAATGACCTAATATAATAGATAAGCTAGCCTAAGTACAGTGTTACTTGACTGCAGATAATGTAGTTATATGATTGAACAGTAAGAAACACTAGAAAATAACACGAACAATTAAATGCGTCTGGGCATGACTAGTAACGAACTAGCTATAGAAACGACGCGGTGCCCTACCTCACAACAACCCGCTTTGATAAAGGAATAAAAAATACTATTTATTTTTTCGTGCACGATATGAGAGATATTGTGAGAAATGTTTTTTTGTGTAGGTATACACATACACAGTTAACCAAACTAAGGAGGCTGTCTTAAAATACCAGAATATTTTTTTTTTCTAGCCATCATACATAAGTAGTATTATGCTTCCTCTGTCCATTCGAGATAAAACTAATAATAGTAAACAGACAATCGTTTGTTTACCAAGTTCGATCTCTGACTTAATTTACAAATTCTTTAGGTTATCCATGTTTCATTTCAGATTAAAAGATTCAACATGGTGATGCAAGACACTTTACGTAATCGTTTAAAATCGGCTGAAAGAAAAAACGGAGTGGTAAAACATGAAGAAGAAAGGAAGCATAGTCCGGATTTCATCACGAGAGATTCCACCCTGACGGTTCTTATGCAGACTTCAAATCATATAAGAGCCATATACCACATATTCGTTGTCATACTGCTGGTTCTGCTATTTGACACCGTTATATACGACTTCGTCGAAACCGGAAAGCAAGTAAATTATACTACTTTATGGCGAAGTTTGTAAGATTTGTTTATTGCATTTTCAAAGCGAAAATACAAGTTTTCAACAGCAAGAAAATACATCATAACTACTTATATTAAAAAATGTTCTTGTTTATATGGATCTTTGTTACCTAATCATAATAGATATAGTTTAAAATGATTTAGATGAAAAAGAAATTACCCCGGAAAAACGAACGTTACCTCAGAGCCGCAGGTAACTCCACGGATAATCTGTGTCCACGGTGTGGAAACAAGTATATTATAAATGGGATCTTTGCCTAGGTCGTAGCTTTTAACAAGATAATTGAGTTACATAATTGAAAACATCTTAGTTTGGTAAAAACGCAAAATTACCCTTTGGTTTTTGTAATGATTATTTTTTGGACTATGTTTCTGATAAGTTATAAGTTCAAAGGAACTTCAACCATCATCTAAAAGGCTTTTTTACCATTTTGTGCGAGCTGACGAGTTTAATAAAAGCTAAAAAGAAAAATATAAAAACTTTCATTTATCAAGAAGAAGAACAAATAATTAACTCCCAAAGTTGATGTTCCTAATTTAAATAACAGATGCCTGGTGTTAATCTCACTTTACTCTGACTATGACTAATAATGTAATTTTTGTCGCGTTGGTTGGTAAAAAATGTTAGGTACACGTAAAAGACTTTACGTCAACTGTTGGTACCTACCTATTTTTTCAAGTTAACCCAACCTAAGCATAACATTTTTATTTTAACCTCAGCGATGTTAATAATCCAATAAGATATAATAATCCACACCAATTGTCTTATAGAATGAATATTTATCGTCTTACAATATTACGATTGTAATTAAATATTACCAACTTAAATACCTACAGAGTTTAAATGATTATCTAAAAAAAATAACGGAAATAATGTTATAATCGGCCTTGGTCATATATCCTTATTCATTCCAATAATTAAGTATATTTCGTGTAAATTAAAATAAAAACCACATTTTATATTTGTTTCATCAAGTTGTTAAATATTTTTTTTTCTATTAGGTAGGCTATTTGACTAATTAATTTGTTGAATTCATGCTAAAGGATTCACATCTGAATTTCTCTATTTAGACAAATTATTTGTTAGATACTTTATGTCTCAGTAAATTATTAGTTAGTTGCTTTCTGTCTCAGTAATTATAGCGAGTAATCTGAGTAAACAGCACATACTTATCTGTAATCATTGTATGAGACATTTTTGTCTTTATCAATTTAGTTCTTATGATAAATAGGGAACTAGAGAGAACTACTTACGATAGTCTTGAGCTAACAACTACTCAACAACTGCCGAAGGACGATCAACAAATACCTACATAACTTGTTATTACTTCTATTCCAGGATAAATATTGGTCTGAGCGTGATTATATATGGATTTGGTGACATAAAACGCGGAGCTAAATTGTGGCTATACGAGTTTTCAGTCGCTCTCTTATTTTACATTTGTTTACGCACATATGGAGTGGCTACGAAGCTTCTACAAAATAATACAGGTGAATAAAATATATATAGTAGGTACGTAAAATGTATGTGAGGGGAGTTAAATCTAAATATATAAAAGGAAAACGTGACTGAATGACTGATCTATCAACGCACAGCTCACACCACTGGAGGGTTCGCGCGGAAATTTGGCATATGCTAAGAAAGGATTTAAAAAACTCAATCCCTAATGGGGTAAAATATGGAATCGCGGAAAACTATAGTTGAACCATATTTCTACTGATAATATTCATACTGATAGGCAATTAGCAACTTCCTTTTTTACTATCTCTAGAAAATACTTAACAACTATGGATGTCTGTGAATGTCATTGTACTGGAATAATGTGTAATAAGATAAAGTAACACCTGCAAATCATTATTATCATTACTATATCCAATTATAAGTACCTATAGTAGGTAAGTATATCAATCCCATAGATTTAAAGTTGGATTACAAAAAAAATATACAGTTCATAGTTGATGAACATAATACATTAGGTACCTAATTATTGGAGAAAACAAAATACAATATGATTAGATTAGTAATCGCTAATTGTTTACATAAGAATTGAAATATTAGTTGCATTAATGAACATGTTAATGTAGTACCTTAAATTTATGTCTAAAAGTTATTTGCTTGTAAAGCATACTTAAGCTTACCTGATCTTAGCCATACTGAATCAAAGAAATAAAAGGAAACTGTCATAACAGTTTGAATCGTACCAAAATCTTTGGTTGTCCGCCACTAACTTTGTAGCTATAACTACATGCCCGATTATAAAATGGCAGTGATTTTATATTATAGTGGGCGACTCACCTAAAGAGCAGAGCACTAGCTTATATAGCTTACCTTTAGATGACAGCGAGTGGGTCTTTTGTTACAACCGGCTGCCCCCGACACTCTCTCCAATTAGTCACTTCGTTGGTCATATACCTACATATAAGAACGTTATATAGCCATTAGGTACCTATGGCACTACTCCAACACTTCTTTCACGTTCAGATTATATTGCGATTGTTTCAGTGAATCCTGATTTTAAAATCATTTAGGTGAAGGAAATTAATAATGCTTAAACGCAACATAATCCCAAATAAATATTTCTTCGTCTACTAAGTTTAACTCAATGATTATTATCATCATATTATATTTAATCATTAATACAATCTACTAGAAATTATGTTTCAAAACTAAATGAGTATAGCTGCAAAGAGCACTATTAGCTTATTTCTAAATAACTTTTCTTTGCAGTCAGTTTCAGTTTTCCAGTCCCTGCGAATTTTCGTTTGAATAAACATTTAAGGAAATGACGTAAATGTTACTGTTTCCACAGAACAATTTAACAACGAAGTAAAACGTAAATGTGATGATACATTGTGTGTAAGAGCGTTGCCTCGAGGGAATTCAGCCAACGTTTTAACTCCAATTTTATCAATTTTGTTGCCAAGAGTTTTGTGTTTGTACTTGACAACGTCGAGCGTGTATGGTTTATATCTGCAGTAGGTATAAAGTCTTGTGTACAATCGATAACATTGTTGTCTCTCGATAAATTGTATCTACTAAAAATATGTGTAGCGTACGTTGTGTGGCGTATCTAACCATAATATTACGCTCGATGTTACCAACGTTGCGGTTAATACTATGATGGAGTTTTATCATGTCGTCTAGTGAAAACATGGCTTAACTCTCGTGCCTTCCAATTTCTCGCATAATCGAGTTTTCTACTATCCCACGTATTCTTGATTTTCCAATAAGATTTTATCCCACAAAATACTAGGTATATAAGGAATGGTTGTCATGGGAGGTTAGATATTCTGGTTGCCACGGCAAAAGTCGTGAATTATTTTTTCTGTTCAAGTCTGTTTGTTCTGGGTCTGTTAGACCTAAATATATATAGGTCTAAGCATAATACATACTTATATGTAACTAGCTGTTCCCCGTGGACAAAATGTAGCCTATAGCACTCAGGGATAATGTAGCTTCCTGTTAGTAGATTGTTCAGATTCGGAGCAGTAGCTCCGGGGATTATCCTACATCCGAACATATATAACTACAAAATAATAGTGTAGATTATATAAATCTGAATTTAAATACTAATTTCGAGGATACATTATGTTGTTTGAAACATATTAATGTATGTAATTATACAGTAGATCGGTAAATACATAACTTTTTCGTTTACAGCTGCGAGTCGAATTGTATCTATGCTGGGCATAGCGGGGCTACTAATTCTTCAAGTGGCTTTAGTTGCAGTGCCGATTTTGGAATTAAAAAGAAAACATTTAGCCATCGCATCTTCATGTACCGTCACTTGTGAAATGGTAAGTAACTCTATCGTGGGTATAAAATAGGGTGATTACAGAACTATTAGATGGCTCATAAAAAATACAAATAAATAGACTGCCATGAGAAAGTTGACGCTGAGTTGTTGCTAACAATAATATATACATAACATATCTGTATTTATGTATAGGTATAATACATAATACCAAATTAACAATCTTCGTTTTTAATTTTTTCAATCATATCTACTTTCCAACTATTATTTCATAATTCTTTGTCATTGCTTGCTGTCCGATCTATGGTCATGTGTACCTAAGTGGCTTAATTTCTATTTCATAATTAACAAGTGAAATTAATAAATAATACCTACCCTAAAACATACATCATAATTTATTGCTTTTTGAAAGTTTTTCATATTCATGATTCAAATCAGTAGGCTTAATAAACTAAATAAATATTAGTTTACAAGTAATAAGCAAACGATATTATCTCTTTACGCATATCATGGTTAATTTAATGGTGAACTATTCACAGGTGTAAATGTATATGTCGCACAACCGGCACATTACTACCGGCTCGACCGCCAACTATTATTCTGCATGACACTACTCAATACTAAGCAAATAACCCTAAAATAACTAACGTCTGCCAGTAATAACAAATGAACTTAATTACCGGCTGCGTTCAGCCAAATGGATCTCCATTGACTCTGAATTATGCTAACGACACCTCCTGGATTGATGAGCATTGATTTGTTTATTCCATCTTTGAAGGATTATTCGTGAATTTTTTATGTGTTCTTACCCTAATATTGCTGCCTTTATTTTATCCGACAAAAATTAAAGTATATATACATAGGTGTAGGAAATAGTGATTTATTTACCTACATTACAAAAGGGTAAACTTTTAGTTGGACGGGGTAAGTTCAACAAACAAATGCTCCATATAAGGACGGACCCACCAACTTTCGTTCCTATTTAGCTATTGTATACGTCGTAACTCCAGATCAAACTAATTTGCAACAATAAGTCGCCGTACAACTTTTATTAGCGTCTATAAACTATCTTAATTAAATAATGTTATTGTTAATTACCTGAAATATTTTATAACCATTAAATGTATGATAACTAGATATTATTTTGGTACATGTTTGGTACGACTGTGTTGTAATTACTCTTAGATCAAAGTACCTATTAGGTACCTAGGTATATTAATGACTTACTTAAACTATATCAATATTAATTAAGAAAATCTTTTTCTAATATAATAAATAGGCTACAACTACTTGAATTAGGAAAAATAATGTAAATACTAAGCATTATGAACAAGCTAGAACACTCGCAGACTTGAACACAATTTTCAACATACAATACATATCCAATCCTACTTTATAAATTGGTTCATAGCATACAAGGTCCACCACAAAGGGTAATAGAAAGGTGGTCACACAACTGTTCAAACCCCTTAACTGTTCTACGAATTTTCGATTTTCGAGTTAAACATTCAATAGTTACCTAATAAAGACACGTAACTATTTTACGCAAAAAAATCGATAATACAATATAAAAATTCTGAAACAAAATTTGTTGATAAGTTTTAATTCGACACTCTAAGATAGTTGACAGGTCGATGAAATGCTATCCGAAACATACTATGAAGCTCCAAATGTGATAAAATTAACCCTACTGGTTACATAATATATTTAGCCCAAATTATTAAAGGAATATGTATAAAAAATGTTTCAAACGTATTAGAAATAAAAAGAGGTCACAGAAAAGGGCTGTTGGGGCGTCTAAAGTGAAATGTTACATAAATCACCTGAGTGAGACCCTTGTCAAGGCTCGTGGGCACCAGTAAATAACGGTATTGCGCCCCGCGCCGGCTGCTGGTCGCGAAGTACCCACCTACCAGCCCTTTCTTGCTAACCGTCGAGCCTATCCCGCTCACAGCCACCTGTCACATCACTATTTATGTTATAGAATAGAGGAATAGTTTCCAGAATACAAGTCTGCATAAAATTATCAGAAATAATCTGTGTACCGAAATGTTTTTGAAGAAAATCCATGTCATCTAGGTACTATCGGTATTTCTGAAAATACTATTCCATCTTAAGTTGGAAAAGTAAATAATTGGATGAAACTAGGTCGAGTTTGATTCCTTATTCGTATGGAAATTATCGTGGTTAAATTACTTATTCGTATGGAATAATTGCAGATATTTGCTTATCGTTCCTCTGTGGTAAAAATCGAATAGCGTTGATAATTAGTTATTATAGTTAATAGCCCACACTATTCAGAAAGCCCATTCGGATGACGAACCGAATGGGTAGTTTCCTAAAGTGAATACCTCATATCTTCCAATTCAGACTTCAATTTGGAATGAGGTCGAACAGAACACGATCACAGAGCATCAGCATTTTAATTAAACAAAATTGTTCCAAACGAATGGCAACGAGTAAGTTGTTTTGAATTGAATACTGAGGTTAAACTTCATGAGTCTAGTCCCTTAGGTATAGGTTTTCATTTACTCACAAAATATCAAAATATGCGTTTCATGGCCGTATTTTTTTTATTGCGTTGACATAGAAGCTTGATTTTTAGCGGGATCGTAGACTTGATTTGATCGTATTTGATATTAAATTTCAACTTATGTTCACGCGTGTGCATGTGTGTGTTCCCTTAGCAAATGGGTGACATCACATTTGTTTGACACACAGTCAGACAGATGGAGAACGAAGTGATCCTATAAATAAGGGTTCCCTTTTTCCTTTTGAGGTGCAGAAACCTGAAAAAAAAAGAATTTTAAATTAAGATACCTACCTCATAGGGTACTGCGATCATAATGAAAAAGGGTTGATAAATTATTTATCCTTTCTCGATTATGCGATATCTATGCGAATTATCAGTACCTATACGTCTGATGAGAAATATAAACTTAATCGACCTTTTGATTAATTACTCTTTGAAAACATTTAACACCTTCTCTTAAATTAAAAGAGAGTTAAATTAAGTTTTTAGCATACTTGGCAGGTAGGTACCTGTGAAGAATAAATTAACTAGTAAAATAGCAATTTATATTATTCATGAAACTTGTGATTTGAATTTATACCTACCAGTTAATATGTATTTTGTAGACTTTGACTAAACCACTTTTAAGTAGACCTATTTATTAGGTAGGTATAATTTTTGAACTTAGGTATAATTATAGCTCACATTTATTATGATGCATAAGTAAAAAGTAACCTATTATAGCACTAGATAATAACGTAGCATCCTATTAGTGAAAGAATTTCAGATTCAGCGGGGCTACCGCGTACAAAATGGCAATGAACTCTTCTCTTATTTTCTGGAATTTAGTTACCTATATTGATGGGATAGGGGAATAACTGATTGACTCAGGCGTGACCCCGCAGAAATCCATTACAAGATAACAAATAAAACTTTATAATATTAGCACCTATAATAGATAATCAAATTATTTAATTCCAGTTTCGATTTGCTATGAAAATTCACGCTGTAGCGGTTGCATGCCGACAACGCTGCCACAAAAATGGGATACCGCTGCCAACCTTCAAACAATACTTATATTTCCTGTTTGCACCCACACTCATTTACAGAGATGAATATCCCAGGTACCTACATATTCTACCTATTATTAGTTATAAATTGTCGCACCTATCGTTACTTGTAATGTCAATTATTTATGACCTGCAGGGCAATTGTCTACGCATCTCGACATCGTCATCGGTTTCAATGAAAACGATCATCGGCTTAAAATGAAGCTTTTCGTATTGTCTAACTTCATTACAATTAGTCAATTAGTTTTGGTCGTTTGACATTAGCCGTCGGAATAAAAAAAGATAGACAATACCAAAATTTTAAGACGATTACGAGGGACCTCGTAATCGGAATTCCGATTACGAGATGCGTAGACAATTGCCCTGCTGTAGACGAGAAAGTATTCTTCCCAGTTTTCAATTTTAATCTTACTACTGGTTTCCACCCCGCACTATAGATATATAGGTATTATTCTAAGGTACACCTAGATTGTGATCTATCCATGTGTCAAGCCAGGTTTCTTTAAAATCCGTTCACAAACAAGTATCCAAACTTTCCCATTTATAATATTAAATAAAATAGTACCTAGTGAGATTTTAATGCAGTCACTTTGTGCCTAAATAATGTTGAGGTCCGTTATTTATAAAATGGTATCCTAGGTAGGTACAGACGGGTTGCACCAGTCAATTGACATTTAATTTCAAATGAAAAGAAATAGAATATAGCATTGACATTTCAAAAGGTACTACTACGACTACTACGACTTGATAAAGGAATGACGGAAAACTAACGAAAATTTTCCGAACTCGACTATACATATTACCAATACCTAAATATAATTTAAACTGATTTAAACCAACAAAAAAAATCCTGTAGTATTAAATTATGAACTGTGAGAATAAAACTTTACAAAATAAATTAAGTGTAAAGTACCAACCTACTGTGTGCTTAGGTTTTGTTTGGCATAACGGAAGCACGCTTTAAATGAAAATGAAAAATGGTTTTGTTAATTTCCATAACTCAATTTAAGTTTTGTACCTACATAATACGTACGTACGTAAGTGAAGGAGGTACAACATTTTCACAGTTGTGTTTATTTTCCATTTCATGTTCAGAACAACGAAGACTAGGTGGGGATTCGTTATATTCCACTTTGCAGAAGTAGCTGCTATTATATTCTATAACAGTTTTCTTTGGGAGAGGTTCCTTCTACCTTTCTGGTCGGATTATGGTAAAAAAGAAACGGTATGTAATCCATGTATAGAGTATTATGCATAGAAGTATAGACAACTTGTTATTTACCTTCTGGTTTAATGAAGACTTACCTACAGGAAAACTGAATTTTAATTCCTTTTTATCTGCACTCAGCCACCCATTAATCTTTATGATTTTCTTCATTAAGCGAGGTTCAAGATAGTGCCAGCGTTCAATTATTTTCTTCTCATTACCCAAATGAGATTTGATTTATACAAAGATTATCTGAAACACACAAATTCCAATATATTTAGGTACTACTATGACAATGACTAAAAAAAAAAACTAGTACAATATTGGCACCGTGACGATTTGAGTTTGAACAAACTAAATATGTAAATATAAAATTATTTCGTCACATTGTTTTTTTTTTAATAAGTATTTTATTTCCATCTTTCTCTTTATTTCCCATGTTTTTTTGGTAAAGTAAGTATGCTTTTGTGGAATGCAATAGAATTGAAACGGGATTGTAGTGATGCAACAGACTTCTGCTTCTGTTTCCGAAACTTTTATAACGGAAATTAGATCGGAACTTTACGACACTGGACTGGAGGGAGGGCCACAGGCCGTGGTTCAGCGGACGGAGCGTGCGCAGATTGCTGGGCGGTAAGGCAAGTGCGGGAGAGGTGATCCAGCCAGCGAGGCCGACGTGCTTTCAGCACTGATTTTAAAATACATAATTTTAACACAAAAAACTCTTTTTACGAAGACTTTGCTGCTTGTTAGTCTGACTGTCGGCATAAGTTTCCGTTTCCGCAAAAAAAATACGTTTGAAGTCCATTTCCGTTTCTGTTTCCATCATAAGTTCATAACACTTCCGATGCATCACTACCGTATTGTAATAATATGTTGGATGACTTTCAGGTGGAAGTGGGTACAGTAGTCCGCAGTATGTTTGCGTGTGTTCTTCCAGGAGTGATATCGTTCTTGTGCGGCTTCTACTGCCTCTTACACGCGTGGCTTAACGCCTTTGCGGAAATGCTCAAATTTGGAGACAGGCTGTTCTATGAGGTAATAAGAGAAGTTTACTAGTTTTTCGCATCGCAGTTTCATCCGCAATCCGCGTGATGTAAGGTTTTTTTTAAACCTTGGGTTTACAAAAGGTACTGGAGATTTCGTAGGGAATCCATTTAAAAAAATAACATAATTAATGATAATTATAACATCTTAAAATCGATCCAAGTCGTTTTCGAGTTTATTAATTAGTACTCATCATAGACGTCTTGACTAATTACCTGTTTAAAATTTTTCAGGATTGGTGGACGACATCTCAATTTTCGCGGTACTACCGCGCTTGGAATATGGTAGTCCACTCATGGTTGCGCGACCACATCTACAGACCACTCGCTCCGCACACAGGCCGTGTACTTTCAACATTGATTGTCTTTTTAGTAAGTTAGAAAGCTATCTTGCAACTGAATACTGAATTCACAAGATGTAGGTAGAAAATGGAGGTAGTGAGATCAAGTACCTGCCTACTAATAATAGGTAGGTCTAACTTTGAGAAAGAGGTCAATCATCGAATCCAACACAGCTGGGCAGCTTTCGGGAAGCTACGTAATACCTTCTCGTCCCAAATACTGCAGTGTAGGTACCTAAATAAATAACTTTTAACAAAAATAGAACCGCCTTCAAAAACACTAAAAACATAGATTTCAATTTGTCTATACTAATATTATAAAGAGGAAAGATTTGATTGTTTGTTTGTTTGTATGTTTGTTTGCATTGAATAGGCTCCGAAACTACTGAACCGATTTGAAAAAAACTTTCACTAAAAGGAAGCTACATTATCCCCGAAGGTTATAGGCTACTTTTTATCCCGCGAACGCGAGTGAAACCGCATAACTAACTCTAATCTGAGTTTTTAAGTCTACCGCAGTATGTAGGTATAGGTATCCTATAGCGCTAAAAGGAAAGGTACTTGCCTATTTTAATACCTGTGTCAATTTCTTTCATTTTCTCAGGTGTCAGCAATAGCCCATGAAGTTATAATCGCATTGTCATTCGGTTTCTTCTACCCAGTCCTTCTGATGGAGTTTGGAGTGTTCGGCCTCATCATGTTACCGCTCACGTATACAAGTGGACGACACTACCCGAATGTGTTCAATTTACTCATGTGGCTCTCCTTCTTTCTTGGGAATGGTATGAAACTTACCTACTGACATCGAAAAGGCCTTAATTTTTATAATTTCATTTTTTTTTTATAACTAAGTACCTAGTTGTCCTCGGCGGTTTCCATACCATACGCTAGCTGCGTGCCAAACGTCGCGATCGGTTCAGAGTAGTTCAGACTACCAACTTGTTGGCTTAATCGTGAAGAGATAAAAAAGTGACAATGTTTCTTTTATCTACATTTATGATATTAGTAGGGATGAAGCGGCTAGAACAAAACCTCCTAAAGCGTCACGCCATGAAGTTGTAGGTAAAATAAGAAACTTACCTATATGAATGCTACTACTTACATAAATCTGACCGAGGTTTTTTTTTCAGGTATCCTCTGGAGTCTGTACCCTATGGAGTTCTTCGCCCGCAAAAACTGCCCTCCCTCAGAGAACGACAGTTTCTTTATACCAAAATCATGGTCGTGTCCAGAGATCATTCTAAAACCAAATTGGACTTTCCAGAATCCACTTTTCTTAATAAATTGACGAAACTGAAGGCTATCCACTTATTATTAGTTATCATTTATTTATACGTTTAATGAAGTACTTAGCTTAATCTGCAAATACACATTGCACTTAAGTTAATTTAGGGATTGTCCCTAATAATCTCATTCTGATTGTGCGTGTATGTAATACCTGGTCTACCTATTACATTTATCTGTGAAGTTAGAGGCGCACCTATAAACGCAAGCATAGGCAACTATTCTGACCTGCCTCTAAATAAATTGATGGATTATGATTTTGCTTTTATTTTGTGACCAGTTTGCAACAAACATAACCAAGCCAGGAAAACTATGACACTGTTTGACCACACAATCTACCTCATGATAAAGTGATGATTTTTAAATGCAAGGTTTGTTGTTAATTAGTAACCTACCTAAGTGTTTAATTTAAAAATATTATTATTACCAAAACTTTATTATATAAAAAAATACAGTAATTATTCGACAAAGACACAGAAATTCTCATTATCAAATTTAATTAATATAGTAAATTAAAAACTTATTCTAATACCAATATAAAATAACGTGAATTCTATGGCAACATACATTAACCAATAACATGGTAAATATACATTATAAAATCTCAAATATCTGCTTACTAACGACCCAATAAAAAAATGTTTTTACGTAAAATACCTTCCCTTATTTTTTGCCTAGGATGCGGAGCAATCCAGTCTTTTTATTCAGCTATTGAAAATAAAGATTTATGATAAACAGATCTAGGTACTATGATACTGAAAATATTTGACAATCCATAAACCTGGAATAAAACTGTAAGTAGGTATCTACCATTATCATAAGTTTAACAAATAGTTACTAACGAGGAAACTATAGTTACCTATTGGGACAAAAACACTCAATTTAACTTATTATCAACCAACATGTTAGTTTACCTTATAAACTGGATTTTAATAATATTTTATATAATGTAGGTAGTTTATCACATACCTACCAGCTGTAATTAGGAACCAAGGTTCTAATAAAAACATGTTTGTTACATTCGCTAGTAGCACCGTGAAAATATAATTGGAATCTCCCACGGCACTCTCATCTACTTCTTTTTTTTCGATCTGAACGTTCTTATTAGCATCTATTCTCTGGTCACAGCCCTTACTGACTATCATATCTGCTAACATCAATGATTTAATTCTCCTTATAATAAATGTAACACTAAATCGATAAATGGACAAGCACGTATATCATTGCTTAAACATAAAAATATGTCAAAGAACACATAGAAAATCCGTTTTTTCAAACCTTACTAAATCAATAGAGGCATTTCCAAATTATTCATTAATATAGATAAATTAAAACTGTGTTTAATTTGACAAAACCTAAAATACTTTTTGGTATTATTTGAAATATATTTTGGTGTAGGGATTTTTTTTACTTTACCTAGATAACAAAAGATTTCTAAAAACCCTTTTCTAACTAAGTGATAAAGGTACTCATATTGTAAGTGAATTTCTATGTAAACTTTAACAGTCTAACATCTAGATCATAAAAAATCTTTTGTCACATTGATCCAACTACAGATGGTGCTGATTGTGTTATAAACAAATAATAATATAAAGTACGTATTATAAATTCGTGTAAAGTGAAATTAATATTATATTTGTGACATAAATCTCCATAATTAATTAGACAGCTGGTGTACGATCCAATGCCTTGAATAGAGAGTTTGACATCCTGAAAAAAAATGTAATTTAAAATTAATTGATTAAATTTAACATGTTTTTGTAGTATGTTATATTTTTGTCACAAATAATTGCAAAAACGATAAGAGAAAAACTTTGTTAATTACTTATCCTTACTGGGTTAGTTATAACTTATAATTAACAAAAAAACAACTCTGATATAGATTATGTTATTCATTAAAGCTTTGTTACCTAATAAATTAATATTGTACCTAAAGAATAGGATAGATATATAATATTATATTCATAATAGCCATTTATTTCCGAAATTCGGGTACCAAATTATTTGGAGGTATTCCAGTTGGCGAACCCATTTTTATAGCAAGAAGCCGACGTTACGAACACCAAAGATATTTCTTTTAGAGCACACGTCCATATTTCAGCCGGGTGCTCTATGAGGAAACCAAAATTAAATTCGATTTTATTCCACTTAGAGCACCTATGGAGCGATAAAACATATCGATAAAAAATACACGTATATATTTTTTTCACTATAAAGCAGTACTGCCAATCCTTAAAAGATTACGTAAAATGAATACCGACCTTCTGACGGAAAAAAATAGTACTATATCTATAAAACAAAGTCGGATAAGCAATTTATATATCAAGAACCGACCGATTTTTATGAACATTGATTTGTTGGATTTGTCTCCGCCTCGAATAGCATAGAATAATATGGTAAAAACACGTAATTTTTTGATATAATAAACTGAAAAAAAGGAGGAAATAATAGATTCTGCAGCTGAACTACTAGGATTGTATGAGTTCAAAGATTATGATTACTTACTTATTGTTGCGCTCCAAAAATAGTTTGGGCATAGAAAAAAAGTTGCGTAAACTAATCGTAATATTACCAATAGAAGAGATAAATTATAGTTATTATTTTTAATAAATAAACAAGAAAAACGCACTATTATATCGTATGTAATTATAACATTCTGTAACTTAAATCGGAATTTTTACCTATAATTCATAGGTGCTCTAAGTGGAATAAAGTTGAATAAAATTTTAGTTTCCTCTTAGAGCGCTCTTGGCACATTCGCTTTTGGTGCTCTTACCGACGGTGCTCTAAAAATGGGTGCGCAAAGTGGAATAACTCATTATTTCATTTGATAGAGATATAAAATAACATATACATATCTGGCACTCACTTGCTTATCATATGCTGATATAAATAGCTTGGTATAATAGTAATGTTTACAACAGAGGGGCTGTCATCGATCAACCGTGATATGTCATTATCTTTCATTCCGACGACATTAACTGTGTTTATTTCCAAAAGCTGATGGTCAGTCAGCAAGCCATTGCGTGCAGCAGATGAGTCTTTGACTAAACCAACAATTTTTCCATCTTTGAAATGGAATCCAACATGCCCAAGGGAGTCCTTGTGAAGAGTGATAGTCCTCTCAAAAGGTCTGCAAATAAATAATTGAACTGCTTAGCAATATTAATAAAAAAAAAAACAGTTTTGTATAGACATAAAATAACTAATCCAAGGTTTATAAGCTAGCATTTGAAAAATTATCTAAACTAAGTTTACAAAACAATGGTTGTAAGTTGTATCTGTCAGAATCAGTCAATATAGCTGCAAATGGAAATCTATGGAGATAATTTGCTGCAGTAATGCTGCAGATTATTATAAACATCAATAGATGTCCCAATAAAATCTGTTATATCAATATATTATGTGTAATAATTACACAGCTAGAGTACTAAATGCCTATGAGTCACCAATTCATGATGAAATCAAAATGTAATAATTAGTATTTGCCAAATGCATCAATAAAACCTAATTAAATAATTTTATTTAATAAATAGCCTTTGCTTAAATATGATAACTAGTTTTCCGCCCCACGTTCCACCTGCGATCCCCTATTTTACCCCCTGAGTTTGGGCAATGCGTTGATTGATCAGTCAGTCAGCCAGTCAGTTTCTTCTTTTATATAAATAGATAATTAGCATATTGTTTGTATGTATTAAATTGAAGAAAATTCCCATAAGCTATGAAATTCAGAATTTGTTTACAAAAATGGATCAAGTAAATATCTTGATACTTGCATCAGAAAACACAATTCAATTTATCAGAAAACATTATACCTTTACTAAGAATATTGATACTGATAAGGAAAATGGCAATCATGGAACATTTTGTTTCCCTCACAGTAAATAATACTTACATGTATATTATAGCTTTGTACTCAACGATTCAACAAAGATTAAAAACAAAAAACTATATGTTGCAGTGAAAAATAAATATCCAAGATATAGCATGTCCCAAGTTATAAAGCTATTGAGCATTAGATCCATTGCAAAACAGTTAAAATCTTCACAAGATTTGTGTAGTGATTTTGAACATCTGCATTTCTGGTCCAAGATATAATTTTAATAAGTACATAATAATAAAATTATATACCTATCACGAACAGCCATGGTGATTCCGTTGGCTGGAGCTTTCTTTAATAATCCATGACATTGATCCATAGACATGCCAGCTAGGGCTACATTGTTAATTTCCAAGATCTGATCACCAAATCTCAATCCAGCCAAAGAGGCAGGGCTGTTAGCCGCAACATAGCACACAAATATACCATTATTAACTGAGTGAAGCCTCACTCCACACTTTCCATCTTTATCTTTGCAGAGGACCACCATGCGGATAGCTTGTGTAACTGTTGCTTTAAGCAGGGATGGTGATTGTGATGATATTGGTGCAATGAGATTGGCTGTAGCACCACTTGATTGCACCTGCAAGTAAATATAAAAATGTTGTGATATGGGCGTACCCAGGGTGGGGCAACTGGACCAACTGCCCCACCCTGGATTTGTCTTGCCTGAGTACATAAAGTTGGATCTCTTGCCAGTACTTCATCTAAACTTGCCTACGGGACACATATTTACTACATGTACATAATGTTTCATAAAAATGTCTTTGCATAGTGTTGCATAGAGCAAAACAAGCATGTTTCCGATTTGCCTCACCCCGGGTCAAAAACTTGGTACACGTAGCTCTGGTGATATGTAACATCATCTTAATATTTGTAATATTTTTGAACAGTAGTTTCTCAAATATATTTATGATAAAACAACAGTTTGAAAATCTATAAATCTTACCGTCTGTACCTGATACTCAGGCATATTAAGTGCAATAACGTCGGAAGACAGTTCCAGACCCATGAAGTCACCAAGAGCTGGGTACACATGATCAGTGGGAGCACTGGCAGATGTAGCAGTTTTATGCTGATAGAATGACGGGGCTTCCGTAGCAGGCGGCAGCTGGTAAGGGGCTGTGGCAGCAGATGGCACGAGGTAAGGCGCCACTTGGGCTACCTGAGCTCTGGCCATTGTATCCACCTTCATATCCTCCAAAGATGGGTAAAGCGACATTTTAACAACTTATTTATGAGTATTTTTCAGCAATTACCACGCCTAAACTATAATGATGAAATGAGTCAGCTCTTGGTTTTTATCAATAAATGCTAGTTTCATAAACAGGTTTTTACTTTCCTTGTCTGTTGATAGGTAGGCACCTATAACACTACAAAGTACTAACTAAACAAACAGTCTACCACAAAGAGTATTGTAATCAACGTCTTATTACCACGCAATGCAATAATACTGTGTAATTAATAATTCGAATTAATGTTAAACTCCTTGAAAAACCCAGGTCTTTCTGTCACTTCTGTCAGTCAGCTGATGAGTCATAGGGTACGGTCCGTTACACACATAAATCGAAAATAACACAAAGTCGCGTTCGAATCAATGTAAGTGCGCTTACGCCAAAAGGCCTTGATGTCATGAATGGCGTCTTTATCTGCGCCATAATGGACCTAAAGAGTCCTTGCTCCAACGTAAAATCACTGGGAGCCAAAAGTCATAATTTTATCTATAGTGCGATTTATGATTATTTGGGATAAAAATGGAGAAAACTGTAGTGCGCATAAACGATGAAGAAACTGGGAAACAGTTAATTCTTTTAATGAGAGCTATATACGTACAAAATTTATATTATAGGTATATCATACTGTGACATTTTTCGGTCCGATTTGACTATCATGCTCCGAAAGCGCACTTTCAAATCGGACCAGCGATTATAGTCGTCAACATCGTGAGACATATAATCGCAATTCGGACCGACCCATAACTGGTCGTTTTTTTTTTCTTTTTGGCACTTAAACTCTGGTTTTTAATTCAAGGCAGAAAAAGTAAACAAACAAAGGTCACTGACATATACGACTATTTCATGAAAATGTTACTAATATACCTTGGAGGAATATGTTGATGATTTCTTTTGTTAATAATCAGTAAATATACTATCATTCTTCTCGCAAATAACATGTTGATAACTTACGACCTATAACTGAGCTGCAATTTGCAAAAATAGAGATAAAATTTGAATTTCGCGCTCCAACCGAAGCCTCCCCCTTAAGGCAATTTTCGTAACTTTTGAGAACGATTTTTAAGGGGGAACGTTCGGTTGGAGCGCGAAATTCAAATTTTATCACGTTTTTTGCAAATTGCAGCTCAGTTATAGGTCGTAAGTTATCAACATGTTAGTTGCGACGAAAAACGTGATAAAATTTGAATTTCGCGGTGCAGCCGAAGGTGTACCATTAATTCTTGATTTTTATTGCAAAAAATTTACGACCGCATTTTAATTCAACGCACCTAAAACTCACTTTAGTCACTCCATATCACACTCAGAGATGGCTGTACTCAATATAATACATAAGAGAGATGATAATAAATCATCGTTGATAATGTAAGGTCTTTATTATGATGATTATGATTATTTTTTTGCGTTGTGGCGTTCTTGCTTGGTTCTTGCCCTTTATTAACAGAGCCCTCTTACGAACACTTGGTAGAACAAGTAGGATAAGAGGATTTTATACGTATCGAATATTAGTAGCTAGTTCAGAGTAAAAATAAATGATGCACTAAAGGTACTTGATGCCTTTTATATAGGTATTCTCTGAACTACAAATAAAATAATGTGTTATATAAATCTGAGTAATGTAATTTTTATAATAATTAAAACATGAATGACAAACTAACAATAACAAAGAATATTAAAAGAAAAAACAAAGTAGCCTATCAAAAATATATATGAAAGAAGGTTGATAGTAAACTAAATAGTACCAACATGCACTACCTCGTAGTTTTTGTTCAAACTAATAGAATAAGTTAGTTGCTAGACTAGATAGCAACAACAGTGGAGATAGCGCTGCGAACAAATGAAACTAGAGTCTGTTTTATACTAAGATTACATTCCAGACATCATAGATTCCTTTCATCAACTTGCCTTCTACCTCCAACCCCTAAAACACGTAAATTAAAAAAAAATACAATAATGTAACTTTTGCAGCAAAGATTTGCAGAAAGAACATTTCAGGAAATTAAACGTAACTTACGAATCAAGGGCCCTGGCAACACTGGTATTAAATTCTCTTTGGTAGTGGTCCGTGGTGTAGTGTTTACTAGAAAATTATCTAAAAAAATCCTTTTCTATATTTCGCTGTTCGCTCGCCGTATAAAATTATATTTACCTATTGATAAATTTTAAAAGGATTTCGAAGAAATAAAAGGATTTTTTAATAATTATTTAAGTACTTAATTTACGTATTCATATGTATATTAATAATTATGGAAACCACCAGTAAGAAAAGAACCCCAAGGTACCTACATAAATAATGTTACCCCATTTTATTGACCACAAAGCAGTTTTAAATATAATTCATTATTTTTCAGTCGATGCCGCGAGTGGGAACGTCAAAGGCGTAACAAATTTAATGATGCAGTTTCAAAATTAGGAGAAATCGTAAAAGAAATAATCAGATCCAACGACCCTGGGAAAGATGCCGAGAATGTGCAGTTTCCAAAACTAGAAATCATACAGAAAGCTCTTATGTGCTTAAATAATTTTATTCAAGAAAATAGACAATTAAGTAAGTTATTAGAATTTGTAATAGAATTGAAATGAAGTAATGATAATTTTGAAAACTTAACAAATCAATAGATTAATGTATTGACTAATGTATACTCACCGATTTTGTCTGTGTGACATCAAGGTTTCTAGATAGCTACAGCAATTTCAAAGCTTACATATTTATGAATGATTTTGACTAAGGTTGGCAACCAATTATTTATCCCTAGAGTATTACTATGGTTTGTAAAATATAGCATGAGTTCTGTGACAATAGCTAGAGTGATATGAAAATGAACTATATGATTTTACAATAAGTTTCATCTGAATCTACATATTCTTAACTAGCTGTCCCCCGCATTACCGATATAAAAAGTAGCCTATATGTTATTACAGGGTATCTATGTGCCAAGTTTCATCCAAATCCGTTCATTCGTTTTTGCATGATAGAGCAATAAACATACATACAAACACGTTTATAATATTAGTAGGATGATAGATTAACAGATGAACTTCATTGAAAAGAGGTAAGGCTAATTTTTGTATCACCTGGCTACTGTCTTAGGACCATGCTATATTTTACAAACTGTAATATTCATTGGCAACAGTAGCCACTTTCCATCAGGTACACCTCCTGTCTGTTTGCCTTCTGGCATAAATAAGCTACCTCCAACATAAATTCAGATGCATAGAGAGACTCTTGTTAGGATAGGATAGGACCAGAATGTTAGGATAGGGCACGATTGGATGATCGCTATACTCGAATGGAATGCAGTTCTCAAAAGAAAACCTACATTTTTGAAACATACAGTTAATGATCACTTCGTCACATCGCACCCAGGGTGCTGGTAGAGCTAAAACCGGCACTGTCTTTACACATAGGTAATAGAGGATAAATTATGTAGTAAAGATTTTGTTAAAATTTTATTACGTTTTTTGTTAATTGCAGCTCAGTTATAGGTCGTAAGTTTGGGAATATGTGATCTTCGACAAGAATGGTAGTATATTTACAGATTAATAACAAAAGAAATCTTCACCTTATTTCTCCAAGGTATATTTGTGGTATATATGACTTTGTCATGAAAAAATTACATTTTACCACAAATTTAACTCCATCAGGTTTTATTGTTTGAAGAGCTTTTTACTTTTACTTAACATAATTATTATATAAGTTTTCAATTTTGCTTATCTTTAGTATTATCATTTTCTGTACTTGTCTAAATAACTTGTAATGACAAATAAAGCTTTGTCTGTTGTCTCATAGGTCTTAAATCCCCATATTATTTTTATATTTGCATTCTATTGAAGCTGTTGCTTTTTCAAAAATCCCATACACTTGTTTGTTAGATAAAGCAATCTTACATAAAAAATTAAGACATAATTTATCTAAAATATATTCTTTTTATATTTCTAGAAGCAGAAATATTAGCCCTGCAAGTTAAGATAGATGCTACGATAAATAGTAAACTCAATAATAAGGATGTATCTACACAGGTATATATTGGCTTGAATAAGAAAAGCAAAAGTGAGTATTATTTATTAGTGATTATCAAAATTTCCCACAAATATATTAGGAACTATGACCTTATCCCATCATTAGTGAAGGAAAAATAAATATATTAAGTAAGTATTATAACTTGTTGATTTGCAAATGAGATGTGGTTTCACAAATTAAATATAAGGAAGAGTTTAAAGTTTATTATAGTTTCCAAGATAGTTTCAAATTTGAATTTTAGGCACACATCGACTGGCTGCATAATAAATCATAAATCTGGGTTACTAATTCTAATCTAAATAATTTGACTTTATTTATCAAACCATTAAAATTATAATAAAAGAGTCTATGTTTTATAAATTACACATAAACTATGAAGTGAAACTTTAAAAGTGTAATATCATTTTCAAAATATACATTATTAAAAAAAAAGCAAAGAGAAGCAACTACAAACATATTATATATTCTAGTCTTCCTACAGCACGTATTTTTTATCTATTTCTTTATATATGTCGCCGTATGGTTGCGAACACCGCTAGTTTACAATCAATCTTGCGAGATTGTAAACTGTTGATACGTTATGAACTGTACGCTATTCTGCTCATAATACAACGTATCAATTTTCGATAGTTCATAATATATATGTTACCGGAAATGTATGAAATATAGGAATTGTATACAATTCCTGTGTATTTCCCCTAGGAAATTATAACAATAATGATACTTGGAAATATATAGAAACTATTGAAAAAAATAGGTTGGGGTTATTTTTTTTATTTTGCATAGAATAGCAAGTATTCGCACAAAAGTACCTTTCACTTACGACCCCCCAAATACCGCTATCCTTACAAATATACCGAATGTAGTACTCCGATAGATATTTAGTATATTTAGATATGTATGGATTTCCTAGGAAATGTATGGATTTCCTAGGAAATGTATACAATGACGGATTAGATACTTTTCCGTTAACATATACATATCAAACCATTTAATTATGAACGGACCTGCACAATACCGACAGGGTTCCGATTTTATAACTAATTAATTTTAATTAAAATAGTGTATTTGCACATCAAGTAAGTCAATTAATAATATATTTTTTTGATAAACTATTTAAAACCCACAAAAACAACTTTTTACCGCAGCCCCGCGCTGCACGTCACGTCCGACCAATCAGCACGCAAGGTGTGTTCCGTCGATGATGCCAGTTCATAATTTAACGGTTTGACATGGCTGGACCATCAATTAACGGAAATTAACACGCCACATTGCAAGCAATATTGTACAGTTCCCAATGTATCGTCTACAATCTCGCGAGATAGATCACAAAAAAGAAGAACACAGTCGAATTGAGAACGTCCTCCTTTTTTGAAGTTGGTTAATAAAACGGCGCTCACAATCATACGGTGACATAATAAAACATTTTTTTGATATCTATAACAACATATTGAAATCTTAAATAAAACTGCCAAGCTTTCTAATGAAACACAAATTTTTGAACTGAATTCGCAATGTTAGGAAAAAGTTTTAGATTTGGAACCATTATAAAACTTGTGATTACATTTTTGATATAATTACGTCTTTTAGATGTAAATTCTTTTTAAATAATTAAACTTGACATCATTAATTCATTACTTTCCAGGTAAAAAAATTGTGAAGTTATTAAAAAAATCTAAATGCAGTATAGATGAAAAATCCTGCAGTACAAAAATTGATAAATCCTTACAACCTGCTCCAAATATTATTGTACGAAAACTGCCAAAACTATTACCTAGGTCCTCTTTTCTTGATAAAAAAGGTAACCGAGTTTTATTTATTCATCCAAAATAAGAATATAGTTTAGACGCCTTATCTATACTAGTAATATAGCTGAAGAGTTTGTTCGTTTGAACGCACTCATCTACGTAGTAACTGGTCCGTTTCGAAAAAATCTTTCACTAATATGAAGCTACATTATCCCTGAAGGTTATAGGTTACTTTTTGTCCCGGGAACGCGAGTGAAACCGCGGGGTCCAGCTAGTATTAAATAAAATACTTGTTAAATTATATTATGTACCTAGTATGATATTGTATAATTTCAGATACAGAAAACACAATTGTAGTTCTACCAGCAACACCATATATTTTTCCACAAAGACCATTACTTTTCCCCACGTTACCACCAGCCATTGTACTAGTAGATCCCAATTTGCAAGCATTGAATAAGACTACTGTTCCAATAGTCAATCGCAACAGTGGCGACATCACCAAAACAACTATGGTTAATATTTTACCAATATCTGCATATTCTCGCCCATTATCCGCCACAAAAGCAAAAAAAACTAATTTAAAATCAAAAAGTGATGGTTTAAAAAAAAATGGTAACAAACATAAAGCAGTTATATTAAAATGCCCAAATGAGTCCATGCTTGATAAAAATACTACTAAAGATAAAATGGAAGAAGAAGATTCCAAGGAAAATAATAAAAATGCAAATGTAAGTAACGAAAATAAAAGTTGTGACAAAGATGTTTCTCAATCAGATAAAAAGGAAAGTTTGAAATCTTCAAACAATAAAGTAACATCAACTGCTGAAGATAATATTAAATTAGTTAATACTTATACAGTCACCAAAAAAAACAATGAATCATGCAATGACAAGATATCAACTAAAGGTGATGATGCTCTTCATGAAACAAATAGAACTGAAAAATCAACCACTATAGCAACTAGTTCAATCTCAGTTAATAAAATTAGTGAAGGTATTAAAATTACTGACGAATGTAGCAAAATTATTAAAGTACCTAGCAAAGTTCCAGAAACAATATCAGAAAACAAAAGCAAAGGAAATAAATTGCCCAATATTTTGGAGTCATCCTTATGTGATAGTGTAGTTGATGGTGGAAATGCACGTCTTGAACTAGCAGAAGAATTTTTAGCAGCTTCGCCAACTGCCGCTTTCCTTATGTCATTTCCTTTGGTTAGTGGAAATAGAGCAGATAGTCCTGCTGAAGAACCTCAAAATACTGTGCAACCCAATACCAAGGATGGTAACTATAGAAGAAATGAACTAACTGCCCAATCGTCCACTTATTTTGATAAACATAACAATTGTTCTAAACCTAAATCAATGAATAAGATTCAAGTTCCATCTTCTGTGATTAACAAACAAACAGAGCAACAAAAGTTTATCAATAACATTAAACCTTTAGAATCAAAAACATCTACAGCACCAACCAATATATCATCAGAAAATCCATTTTTGAATTTACCAATGCCATCATTGATTTCAACAAATTGCACCGTATCTGATACCGTATTTGGTTTAGATTTCGACTGCAACATAAATAAAGCACCAATATCAAGTCAATCAAATAGCTATTCCAGCAATAATAACATTTTCTATAAAACTGACCCATTTAGCACTGTTAAGAATACTATATATAGTACAAGTAGTATTTCTTCCAGTCATGAATTTAATGGGTTGGGCCTATACCCTTGTGCAATGGAAAAGTATACATCAAAGAATAAACCTGATTTCACTAATGTAGAAGATAATCTAATGAAAATTGGTTCATCTAGATTGACATATGATATAGACTTGGGTTGGTCACATAAAGGATTTGATTTTGTTAATTGCACCACGACCGCGAATACATATAACAAGGATAATGTATTGACAACTGTCTCCGCCCCTTACTCAACTACTTATAACCCATTTACTCCTGATTTCCATGTTCCGTTAGTATCAACTGCAAGTAAAAAAGATAATATTGCAAATAAAGTAAACTCATCGTTTCCGGAAAGTATTAGTAGTTTTTATTCGCAACCTACAAATTTATGGGCTGAAGATGCGCCGTTTTACACAAATAATACAATTCCAAAAACATTTACTACTAAACACCAAAATTATCTACCTCTTGATCATACGCAAGCTAATATTAATGTTAAACCGAATAACGTCAAACATTATGAAACAAAGCAAATATCAGAAGCAATTGTTGATAATTTAAAGGTTTCGAATATTGGCTCTGCACTGGCCACAGCCGAAAAATATACGAAAAAATCTCCAAGCAAAATGCACATAAACTGGATGACATCAGAAATAAGGCCAATGCAAAATAATTGTACTAATATAAACACGAATGTAAAAGAAAATAAAGTAACATATAGTCAACTAGATAACATAGCTAAAAAGCAAGATCCCAGTGAAGGTAACTATTTTCCTATTATTCATAATTTTCCCACACAATCTGCACAAGAAGAATTTCAAGTTTGGCCCTCAGCAAGACCGTTGGGAACTACAGAAATTAGTATAGATCCTCCGCCCATCAACTTGCCGACATTAGTTGGTGATTTAGCCTTAGGCCCACACGATAAGAAGAAGAATGCAGATATAACAAACAGAACGTTACCTCAGCCCGATGCACAAAATTGCGGCAATTTCTTATCTGTTACGCAACTAATGAATCGTTCAACGGATAATATGTCATCTCGTTATCATGGAACAGTCAGTAATCAACCAAAATCTATCCAAACAAAACAGAATATAACGCATTTTAACAATGATCCCAATCGTAAAAGTATGTCCTCTCGATTAGAAAGTCATGTACCACAACCTTATGTTTTTAATGAACCAAAAACATATGAAAATATACCTCAATTTTCACAAAGCAAAAGCAAGACTAATAATAAGACTGACAAGAGTACAAAGTCGCAGAAAAACAATTATTCAGCTGAGTCTTTAATACGAGGTGGAACATGTACCCAAAAAGTTCAGGACAGTAATAAATTTATGATGCCATCATCACAAAAATACAATGATTTCAATGCGCCCCAAGACAGCAGCGTAGCACAAGTGTCACATTTTCCGCCTATCTTGGATTATTCTGATAATAGCTACACAGGGCAGCAATTTTCCGGAACGTCATTATATAACACTTCAACAAATACAATACCTAATTCATTTTATTCAAATTTCATGCCAGGAAGCAGTAATTTGATGTCCGGTAATTATACTAGTGGCCCGTACACAGGCGACTACACAGATTATAATCAGACACCAGAATGCAGCTATACTAATCATAAATACGAAGAATTAAAAATGAGAAATAATCCTACTTTATTTCAGTCAGATAAAGTGCCTTCTAATTATAAAAGTTCTAGAAGAGAATCCACCGCTAAACACAAATTAGAATGTTCTAAAAAAGAATCCAACAAAAAGTACCCAAATAAAAGAGCTAAATTACATAACGAGGAAGAATGGAGTGACCCTTCTCATTTGCTGTGGCAAAATAAGGCATGCAATAAAAGGCATTCAAGTCTTCTTGCAGATGAATTACCTTTTCCTAATTACGTAGGTAATCAAATGCCTGCTCAATATCAACATGATTTCTTCAATAGTCACTTCATGCCCTCAAATGTACAAAACGTAGGCCATAATGTTGATAGATCGCTCAGTAGTTTTCCAGCTACATCCCGCGCGAACTTCAACCTTAGCACCATATTTCCTGAAATAACTATGGTGAGTTTTGTTTCATGTTTTCAGATTACTAATGAATATATGGTACAAGGTTGTTCAATAATACCATATTCCAGAAATTAGTTAGCTCAATCGATTCGCATAAGTTTTATGTCATGTAATTTTGTGATAAAACTGATTGAATACACTAATTAATACGCATTATATGCAATTTCGAAAGTTTGTAAGGATGTATGGATGGATGTTTGTTACTCTTTCACGTAAATACTACTGAACGGATCTGGATGAAACTTGGCACACAACACAGATAGATCATACCCTGGAATAACATAAAGGCTTCTTTTTATCCCGGGTAAATATAATCCCTCGGGAAAGCGGGTGAAACCGCGGGGCGGATACTAATATTGTTTAATTTAAAAGTGTTAATTTAAACGACCATTGTGTACACTAAGGGGTAAAATAGGGTATAATGACTATATTAAAACTGTGGTCAGAACATTAGTAGTTGCGAGCTGTAACACACCTTCCACATCAATGAGCAGTAGTAGTTCACCCGGTTTTCCGAGGATCTTATGTTTTCCCGATATAAAAAATGACCTCCAAACTTTCACATTTTGATATTAGTAGGATGATTAAAAGTATTTGTTTTGTTGTTTCAGAAAGTGCAATGAATGATTTATTCAAATAATTGCGTACCTACGGCTGTTTGTTTTTCGATGGTTGGTACCTACTACTGTTGCTATTTAATTATAAGTATATTTTATTAATTTATAAGTAGATAAATATAATAATGTTATTGATGAAAAGGGAGTTCTTATTTATTTACAACCCCAAAACTATAATGTTGACGATTTGCATTATTTAAACTCCGGAATCGTATTATAGTTCCTAAATCAATTTTAATTAATTACTAGCTTCCGACCCGCGGTTTCACCCGCGTTCCTGGGATAAAAAGATGTCCTTCTCCGTATCATAAAGCTATCAGCGTGCCAAATTTCATTGCGATCGGTTCAGTGGTTTAGACGTAGAGAACAACTCTTACTATGGGACCAACCCTGAAATCACGAAAAAAATCTAACTTTTCATACAAAACATCTATCTTGATCGGTAAAAATGTCTGTAATGAGGAATACCAACAAAAAAATCGAATTAATCCGTCAGTTAGATTATCAAAAAATATTGGATACGTATTTTTTATTTTGATCCGAAAACAAAAAATAACGAAGATACAGTGCGTTAAAATTTTCCGGTCTGCAAAAAGTGTACTAAAAAGTAGTTGTACAATGACGTCACAAGTCCCAATCCTGCACTTTGATGGGACTTATCTTTGTAATTTCTTATGGATTTGATAAAATAAAAAATATGTACCCAATAATTTTTGATAATCTAACTGACGGACTAATTAGATTTTTTTGTTGTTATTCCTCATTCCAAAAAAATTTGAGATGGCTGCCACATAGAGGGGGAGGAGGTTGGTTGGTCACACTCTGGGTGTCGTGTATTTTTGTATAAAAAGTATTGAAATATAAGTACCTAAAATATCGCTAGTTCATGACCAGACACACTGTATATATACCTATTTCCACTTTAGTAGGTACTTGAGAAAATAAAAATAGCCATTTTAGAAAAACCATAAAACTTGTCATCAACGATATAATATTTAATAATCTTGAAAAGCCTTGACATTACATAATGGGTTCACGGATCCAAACATCTTAGAACAATCAAGATAAGGACATGATTAATGACCACCACCCGATCTTACTTTTGTCTTGAAGTTTTTGGATTTAACCCAGCCCATAAAGATTTTTTTATTATTTTACTCCTTCGATTATGTCGTTGCTCAAACTATTCTAAAGGAATAATGTTCAATCTATGATCACTTAATATATTATTTCATATTAGTAAGAACCCTTGCCGTTTTATAGCAGTGATTCCAAAAGTTGTCAAACAAAATCTCTCCCTCTAAATTGCTCTAGCACTCCCAAGGGATGGCTCGTCTGAATAGTAGGTAGGTACCCTCTCTGTTTAATCCCCTACCAACTCTGGAAATACCGAATGAAATATAATGGAAAAGATATAAGAAGTAGTAGGTTAGGTAGGTATTTTCATATTAGATATTTTTACAGTAGGTGGTACTACAGGTAGGATGTTATTCCATGTAGCGTTCTTTAGGAAATATTGATAAATGTTACCTATAGGTCAAAGAGAGTAAAAAAGTAGATACATAGGTAGTAGATACTTACCCAACATTGTTGATCACAAATCTAGCAAGAGTCTAGGAAAAGACGTGTTTTTTTTACAAATTATATTATTATTGTATTTTTTATTTAGCACACGGTAGCAAGCGAAATATCAAAAAGAGGTTTTTTCAATATTTTTTTTTCTATATTATTAAGGCGCCGCACCATGTATGACGACGCTTCAGTGGCGTTGCTAGGCATGGGCGAAGCGGCCTCGTCCACGGCCTCACGTGAAGCCCCCTTGGACCGAACGTCATGTACTCTAAATAGCTCAGGAAAAAAGTTCACTTATGAAGATAGTAAAGAATCGAGTTGCAAGACATGCTTATGTTCATATTGTTATTAGAATTATGTTGACTATGACTGTAAGTATAGCTTCCCCGAAATTAAGTTTTCCCAAATTAAAAATTATTTGAGGAATATAGTGTGTAGCAAGAGCGATTGAATTAGGAATACTGTCAATCAAAGCAGAGTTAGCTTCAAAAATCAACTACAAATCGATGATTGATGATTACCGATGGTATGGATGGTAACGAAGCAAAGAGTCGAAGAGCATTTTTTTTTGTAACAGATTACGCAGGTTACAATTTGATGTATTTACAAACAAAAAAAATGTATATGTAGTGTATCAGTTATCTGGTTTCCATAGTACAAGCTCTGCTTAGTTTGGGATCAGATAACCGTGTGTGAAAAAAATTCTCAGGATATTTATTATTATTAGGTAGGTAATAGGAGGGCAAGATAATGTCTCAAATGATGAATGTAGGTAAAGATGTGGCAGATGGTGGTAAGCACAAAATGCCCAGAAAGGAACTGGCTCTCAAGTGCAACTGTCGGAACACCGGAAGATGCTTGGCGACAGCTTGACTTGAGGGTGGTAGCCAGCCAGGTGGCTACTAGAACCCGTCCTATGGTTTCCTCCCGATATTTTATTGGTTTTAGGTTGGTACTATAGCGAAAGCTCAAGCTCAGTGTAGGATTCGCGAAAATTTAGCTACAAGTAGTAAAGTCTATTAATAGGTTGAAGATTAAAGCGAAAGCGTAACGATTTATTTTTTAACAAGGATTTTCCTACTGAATTATTTTTAAACGTTATTTAGCAAGGTTGTGGTGTATTTAGGAACACTGAAGCAGCTGAAATAGCAGGGCTGGCGATTTATAAAAATGGTATAAATATAAACGTTCGCATTGTGAAACCGTGACTGTCACTCAAGAGTGTAAATTTTGTATAATAGGTAAAAAATTTGGCGAGGAATATAACGCGAGGAAACCAGAACTATGATCAAGGCAAGGCAAGGTATCTGAAGCAAGGCGCGTGGCAGACTGACCTTTTTCCCTCGTTGTTAGAAGAGGCTCTTAGGCCCCGGCCCTGCATTGAAGACGTAGGTACTATGAGCTGTTGATGATGATGATAAGTTTCGTTATAATTATTTCTACTTTAATTATGTACCTAGGTACTCGTAAGTTATACCTAGGTACTAATTATATTTTATTACTCTGATTTATGGAGTTCCTTTCCACTTATACCATGCAGATAGTGATCTCAGAAAGTCATTCACAATATTTGAGCCTGGGGCCAGCCCCATCTAGTTAGGTAGGTTATAAGGATTTGTACCTATCTCCAGCTTGTCTGTTTATATAAATCGCAGCTGTAATACACCCAGAGGCGAAATACAATATACCTATCTACTTTCAGATGTCCAATCCTAACTGGAAACCTTTTGACCCTTCTCTGTATTTTACTTGGTAGGCTTGTCATTTTCTGTAATGGGTATAGGTCATCTGTCACTGTCTTTGATTTCTCTTAATACAAAATAATTCAAAATGTTTCAAGTTTCTTGGCTATACCAATCTTAGGTGCTAAATTTAAAAAAAATTGTTACTAAATGTTGATCATAAACATTGTAAAAAGTATATTTACTTTTCTTATACTAGGGACTAGGGAGGTACCTAAGTTTTTTTTTACGACGTATAGGTACTTGGGCCTGTGTTTGACCACCATCTCACCGTTGTCAGTGATGATGTGGCCGATGGTGGTAAGCACACAAAGCCTACAAGGTAACTGGCTCTCAAGCGCACATTTCCTACTTAAATTAAGTAGGTATTTAAGCTAAATACCTACATAATTTAACATGATAGGCACATCTCGGGACATCTGTTGCCAAGTTTTTCATTTCTAAATTTCCTTCTATTTTTTACAATCGTTGTATTTAGGTAATTATTTTATTTGATGGTCTTAAATGTTTCAATTTTGAACTTACATAAATCTCATCCGAAAGTTATCCAAGGTGCTTTGCAATTCTTAGTCACCATTGGTTATGTAACAAAATCATGAGTATTACCACAGTGTAACTATATTCTCTATACAGTGTGGCATCGTATTTGATGTCGCGCGATGGCGCCGCTGGTGTAGTGTAAGTACTTACGGTGTCACACGCAGATGCGCCAGGATTGTCCCAAAATGGAAAATAAAATAAACGTGTAATTTAAAAGTACATAGGTAAATACCTAAAATACGTTCATAAAATGCATATTACATAATATTATTATCATTATTTACTGTAGTTATATCATAGGTTCGCTCCGTGCAATGCTGTTATTTTTTTACGAAGTCTCGTAAAACACGCTCGCATCGTCCCTCAACGTTAGAGCCATCAAACTAAGCAAGTTTGGTGGTAGCAGTCCGCGCCGCCCGCAAGAACCATTCGATATCGAGCTGTAGGGGAATAGTTAATCTGTGGTATTAGTGTATTACCTAATACCTACGCATTTCTTGTAGGTACCTACATATAGCATGTATTTAGTGCAAGAAGGAGGTTCGCCTTGACCGTACCTGGGTTATACTTATGCAGGTATAATAAGTTCCATTCATACTTACAATATTTTGCATCATATTTTTTTTAAATATTTAACTAGTATTTTCCAAATAAAATAAGTCAAATAGTTTGATAAAATAACATAATAAGTACCTAATTGTACTTTATCAAGTTGATCTTTTGTGAAGTTTATTTTTAGGGTTCCGTAACTCATAAGGAAAAAACGAAAGCCTTTTAGGATCACTCGTGTGTCTGCCAAAGATGTTCATCCGTCTGTCACAGCCAATTTGCTCTGAAAGTACCAGACTGGACCGATTGAGTTGAAGTTTGGTACACTTTTTTAAGTCGGTGACCAAAATACGGACGTGTAACGTAAATAAATTTAAAACATGAGGCCACTTTTGAGGAAAATAGTGAAATTTTAAATAAAAAAATTGTAAACTATATCGTGTGACATATCAAATGAAAGGGCTCGTTGTGAATATATAAAATAAGTATATTTTTTTATAATATTAAGTTAAATGAAAATCGACCAGACCATACAACGCAGATTGCTCCAGAAGTCTATTGAGTAAAACAGTAGGTAGTAGGTAGGTACGTAAACTCTGATTTTTAATGCTCGGTATAATCAATCTTCATAATTGATCCTATGCTTACATAATATTCTTTCTCTTTGTTTTACTTAACTAAGAAATTTTATATTAATTTTTTTGAACAGATGAAACCAACATTCTCAACCCGACGAAACTCTTTAGTTCCGTCAATCAGTCTATAGCAGTCAGCAGACGAAGAAAGTCGCGTGTCGAGTAACCGACCGCAGTCGCGGGAAAACTTTTGCGTTATGGCGGAAAATATTTTTTACAGTTTTTGAAATACGTGTGACCATTTCATTTAGACGGTTATTTATAGTTATGAATAGAATTGTTTAGTGTCAATTGTTGGGGTTTTTTGGAAAGATGAAGTTTATGACATGGACTATGGTGAGTTTTTTATATACCTTCCTATTATCACATAAAAAATCAAATAATTATTTTTATTTTAAGTAAATTGTAGGTAGGTATAAATTTTTTAAACTTAGGTATAAATTTTACTCAAAAATCTGTCGATATTGGTAGGTACTTGACTTCTAATACCGACATCAATGTAGGTAAATTAATAAGCTTTTAATTTTAATTATTACATATATATATTTACAACGGGATGCTCATTCATCTAAGCATGGCAGCCTTCCTAAGGTCTTGTTTGGAAAATTAATAAAAAATGGTAGGTACCTACCTTCCCTATAGTGTCAAAAAACGTAGATTTTCTTATTGTAGTGAATATTCGTATAAATTATAGAGAAGAATTTTCCCATTTACCTATTAGGTAAGCAATTACTTATATGGGTACCTAACTACCTACCCATATCGTAGAATTCTCTTCACTTTTTTTTATTAACTTTTCCCTAGTTATGTGACTTATAATTGCGAGTTGGTCTCGTGTACAAGAGGACTATAATAATTTCTAGTAATTACCTAATATAATTAACTCGATTTTATAGTTCTATAATTCAGCTTTGCTATGCAAATTTTACGTATTCCCCTACGAACGTTTCACACCTAATTTGTTTTTCCTATAGGTAACTATCATCTATTTTCATGAGCCGTAAAATTATTTTAACGGTTATAGGCCATCTATCACTTTTGAACAATAAAAATATAATATGCCGTTAAAAGTTTCTGACACTGACGGGCAACCATATGCATTTCATTCTTTTATCCAGTGGCAGATTTACAAATTTGCCGGCAGTAGGCTATTCAATTTTTGCCGGCCCTTTTGACCTCTGAAATTCGTTGCAACATATTACACGTTGATTGAATTGTGTGAGTGGACCTAGTAACATTTAAGTACATAGAGAAAATAGAGAAAAAAATATATGTACTTACCTAGTAATGATTAATAAAAAAAAATACTAAATCCTATTTATATTATAAATGCATTTTTTTTTATTAAAAAGTTTGTGAGGATGTATGGATGTTTGTTACTCTTTCACGTAAAAACTACTGAATTTGGATTAAACCTGGCGCACAGATACTAGATCATCATACCCTGGAATTACATATACCTAGATAGGCTACTTTTTTTCCCGGGAAAACATAAGATCTCTCAGGAATGCGGATGACACCATGGGGCGGAAGCTAGTTTAAATTATAATATTATTAATAAGGCATTTATTAAAATTTCAATCGACTCTACCATCGCTGCACCGGTTCAGAATCGACCCTAGAAGGAAGGCACCTTTTTGTGGAACTTTCTTTTGAATTTATGTTGTTGTTAAAATATTTTTTAGTAGGTACCTAGTTATAGTAATAATAGTAGGTAAGTAGGGTGATAAATAGGTACCTATTGTATACATTGTATTCATATAAATAAATAGCTTCCGCCCTGCGGTTCCACCCGCGATCCCCTATTTTACCCCGTTAGGGATTTAATTTTCTAAAAATATTCTCAACTGTCTATGTCATAATAGCGATCTGTAAAATGCTGCCTTTCAGCCCAGGGCTTGAGCTGAGCGTTGTTGAATCAGTCGGTCATTATATAGATATATATCTAATCCTGGGACATTCTTCACTCACGGTTATCTGATCCAAAGCAGAGTTCAAAAATAAGAATGAGAAGCAAATACTAATATAACAGGAACTCCTTTTTTTCTGTGTAGCTATAATACGGGCCATATTTCCAAAAAGGAAATTATCGAGAACATACCTAGCTATCGCTTCGCGTGACGTGTTTTAGTAACAAGTACATGTCAAAGTATAGCCTAAAACAATGTTAAATAAGGCATTAATATGTATCGAGCACGCTAGTGTAACAAACTGGCTGCCACGCGGGCGCCTGCGCCTGCTCAGGATTTGACATTGTTTTTCGTTAATGTGGGTACAATCGATCGTTCTACAATAATGTATCGGCGTACTCTGACGTGCATACAAATGAAAGCATTTCTTTTGCGAAACAGACTTGCCTACCTACGAGTACCTACGATATACAATTTGCCATGTACAACTTCAAAATCGAATCCACTCAAAAACATACATTTGTTTGAGGAACCCAATACATAACAAAATATTGTGTATTAACTCATGAAATGAAAATAATATCAAATAAATCTGCTTATCAAATCTCAGCATACTGCTGTCGAGAATGAGCACAAAGTTTTTAAGTCAGCGTATCAGTCGGACTTCTTGATCATACCGCGCAAGTGATGATCACCAAAGCAATCAATACAAATAATACAATTTCATCATAATATCAAACATAGGTATTTTATTATTGTGGTAGGTGGCTTATATCTACTCGTAATTTTCACTATCGATTGAAGCTTGATATAAATGGTTTTTAATATTGTTAGCAGTTAAGTAGGTAAGCCAGGCTTAGAACAAACAGCATTTTTCTTCCCACGTGCTATAGAAATATAGAAAATCCTCGACACACAGAAATAAATCGACTCAATCCTCAATCTAATTTGATTAATCTCAATAATTATCATGATTGTAGATAATCGATGATACGTAGGTCAGTAGCTAATTGATGTAACAACTCATGGGCTCAATTCTCGTGCTTTCGGTATCGATGTCGTATTAGACATTTGGCAACAAACGACGCGAATGCCTATCCATGAACTTCCATTCAAGAAAGTGCCAAATTTGGATCCCTGAGCTCTAATTCTTGTTTCCTCGTCGATGTACTCCAAGTGTAATGTAACCAGGCGACAATTAGGGCCAAAAATATCAAATACCTAGTTAGGTAGATAGTACTAATTAAATAACGTCATTTTCATTCTTATGCTTTTAAATCATGCTTCACTTGTAAATGTAGTGTTCCTGTGAATACCTATAGGTTACTTCATGATCTAATGCTATGAAACAATAAAGAAGTGGTGATTAAATTGTGTTTGGATTGAATGTGATTGCAATATAATTATCATAAATCTATATTGTGCAGGATGCCAGGATGCCATAAAAGTATCGACGATCTATCTATGCAATGTGCAACGAACAAATCTGCATACAACCTAGTCATGAATATTCTAAAAGGAATATTAATAGGAAATAGACAGCACTCAATTCGAACCGAAATTGTTAGCATTCAAACTATCTGAATAACTAAGAATACAAGTATAAATTCTTACTTGCTCTTTGTTTTACGCGGAAGTAAAGTAAGTAGGTAGGTACCTAACAAATAAATATAAATTTTAATGAACATCGACAAAGATTTTCACAAAAAAAAAAAGATTTGGTTCGTGTATACTTGAGAAGAAGAGTCTTGTGTACACGCGACTAAGAATATTGATTATGTACTAATTAATAAATTGTCAACATTGCTCTTAATCATTTTAATATTATTAATTAGCTGTTTCCCGATTTCACCATTCTGCATTTCTGGGATTAAGAGTAGCTTAGGTATAGGTCTCGGGGACGGGGATAATGTAGTTCCGAAGATTATATACCTACATCTTTACAACCAAATAAATTTTACCTCTTTATAAAATTATAACGCTATAATTCTGCTTATTTTTTTATTGGGATTTCCTCGTGAATTATGAAGTCGCGTCGCGCGTGACTCCATCGTAAATTTGGCCCTATTCCTCGTACCTATCTACATCTTCAAACAACTCCACAATACTCCACATTATGATCCAAAAAAACATTTTTAATGCAATATTGATTGGTATACCTACCTACTAGCGGCCCCGGCTTCGCACGGCTTTTCTGTACTACAATATGCATGTACCTATTAATAAACCTTCCTCTTGAATCACTCTATCTATTGCTGAATCGGTAGTGAAACAGCGATGCGGAAAGCTAGAATTTTATATTTTACTTACTTAAAAACTCGGAAAAAGTAAGATAAATTTATGAAAGGTGACTCAAATAAACACAATTTGAACTAGGTACCTATTCCAAGAATTTTCTCCACTTTCTTGTCACTAAAGAATTTCATTAAAAATAATTAAATTTCTTTCTACAACTGGAAGCTTTTCCGATAAAGTTTAGAGGGCAATTAAATTCCAATGCTATCTTAGAGTCCACCATTGATGTTGTTTTAGGTTTTACATAGATCGATGATGATCAGAAAGTATCATTGCATGCGCAAGCGCGCGTGTTGTGCGGGCCGTTGACGTGGTGACGCGACAACTATGTCAATGCCGCGGGTCCGCCGCGTTGCGTCTCGCCTGCCTTCGTCAAATGCACTTATCGTATACGCTTATCGACCTCTTCGATATTCTGTACAATTATGTGACAAGACTGCCTTAACACAGCACTACATATTTTCAAAGGTAGGAAATAAATACATTTTGTCAATAAACGATATTTTAAAACTCTCCACCTTCTAAGATATGTTTTATATATTTCTGTCCATAATTTGATATTTCGGAATCAAAGCTTTTTCACGCATGTTCTGGATGGGGACTTAAATTATATAATGCATAACAAACGCAACACTGCAGTTTTGGATTCGATTTCACGTAGGTACTACGTTTCGTTTATATCCCACGACACCAATGATTTTTTGTTAATTTGTAATACTTATACAATCAATCGGTATGATTAACATAATTCTGAGTGCCTCAAAATCGATTACGCACTTTATAACGCAATAGCTGTCCCCCGTTGTTTCACCCACGTTCCCTAGCATGTATTTTTTTTTTTGACGATTAGGAAGAAACTTACCTATTTGAATTTCGGCCAAGATTATCGTTTTATATGTATGATTTGTTCATGCCTATATTTAGATTTACCAGTAGGTATTAATCCAGTTACCTAATTAAGTGAAAGAATTAAAATTTTAAGCTGTGCTTTCACATTTAAAATAGGTATTAGTAGGGATTGGGATAAAAGCTTTATCGTAACATTATGGTATGATACCCTTCTCCTCCCATATATCTTGAACGAGTCATTAATTTCAAACTATCTACCTAGTAAGTACCTACATAGCCCGCAAAGCTTTGTAAAAGCTATGTAGGTTGGTAAATCGGATTTCGCCTAAAGGCTTTTGTTGATCACCTCTTCTGAGCAACACGTTCTGGAGAAACATGACACCATACATGACTTTAGTAACCAATTATGCTTCAAGCTATTCAAATGTTGTCAAGATGCTTTAAAATGTGAGCCAGTTTTTTTTGTGTCGACGAACATTTTATTTAAATGATATTTTTTTTAAGATTGTTTGTTGTTATACAAGGTACTACCAAGACATAATATTTTGTATCTATTGAAATACCTCGTTGTCAATGAATTTTAGGCCATAATTTTATTAAATTGTTTGTTACTATCTTAGGTTTTTCCACAACACACTTGTTTGACCACAATCCCAATATGGTAATTGTTATGATCATAGGTGAAACACAAAGCCTTTGGTCTAAAACCAAATTGACTGGGAAATACAGCCTACGTTACTTATCGGAACAAACCCATGTATCAAATTCTATCTACGCCTATAAAAAAAAGATAATAACTCGGGTCACAATACTTCATTTTGATTGCCCTTTCTTTCACGGTATATCCTACTAATATTATAAACGTGAAAGTTTGTATGTACATGTTTGTTGCTCTTTCACGCAAAAACTACTGAACGGATTTGGATGAAACTTGACACATAGATAGATCATACCCTGGAATAACATATAGGCTATTTTTTTCGCGGGTTTATTTAACGCGGGTAAAACCGCGGTGGACAGCTAGTCACCCAATAATTTTATTGAGATAATCCTAAAAGAGACTGCAGCACTTTGTGGTTTTCATAAGTAGCTTATCTTAGACATTGTATTTGATTACAATCTCATCATAGTTAGTGATGATATTATGTGGCCAAAGGACACAATAGATATTGTGTATTAACCTCCTAGGTGAACAGGCTCTCAAGCAGCAGTCAGAACAAACCAGTAGGTGCTTGGCGACAGATTTTCAATGGTGTTAGCCAACCAAGCGGGAATACCTACATAGTAGGTTTCAAAGAATCAAACCACGAGAAGTGAATTCCTAATACATATTTGGATCACTCTTTCAGATAGTATTTATGTATATTAAGCATACCAAAATGAGTCGGACGGATGGAAGTCCAGTAGGTATTGCGTTTATCTCTATATAAGTCATTATTAGTTAGCTCGTTGAAGAGTTATTATCTTGTTTGAGAAAACGTTTTCTTGATATTTAGGTAACGCCAAATAGCCCTATTTTAGCACTTTGCAAAGCGTAAACGTGTGCTAAATTATTTAACTATTCATGATTTAATTAGATGATACAATCAACACTATTTGACAAATGTTTGACAATCATCTATCATGTAACAATAGGTAGGCTATTTGTTATTTTATGTCTTAACCCGGTCATAGTTACATAAATATCTCCCACGGGTTCTATTATTAACAACATTGTACACAAAATGAGCCCTCCCGTCTAGTATCAGCTGAATGCGTGTCGACTACAACTGGCGACGTTCTCGTCCATTCCACATTTAGCACGCGATTTAGACCATAGAGATTTGCGTACTAGAATCTTCATAAAACTAAAATATTAGGGCCACTGAAACGATTACTGTACCGTATAACTGAAACATTAATAAACAAGAAGATAAATTTACCTACATAATCTAGAAAGATACATTGCAAAATAAATATGAAATGTTACATATTATAGCTGTTGTTGTAGTGGCCTACTACCACTTTTATTACTGGCTTCAAATGACAGATTTATAGGTAAGAAAAACTTTCATTGATTTTCTAGATTCTAATAAATAACCGATCGATCGTACGATCAGTTGATTACATAATATTGTGACATGTATTACAGAAAGATTTTCAAAATAAAAATAAATAAAATTCTTTAAAATCATTAGGTATTATTCCGATAATGTAGTAGGTATAGTTACGTAGAAATAGGTATACCTCAGTGGGTAGAGTGCCCTTATTGCCTTCATTCCGTTGACGATAACACACTTTAAAGATATACCGACTTTCACAATGAGAAACAAATCGAACGTAGGTAGGATTGAAAATATATATGAGTTTGCTGCACTGTACGGTGTCTGCCTGCACTCGCAAACCTGTAATCTCGTCGGACAAGTTTCGTGCTCTCCATTACGTGTCATTACGTAAAGGCACGCATAATTAAGCGACTCATTGCTAATTCGTGCTAGTATACCAAAGTCCTGCTGAATGTTAAGTGGGGATGTGATATAATAAAAACCTAAACGAGGGTATTGAACTTTTCAAACTATCGAACATACGAGTACAAGCGCTTTGTTCCAAAGCGTTGAGGACAAAAACCGAATGATTTGCGACCGCTTGCATTCCGTGGATATGGCTGCTGTCTGACTGAATAAATCAAAATCTCACCCTGCTAACTTCGTAAGTTATTTATAAATAACATTTTTTTCTGGAAAGTTTTTATTTAATCAGCGTTTGCTGGGTAGGTATGTTCAAGGGATCTCGTGTACTAGTTAACCAACCAAAAACATTTCATGTAAAATTGGCGGCCAAGACTCATAAGCTCATAACGCTTTTGCTAAATAAAAAAAAAATACTAAGTGAGCCTCTGTTGCCACAATACCTACCTACCATTTTTTTTTTTTAATACTTCAAGCTGATAAACCTTTAAAAATAGGATTGACTACACCAACGAAATAAGTTCTGCAAGTTATGTCGACAATCAAAAAACAAATATGTAAAGTAAGAAATATTTTGAAGCTAGAGTCCAATTTACTAGAAACTACCAAATGGTACCAGAATCTAATTTTGAATTTATTTACTAAAAAATGTACTAGGAATTCGAGAAATGATTTTATATTGTAATGGTTTTATGTTACAGCTATTAACATTAGCAAGGCAATAGCTGTTCAACAGAATAGTATGTTTGGAAAAGCGATACGCCTTCGAGACATTTTACGATCAACTAATATCGGAAAAATGTTTGTAGCACGTGCACTTCAAACGATTTAAAGCGGGACAGTGAAAATTTAGAAATGTGCTCTACTGCCTAGTTTAATTTGATCTTTAATTAAATGAAACGCAAACTAAATGATCTAAGCTACAATAAAACAACATTACTCTGTTTTGTTCGCAGCTACGATGGTGGTGGTGCGTTTTTATGGTATCACTGAGTTGTTCCCGAGGGGAAAAATTCACCTTAGGATATCTAACCGGCTCGCAGCGACGGCCGGGAGATTACAGCTATCAAAGACCCGGTAGAGTTCTTTCAGGTTCGTAACAATTTTAATGTTTATTTAGACATGATAGTAATGTTAATGATTTTAATCAGTTCGTCAGACTAAACTACATCATTAGCCTGTTTGGACTTTGGTCTGGACTCAAAAGTTTTGTTACAACATTATAGCCTATTTGATCATTATTATCTATAGGCATTATTATCATATAATTATTACGTAGCGTACGTATACGTAAATAATAAATTGTAAGCAATTTTCTCAACTGTTGTAGGTTATGTCCTATTTCATTTGAAATTTTGTTTCGTTAATATATTTTGAAATGCAGGTTCTAGGCATGCGTATTACTTTTGCATTTAGTGCACAAGATTATTCAAAATAACTCGACCATTTTGCGGAACGCTGAAAGCTTTGCCTTGTCGATAAATTGTCCATTAACTCAACACTTCGTCCCCCGAGATATGAAAGTTCGCGTGTTGAAAGTTTCTATGGGAAATTAATTTAGCATCGGGAATGTTGTATGTAGTAGATACATACATAATATGTCAGTTTAGTTAAACCAACCAGCTTGAACTGTTGTATTCATAAACAAATAATCATGTTTGCAAGTGTTTGTTTTGACTGCCAAATCGATCTGACCTACAAAGATTAATGCACGCCAAGAGTTGGCACAGCTTGCCTTTATTATTTTATTGTAACAAATAAACGGATTTACCACAACACCATTTTTTTCAACAGGGGCAATTTCGATGGCAGTGGATGAAGTTAATGAAAAATTGCTGGGACCAATGGGCCATTCTCTAGACTTCGTAGTTGCTGAAACATTCGGACAGGAAGAAGTTTCTATTCGACAGGTGCGTACTAAACATTTTTTTTTTTATTTTGAGATTAATTTACAGTTAGGTACCTACTGTTGGACTTTGGAGATTCCGAATTGAGTTCTTCAATCCAAATTACTGTACAGAACCCTCGGTACGGGAGTCAGACTGGCACTTGTCCGGTTTTTATTCGTTGATTTGACCCTTTCATGATAACCTGAGAGAATTCTCATGAAAGCATTCCAATTTAGCCTTTACTTAGGTATCTATTTATTCCAATCGGTTGCAAAATTACTTGCGATCTGGAGCCCACTCACCCGACTCCCATTATTCTTTCACAGGTTGTGAACACAGATTGAACTCAAGAATCTTTTATTAGTAATATAAAATATTGCGAGGTAACCGCATCATCGTCTTTACGATTTTATTATCTAAGTATTTATTCTACGACGGTATCAGACTTCAGATGGACGTCCCGAATGTTTCTATGTCGTGTTGCTAATAGTAGTTTATGATACCTACTGTTGCATAATAGGGGTTATTAAATACGAGTGTGAGTTTAAGTACCGAGCCGTAGGCGAGGTTCTTAATAGTATCACACGAGTTTTTAATACCTAATTATGTGCAGTATCATACAGTACTTTATCTAAACTCATCTAATAATGTAATTTAAAGGTAAAAAATCGATAATATTTTGTCATAGGTTTTCATGACTTACGGGTATCGATTATTCGTCATTTCCATTGCCGCCTCCACAATATCAGATCCAAGTTTATTTCACCTTAGTATCACTGCTATTTTTCTGTCATTTTTGGCGAAAATATGTATGCAAAAAATCAATAAAATAAACAAACATTAATCATCATGGCGCCCAAATCCGTGTGGGGAAAAACTCCTAAGTTGAAATCTCTACCGCATACGCGACCACAGACAAAGTAAATTTGCATCTAAAATTATAATTGTTTAGTCCTGATGTCTGGCCACTTATAATGTTTTTTTCTTTATTATGTCGTTTGACAAGTTGACTGACAGTAATTGAAGTATTAAAACCCAAAAAAACATTATAAGTGGCCAGACATGTCCAAATACTTGTACTTTAATGAAAAAAAGTTATTTTATAGCATTATCTTGGGATGAAAACTGTACTATAATATATTTTTTTAATTTCATTATAGACGAGTGTGTATAAAGGGGGTCATTAAAGTACTGTTTTTGATTTCATAATTAGAACTTTACGATATGAGAGTAGATAAAATAACATTCTTTATAGAAAAACATTAATTTACATATTTAACTGCAAAACATGATTATTATGAAAACTACAAGTCGTTGAAAACTTGGAAACACACAACGGTATTGTGATTGGTGAAAAAAAATAGTGTGTAAATAATAAAAAGTTTGTCTCCAAAAGAGCCATCCCGTTTATTGGCATCTCTTCCCATAAAATACAATACGAACCAGTATTAGAGTCAAACAATTCTTAGTTTATTCAAATATGAGATTATAATAGCTTTCGCCCCGCATTCTCAGGATAAAAAAGTTGTTATTATGTCGTATCGTACTTATATCTCTTTGCCAAAAATAACGTTAATCTGTTGTTTCTAGTATGAAAGGGCAAGCAAACCAACAAACACTATTTTCTTTTATATTTATAATACTTTTACAGATTATATTAATTACTAGCTTTTGCCCGCGACTTCGTCCGCGTTTTCGTCGTTTTTCGTAAAAAAAGTAGCATATGTCCTTCCTCAGGGTTCAGTGGTTTTGACGTCACAGACGTAACTTTCGTATTTTAGTAGGGAAATATAATATGTCAATCCAAAATACTGTTAAAAAATATCGCAATAAGGAACCGCAGAATATTATTATTAATAGCTGTGCCCCGAGACCATCAGCGTGTAACTCCTTGTATGTTATTATGTTAATGTATTGGTAATATTGTTTAGATCACTTTCACATGAGGCTTAAGTACATATAGAATGAAAATACGGCACGTGAACATAAAGATTTCTAGAACTGCTAACCCGGGAAAGAGCGACATATATAACTGATCATGTGAAAAACGTATGAGTAAACAAATATAATCAGAATGCTCCGAACTGCTAAGCTATCAGGAGTTACACGTGTTATTGTGAGTCAACCATAAAAGATAGACATATGCTGTTGCGAGATATTTTTTAGACAATTTTATGTAGAATATTTCCGTCATACATGATTTCTATGTAACTTTAACCATTAAGGCTGCACACGCGACGGAAGCTTAAAAAATGGAGTAACTTCTCCCGTTTTCCCAACATTTCCCTTCACTACTCTGCTCCTATTGATTGTAGCGTGATGAAAAGTATACTATAACCTGCCCAGGAGTATGAAGAATAATTGTACCAAGTTTCGTTAAAATCCGTCGAGTAGTTTTTGTTTCTATAAGGAACATACAGACAGACAGACAAAAAATTTACTGATTGCATTTTTGGCATCAGTATCGATCACTAATCACCCCCTGATAGTTATTTTGAAAATATATTTCATGTACAGAATTGACCTCTCTACAGATTTATTATAAGTATAGATTTGAATAAAATAACTTTATTTTATTTTTTCAAAACAAAATCCTTGATTTGATTTGTTTTTTTTTATTGAATGGGTAACAAACATACAGCTACACACTTCGCATCTATAATATTAGTTTTATTACCTAGCTATTAATGTCGTACTTACTATACCCGCCTATTTGATGTCCGAGAAAAGTGCAACGACGTAAGAATTACGAATAGGTTTCCCTTTTTTCGATTTAAGTAGTTCTTAGATTACTAGTTTTTGCTCCCAGGTTTTATTTGCCATTCTGAGGCATCGAGTTGTTGGATTTTTTTATTTTATTATACAAAAACATGATTATTATGAAAACTACAATAGTCCTTGTAAACTTAGAACCACACAACGGTATTGTGATTGGTGAAAAGAATAGTGACACAGAATGTAAGAATAAATTATTCTATACATATAATGATAATCTATCTATTATCCCATGTGTGTGGGGTGTCGTTGGATAGATCGTTCAAAAATATTGCGTGAAAGCAATTTTTCAATTCAGGGGTCCTTCCTGTATATATAAAAAAAAATCGACGTAGACTTGAAAACCTCCTCATTTTTGTCAATCAAAAAATTTAAATTTTAAATTAGTCCACTAATATATATAGTAAATAATCTCAAAATTCTGGCTGTTTTCTCCTGCGACCAGAATAACTATTGGCTTTATTACCAAATTAACTTACCCGCTCTTATAAGTATTAACACTATTTAATAAGTTTCAGTGTAACTGAAATGCACTCCAGAAATAATGAAACATTGCGTTATTCCTGTGAATCGCACTGACCTACTAATGGCGGCAATCAAAAGGTAAAACGCGTGCTGTCCATAGTCATTGAAGTATCTTATGAGTTTAATTCAATTTGCGTACTAGCCATCAAACGATACTTGGCTAGGATATCATTACGATGCTATAAGCACAGATCTATTATGCTATTACCTTCAAATACCTATAGCAAGACCATCCATCTACGTTGATCGTGATATGTAATAAGTTGCCAAGACCACCAAGACGCCAAAACTGTTCCGACAACATAGGTAGGTATACTTAGTGGTGAACTTGTTTCAGGCCCGCGTTTCACGTGTTCCCATAAAATTTTAAGTTCTCTCAGGATACAATGTGTCCCCTAGTTAAAAACTTAAAACCAGTGATCGGTGTGGCAAAATCCATTTAGTTAATGCGATCGAGTAATAAACATTCACAAATACATATCTTTTGAAAGTAGATTTAGGTCACCAAAAACAGGACCACCCTCCGTCTGTGCGTAGCTTGACGTCCGTAGGTACTCTAGGTACCTACCTATAACAGCCTTGTTAATGTATAAAATGTAAATCACGGGTTTCTTCCCAACTCAGAGACGATTTATAAAAAAGTAGGTATTTTTTATACAGAGTGATTTCTCAGCTGGGCGTAAATGGGCAGACATTATATATTTCAAGGCTCATTTACAAGTTATTGCCTTTTTCATTTAATGTTCTAATGAAAAGTTACTTACCTATACCTATAACTTTTTGATTTCGCCAAGTACCTTCCTCCTACCTCTGACCTCTTCGTGCCGACTGTTATATTGTTTGAACGTTGTTTTTTACCCGAATATTTACCATGTTCTCTTGCATATTGCATGAGACACTTTATAATATTTGTACTCTTGCAAGCATTTTCTTTATTCCTGTATTTTTAGTAAGAAGCACAGGAAACATCTCACATAAATTTCACCCTTAGTAAGCATGTTTTCTGCAAACCTTGTAGGTAGGTATCTATTAGTAATGTTTGTCAGTAAAATTGATGGTGTCTTCAAGATCTGCTCGTAAAGTAGGCAGTGCGGCGGGGTTGGCATCAGGGGTGCATAAAAAGCGAAAGCTCACTCACTGTCTCCCACATGCCTCAGGCATGTCGTTATGATCTTTTACAAGCTTTATGACGCATGTATTCAAAGAAAAGCGGATCTTTGCTAGGGAGATACAGACGAAAATTGTATCCACCATATCTACTCGTATTATATCTACGATAAAATTACCACGACAATAATGTTTGAAGTATAAAATATTCAAATTATAGTTAAACTTAATGTAATAAAATGCTTGCATTGAACGAAGTACGTTTCAAGAATTTCTTTTATCCTATTACTAACCGAATCTTGTCTACTATTATAAGTTAATTGGAAAGAAGATGGAAACCTCTTTAACTTAATTTTCTCCAACTTAACGATGATAATAAAAACCGACGAGTCGCTAATTGCTTTTTGTAGTTATTAAGGTTGCGCTTATACCCTCAATGACAAATAGTATAATATTTTCCTGCTCCAACAGTTAGCTAGTTTCTTGATACCTATTATCGGTGAGCCTTCAAGTATAAAATATTCTGCTCCGTTTGGTACCAACTTTTAACAAATACCTAATTAATGTTAGTACATTTCCTTTGCTTTCAGTAGGTACTAGGTATTATTTACTCCGTGAAAGTTAAGCCTCGGATGTTAATGGTTGCTTATTGTACCGTTGTCTGAACAAAGAGACTCTGACAGACTAATTTAGTACATCATATAATACTGAATTAGGAGCGATGAAAAGCATACCTATTTATTTTCAAGAGATATCTGGGCTGGGACTGATGACTACCTTATTAAGAATTCTGAATTGTCTATAGGTACGTAGATCGGATAATAGCCAACTAGGTTCGCCTTGCGGGTGTAACTTACTCACTCACCAAGGGTAATTAATGTAACTTTTTTATATATCAACCTAACTAGTTGTTAGTTTTCCTATGAAAATAAAATAAAAAGGACACTGTAAGATTATCTTCCTCACAGGGATATTATAGCCATTATACAGTACTACCAATAGTATAGGTACTTAAAAAAACAAAGATATATTATAAAGGGCGAGGGTCAAGTAGATTATAAGTTGGGTGAGAAATACTCATATAGATATGTGTTGGTGGTCTTTAATTGAGCAAAATTAAGCTTAATGATGAATAAAGTACTCAAGTAAGCTAAGCAGTTGAAGCTCTTTGTGAAAGACAGCGAATCTTGAGAGAATTCATTCTTTCTATTCTATATTAAATCTCTAAGTATCACAGTTTGTCACAATACCACTCGTAAACTAAGAGGGCTATAAAACTGTTAGATCCCTCAAGTTTAGCGCAGTAAAACGTTCTGTCGTGTTTTCACGTCAGTTAACGACTAACAGCGCGCCCTGTCGTTTGATATTAGTTCATAGCTGGAAAGTGTTTTAGAAAATAGCTCCCGTAAAGTTGGTAATTTGTTTCCACTTCTTGCCCTAAAGGTTTAACTTATATTTTATTTATTACTATAATATAAATATAACTTATTGGATTGTTAACAGTTAATAAAGGAACGTATAAGTATGTTATACCTAAGTGCATCTAAAGATGTGTCACCGCAAACTGGTGGCGTAAGCAGACCATATTTGTGACGCTATTGTTCATGCAACTATAGAAAAGTGTAAAATATTGCCTACTTTATAGAGCTCACTTCATTTTGCTCAGTGACGCAAATTAGGTACCTACACAGACACAGTACTGACCTTACATAATGTTATGTTTATCTAAATAACTAGTAGGTACATTCCACAGGTGGCAGCCTTGTGGGCAGCCAACGTGTCCGCGTTCATCGGACCGCAAGAGACATGTGTTCACGAGGGGCGAATGGCCGCTGCCTTCAATCTGCCCATGGTTAGCTACGTAAGTACCTACTGATGGCTTATATTTTATGCATTGCCTCTCACAACCGTCCCGTATGTAGGCCCTGCGTCACACACATAATGATTTCATCTGATCGATCAATCATCTGTCGAAATATAATTTAGCGTATCGAGTATCGTGTTGCGTATCTACTTTCCTATATTATGCTTTGTAGGTATAGTTGAGCGTTTAGATAGAGACACGGATAAGGGGATAAGTGCTCTCAATACCTACAACCTCGAAAACTATACGACTGATAAGAGAAATACGGTGATTAAGGTAGATGTAGTGAATCAGTTGTCAAAACAAGCAAAGTTGAATATGTAATGTAAAAAAGTAAATACAAACATAGGATAAATTTACAATTATTAAATTCCTGTAGGTAACAAGCCTTTTATGGAGGAACAGCGGCATGATACGCTAATTTTAATAATTGCTTAGCGAAATTGAAGGTTCTTTTTGCTCATTTCAATATAGGAAGTTTAATTTATCCCACAGTATTGCCGGGACGTGGCCAGCTCGAACAAGCGGGTGTACGCGACGTTCGCTCGCACCCGCCCCTCGGACATCGACATCTCCCGCTCCGTAGTCGCCGTGCTCACGCATTTCAATTTCATGCATGTAAACATATAATAATATTTACATACGGTTATTTATCTTTTCCGTCAACCGAACTCGCAGACTGTCGCGTAGCAAATTTCATACAAAGAAGTCAGTCATTTGTAACAGAGCGTAGGTACTTTCTCAATAGGAACTCTTGGGTGGTTTGAACCGTTTTTAGTTCTTGATACAAGATACGAATTTTAACTTTTTATTATCATAATAGAACGTTGGTTGATTGGTATATCTTCAGATTTAAAACTGTAATAGAAAGTGTTCATAAACATAACATTTAAGTGTCTGTCTACCCCGTACATTTCATCTTACATGAAAATAGTAATCATATTTCTTTGCTGCAGGTAGCTTTCGTGTATTTAAAAGCGCCAAATCACGACTTCTCTCGCTTAGCCCTCGCAATAATAGCTGCGGCAAGAGAGAAGCAAATATCTGTTCGCACAGTTCAAGTGTACAGACAACCGTATTACTACGAGAATAGGCGAGAGAACTTCAGTCGTAATCCTTTCCTGGACATTGTTCGAGAAACATACAAAGATGCTAGAAGTAAGTTAAATTATTATAGGTAGATTTATATCTCTTGAGCACTACTACAAAAATCCAATTTATTTCTCAGTATACGTCTCAGTGGGATATTATCATGACCACATAGGATTAATGTTGGCGCTGGACGCTATGCAGCTCCTTGATTCCGGTAAGTGAACCTTTGAAATTATATTTATTATCTCATCCATTAGGCACAGTAATAAAATTAAACATATATGAATGCTATGGATGTGAATTTTTTTTTCAAATATTCTGAGGCATGTTTTTTCAGGTGGAAAAGGTTCCCGAAAAAAATAAAATTCGGGGAAACTGAGTGTATTTTCCAATAGGAATTTTGTATAAATTTTAATATTTATTGTAATGAAAAAAACGTATGTAGGTACATAATTATTTATACCTCGTTTTATGTAGAGGAACATAAATTTTATCAAACAATATTGATTCCACATTTGGTAACACGAATTCTGGTTTTCGTATTCCACCCTCTGAATAAATAAAACATGTGAGAATATTGCATAATACAAAGGGACTCCTTTGTCTAAGTCTGTAAGTAGCGTTTGTTTGGACTATCGTTTAAAAATCTTTTCTTTACGTATAAATAAAGAATTTACATAAATTCATCGCCTTAACTTTGTTTAGTTAACTAATTGCTCTAAAGCGTTTTCTTCAGGACTAATTGGAATTTAAAAGTAGAGGGCAGTGATTTTAATTACCCTCTCTATACATAGGTACCTACTTAGTACATAATACAGACAAAATAGAAAGCCCAGTGAACTCATTTATTCCGTAACGGCATTTTATGTTTTTAATATTTGTTTCAAGTAGGTAGTCTCTACGTTTATAATTGAGACAAATCTTAATATTATGGCACGCAGATAACCTATGATATGGAAAATGATATAACTATAGGCTACTTTTTTACCCCGGAGCGCCGGTGAAACCGTGGGCATAGATACCTACTGCCATTACTTACGTGAAGTAAATAAAGACTGGCTCTGTATGCTTACCACCTCCGTCTACATCACTTACGGTAGATTGTAGTCAAACACAAGCCTATTGAAAGTAAATATCGTGACTTTAATAAAGAGCATAGTCGGCGATCCGTTCCAATTGAAATTTTTGCTCTGGAGATGCTTTCGTCGGAATCATCGTGGATATTGAAGGCGAACCGTACACTATATTACAGTGTTAGATACCAAAATTCAGTCTATTGAGACCATTTGAAATAGCTATTATGGACTATTGGAATATATTCGTCGGACAAGAGAAGCACATCAATCACATGACGAGCAAATAGTAGCCCGACAGTAGCCTGCCCCATTTACTTGCAAATTCACACTTCGTTTTACGCTATGTTTAGTTTACTAATTTACCATGTGTTTACAAAAAGAAATATGAGTTTGAATCTTTGAAATGGTGTCTAATAATATAAATCTTCTTATATTTACTTTAGGTTGTTAATAATTATGAAGTCAGACAGTGCTTCTGCGTTAGACACAAAAATATTTTATTTTCCGATACGACTCGATAGGAGTTCAAGTTACATTTTAAAGAGGTGTCAAATTCAGGGATTACTCGTAACTTGAATCAATCAGCCACTCGTCATCATGAACAACTTTTACTATCTGACCAACTCTGAAATCTTGAAAAAAAAAAACAATCTTTTCTTACAAAATACCAATCTTGTCGGTCAATTTCGGGATTTTGATTGTTGGTCCGATAGTAAAAGTTGTTCATAATGATGAGTAGGTACCTACTCGTAGGTGTAGGTACAATTATCAAAATTGTCACAATGTGTGGTATTATGGTAATTCATGTATCAACCTAATCTAATGTCACTCCAACAATTTTATCGACAGAGTTGAATAAACATTTTGGAGATTAGTAAAAGAAGTCAAATACTCTGCTTATCTTTACAACATGACGCTAAAACATTTTTTACTAAATCCAACTAACATTTAATGAACCGCTAATTACGATAAGGTATTGTCTAGTTACTTTGCAATTGCATCGCATGCAATTTCCTAAACATTTAAATTTAGTTTGATTTTTTCCTGGCTACGTATATTCCTGCGTTTACCACAAAACATTAAAGTTAATTTTCGCTATGGCACATTTTCATATGGAAGCAGGAATTCCTCGCTAACATTTGCGCTGAGTATTTTTGACGTCGGAAATTTGCATTCATTTATTCTCAGCCTTCCATTTAAATATTCTGCTTTCTCTACAATGTTGGCCATATTTGATACTTAAAATTAAAATGTTCAACATGCAGATTCGCCATAAAAGTGGCAATTTCTTTTTTTTTTCTTTAATTATGCTTATCACTTTACGATTAATTATTTATTACGTATTCTAATGATACCAATTATATCTCCATGCACGACTGATTTTTAAGAATCTAAATGTTAGGCTCAACTGTTTACCCAGGTGAATATGCTGCCATTGGAGTGGATGTTGAAAAGTACGAAGCAGGGGAAGCTGTCCGTTACCTCGCTGGCCCACTCCGCAGGGAACCAGGGTCGAGGACTCTCAAAGCTTTCCGCTCATATTTAGCAGTAGCTCCATCCCCATCGCCTTCTTACCCGGTGTTCGCTAAGGAAGTTAACAAAAGACTTGAGATGCCGCCATTCAATTTCAAAAATCCACTCGTTATTTTTGGTGGTGGCAAGGTGGTGAGTAATCTTAGAAGTAACTTTACTAGTACTACTGAAAAATATGATGACCCAATATGACATAGGTACCTAATATTATACAAAAGGCAAGACTAACTTTTAGCGGACTGTAGTTTCTAGTTTAGAAACAGAAATAATCGAGAAAGAATAAATTGTTGTAGCGATAATAACTCCCAAATTGAATGCATTTAATTTGGAATGAACATAAAAAGAAACGTTCAATTTACATATTTTAATTTGTACTTAGAAACTTTAATGGAAAAAAAGAAAATTCTTTAATAAAAGAGATTAAGCTTAAGCTAGATACTTTTGCAAGATTTCTTCAGTAACTTTTAATTATTTTCCTAGATAGCGAGTTGAGATAAGTAGGTATATATCCTATTGGATTATTACAACACACTGAGGGAATACATGCGTTAAACATCAGCTGCAAAATACATTGCCCAATTAATTACAGCGTTAATTAAACCTCTCGCTGACACTCGTGGCACAGTTACATTATTTAAAGTCTATACTTTACACTAAATGTAAGTATGTAATAATAATAGGTATAATGATTAGCTCACAGTTAGGTAAAATTCTCTTTCTGGTTCTATTCCAGTTTAATAACGTGGATGAGGCATTCATAGAACAGGAAACTCTAACGTAAGACCGTTGATAGTCGCCGACTTCGTAATTATATGAGAAGAATTACAACTGGTCAATCCAAATTAGTATACTTATGTATACTAATAACTACCTGCTTTATGTATACTAATTTGGGTTGACCAAACATTCTTTTGCACCTTGCAAGACTAAAGGTCGGTTTCCACCGCAAGCGGAGAATACCCATTACGGACTCCAAACTGCATACTTACTTGTATTTCTTCCACCTACAAATACCTAGTCGAGCGGAAAGAACTGAACAAGCAGTAAGAGTTGAAATTCGCTCAGCTCTGTCTCTCTTTTTCTCATCAACAGACAAAACTCTTTGTTGGTGGAAATGTAAACCTATTTTATTTATAAGGAGTCCGTTTCGCTTAGCCATTTCCCACTCATTACCCTTTCACGGTGGAAACCGAGCTTTAGTCTTGCAAGGTGCAAAAGAATGTTCGCATATACCTATCGTTATGCTCAGCCGTGTGCCCTTAGTAAGGGAGCATTTAGCTAAGGAATAAAATCCAATTACTTAGATGGTATCTAAATAGCAATAAAATGGATTATCACAATTCAATCACAAAATATAATTAAACAGTTTTTGTTTATATTTATGTCCATGGTAATGGTACCATTATTATAGTAAGATGTTAGCTAAATTGTAATTTATTATCGTAGAGATAATAATTGTTGGCTTTACTTATATGCTATGCCTATATTAAAAAAAGAATCATACAATTATTTTCATCAAACTCCGATGTTATTTGCTCGGAAATTATTGTCTTAGTAATCCTTATATTAACATTTATGGTGAAAAGTCAATAATTGCTACAAACATAATGTTTTTGTCCAGATCCCTGTAGAAGCGGCATGGCTCCACGATGCAGTGTGGGTGTATGCGCGAGCGCTGGCCGCGGCGCTGAGTACAGGCGAAGGACCACGTGACGGTAGAGCGATCGCGGCTCGAATGAGGAACACCACCTACCACAGTGTAATGGGGTAAATTATGCATATAAGTTTTATAATCCATCTCAATTTTATTTTTAATTAATTGTGTTAACGTAACGCCCATATTTGCATTACAAATTTTCCGCCCCACGGTTTTACCCCTTTAGGAGTTGAAATTTGAAAACACTTCCTTAATGTCATAAGGGTTTTTCGACATTCAAGTTTAGGGTAGGTCGACTCAAAGAATATTGCACTGCGCTCGCCGATTTGTCCAGTAAGGTGGATGAAGCCGGCTACCAATTTTAGTCCTTTACAAAAAAAGAACGGTGTGGTGTACTTAATGTTTTATAGGCGATATAATTATGCTTCTTATTTTTTTGGCATTATTAAATGTAAAAAATCGAATTAAGTACTTATTATGTTTTTTTTAGTTTCGACAGTAAGTATATTAATAAACAAAACTTTTCCCAAGTAATTAACAAAACTCAATATACTTAAATAACACTTTGACGCTTACATTTAATTTTAAGCAAAATACAAAGTTATTAAGTCTCTAGGTATACTCAAACCCATGTTTAGTTGAGTTTAGCGAGTCCCAAATCATCATCCAACATTAATTTGAGGACTTTGTACCTTACAATTAAGTTTGTGAAAGTACCTATTACACCAAGAGGTATTAGTTAAAATTATGAATACCCAGTTCATCCATATATGATACCTACAAACAATGACAAACCATGCACAAAATCATTAGAATTAAAAAAAGTGCTGGCACGTACACGTCTTATAGGTAACATTATTGATGAGTTGGTGACATTTGTTAATAGGTGCGTATTATGTATGTGATGCGTCTGTCAGGTACTGGATCCACATGGACGAGAACGGCGACGCGGAGGGCAACTACTCTCTGCTGTCCATCGACCCGGCGCGACCGCCCGGCCTCTATCCACTCGCCGTACTACACAAATCTGCACCGGTACATAAAGTACTACTCACAAGTGACATATCATGTTTTATTTTACGATAGATCCTAGGTAGTTATAAGTACAAGTGCGTGCAAGAACGAAAACAAATCGTAGATACTAGTAAAATCAAACTCCTAAAGGTCCAAAAACAGATGATTCTATAGTAGGTACCTACAAAATTCATAAAAATCAAGACACATAGAATGTAGACAGTTCTACTAGCACCCAAAAAATTTGTTGTCCGCCCATTTAAATTGTAAGAATCTCGGACTTTTCACATAAAATCCTTATCTAAACGTAACTTGGAATTAAATAAACGGCACACGTCCGCACAGCAAATCTGGACGTGGCCCGAATAAATGTTGTCTTCCAACTATTTAGCCAGAATCCTTACGTCACATTTTGGCTTGAGAGATGCAATTTGATGCCAACTTACACGCACATCTTCATAATGCAGGCGTTGCTGTATGATCCTTTAAACTGGAACACTGTTAATTAATCACACACTTCTGTCCAAATAACTTCCTAGAAACCACTATAATTTAGAAATCTAAATTCATGTAATTTCTATAAACAGGAGGTGGGATTCTTACGGGATATGAAGTGGCCGGGCGGTCAAGTACCCCTTTCAGAACCGCCATGTGGTTTCAGAGGCGAAAAGTGTGTCAGTAAGTACATAAAACATATTCAACTAAGTACATTCCTTTTATCTTGCTTACGCCTGCCACATGGCTATCGAGTGACCGTGAAAAGTATTTTCCCATAATGCAAAACGTATGTTCGTTGTTAATAGAATCAGTAAGTGGGCCGGAATCGTCCATTAGGTACCGAGACGGTCGCTGGTTGGACTCGGGGCGGTTGAGTTTAATGTAAAAAAAACAATATGTACGTAGTGGCAAAGCTCGGATCGGCATTAACCGCAAGGTTTGTTAGCGATAGTAAGTGGGTGAGGTCGTAAAAGCGTCGTAACGAGTGGTAGTGACAAGCCATGTGAACAGCGAGCCATCGGGCGCACGCGACGCCCGCTGCGCCCGCACCCGCCGACTCGACACGACCGCCTAATGCCTCTCTACGATATACCTACATATCTACACATACCTACACAAAACAACCAATGTTACTTATTCCCAACACGAAAACTACTTTAAAACTATACCCAAACTTATACATACATACTAAGTTTACTTACGTTTTATGGATGGTTTAGAATTTTGCTCTTCATCTCCCCTATTATTAAATAATTCAGTATTAGAAACATCTTACGTTTAATTTTGAAGGATTATGAGGATTTCATTTACGGTCTACGGGTACTTACCACTTATTGTAACTTATACGCCGTAACTTTATGAATGCACAGTGTAGGAAATTGTGTAAATTAAATTAAACTAAAAAATTAATTTATTAAAATATTATTCTATATTGTAAAAACGGACCGTCCAAAATTAGGTATACTCTACCAACCTATTCTAGGTGTAGATACCTGATCTGTTATTTTAATTTCAATAAGTTCCTGTATCAAGTAATAAATCAATAAGCTGTTCAGTTAGTGTTCAGTACCTACCTAACATTAAATTAATCATAAATAAATAATAAATTCTTATTTTCTTACACAATAAAAAGAAAACTTGACCAGATTTAATTTTCCAGCTATCCCAGAGAATACCGCCTTTTATCTTGCACTATTCTTAGAGACACTTAAGTCACATAAAAGGCAGCGTTTTCCAAGCGCGAGGCTTTGTTCCCGTGTTTCCAATTTAATGCTTCGACTCGCTCTCAACCCCACGTTATATCATCTCGCGCGTCGCAAAGAATCCAACTCGGAATCTCGGATATACTCGCAAATTGAATACTAAAGTCTATTTTAAGGACATTCAGCATTCAAGGAGTATTTTATTTTAATAAAACCACTTCGATTCAAATTAGAGAACATAACTAGGTAGGTACCAACTAAGTATCCTTTCAGGTCTACGCTGCGCTATTATTGGCTGTACTTAGTGAAACTAATTTAGATATTTTAGCTAGAGTATGCATCTCTATCTGTTATTATAGTGACTTTAACCTATTTTTTATTAGTATTTAAATATTTATTATTCCTACTCTATAATCTCAACCGTAAGACCTACTTACTGCTGTATTCTCTCATACCTAATTACGTACATCTGTTGAGAAGTTTAGATCCAATCTATTTAATATGCATTAATTTGAATGAGATCATTTACCTAGCGATATCTTCGTACATTTTTGTTGTAGATACCTACTAAGATTACCTAGACATATAATGTTGTTGACGTACTTATCGTTTCTTTTCCATAAAAATCACTACCTTCGCTAAATTAGTTAGTTATTGGCCCCGATTCTGTTGATTACAAACTAAACAAATTTAATCTCACTATGTATATTTCTAACAAAAAATATAAGTTTAGTTCGAACACTTATTTCAATGTGAATTTATGCGCGATCTATATTGGTTACGACCTTTTACCCGTATATTAAGACGGCATGGACTAATCTGACAGCTTTAAAAATGTTCTATCTGTTTTCAATAAGGTTAACATGAAAGAGAGGTGACGTGACCAATATTAGTTAAGTTCGTAAACAACAGAATCGGCACCATGGTCTTAAGTTCGTTTTTCATATTTCGGTGTAGGCCACATAGGTGCATGGGCACTTGGTGCGTCTGGAGGGACTCTAGCTCTTCTCGCATTAGCTGCCCTCGCGCTATATAGAGGCTGGCGCTACGAACAAGAACTGGATTCCCTCCTCTGGAAGATAGACTTTAGGGACCTACATCTACCCGATGAAGAGCAGCGAGTCAACAAACTGAGTAGGTAAACTGAATTTCTATATGTTGTTTGCATGCTCGCTTATCGTCTAAGGTCATAAGTCACACTGCTCAAATCTTGCGATTCCTACTGTACGGGTATCATCGCAGAATTAGCAAATTGATCGTTAATTAAACTATTATGTATCTAAAGTATTTATGTATCTTCAAACTGCCCATTACGGATTACACCAAAGCGTACTAAATGTAAAGTTCTATGACTGCTCTAAATACCTCACGATCTGCGAATCTCAGCTACCGATGAATTAAATATATCGAGACCTATATTTCGCCTGATCATACAATTCAGCACTCAAGCCACCCGAGAATGTGCTATTACTTTGTAACTAGCTTTCCACCACGTGGTTTCACTCGTGATCGCTATTTTTATCCTCTAGGGATAGAATTTTCTAAAATCCTCTCCTAGCGTATGCCTACGTCATAATAGTTATCCATATGCCAAACAGGCCGATCCATCCAGTGCTTTGAGCTGTGCGTTGATAGATCAGTCAGTCAATCAGCCAGTTAGTCACTCTTTATATATCTAGATACCTCAATATTTTACATTTGTATGTATACAAAGTCAATACGATACTTGTGTTGTGAAATATAATATACGCTATCCTAGGATAACCTACAAGAACGTTCATGAACTGGCATGTATCTATCTAAATGAATAGTCATGATAAGACAATGTATCTTACGATTTACGTAGCTTTTTTCACACATACACATAGCTAGCATAATCAATAAATACATGATAGATGGCTATTACAACTCTGTAACGAGCTTAGCTCAGAGCTGAATTTTTCCAGCAAGATAGCAGTGCGGGCGGGAATGCTAACCCCTCGAACAATGCAGTTGCTACCTCAGAGAAAAGTGGTGGTGGAAGTATAGGAGGGGTGCGTTCCAGTCAGGTGTCGTTAAGCTCCAACCCCGACCTGGACTTCCGATACTCGGCTATCTTCACCGAGGTGGCATTCTACCGCGGACGGCTGTTATCCGTGAAACGAGTTCGGCGAAACCACATCGATATTAGTAGAGAAATAAAGAAAGAACTTAAAATTGTAAGTAGGTATACCGTATTGTATTTGTTATTATTTATTATAAACATTGTTACCTGATTGCCCCAGGAAGGATTCTCATTTCTATTGACATTTCTTTGCTTGGTACTAAGCTTACGTAACATGGATCAATTATATCTACATTTGGTATAAGATAAATTAAGCTCCAAAGACTACATGTATTTAATTGGGATTTTGGAAGCGGGAGATGTTAAAAAGTATTTGCCTGTCTATATCTGTAAGCTGATATGGGATCTAAAAGGCTTTCAGACCGTAAATAAAATATTATACCTATGAATAAACTCTCCGAATATGATGAAGGAACTGACTAAGATAAATCACATAATTCCATTGGCTCTGCTTTACTGATGCGCAGGTAATTTAAACGATGAGGATGTATACGTACGTATAGTATAGGTTCCACTAACAATAATATGTTGTTCTTACATGTTTACGATGATAATGGAACGAATAAAAAACATGATAATGTTTAATATGTTCAAAAAAAATTGCACCATTGAGAGATCTTTGGTCGTTCAATAGCTGACATCACTAGGTATATCTACTTTATGGACTTTACCAAACTCAAGCAAGATCCCGAGAGTTTTGGAATGCACACCTTCCTGAGAACTAAGTAAATAACGGCCATTTGTTCAGTTGTCGATAACCACTTACTAACAGCTGTTTGTTCACTTCGGACTGGCGTATAATGGCACTCATATTTTTTCGTGAATCTCTAGGAGAAAATGTTTTTCTTGTAACTTTTGAGTAATGGGTAAAAAATATCTCCTTATGAATATAAAATACGTATATAAGTTATTCACGAACTTTATAGGCTACGAGTTTTGACAACGTTAGCTCATTCTACTGGAACTGAATACAATGAGCTAGTTGTGTAGGTAATAGCTGAAATTATGCTGCAGAGTTCAATTATTCAAGGCATTTCAATGAATCTTCTTTTCAGCTAGAGGTGGGGTAATTACAAAGCGTTGATTCTGTTCTAGAATAGAGAAAACCATTATTTCGTTATTCTACAGATGCGGGATTTGCAACATGACAATATAAACGGATTTGTTGGCGCATGCATTGAACCGCCAAACGTGTGTGCTTTATCCGAATATTGCACTAGAGGCAGCCTCAAGGTACTACATAAAACAAATACATTGATTACTTACCATGGAAGTAACACATTTTGAAACTTATTAAACATCTGAATTTCAGGACATTCTTGAAAATGAGGACATCAAGCTCGATAATATGTTTGTAGCGTCTTTAGTTGGTGATATTATTAGAGTAAGTACTATACTTAATTATTGCTTTCGATATTTTACAATAAAAAAAAAAAAACATTATAACCATTATCGAATTCGTAAGGCGCCATAGAGAATGAGATTTCATTTGCATGGCAGAATGATAAATTCGATTATGGGTGATAACATTTAATTTAGGATCCTTCGTGAATTGCTCTAGGTTACCTATATTGAAACATTGTTCATGCAACATTTTAGGGTATGATATTTATCCACGAATCGCCTCTGCAATACCACGGAGCTCTGCGACCTTCCAACTGTTTAGTGGACGCGCGGTGGGTGGTCAAACTAGCAGACTTTGGCCTGAAGGAATTCAGACGTGGAGAACTACCTCATTCGGATCCAAACGCTCTTCGATCTCATGTTGAAAGTAAGTATATATCTACTAGTTCACACGGCCACAGATCAAGTTAAACACTGCGGCACCTTATGCGGTTGTTATAGGAGCTATTTTGCAACAAAAAGGTGTAGCTTGATCTGTGGCCGTGTGTTGAATATACTAGTCCTACTAATATTATAAACAAGCTTCCGTCCCACAGTTTCACCCGCGTTCCCGATGGATCTATGTTTTCTCGGGATAAAAAGTATCCTATGTGTTAATTCAGGTTATAAACTATCTATGTGTTCGAAATTTCATCCTAATCCGTTCAGTAGTTTTTGCGTGAAAGAGTAACAAACATCCATCCGATACCAGCTTAGAATATAATCATAGAGTTTAGAAACTTTCAAATAGTATTAAAGTTTACTATAAACACTACAAAGTCGACAAATAAGCAATAAGTTTTAAGGCGACGATAGCTCAGTGATACTGACGTCGAATACCAAGCTTAAGCTTATTGTAGGATTCGAACCCGCGAACTTCGTCACGCACGGCACTTGACATCACCCTCTTGTCATCGTCACGACACAATGATACTATGTCTTGTTAGGTTTAGCGTATCTAGCACCGGAGCTGCTCCGCGGGGCCGGGTGGGGCATCGAGGCGTACCCGAGGTCCGAGGACATGGTGGACGGTACCCCGAGTGCGGATGTGTACGCGTTCGCGCTGGTATTGTACGAAGTGCACACGCGGCGCGGCCCGTTCGGCAGCGAGGCGCCGCCGCCCGCCGCGCTGCTGCGCCGCCTCGCCGTGCCCGACCCTGCGCCTTACAGGTAGGTATGTGTCGCGCGTACTCTGCACATTCTTATACGACTAACCTACGCGCTTCATAACTATTATAAACGTAACCTTACCTACTCCTGAAACGGAACTGAATCTAAACTTACCTAGCACTGCTAAAGAGGGCGACTCTACCGCGCGTTTATTGCTGCCTCCTCTCTAGTTCTACTTCCTACTCCATGGTATCTATGGGTTTTTGCTCCATTGGACTAGTTATATTCTTTTTTATGTCAAGTGACTGATAGGTAAGCAAGGTTAAGAAAGTAAAGTACCAAAGACAAGACAAGAAGGAAGATTAATAATGAGTTACAGGCCTTTACAAAACTTTCAAGGCAACTGGCTCAACTTCTGGAAAACCGCTGGGTGCTTGCTCAAAGAGATGACAGATGTTCAACTTGAGGATGGGGTAGGTACTACGAAATACCCTACCACCATACTATGGCTTTCTCACGATGTTTTCCTTCATAGAAAGCCTAACCTCATCATAAGATACGTACCACTTCCTTGGTCCCGGTACCACTGAGTCATCATCGACTTTAAAATTATGTATATTAAAAAAAAAAAAAAAAAAAACAATCAAATGTTTTCACTAGAGTCTTCTCAGTAACCGGCGGTGGAGTAAATTTTAACTGTTATAAGAGCTTTACCACAGAGTAATAATATACTACGTGCAAGCTTTACTATGAATAGATTTGGTTTGAGTTTGAGTTGTTGTATCGCCAGGCCTCCGCTAGAAGCGCTGTCGGGTCGGTTCGACTGCGTGCGCGAGTGCTGCGTCGAGTGCTGGGCCGAGGAGGCACCGGCGAGGCCGGACTTCAAGGCGATCCGCACCAGACTGCGCCCGCTGCGTAAGGGCATGTTAGTCTATCATATATCTAACCTACCACGAGTATATCACGGCCTACGCAGTTGACGTATTTCTATTGCGCAAATAAAAATTAAAATAAAAAAGCTTGTAAAAATTGGATGAAAAGATACCGGATTGCAATTAATTAATATTATTGATGCTTTCATTTATTATCGAGATTCGTCGTGTAGTGTCAAAGGCAATTTATCTGTAACTAAATTATATATAACTATTATTTTTTTATAATTCCAGGAAGCCCAACATCTTCGATAACATGATAGCGATGATGGAGAAGTATGCAAATAATCTGGAGGCTCTGGTGGACGAGCGGACAGATCAACTGCAGGAGGAGAAAAAAAAGACTGGTACGTTATTTGTCTTGTAGGCTGCCGGAGGAAAATTATATAGTAGCTAATCTAGAGGGGCTAAGGGGCTCAAGCCCCCCTTAAATCATCTGACTTCCCCTGTGACAAATCTTTAATATTAACAGGGAGTTGATATTAATACCCTCAACGAATTCAAGCCCCACCCGGTCAAGCCACACTTGACCCGGTTCAACTGTATTGAACCATATGTAGCATCCCATAAAGTGGTCTGTGATTGAAACCAAGATCTCCGATCTCTGGCCAAACTTTAAGTACATAGGTATACAACTCTATTACAGATTCGACTTTATTAACAGTTTCTAGTACGATGAGATTTTTCAGTAAAGCAGTGGATGTAATATTTCAGAGGCTTTATTAGAAGAAATGCTACCAGCGCCAGTGGCAGAACAACTTAAACGCGGACGGCGAGTGATGCCAGAAAACTACGACTCTGTAACCATATATTTCAGTGATATTGTTGGCTTTACTGCAATGTCAGCGGAGAGCACTCCACTACAGGTACCTAAAACATATTACCTAACATTATTTCAAAGAAAATATTTAATTAAAAGCATGGGTTAGTCAGATTTTTGTAAAGTTTTCTATGTATTTGTTCTATGTTTACAGGTGGTAGACTTTCTAAATGATCTTTACACATGTTTTGATTCTATTCTGGAGAACTTCGATGTGTACAAAGTGGAAACTATCGGAGACGCTTACATGGTGGTAAATATTTTAAATCTTTGATGATTGTAGTATGATACGAGTAGGTAATTATAAGTTAAATAGCTTTCAAAATTATAAAAGATCTAGCTTTCCACCCCGCGGTTTCACTCGCGTTCCCGAGGGATCTTTAATTTGTTCCCGAATACAATACGAATATTCGTTTTTTTTTTACCTTTTAAGGCCCAATTGCACCAACGTCGTATATCATTAACCCGCGGGTTATGTGACAGAATTTGTATAAAGAATCTGTCAAATTGACATATTTGTCCCGTGAGTTAGTGCTATACGACGTAGGTCCAATTGGGCCTAAGCACAAGGGTGCTTAAATAAGTAGCGAATTTAAAGCTGTAGCCAGTAGCCACTCAGATCTACAGTGCGTTTATGAGTTTTGATGCCTTGCCTAACATAATTATGTTTGTATATGTATGTACGTATGTTGTTTGTTAGGGTAGGGGTAGGGTAGGGTAGTGTATAGGTATGTGTGGTTCTAGGTGTCCGGTCTCCCGATCCGCAACGGCATCGTGCACGCGGGCGAGGTGGCGTCGATGGCGCTAGCGCTGCTCGCCGCCACGCGCGCCTTCCGCGTGCGCCACCGCCCCGACCACCGCCTACTGCTGCGCATCGGCATACACTCCGGTAACTCTTACCTGCCTATTTTTTTTAATAGATTGAAGTTGGTAGCCTCTAATGGCTGCATCAACTTACGGGACTGCTACCTAATTATATTTATTACCTATATGCCTTTTTGCCATTTAGGTAGCTCTAATTCAAAGGTTGATTCTAAAGTATCCCGAGATAAAAAGTATCTTTGAATACCTGTTTTCTCTCAGATCCTTCTAGCAATTATAGCGTGATTGAGTAATAAACATACCCACATAAAATATTAATTATATTAGTGGAGAAGTAACATTACTTAGGTACTTATAGAAATTAACCGTTAGTATCTGTAAAATAAGCTTTTATGATTTAGGTACGTACTCCTCCCACTCAAGAAACACTATTTTTACTTAAATTCAGTTCGCTTTTTGCAGGTCCTGTGTGCGCCGGAGTCGTGGGGTTGAAAATGCCCCGATATTGTCTATTCGGTGACACTGTAAACACTGCTAGTCGTTTTGAATCTACTGGAGCACGTAAGTACCATAATATTAAAAATATAGGTGTCTTGCAAACTTAATATTAGGTTACTACCTATCTGTAACTTTAGAACATTATGATATGCATGGAAGGAAGGCCCACACATACTGTGAGCATAATTAAACATACAAATTTATTATCCTTTCAGCTTTAAAAATCCACTGCAGCTCAGCCTGCAAGGTCCTGCTCGACCAGCTAGGAGGGTACATATTGGAGGAGCGTGGTATAGTGTCGATGAAAGGCAAACGTGATCAGATGACGTACTGGGTGCGCGGGGAGCAGGCGGAGGCGGCGGCCGAGCGGGCACGACGCCGCGCCGGGGCTGCGCGGGACTCCGCCGCAGGGTCAGCGGCGGGGGTGGGGGCGGGCGCCGGGGCGGGGGCCGGGGCTGTCAACGACCGACGCGGACAGAGGAGCTCGCTCAAGACACGCAACTGGAAGAATCAGCTGGGCGGCCTGCATAGGTATGCTGACTTTTTTCTACGGGGCTAGATACAGGTTGAATCGAATAAATCCTGCGCATTTTCGCAGAATTACTTATAATGTTCTACGGAATATCGGCAGGCAAGTCAGCACAGCTATTATATTATAGATAGAAGCCCCCTTATTGCTAATAGGTATTTTTGTTTAGAGTTGGTTGGTGGTAATTACCTGTATAGTATTAGGTAGGTACCTAAATATTAGCTGTAATATTATAAGCTGCAGCACTCGCAGCTTTTCATTTCCCACAAATGAGGCTTTTAGGCTGTCATTGTCAAATTTATACTTTCCCGAAGACATGTAAACCTCATATTTATATTTATTTTTATGTATATTATCTACCTATTTTTGTTTTCAGATGTTGCAGTTTAGAATCTCCTAAAAAATTAAGATTTGCTTCTGGAAACCACTTGGAATCGCATACAGACAGTGTCTTACACCACCGCAGCGATGAATACCTCATGGAGGTAAAACAATATTTTGCATCACCTTAGGGCCTACTCCGAAAATCGATATACGATAGTCCGATCATCTTTGTCAAATTATTAACCAATAGAATTGCAGCAAACGGACGAGATGTAAATTGTGAGCAGTTTTTCGGAGTAGGCCCTTTTACCCTAAATATACCTAAACGTCTATTCTGAACCATTGTGTCATGCCGACTGACATTGTTCATTCCAGGTTGTGGGAGAAGGGCGTCTCGCTCCGACACAAAGAGGCGACCTCTTAGAAGCCCCGAGCCTCCGTCACGAGTACACGAGCGTGTCCTGCCCCATCATCGAACATACAGAGAGCTGCAATCCTCCAGCCGCTCCTATCTCCTGCACGCCACTTCTCGACCAAGACGCCAAGTGCGACATCAAGCTCGTTATTAACGGGTGCTCCTACAACGAAAGAGATGGCGCCGGGATACCCTTGCTCGCGGACTCGTAAACTCGTGTTTTGTGCTTTACTCTTTCTTTTCCCTAGTCAATGACTGCGACGGACACTGGAGCATATCGCGCGAGTGCTCCCGCGAATGTCCGGCCGCCGAAGTTTCTGGGCCCAGGGCAGCCCAGCCCTTCTCAGTCAGTGTTGCCAGTGGTCACGTTTTGCGTGGAACGTATAAATTTTTCGAGACAAATCATGTGGTGCGTCCTATGTTTTTTACAACTTCCTGGCAACACTAGTGTCAGCAAATTTCCGAAATGGAAGTACCTATCGATTCACCAAACGCGGGCGACCCAGTGGAGCTTTATTTTTGCAACAACGATCTCAAGAAACATCGGAAGTACGGTTTCTCGATAGTTTCTCGAGACGGGTCCACGACTCCTACCCGGTCATCGCGCGCGACTCGCATAGCGGTAATGTGATCTACGTCAGTATTATTAAGACACCTTGTTCAATAGAAATTATTTAATAACATTAAACTCTTATTTCACAATTGACGGTAACATCGTTTTACTTAAATATATTATTTACAACAGCATTTCATATACATATACATCTAATATACATCGATTCTTGGAGCTAGCTGCGTGGGAGTGGCGTGGCGGTGCCGAGAGGTCGAGTGCGAGTGTGTGCAGATGGCGTGTGGTGTGTCTGTGTGCGTGTTGATGGGATGCGTGGCTCAGACGGCGGACTCGCGGTCGAGCAGCGGCGGCGCGCGGCGCAGCGAGGAGCTGGTGGAGCGCGTGCCGGCGCCGAAGATGCCGAGCAGCCACGAGCGGATCGCGAACCGCGTCGGCTTGCGGTCGCCCTTGCCGTCGGCCACGTTCTCGAGCGACCGCCACTTCTTGTAGAACTCGATGTAGTTGGCGTCGGGCACGCGGCGGCGCGGCCGCTCCTTGTCGGCGAGCTCGCGCAGCAGCGGGCTGTCCTCGGTGCGCGGCAGCTCGTCCGTGAGGATGCCCACGATGGTGCCGTTGAACAAGGGCTCGCCGGATACCGTGGACACGGCGACGGCGGCATCCAGCGAGCGCGCCGTGTGCTGCCGCCGCAGTCGCTTGTCGCGCAGCGCGCGCGGCAGCAGGTCCAGCGAGTGCGCCCCGCGGAGCGACACCGCCCCCGCGCCCGCACCCGCACCCGCACCCGCACCCGCGCCCGTGCCGCCCAGCGATGCGCCCGACCCGGAGCACGCCGTCGATGACGCGATCGAACTGAGCGCGTACCTGCAATAGATATATCGATTAATCATTCAATTTACTAAACAAACGGGTAGGTTGTAGGTATGTACTGTAGGTACCTATTTCTATCGGCTTGTTCGTGTGTTGCGGAGGCAGGGGCGGGGGCGGGAAGCGAGCAGCGGGAGCCGCGCGCCGCCTCCGCCGCGGCCGCGCTGGCCCGCGCGCCTGACGACACGCGCTGACGAATACCACACCCGCCTGCAAACAATACATTGATCACAATTTACATAACTTTTCTTTTTCACTACAGTATAGGTCCTTACATATCACTTTTATTCGTTTGCAAATGTAGGTTTAGCACATCAAAAAATAAATTGAACAGTCGAATTGAGAACCTCCTCATTTTTTTAAGTCGGTTAAAAATAGCATTCCAGGATTTGCTATTCAAGTTATTATGCAATGACAAACAAAATAATAGGTTGGGGAAAAAGTTTCTTCGCATTGTTTAAGAAAATTCAAAACATTTTTTAATATAGGTCTAGCGTTATCATAATGAAAAACCACACCCCTTCTGTTGTTCTCAACTTCTTGCCTTAATCTCATCAGTTGTTCGCAGTAGAGTTCAGAATCGATGGTCCTGCCTGGTGCTAACAGCTCATAATGAATAATGCCCTTCCAATCCCGCCACACACACAGCATCACCTTGTTGCGAGTTAACCCGGGTTTCGCCACAGTCTGTGAAGCCTGACCGGCCTTTGACCACGACCTTTTTCGCACGTTCTTGTCGTACGTGATCCACTTTTAATCACCAGTTATCAGCTTCTTCAAAAATGGTTCGGTTTCATTACGTCGTAATAAAGAATCACAAATGAGTACACGGTTCATTAGGTTTCTTTCAGTGAGCTCGTGAGGTACCCAAATATCGAGCTTTTTTGTGTACCCAGTTTTTTTCAAATGCGCTAAAACTGTTTTGTGGGCAATTCCCAGTTCTTCAACTACGTCGTAACTACTGATATGCCGATCTTGCTCCACTTTTTCAAAAATGGCATCCATTTTATCCGTAATAGGGCGACCAGAGCGACGTGTATCTTTGACAACAAAATTTCCGGATTGAAAACGCTTAAACCAAATTTGTGCTACTCTCACAGACACTGCACTAGGTCCATAAATATCGCAAATTTTTTTCGCGGCTTGCGTTGTATTTTTACCTTTTTTGTAGTAAAATTTTAAAATGTATCGAATTTCTTCATTAGATTCACTCATCTTGATAGTACGAAAAACAAATGAAAATCACACATTTTGCTAATTTGAATTTGGAATTATGTTCTTTAAAATTTAAACTTTCTAATGATACCTAAACCAGCCAGATACAAATAGTATAGCCAAAGAGATTTTATTATAAGTTCATACATACTATAATGCGAAAAGACTTTTTCCCCAACATAATACAATACTTAATTTACTTAATTGACAAGAAATGATCTATCTTGTTTAGTTTTTTTAGAGTCAAGATTATAAAATGTATTGGTTTTTGTATAGTCTTCAGATAGTAAATTTGAATTTCTTGTGTGTGACCGTAAATATAATATATAAAGTTTATATAGATAAAACTCAAAAAGATCCACTTACCAGAAAGTGATGGGTGCCTGGAATCCGCCAGTCTCGGACTTCTACGCGGTCGACGAAATAGCGGGCGTTCTTCACCCTCTACTGCTCTCTTTTGAATAGCTTTCTCGGTAGCACTGACTAGCCAATATGTTTGCAACTGTAAAAATTAGAATAATATTGATTAATAATTAATTGTTTTTTTTTACAAGCCACTTTAATTGCAGCCCTGCTGTGCTTACCTGTCCTTTCCCCTTGATGGGTATAGTGCCTCTAGGCTCGACGATGTAGCCGCCTATCTTGTCGAGCGCCTGCTTGCAGCTCGGCGATATGTGTATGCGCAGCGGTTCACCGTTAGACTCCATACGAGAGGCGGTGTTCACCGTATCGCCAAATAAACAGTAGCGAGGCATCGTGAGCCCGACTACACCAGCTACAACCGCACCTAATATAACAAAAACACTTTATCAAACGGAGTAAGAATAATGACCGTATCCGTTTGGAATAAGGCTAATTTTCAAATAACTTCGCAAATACTGGAGAATCCGATCTTGGGTACAGGATGTTTCAGGTATAAGCAATTTTAAGTGGTTTTAGATCTTGCAGTTTTTGGAAATAATAAATTATTCAAATAATCGAGCAATGCACAATTTAACGCGAGATTTGTTGGTAGATAGACGAACACAAACTTACAAGTATAATAATAAATATTACAGTAGCGTATTTGGCTTACCTGTATGAATGCCAATTCTTAACTTTAAAGTTTCATTTGGTCTATGTGATATTTTGTGACTCTTCACAGCATTTAGCAATTCGAGCGCCATTGAAGCAATCTCGCCTACGTGCCTATCATTATTTCTAATAGGTAATCCGGACACCTAAAACAAAATTACGAATAAGGTAAACGAAATTCAGATAATTTTCCTTACCACCATAATATTGTTTATCTGCTCTCATATCGTAATGTTCTTATTATGAAATCAAAAACAGTACTTTAATGACCCACTTTATGCACACCCGTGTATAATGAAATTAAAAAGTTATATTATAGCACAGTTTTCTTCCCAAGATAATGCTATAAAATAACTTTTTTTCATTAAAGTACAAGTATTTGGACTTATAATGTTTTTTGGGTTTTAATACTTCAATTACTGTCAGTCAACTTGTTAAACGAAATAATAAAGAAAAAAACATTATAAGTGGCCAGACATGACTAAACAATTAAACGTAGTATCATTCTCTTTGTAAACAATGGAATCAATCAGTATCAATTCAATTTTAGATGCAAATTTACTCTGTGGTCGCGTATGCGGTAGGGAGTTTTTCCCAACACGGATTTGGGCGCCATGATGATTAATGTTTGTTTATTTTATTGATTTTTTTGCATACATATTTTATTTTGGCCAAAAATGATAGTAAAATAGCAGTGATACTAAGGTGAAATAAACTTGGATCTGAAATTGTGGAGGCGGCAATGGAAATGACGAATAATCGATACCCGTGAGTCATGAAAACCTATGACAAAATATTATCGATTTTTTACCTTTAAATTACATTATTAGATGAGTTTAGATAAAGTACTGTATGATACTGCACATAATTAGGTATTAAAAACTCGTGTGATACTATTAAGAACCTCGCCTACGGCTCTGTACTTAAACTCACACTCATGTTTAATAACCCCTATTATGCAACAATATCATAAACTACTATTACTTACCACCATGTAAGCGTCTCCTATCGTTTCCACTTTGTACACATCATAGCCTCTAATGATCCTATCAAATACAGTATACAAGTCGTTGAGAAAGTTGACAACTTGTAGAGGAGTACTCTCTGCGGACATGGCCGTGAATCCGACGATGTCGCTGAAGTAGATCGTGACAGAATCAAACGACTCCGGTTCCACGCCTTCGCCGGTCGTCAGTCGACGTGCAACGGACCTGCAACAAAACATTTACATTTCATACTCATATATTGATATGGTACTAAAAGAGACACAATTTCTAGGCCATTTATTATAAAGGATGAAAATTACCTGCTCCATTACTGCTAATCATGCTGTTCTACAGATACATATAATACAATAAATCAATCTACAAAACATTCGATGAATTAATAAAATGTTGTCTCAACATTCTTCTTCAAGCATCAATTACAATATTTACAATGCAAGAATTGGTTTTGTTTTGCATTAACTCACATTACTTAGAATTTATTCGTACCAGTAAATGACGTCTGCTGATAAATATAATAATCACGCAATGTAGTTTTCTAGCAAACATCTTTATACCTACTTATAGGAAAAATGTGTAATAGCATGCTGACTATACCTACTAAATACTTTATAAAAGATGTGCAGTGCAAACTTATCAGGTACTAGAAAAATAAAACCCAACCGTGTGTCCAGTCTTGAGTTCACCAGATACACGCTACAAAATCACTTGCAAAAAGCTACAAATTAATATCTACAAGAAGAAAAATCGGCATCACCAACAACGACGTGGCACGCGAAACCGCCACAGTTCCCCAAGCAAGCTCTATAACTACTCAAACTGTGTTAATGGAAGTGTGCCACTCACAATGTCACCCCTCTACCGACCTGCGACATTGTGCATAGTGTGACCCGGCACCTGAAGTGTGAGCCAAACCGTCATAAACTACTATCACCAATAGGGAGTTAATTACCTCAAGACATTCTCACGACATTTCTATAATGGATTCAACCTCCACATCTGGAAAAGAACACAAGTACAACAAAGTGAATACGTTTACATTTTTTTAGAAAATGTACCACTGTTTTACATCAAGTCCATGTCGATAGTCCTACAAGGCGAAGCGAACATAACAATAATTATGTTCTCTCTCATAAACAAAGCGAATAGATACCTACATGTGATTCAATGTTAATTGTTTTTTTTTTGTCAATTTTAAAATGAGTAATTTTTAGGGCGAAATTTAAACATACAACCTTATCATATAACCCACGAACATTTATTTCATAATTATTAACAATCTGCTCATGTTTTACGTTTAACAAAGCAGATCTTGTGGACAAAATGTAAACCAGTGTGCACACTACTGCGACATCCAGGTATGTGATACAGCTTGTTGTATTTGCGTCTTCCTTGACTGTGCTCACATTAATTACACCAAAAATGTGTTACATACCTTTAATTAGTAATACAATAAGTGTTAAACATTTATTTACTTAAAACTATGCAATGAAATGTACATAGGTTATCTATAACATGTACATGCATAAATTATTGATGAACAGTGTTTACATACTAGATTGAGGATTTTTTTGTTGTTGGTAGTAAATTTGACATTTAAAAAACTGAAATTACTGGAAAACTAAATAAGAAATATACGAATATAAGGAATCACTTACTTTGGTAGCATCCTGTGTAATAAATCTTCGGTCTTCTGTTTCTCTTCAATCAGCAGCCTCGTTCTCTCGTTGACTAGTTCTTCTAAATTGTTAGCGTACTTCTCCATCATGTCCATCATTTGGTCCATTATGTTCCTGGACCTGAGGAAGTCATAAAAAAATACTATGTATACTTACAATTTTGTTGGCCTGAGCTTATTAAAAAATATAGCAAAATAAATATTATTTTTTAAACAAATCTGCATTCGATTTTAGATATGAAATAGGTCTCATGATATATTTAAAGAAATCATTTTTTATACAATACTTTTGTATTAATGGTTTGATGATTTGTAGTAGTGTAACTTACTTGCCGGACTTCATCTTCTTCAAACGGCTCCTGATGGTGGGGAAATCAGGTCTGATGTTGGGATCCTCTGCCCAGCAATCCTTCATGCACGACACCACATAATCCTCCGTGATACCTTCGAGCATGCTCGTGTCTGGGCGGAAAACATCTTCACCGTCCAACTTCGGCCTTTTCAAACGCTCGATGATATCTATTAATGTTTGTAGTAGTAAAATAATAATTTATTTGATTAACCAAAATACACACAGAACAAAAAATATAAGAAATAAAGAACTTAAACATAAACTGAGGGTAGAACAAAAACAAATTGCAGCCAACTCTTAACAATAGTAATGTACCTACTAATGTGTAAGGGATGAGTTTGACCATTAAAACTGCGAAGCTTTTTAAAATACAAATTATTCTAGTTCTTTAACATTAGTGTATACTTATTATTTTATTATTGCTAGTATCTAAACTAGGCCAAGCCTAGCCTAATAATGATTATTATATATTTCTTATTTTATCTATGTCTAGCTTTGTGTTTGAGAATGAAGAAGTAACAAACATACACTCAAAATTTTTCGCATTTGTAATATTTGAGATGTTAAATTAAATTAATAGGCAGGTATAACTTAGTATTTTTTATATCCGTTTCTACCTGTAGTAAAATTTACCATAATTGATTTATTAAAACAATCATCACATTTACACTTCGAGAGAGCGGGTGGCGGATCATTCATTTACAGAAGAATGCGCGCGGACGTGTGCACTTATTAATTCCATTTTGTAATCATTACTGATCGCCGTGGTTAATTTTTGCTAACAAATTTAATTTTACCCTGCCAAAATTTCCCAAGATCTTAAATTTTTAATGATATTATATAGATGAACAAGTATCCTCGAATATACTTTAGATTATTTATCTTTAGATTGATTTGATTGAAATGCAGTTCACTTATTAGGTTAGGTATTATATAGTTTACCTTTAGGTTCCGTAGCCGTTGAGCCGAAGGGACCTCTTCTGGCGATGATCTCGTAAAGGATGATGCCGAAAGCATACACGTCACCTTTCTGCGTGCCGCCAATCGTACCGTTGGGATTGTCCACCTCTCTCAATAACTCAGGTGATTTCCACAATAAGCCTGTACACAGATAAGGGATTTTATTTTCAACAGATTAAACAATGTCTACGATATTGTAACGGTTCCTGCTTGTGGCGCGTCAAGTGGTAAAAAGGGGAGGTAGCCACAAAATGTAGGTGCAGGTACCGGAAATAGGCATAAGCGCTTGACGTTAGATTTTTAAGGTGGAGGCTTCGGTTGGAACGCGAAATTCAAATTTTATCACGTTTTTTGCAAATTGCAGCTCAGTTACTTATATATTTACTGATTAATAACAGAGTTATTTTGTTATTAATCAGTACGCTCCAACCGAAGGTTTACCCTTAAGGGTATACTTTCGGTTGGAGCGCGAAATTCAAATTTTATCACGTTTTTTGCAAATTGCAGCTCAGTTATAGGTCGTAAGTTATCATCATGTTATTTGAGAATGGTAGTATATTTATTGATTAATATAACAAAAGAAATCATCAACACATTCCTCCAATGTATATTAGTAACATTTTCATGAAATAGTCGTATATGTCAGTAATACCTTGGAGGAATATGTTGATGATTAATTTTGTTATCAATCAGTAAATATACTACCATTCTTGCCGCAAATAACATGTTGATAACTTACGACCTATAACTGAGCTGCAATTAGCAAAAAACGTGATAAAATTTGAATTTAACGCCCCAACCGAAGCCTCCACCTTAACTTGAGAGTGCAAGCCAGACATGTCTTACATGAAATTCTACCTTCCATCACAGTTTAATAGTACACCCTGAATATAATACACTTAAACAATCTACAAAGTATGTGTTTCATACCTCTGTAATATTGGTGTTCCCCAACAAATTCATTTTCAGCACAAAATCTTAGTTCATGGAGACCAAAATCGGTAACCTGCAGAAATAAAATTCGTTGAAACTTCAACTGCAGTTTTTTCCGGATCATGATAAGATAGTTATTAGAATAAATGCACTGGTTTACCTGAAGCATCCACCTGGACGTAACTACACAATTCGAAGACTTGAGATTTCCATGGTAGATTAATGGCGATGTATGAATAAACATCATACCCTGCAAAGAACATCCTGTTATGGTAAATACTACGCACAAAATAATTACAAACTCACATATTCGAGTCACTTTACCTTTATGAGATCATGAATTAGCGAAGATATGAACATCTTGTCCAACTTTATATCCTCGTTTTCAATTATATCCTGGAAAAAATATCATGTTTATTAATACAGGATAACATTTCCATTCAGAAACTATACGGGGTTACTTTTCGATGAGTAGCCAAATATTCAGAGATAATATCGGACCAAAACTTGAAATCACGAAAAAACAATCTTGTTCTGTCGAAATGTAGTAAAAAATCATAAAGATGAGTGACTACAATAATTAATAATGCCTGAAAATTTAGCTATATCAATTTGAATTAATTATATAGAATAGGGTAGTTTCCTGGCATATCAAATCAGCAACTTTTTAATAAATGTCAAAACGATAGGTACATGGAATATTGTATGAAATACTAAGCTATGACGTCATAGTTTCACAGCATCAAATGATCTACTCTTAGTGGTTCTACTGGTATTTGATGTTTCCGCGTGTTTCAGATGTTTTATGCATTGGTTAGTGTTTGGTCATTTATTTTTGACACTGTTATCTAGCCTATTCTAAACAACAACAAAAATAAAAAAAACTGAAACTATACCACAAAATGAAACCATACTAATCATTGGTATTAATAAATGCGAGCACTCACATACAAGCTCCCCTTGGCACAATAATCAGTGATAAGCAGCACGCGCAGTGGTTCAACCACGGCACCGATGAACGAGTTCAAGTTATCGTGCCGTAACTCACGCAGCAGACGCATCTCTTTCATTACTTCTCGAGATATATCCTGAGGAAAATATAAAAATAATAGCAAAAGCAAAAACTTAAGTAACTTCAACAGCTTGAATATAGACCCAGAGGCGCAGTAGTTCAGTCATGTCTCTTGCTTTGATTGGTATGTTTATTCTTATTTAACATTGCGAATTTTTACCTTCTTTTTAGAAAACTTGAGCTCCTTAATCCTCACAACGTTCCCTCTATAATGCGCAGTAGTCGTGAATATTTGCGCACAACACCGGCTCTCGCAGGATATGCCACTCGCTAAACTCAGCTGAAATCGTCACGTTGTGTATTATAATAATTGCGTACAACATAATATAAACACTAAGCGTGGTACATCAAAAAGGCCTGGCGCTCGCCTGCGCGCGATGGTGGTAAGGGTTACCTTACTAGGCGACCACACGAGTCCATTGCCGAAGTAGCCGCCTATATCCTGAGGTTCGATCTTCCAGAGCAGGCCCTCGATCTCCTGCTCGATCTTCCACTTGCGGTAGATGCTGACGGTGACGACGAGCGCACAGAACAGCGTCACGGCGAGCGTACCGGCCACCACCAGCGACGTGATCTGCGAGTCGTCCTTGGGGCACTTCTCGTTCAAGAACCCGCACGACGGCTCGTCCTCCGGCTTCACGCTGTCCGGCCAGTCGATGGGCACACGAGGATTCAATTTGTACTCCTGCAACATTTACATGTTTTGGTACACACACAGTTTACCATATTTATTACAACAAAGGTTGATCGAGATTGATTGTTATATGTCACTGATAGTATCACGCGTAATTGGCCTTTTGTTCTTCAATTGTGTCTGTAAAAACTGTAAAAATGTAGATAAAAAGGACTAACGGGAAACTGTCGGCTACCCTGCTGGAAGTGTCCGACGGGTATCATGCTGTAGGTGCAGTTGATGTTGTCGTCGCTGAACTTGTTCGGCTTGAAGGCGAGCACGGAGAAATTGCCCTCCGAGTCGGCGCGGTCGTCCAGGCGAATCGACATGCCCGACACACCTGGATCAAAGAAATAAAAGGAACTATTTAATGTCATATTCTATAATCATCATCATTATGAACAACTTTTACTATGAGACTAACCCTGAAATCACAATGAACCCTGAAAACAAAATGAGTACAATAATCCCAGACAATTTAGACGGTGATTAAATAAATCGGACATATGCGAGTTAAACTCGCATGGAGAGGGTGCCGTACATGTTTAACTAAGTTCCATAAATATTTTTAAATCTGACCCAAATTTGTTGATGGTAACTATAAAAAGTTTTTTTTTTTTAAATCGTGTTTTCTAATAATGAAACCTAGCTACATCGATTTATCGCCACCAAAGCCCCCTGCATACCAAATTTCATGAAAATCGTTGGAGCCGTTTCCGAGATTCAGATTATATATATATATATATATATATATCCATAAATTGCAGGTTTAAAGGTATTAGATAGACTTCTTATAGGTTTTTCTGTAATCTTTAGGTAAAGAACTATTATCTGATTTTTTTTTCAAAATGTTTGGCCCAGTAGTTCGGAAATAAGGGGGGGATAATGGTCAATTTTCGCCAATTTTTCCCCTATTTTCATAAATAACTTCAAAACTATTTATATTAAAATACAAAAAAAAAATATTTGAGATCCTCATAACAAGCCCTTTCATTTGATATGTTACACAATATTGCCAGCAAAACTTTTTTTTTTAATTTTCTAATTTATCCCCCAAAATTAGCCCCCATGTTTGAAATTAATTTATTTACGTAACACGTCCATGTTTGGGTCACCGACTTACATATGTGTACCAACTTTCAACTCAATCCAGTCCAATATTTTCGGACAGACAGACAGATAGACGCACTAGTGATCCTATAAAGGTACACGAGGCTCGCGGCTCGTGGCTGACGCGCGCGTTAGACGCCATACATTTTACCAGGATTGTCGGCCGCGCGCGTCAGCCGCGAGCCTCGGACTTGTACCTTATGGGTTCCGTTTTTTTTTTTCGGAACCCTAAAAATCACCCAGTATATTCATATATCATATCACCCTGGAATAAGATAGAGAATACTTTAAACTACTACTTTTTAATTATAATGTGCCAAGCTCTATCAAAATCCCTTCAGCCTGATTGCGTCATAAACATCGAATTATCCATACATTCACATTATAATATTAGTGAGATAATGACGATAATATTATTGAAACCTTCCAGTAAAATAGAACTTGAATTCAATTTACAAATATAATAATTTTCATAATGCTTACTTTTATATGGAGTACTCTCAATCATCTTGGTCACAATACGCGTACCATTAGTTGCAATGTTTGCTAGTTTAGAGTAGGTCAACGGCTCTTTCTGGGTGTCTTCCCTGATGAGTTCGTCTAAAGCTCTTGCATACAGCTTTGCAGAGTCGTACAGATATGCGGCGTAGATCGTTACAAACTGGAATATCAATAAATAATTCCTTCACTAGGTAAACAAACCAACAATAGCCTAAATGTAACATGTGAAATCATGTGAACGTGTGTAATCAACAAACTGGTAGTAAACCACCCGTAAGCTCCAAATTAATGTTTGAAGTATCAAAATACTGAATAAAATGCTTGAAACTCTTACAGTGTTATTTATAAGATAGTATAATAGAGAAAAATGGATACCGTATTGAACTTTTTCCCGAACACATCAGGAAATTTGAAGGGTTCCAAACTATTGTACTTTCTGACTTTCGCAGTGAACTCTTCGTAGGACCCGGTGGGTTCAGACGATACTACAACTAATAGGGATTGAGCACGTTTTCTAAATTCAGGCGTATTCGGACAGACAAGCTTCGTATTTCCACGATCTTCGGTTTCTATAAAATACACATGATTTTAAATTATTTCAAACAAAAATAAGGAATAATAACAATATTCTTTGCACAATAGAGTAGCAATAATATGAGGACCATAGATACATAACTTACTTATTAGATACTTTAAGGATTCTTTTGGAGTATAAGTCATCATATCTACAAATATGACCATATATTCCCCTTTAGCAAATAGTTGCAGTGACTCCATGGCTGTCATCATTTCTATCAGTCCTGATGTCGACCCCAGGAATACGTATACTGAAATAAATACCAACTTTGAAAAATCGAGGTAGAGATTCGACTGACACAACATTATTATATACTATTTCAGGAATACATAAACAAGCTTACGCCCAGCCTGGTGGTAGGTGGTTACCGTAACTGTGGGAAAGTACAGAAAATGAAGGAAACATAAAATTGTAGCAACTGTCCAGTCGTAAAGTACCACAGAAGCTCCAGCATTTTAGAAGACATACTTAATAGCTCACGGTTTTTTATATTCCTTATGTTTTTTATTACCTTGTCATGCCTATTGTCTTACAGTCTTTGACCACACCTTGTGGTAAAGTTACCTATCGTAGCGCGGTTGTATGTACACACGGCCACAGATCAAGCTACACATTTTTGTTGCAAAATAGCGCCTATTACAACCACATAAGGTGCCGCAGTGTGTAGCTTGATCTGTGGCCGTGTGTACGTGCTTTAACTCTATAGGGACTAGGGATTCTCAATGACTCGGCTACTGAACTAGTGAGGTGTCGTGGGACATCTGACAGAAACGAAGCTTACGTAAACTCCTAATAATTTTGGTACCAATCCATAATTTAACGACACCCATATTTTTTGTTTACGAAATGCGTTTGTTTTTGTATTTAGTATCAATGAAAATATGAACTCACTCCTTGTTTTATTTTTAGTGTCCTGTATGAACTGGTACCAGAAGCCGGGCGCGCAGCAGGTCATCTTTTCCTCACAGCACTTGAAGCCGTCGATAACGGGCCGCTGATGATTCACCGTCATGTTGTTCTTCTTGGCGTGGTTCTCGAGCGTCAGCGCCACCGTCACCCACGACTCCTCGTACAAGATGGAAAACTTGTGCCATCTGTAGTACCGGAGAAGGGATATCACCGATTTTGTCGCCTGAAAATTTAGTATAATATGATCCATTAAAAATGTTCGAAAACGAAAATTATCGATTGAATTTTGTTTCAGTTCTTATCAGGGTTAGATTAGATTGAAACTAGATTTTAAAAAAAAGATACATGATCGCCCTACAAGTGTAAATTAAATTCATAGGTGTAGTAACTCCCTGTTTAATAGAGACAGAGTTCAAAATCAAAACAAGCAAGAAACTTCACTTACACTGGCCACGCGCGATGTAATGAAATTGTTATTGTTTACGTCGTTATATAGGCTACTTAGCTCAAAAGGTACGACGGCGTCGAAAGGTAGGACGACGTCGTGCATAATCATGAGGAAACTATGGCACGTTGGTACGTTTTATCCTGTTGGCTGGCTGTCACCCTCAACATTGTGGTACGTTAACTGTACTTAAGTCAGTCCCCTTCTAGGCCACATGGTCTGTATGTATGGTGTATGGTGTGGTTGCCTTTGGCCATTATCATTACTCACTATGGTGTAGGCTGGTAAGAAAGAACTGAGGAATATAAACATGTTACCTGTGCACCCGGTGGCTCGAGCCTTGCGAAGTTCGGCAACGTCGATGTTTGGTAATCCGAACATTTCTATAAACAATGAAAATAATGTTATAAAAGAGGAAATTTTGTTATTTTGACATCAACCAAATGACATTCGGATAAGTGCGGTCTTTTCCCCCTTCATAGCGTTACATGGGGAAGCAGTGTTGAAGCTAATGACTTGTTTGGACAGAAATGTATCTGCATGTTGTCCCCCGCATCTTAACCTTGACACCCTAATTATTTTTTTAGTGCGTCAATCAGTATGTCTCTTAAAACCTTGCTATTGCATTGCTCTAAATGGGATCACACAAGTAAGTATGTATATATACTATAATATATTTAAATTCTTGTATTGCTTTACAAATATTAATGTGGTGTGACATGTATATATACTATAATATATTTAAATTCTTGTATTGCTTTACAAATATTAATGTGGTGTGACAATAAAGAATTATCTATCTATCTATGTATGTCACACTATAATAAACAGTATGTGATGCATATAGGTTTGTTCGCTGCATGAAAGAGCAATTTCGTGTCTCATCGTGATTCTACCGTTAGGACTATCACAGTTAATTTGTTTGCAATTAGGAATGAAAGTCATACAAATCACTCACATAAGTGATCATAGGTAAGTTCCTGGACTGCGCAATGATGGCTTCAGTGTGGCAGCGACCTTCTGGACCGAAGAAAGCGACCACGTCCGAGCAGCTCATGTCCGTGATAAGCCGTGTCGCCATCACAGTGTCGCATTTGGTGTCGTTCCATTCCATGTTTATATGCACGTTAGGCAGCAATTCTGTGTCATTGTTGAGCTGAAAGGTAATAAACTTCAGATACTAGCTGTTCCCTCACGGCTTCGCTATAGTATTTGAATTTCGCGTAGCCATTCTTAGAAATATCCTCTTGTCACTAAATTTCACTGTCTGCAGCGCAAAACATACAGGATGCGTGTTACGCCATCCGGTCGCAATATGCCCTACCTGTATTACGCTGCGTCACTTTCATGCATCTTGTATCTTTTCTGTTATCTATTTTTTTTAGCATAATAGGTATTTATATCAAAAAATATGTGGGGAATTATAAAGTTAACACACTTGTCCTCGAATTAAAAATAGCTACGGAAGTGTAAACCTAGATATGATATTTGTACAAATCAAACAAACTTGTACGACCACTTATAAACATTTAATATATTTGGTTTACCTTTAATTTAGTGTTGATAAAACTAAACATCTAGGCATTATGTATATTTTACGGTTAGAGTAATAAAAATAATTACCGGTTAGTATTATTAAAAACTGCAATATTTTATAACTTTATTATTACTGGGTATTATTAAGTAATAGTTTTAATTATTAGAAACCAGCTGCCCCCCGGTTTTACCCGCGTTCCCCGAACAACAAGTTTCTCCATGCCATAAGCTATCTGTGTATCAAATTTCATCACAATTAGTTGTGCCGCTGAGGCGTCAAGAGATAACAAACAAACTCACTTTCGAATTCATAATATTAGCTAGGAAAACTCAAAACTCAGACCCTGTTAAAGCACTTAATAATATTATACATAATACAATTGACTCTACCACGTTGCATATTCTATAGACAATTTCAAATGAGACGATCTAACGAAAGAGATCTTGAAGCGTAAGGGCTGCAATGCATTTACCGCAGTTTACAATTTCGCTCTCAAATGACCTAAGCCTGACTTCCCGTTTCAGTTCGGCCCCTTACTGCCGCTCGCACTGTTGTGAAACTTCAGAACATACTTCTGTGGCAGCAATGAAGGCAATGAGTGTTTGTTTATGTGCTGCTTCACAATTTATTAGGTTTTCTACTTTGAGACTTAGTAATGGCTGTTTTTCTACTTTACTGGTGAGTGGTTGCATAGCACGCACATTGCAGTAAACAGTCTCGTATTCACGTTGCTAGTCTTCTGACATATGCACGAAAAACTTAAAATTTCGGGTGCGCCAGGCAGCTAGACTCACTGACTCACAGCTGCGGACGTATACGAGGTGTATAAAGTAATACACACAAAGCTGCCAACGTGCTACCTACGAGAAGTGATCCTCAAACATATTTATTAACTGTATACAATATACATGTAACCAATAATAAGACTCACCTCTTCAAGGGCCAATGAAAGCGCCCCCGAGATAGCAAGCCCCTGCCTGTCACGCAACTCGCCCTTGATGGAAGGCAAGTATCCAATGGTGATGTTGAATTGTTTTTTAGCGGCGAGGGAAGGCCCGGCCAGCAGGCCCAGCGCCGCGAGTACCAGTACCCGCGCGCCGTGCCCCATGCCGTCGCCTTCACCGCTGCACCCTCACCTGATAACAAAAAAAACATTTAAGTTATTATAATATTTCATTGCAAATTAAATATCTATAACACTATCACACCTATGTGATGCTATATAGCTAATCTATACTAATAATGAAGCTGAAGAGTTTGTTTGTTTGTTTGAACGCGCTAATCTCTGGAGTTACTGGTCCGATTCGAAAAATTCTTTCACTAATAGGAAGCTACATTATCCCCAAAGGTATATATACTACCTACTTACCCTAATTTTATCCCGGGAACACGAGTGGAACCGCGGGGAAAAGCTAGTCAGTAATTACTAAACTATTCTAAGTAAAGTTTTCAATGCGGATGGTTGGAGAGCGCACTGTAGTAAACCCTACCTCATAAGGTAACAACATGGGACTAGTTTCTGGTGGTGTATAGTAAAAAAATACTCTTAAAAAAACAGGGTTGCGTGGGCGCAACCTGGAGGGTTTTGAGGAATCGGCAGTTAAGCGGTCCCTTTTTTTGGTGCATTTTACCTCATCGAGTAACAACTTGAGACCTAGCCCATTCGATAGAAGTCATCGAAAAACGTATAAAAAAAGTTGGTTGCCTCATCCTATCCTGGCACTTTCTGAAATCGGCCAGATTTTAGGGTGCTGAAAAATGACCGATTTAACCTCATCGAGTAACAACATGCCACTAATGCCATTCGATAGCTTAGATAAGCCCGATGATAAAAATATAAGGTTGCGTGACCTCAGCCTGGAGGATTTCCTAGTCGGCCAGGTTTTATGTCGGATTTACGAAGGCAAAATTTAAGGAAATCGTCTATAAAACAATGAATTTGACATAATTTCAATGGTTTAACTGTATGAGATGGCTATGATACATATTTGAGTTCATACAAAATCGGTCAAGTGTGTGTCGGACCACGCATCCGATAAAATTTCATATTTTACAGATTTTTTAATGCTTTAAAATGAGCGACCCTACCTCTTCGAGTTACAAGATGTGTATAATGCCATCCGATAGCTTAGATAACTCCGATTATAAAAACATAACGTTGTCTGCCCTCACCCTGAAGGATTTCCTAGTCGGCCAGGTTTTAAGTCGGATTTACTGAGGCAAAATATATGGAATGAATTTCACATTATTTCAATGGTTTAACTTAATGACGATTGTTTTGATACTTATTTGAGTTTATAAAAATGCTGTCAAGTGTGTGTCGGACCACGGATCCCATAAAATTTCATATTTTACAGATTTTTGAATGCTTTAAAATGAGCGACCCTACCTCTTCGAGTTACAAGATGTCAATAATGCCATGCTATTGCTTAGATAACCCTGATTATAAAAATATAACGTTGTCTGTCCTCACCCTGAAGGATTTCCTAGTCGGCCAGGTTTTATATCGGATTTACTAAGGCAAAATATATGGAAGAAATGCAATTAATTTCACATTATTTCAATGGTTTAACTTAATGATGATTGTTTTGATACTTATTTGAGTTGAATAAAAAAATCAACATTAAAAGGATCGTTCGTATCGTTATCCCGTTTTGTTGTTATTGTGAGGTAAAAAAAATGTGGCAGAAAGTTACTATGTGCATAATTATTAGGCACCTACATTTACACGTTCACCGAAAGTTGTGAACTAGGTACCTACTCCGTAATTCTTGTTACTTTTCTTTAAGTATTATTATTATTACCTACAGCCTAAGTTTTAAAATAATTTTCCAAGCTGCAAACAATCATTTGCATTTGAACTTGTTTACAAACAATCCCTAGTTTTTTAATTATTTAATTTAAACTAAACACAGAACCCTTTAGCATTATTTATGTACCAGGACACACATAAGTTGCGGAGGAAAGTTATTTAGGGTTCATTTGAAAATAAATTATGTTACGAAATCCTTTTTCTGTTCTAGGTTCCATTAGGTTCTTTCGCAGTATTTACCTAAGCAATTAATTTCTGGTAGAGTACCTATGTATGTCAACCAACATAAAAAAGAAATGTTGGATACTCAAATTCTGTGTCTGTGGTTTAATTTCAATGATTACGTAGATTCACACATTACATACTCCGTTATGTTTGTTATTAGATTGTTTTACGTAGATAGGTAACTAAGTATTATTTACTAGTCCCTACTAATCCCTACATTAACTACCTACCTAAATTCAATATCATTTTCAAGCTAACAAATGATTTACTGATGATTGATTGATGATTTGTTAATTTTTAAAGGATTTGTATTTTAGCTTGTTCACAAACATAATCAGTTTTTGTCAGAAAAAGTGAGTAACAAAATAAAATATCCGGAACCCATTATCCAAAAATACCAGGAGTAAGAGCATAAGAGGTTTGTTTTCACAGGTGAATGTATCGTGAGTTACCTACTTACACCGATCAGCTGACTTGGTTGCTAGTGATGTGTAAATTTCACGTTGAAATGTTTGGGTTTTTGCTTTCATTCCTCATATCTTCCTAACATGTAGATATAGGATTTAAAAACCTTTGCAATATAGTTTATTATGATCGAAAGAAGCCGTGCACTTGATATGTATATACCCTTTCCGTAACAGCTTATATAGTATTCTGGCTGAAAATAAACTTCCAAAATCTTCTAAATATTGTAGATTGTAGAGTTCTCGACCAAGCATAGCATAGAGTTTAGTATTTTAATCACAGTTTGTTTACCCAATATAGTTTAAATTAAATTTACAAATTTGTCCGGTGAGGTTGAAGCAGCCATCAGAGGCTATCTATAATATATAACTTTAGTCCTTTCCAAAAAAAATGGCTTACAAACGTTTATATCTACATATCTTCTGACTAACTGATTTTTTAACGGAGAGCCTAAACCACTGGGGCTATAAACTTGCGGCTTTTTATTCGTAAAAAAGTTACCAAACGTTGATTAGTTAAAATTCCGTAGTCTTTATCTTTGTAGGATATTTTGGATATTTATCTGACAAGTGACGTATGGTGATCGAAAGAGTGAGATGGAGGACACTATAACACTGATTTAGTTAAACAGCGTTTATGAATAAGAGGGCTAAAGTTTACCTCCCCATTCACTATGAACTTGAAGTTTGGTGATATTTTTTTATACCTAATGTCACCACAGTATGATATTTTTGTTCCAGAGAGAGATTCGCTTATTTTCTTAAATAACTTAAAAACTATTCGTCTTAAAATTGTAAAAGAAATATTATATTTGAGATCCTCACAACGAGCCCTTTTATTTGATATAGCTGTTCCGCGCGGTTCCATTCGCATTCCCGGGGTAAAAAGTAGCTTATAACCTTCAAGAATACTGTAGCTTCCTATTAGTGAAAGAATTTTTCAAATCGGTCTTGTAGTTTCGGAGCCTATTCAATGCAAACAAACAATCAAAAATATTAGTATAAAAGTATAAATGTCACAGAAAATAGTTTGCAAAACTTTTGTCTCACTTCGCCAGTAGGAACAATACAAGCAAGCTGTCTGAAAATAAACAAAACCCACAATAAGAAATATAAATAAACGCATTTAGGGCTACATCCACCAACCAAACCATCCGGATTGGATGACATTAAGTTAGTCATTATTGCAGTTTGAACAATTTTGTCCCCTCCCCATACATAGAGATAAGTCGCAGTCATTGCGGTAACTACCAAACATTTTAAGGTTTTCTGAATTTTTCTGTTACCTGTGCTGCAAGTTATGCTTCTTACGAAATTTCAAAATTCTATGTCAACGGTAAGTAGCCGTTAAATTTTGATTCCTTTGCAAGTAGTTGCAAAATATGCGGTTTAAATGGTTGTACCTTTGCGTTTTGCGTTGACTTAGAAATTAGTTTTTTTTTCACAGCTTAACGGCAATTACACCTAAGTATTTGATATGCATTTCAACTTGATATCTCTATGCGTTCATGAGGAAAAGGTTATAATGATTTAAAAAAAATATATTATGTGATGTGACTAAAAATTTTAAGTTTTAATTTTTTTTCCTTTTTGTGCTATAAAACGTTGCTTCATGCCAAATTTCAAGACTAGGTCGACAGAAAGTATCCTTCAGGTTTTAATTCCCTTGCGAGTAGTTGCGAGTTTCAAAATATGAGGCTTAAATTGCTGTTTCTTTTGATTGCGTTGACATAGAAGTTTTATTTTAATACAGCTTAAAGGTATAATAGAACCTTCGGGGATAATGTAGCTCCCTATGAAATATTTTTTCGAATCGGACCAGTACCAGCACGTTCCAACAAACAAACTCTTCAGATTTATTATTAGTATAGATTCAACGTTAGTAAAGTTTTAGGAGATGATTGATCATTATAGAAATATTTTAGGGATATCCCTAGCAATCGTTTTTTAAATTGCTTAAAAAATATTAGGATCCCTGTTTAAAAAAGTAAGTTTAATCATATTTACGTTTTACATATGTTTTAAATCATGTAGCGATCAATGCATAAATTAACCGTAATATATGGCATAGCATGGCCAAATGACGACTACAAACAGGTAAAGATTTATAATAAGGTTTGCATTAGACTTCTGAAACAAGTTCCCCTCAATGGAATTCTTGATTAAAACTATAATGTGTAAATTAGGTTTGGGTAAAAAATATTGATACATGAACAAATACGTATCAAAACAATTATCATAAAGTTAAACCATTGAAATAATGTACATTTTGCCTTAGTAAAAACGAGTCAAAACCTGGCTGAATAGGAAATTCTCCAAGCTGAGGGTAGGCGACCTTGTATTTTTATTATCGGAGTAATCTAACTAAACTATCGAATGGTATTATTGACATCTTGTTACTCGAAGCAACGCTAAAATAAGATGAATAAAATGCTTTAAAATAAGCAACCCTACCTGGGTTAAAAAATCTGTAAAATATGAAATTTTATGGGATCCGTGGTCCGACACACACTTGACAGCATTTTTATAAACTCAAATAAGTATCAAAACAGTCGTCATTAAGTTAAACCATTGAAATAATGTGAAATTCATTCCATATATTTTGCCTTAGTAAATCCGACATAAAACCTGGCCGACTAGGAAATCCTTCAGGGTGAGGGCAGACAACGTTATGTTTTTATAATCGGAGTTATCTAAGCTATCGGATGGCATTATACACATCTTGTAACTCGAAGAGGTAGGGTCGCTCATTTTAAAGCATTAAAAAATCTGTAAAATATGAAATTTTATCGGATGCGTGGTCCGACACACACTTGACCGATTTTGTATGAACTCAAATATGTATCATGGCCATCTCATACAGTTAAACCTTTGAAATTATGTCAAATTCATTGTTTTATAGACGATTTCCTTAAATTTTGCCTTCGTAAATCCGACATAAAACCTGGCCGACTAGGAAATCCTCCAGGCTGAGGTCACGCAACCTTATATTTTTATCATCGGGCTTATCTAAGCTATCGAATGGCATTAGTGGCATGTTGTTACTCGATGAGGTTAAATCGGTCATTTTTCAGCATCCTAAAATCTGGCCGATTTCAGAAAGTGCCAGGATAGGATGAGGCAACCAACTTTTTTTATACGTTTTTCGATGACTTCTATCGAATGGGCTAGGTCTCAAGTTGTTACTCGATGAGGTAAAATGCACCAAAAAAAGGGACCGCTTAACTGCCGATTCCTCAAAACCCTCCAGGTTGCGCCCACGCAACCCTGTTTTTTTAAGAGTATTTTTTTACTATACACCACCAGAAACTAGTCCCATGTTGTTACCTTATGAGGTAGGGTTTACTACAGTGCGCTCTCCAACCAGGATGTTTTGAATGCTTTTTTGGTGAATTTCAACAGGCCTAAAGAACAAGTGGAAATTAATAAGTACATTTTTTTACTATATAGGCCTGTATATTTGACCACAATTCGCCGTGGTCAGTGAAGATGAGGCGAAAGGTAGAAAGCACACAGAGACCAGAATAATAGATGGGGGAAGCGTATCTTGGTGAGAGCAGTACGCGTTTGGTAATTGGTAATCCTAATCTGTGGTCATAACGTAGGTAAGTATATGATATATATATTTTTTATATGCATATCAAGAAACTCAGCATGATGGCGACAATGAGCGTGTCTATTTCTGTAACTCAATAAAGGGAAGTCTTCCTGCAGCGCGTTTTCCGCCCTCAAATGTAGGAATTGCTTCCATGCTGTCAAGTAAGTAATTGGCTCACAGCCGGCCACCGATTAGGCCAATTGACGTGCCGCTGTTTTGACAACATGCATCTTGTCCTAAACCAACATTTCAGCAAAGGTATAGGTACAGTTCATGTCTTTATATTTACGTATAGATACTTTATACACGGGTATTACTAGATCATTGACGGTGAGTCAAAGAAACGAGCCATGGAGGGTACGTAAATGTTTTACAATACATGAATAGTTTATTATCAGGTGCTATATTTAATAAAAACAGTATAGACAATTAGTTTTATTCAAATCTCTTTTTGACCAGATAATCGAACCAGAGTAATACAACAAACAGTACCTACCTACAATAAATTATCCAAATAGATATGGTTAAATATTGAGATCGATTCTATAAAATTAAACATTATGCATAAGTCTAAATTAAATGGATTTTAAGGGTTCCGTACCTCAAAAGGAAAAAACGGAACCCTTATACGATCACTTTGTTGTCCGTCTGTATGTCTGTCAAGACCCTTTTTCTCAGGAACGCGTGGAGATATCAAGTTGAAATTCATATCAAATACTCAGGTCTACTGTCCCTTGGAGCTGTGAAAAAATTAAAAGACACACCCGTTTATCTCTGTTTTCCAATTTTGATATGGATTCATAACAAAAAGCTTTAAAAAAAAGTAAAGCTGAGCTCTTCGTTCAAGCAGGACTAGGAGGCGCTGACGCACACCGGGCGTCGCGGCGTCTGTAGCAAGCAAGCAGCAAGCAGGCACGATAGTGGTGTGGTGACCAACGCGGCACGATCTCGCCTTGAGATAAAGCTAACTTTTTCCAGCTATTTTTAGATATGAATATAAAAATATATCTTAATGCGATTTTTTGCAAACTTTGCCTACAAATGCTGTTGACTCATCGACCTTACACCCAACAGAGTTGGTTAAGAACCCGAATGGGTATTGTAGGACGATCATATATATTTTTTTTAATAGGGTTTTGTGTTTTCATAAAAAATATTCGGTTTATTTTTCACACAATCCTCTCAACATGCCTCGCAACAATCTACATAAAAACCGGACAAGTGGAAGTCTGACTGGCGCACCGAGGGTTCCGTAATTTTCTATATTACTTACTTTAAATACTAATGACTTCTTATAGGTTTTTTCTATTTCTTGTCAATTTTCGCCTATTTTCTTAACTATAACTTCAAAACAATTAATTTTAAAACTGTAAAAAAAAATGAGATCGTCACAATGAGCCCTTTCATTTGATATGTCTCACGATACCTATTAGTTTTTTTTTTAATTTTCATATTTACCCCCTAAAAGTACCCCCTTAAAAATCTTTTATTTACGTTAAACTTCCGTGTTTGAGTCACCGACTTACATACATATTATATACCAAATTTCAACTCAATCGGTCCAGTAGTTTCAGAGCAAATTGGCTGTGACAGACGGACAGACAGACACGAGTGATCCTATAAGGGTTCCGTTTTTCCCTTTTGAAGTCCGGAACCCTAAAAATCATAGATATACCTATATACCTACAAAGATTATGTTTTCAGGTATCGTTTTGAGTCTACGCTACTTAATAACCAGCCACACGCCAGCTGTGAGCTATTTTCCAGCTAATATCAGACTATTAATAAACGCCTGTACCTATACACGATTATTGCTAACATTACCAGTATTACCTACTTACTTAGTTTCATTCTTTTGATGATGACTAATTTTAAATTATTCATTAGGTAGGTGATACACGCTGTGTGGTATTAGGCGTACTACTGACGTAACAGACATATGATGATGTACATTTCAATACAATCATAAATGGAACTACTGGGTGATTTCAGTCATCAGTGGTTCCATATTAAAGTTGGCCTTATTGGCGAGTTCTTTTAGCCCTGCAACTATGTTCCTCGTTTGACCTGTCACCCGGAAGATAGGTTTTCATCGAAATAAGTTTTCATAGAATTCAAGGTCTCTACTTTTTTTCACGTTTTACAGAGTTTATCGGTGGCATGGAATATACCTACCTAGGTATAATATTAAGGTGGTGTTATAAAGTCCTCGAGAATCATCGGTGCATGACTGAATGAGGGGACGTTAGCCCGATTTTTTGAAAATTCTCAACAAAACACAGATTTAAGTATAGGTCATATTTTGTGCAATTTCATTGTTTAAAATTTCATCGTTCGAGTGCGATAATCGGATTTTCGTGTGTTCGGGAGTTTCGCATTTGTTTTCAGAGTAATTGTAATGACATCAACCATTTTGTACTATTTAGTTCACTTATTGTAACGCCAGATTTCTACAATGTTTGTTCCCTTCGAATGCAGGATGGGTAATCCTAATTTTATGCAAATTTTCTACGAAGGGGATGATGCTTATATATGGACTTATTCTAGCTTTATATTGCTATCGATCTTGTAGAGGTGATGTTTGGTCTGCCACTCCCGACCGCACCCACCTTATGATAATAAAAATCGACCACCCCTAGCCCTTGTCTCCGCCGCCGGCATACTTATTACATTACGCGTATTAAACTCTGGTAGGTAGATTAGTAGATATGCTTGTGGCATTATTATATTTTCAAACCTAAGATTACTGTCATAATGTTTTTTGACTGTTACAATGTGGGAAACACCAGCCTAAACCAAACGAGATGAGAACATATTTTGCAAGCTATTTTTGTAATTCGAGAAAATACTTAATTAGCTACCTGTCATTTAAGTAACAATTTTAGGTCAGCTAGAACAAGTTTAGAACATAAAAATAATAAAACGCAAAAATGTTTTTTTACACTGAACTACTTAAGTACCTACTCAAATCAAATGTGGATGAACCATGTAGGATTCGTAATAGGTAGAAACCTAAAAATTACACTGGTTTACAAATTATTATTTTTTTGTTGCCAGGGTGAGAAATATCATTTCTTATAGATTTTTTGACGCTGAACCTAAATCTGGTCACTGAATTGCTCTAGGACATCAGGATTTAGAGATATGGCAATCTCAATGTGCTAAAAACACGATTTTTGCTGATATTTAAAGTAATTGTTTGAGAGCAGCTAATTTTTATGGTCATTGCTAACTGAAGCATCCTTTAGTACTAGATACTCTTTCCCTTTCAATACCAATTTCGTTTGTATAGCAACAAGTTATTTTCTCAATTTTTCTAATGAGTATTCAATAAAACTCAAGTATATCTATTCTTAAATAACTTAAAATATTACTTGTCCTGATGGACTGATTTATAAACGCACAGCTCAAACTAATGGATAGATTATGAAATATTGCATACAGACAGCTATTATGACATAGACATCCACTAAGAAAGGATTGATCTCAGTTATTTTGCTATTTTGCGTATATCAATTATCAGTTAAGTATGAATTCAGTGACTAACTTAGTTAAATTGCCTACGTATAGCAAAATATATTTTTTATGAAAAATCTCCCCTTGGAGCCCTATAATATAATATTGAAAAAAGAATATAATAAACTAATGACCTATCAAAGATTTATATACTACTTGTCTTCATGGAATTTATGTGTCATCTTCGGCCCCGCATTCCCAAGAGATATTATGTTTTCCAGGGCGAATTTTGTAAGGCCCGTGACCATTATTCTTTGAACAAAAAAAATATTCCGCCTAATAGTTTTTAAGATATGACCAATTTTGGTTTAGGGGGTGACTTGGTAGAGTCTATTGTACAAACTGAAACTATTTATTTATTTAATAGAATCTATTGACGATATATATTATTGATTGACTATTCATAAGTGCCTTATTAACACCTAAACTTGAGTTTGATTTTGATCATAGGAATTATAAAAGATCTAGCATCTTCTTTGATGTCAATGGTGTTATTCATTGAATTAAGTCTTACAACATCTTAAGTAATTGATTGTAAAAAGTATATATGTAATTGAAAACTATTAGAATTATTCAAAATATCAATCTTACTGTCTAGGTCTCAATCATGAAGGCAACCTGACTTGACACAGCCATTAAAATGGTGGACTGAACTTGAAAGACAATAAAAAATACATACAATCAAAATATGTTTCCAAAGGGGTCACTTTGATAACCATTAATGTACTATAGTCCACTAAACAGACAACTAGCAACAGCCATAAATAAATAAACATATTAATTCAGAGAATTATATTATTTTTAAGGGATGTGTGTCATGCATATGAGCTAACGGGTTAAAGAATCTTCAAAGCTTGGAAACATTATTCTGCATGTAAGTAATTAAAGTTAGTTTTGAAGTTAGCAAAATAAAACTACAGTAGGTAGGCCAAGTATTTAGTATGTAGTTTCAAATTAAATCTTGGTTCATTTTAGCTGACATCTGACAGTACAGGTACCTACTGTTTATTAGGTCACTCAATGGAGCCATAAGAAATTGGAATTGGAATATTTTTTGATCAAAATAAAAAAAAGTTATTGAGAGTTGATAATCACCAAATTAAGAAATCACTGAAATATTCTCACCATAAATGCCAAATGATCCTTATGAACTGTCTCGGCTATACTTCACAGAAACATGTTTCATCACTGATAGACACAGTTTTATAGTAATTTTATAAATGCTTCAATCACTGTATAATCACTTCACTTCTATAAAAAACGTCACATAACTTCAAAAATGTTTACAAAGGAATCAAGCTTATATAGCATAGTAGGTTGAGTTCTAAAAATACTTCAACATGATAAAACGGCATGAATGTGATAAACATAAAGCAACACAATGATGACAATAAGTAAGGCTTATTAGTAAGGTGGATTGTGAATCCGGATTAACCACTTGTGCGATAGGGTGTCCGTATCCAAGTGATATTACAATGCACTAACGGACTATGCTATTAAAATTATCCTTATAATTTATGAAGTGAAAATACATATAAACAGAATGCTAGCAACCTGTTATTAATGATTTATAGACACATTAGAAAGTCGTAGGTATCAATGAATTGACCTAGGTAGTAGGTACAGATAATTTTACGACTTAGATCACTGGACTCACTGTTACACTAAACCGAATAAAATTGTTGCAAAGAAACGTTTATCTTATTGGTTTGCAAAGACGTTTATGTACTACCTACTAAATTAAACTCATAGTCCACCATCGCCACCGTTTCTATATTCACGAAAAATTGGTATGGCCATATCGCAAGAAAATAAACTGAAACCCAACAAAACAAATATGAGTGTACGCAGTATCTATCTACCGTACGTACGTACGTACCTAATTGTAGTCTTTGCATACTACTTACTAATCTGTGGTCTTTGCGTACCTATTCTATTCTGTGGTGTGTGACCAGTGACAAAGAGAATATAATTCTCACTACGTGTGTGTGTCCACAAACTTGTTTATACAACATATTCTATATGATCTGTGCCACAAACCAAGCCACAAACTACGTAGAGATGGTGTGTGTTGCTGTTGTGACCCAAAGCTACTATTACATTCTATTACGAGTAGGTATTATTAAGAGTAATAATAAATTACCTTTGGACCTCAAATTACAAACTTTGGACTACTATTCAATACTCGAGAGTGTAACCCAAAATCGAAGCCCAAAATCAACCAAAAAGAATAAAATACAAACAACAGTGGTTTGGCCAGTGAATAATGACTATTTCATGAACATGTTACTAATATACTTTGGAGGAATATGTTTGTTGTGTTTTTATATGTATTTCCTTTTAAATTAAAGATGGTATCAATACAAGACTTTTATTAAGTTATTTAATTAATTAGACCGACATGACAGTGTGCCTCGTCCGCACCAAAGAGACAGTGTTGCCACAAACATTTTATAATTTACAACATGCCCCTTTTTATAGAAAATAAGTTTAAGTACATCACTATTTTGACACTGACAGCTTTCACTATAAATGACATCAACATTCAACAAATTTATGTTTAGTTTAAAAAACATTTAGAAAATACAATATTATTAAAAAGTTTTACCTGAATTTACAGCTACAACAGTTATTTTGCACTTGAAAATAAACAATATTATGCTAAAATTAACAATGTTCGCTTATGTATTTACTTAACTTATTTTATAAATCAAAAATTCTTGTTTTCTTAAGGGGTCTACCTCTACTACTAAATTTAGGACTTTCACTTTGATTATAATTATTTTCTGCATGTACATTAGTTGCAGGTGACACAGGATTAACATCGTGTAACATAGAATCAACACTTTCATGAAAAGTACTTGTTGAAGGACTTGATGTGCTTTGAGGTGAACAAGTGTATGAGGAACTTGTTTCATTCTCAGATAAATTATTAGATGACAAACTCTCAGACAACAAATTATTAGACCTATCTAGATTATCATAAGATATACTCAGATTATCTTCTTCCTCTGAGAGAGCTGATTCTTCATTACTTTCTGAATTTTTAGACATAAATGACATATTATTATTAAACTTATTATAATGATGTATGTGTTGTGAGCTTCTACGGTAAGTTGAACCATTTTCATCTTTTACTATATAAGAGCGAGGAAAGTTTGTTTTGGACACAATTCTACCTTTTGTCCACAAAATACCTTTGGGATTTTTCTTAAAATATATATTATCATTAACATTTAACTCTAAGTTCCTTTGTTTACTATTTTTATCATAATATTTCTTTGTATTATCAATATTTTTACTTTTGTTTTCAGAATGAATTGAAAATTTCACAACTTTAGGTTTTAAATCACTAGTTTTAATAGGTAATTTGGTTCTTAAATTTCTAGACATAAGAAGTTGAGAAGGTGAATTTAAATTGCCTCTAGGACATGTTCTATAGTTTAATAAACCAAGATAAGGATCTGTACCAGAGTCGTCACATTTTTTAAATATGTTTTTTATTATTTTTACAGATATTTCTGCTAGACCATTAGACCTTGACAAATGTGGACTTGAAATGATGTGTTCAATATCCCAATCACTTAGGAAGGATTTGAAAAATACAGAATTAAATGGGGGACCACCATCACTCACTAATTCTAATGGTATGCCATGACGGGCAAATATTGATTTAAGATGTGTTATGACATTTGAATGTGTACTATTATTATTAAGAAAAGCAATTTCAATGTAATTTGAATAAAAATCTACTACAATTAAATATTTTTTTCCTTTATACTCAAATAAATCTATAGCAACTCTTTGCCAAGGGAATACTGATTTTTCATAAGGAATAAGAGGTTCTTTTGTTTTATTTGGCATATATGTAAGACAGGATTCACACTGTTTGATAAGGACTTCAATATCATTATTCATGTTGGGCCAAAATACTACATTTCTAGCTAGACTTTTAGTTTTTTGAATGCCTTGATGGCCTGCATGTAAGATAGAAAGAATTTCTGATCTCATGGAACTTGGAATGACAACAGCTTGGTTTTTGAAGATAAGATTATTAATCACATGTATTTCATGTCTTAGATTCCAATAAGGTAATACAATAGGATCACAATGCTGTTTACAATTAGGCCAACCATCTTTATAATATTGTTTCAACTTTTGTAAAGTATTATCAGCTTGAGTTTGAAGTAAAATTTTATTTAATTTTTCTTTACTAATGGCCAAATTTGAAGTAAGTAAATTAACATGAATATCTACATTATTTTCCATTTCATCTAAAAACTCTTTGACTTCTTTGTTATCAACAGGTGAACGAGACAATGTATCAGATATATACATTTCTGATCCTTTTGTATAAGTGACAATTAAATGATATGCCTGTAATGTTATCATCATTCTCTGAAGTCTAGTAGGGACATCAGACAATGGTTTTTTAAATAAAGTTACTAATGGTTGATGGTCTGTTTCAACATGGACTGGTTTACCATAAACATATTGGTGAAATTTTTTACAACCAAATACTATTGCATATAACTCTTTTTCTATTTGAGCATAATGTTCTTGACTTGAATTTAATGACTTTGACGCATAAGCTATAGGATTTTTTCCATGAAAAATAACTGCACCAACTGCACTTTTGGATGCATCAACAGACATTCTAACAGGTTTCTCTACATCATAATGAGTTAGTACTGGAGCTTGACATATTAATGTTTTTAATTTTTGACATTGTTTTTCATGATTTTGTATCCATTGCCATGAATTACATTTCTTAAGTAAATCTCTTAGAATCTCTGTTTCTGCGGCTAAATTAGGAATAAAACAACCTAAATAATTGACCATACCAAGGAATCTCTGTAATTCTTTGGTATTTGTTGGATTTGACATCTTAGTTATTGCCTCAATTTTAGATTTGTCTGGGGTAATACCCTGTTCATTGAATATATGACCAATGTAGCATACTTCTTTTACTCCAAATGAACACTTTGATCTGTTAAATTTTAAATTTATTTCCTGGGCTTTTTTGAGTACATTTTCTAAATTTATGTTGTGTTCTGTGACACTTGACCCATAGACTAAAATGTCATCGATGAATACTACAACACCTGGTAAGTCACCAAAGTGTTCAGTCATTATTCTATGAAATATTTCACCACTAGAAGTAATACCATAAGGGAGTCTTAGAAATTTGTACCTACCCATAGGTGTGTTGAATGTACATAGCTCACTACTTTCAGAGTCAAGAGGAATCATCCAATATCCTGAGTTAGCATCAAGTTTTGAAAAAATAACAGAACCTGCCACTTTAGAACGTAAATAATCAAATGTAGGATATGGATAGTGAGGTCTTTTTATAGCAGTATTTAAATTTCTAGGATCTAGACATAAACGCAATTTTCCATTAGGTTTTTCGACTAAGACAATAGAATTAACCCATTGAGTTGGTTTTGTAACTTTTTCAATAACTTTTAACTGTTCCATGTTCTTTAACTCTTCTTTCAATCTATCATGTAATGCAAATGGGATTTTACGTACAGGACATATTTTAGGTGTGATACTTTTATCTATATCTAAATGTTCTTGATTTGGTAAACAACCTAAGCCTTCAAATGTTGATGAATACTTACTAATAATTTGATCCACTGACCTTGTACAATTAATATTGTTATCATTTTTTATTGGTAATTTTTCACTTAACTGGTAAATTCTTTTCACAACTCCTATTTTTTCACATGTTTTCCAGCCTAGAATAGTTTGACATTGACAATCCACAACTATGAAATAAATGTTTGCTGAAAACCCATTATCAAAATTACATTTTAATATACAAGTACCTATATTTGGAATTAATTGGCCTGAAAAAGAATATACTTTGTTAGATGTCTTGTAGATACTGACTTTAACACCAGATTTCTTAATAATTTCATCTAGAACCTTTTTTGATATTACATTTGTGTCTGCACCTGTATCAATGCGAGAATTGATAATGTAATTGAAACAATTAAATGTTAAATTCCAATCTTGACTATAGTTAGTATCAGACAAAGAATTTATTACCAAATTATGACCATTAGGCTCTTGTAGGCCAACAATGTTAACATTTTTATTCTTGAACAAACAATATTTTGCAAAGTGGTTCATTTTATGACAGTTATTGCACATCTTTCCAATGGCTGGACATTTGAAAATATGTTTAAGACCACAGCGACTACAATTTCTTTCTTGATTTTGACTTGTTTTACTGGGACTCCTGAAATTGTTCCTGAAAGAAAAATTATTAATTTTCCTGTTTGGAGACTTCGACTGACTTCGATATGGATACTTGGATTTTTGACTGTTGTGCTGATACTCATTATTTTGACTTGACTCGTTTGACTGATGTGTTCTTGACGTTGACTGAATTCTTTGAATAGGTATTTCATTGCCATTTGTGTTTGACATTTTTTCTGCTCTTTTTAATGAAAGTTCTATACATTTTGATGTCTGGACTGCTTTTTCTATTGTCAGCTTTTCGCATTGCAACAATTTCGCTTGTATTTCTGAATTTTTGATTCCAATGACAAACATATCACATATTAAGCTTTCTTTAAGCGTATCAAATTCACAGGAGTTAGATAAATTTCGAAGTACTGTTACGTATTCTTCGATAGTTTCATCAGCTTTTTGATGTCTTGTGAAAAAATTATACCTTTCTACTGTTGTATTTTTATATGGATTGAATTTTTCATCATATTTTTTAATTAAATCATTTAATGTTAACTCTTTCCTGTTTAGGTTAAAGCTATTATAAATATGTAATCCTTCATCCCCTATCAAATTTAAAAATATTGCTACCTGTTTTGGGTCTTTTTCTTTATCGAAGGAGTTTGCGTCGAAATATATTTCAAACTTTTGTTTCCATGTTTTCCACGCTTCATGGATATTGGAATCTATATGGAGAGGCTTCAAATTCGACTTTATTGTACTCATCTTTGCACTTTTTTGACTAATTCTTATATTTTAAGTAACACCGCTGCCACCATGTTGTGTTTTTATATGTATTTCCTTTTAAATTAAAGATGGTATCAATACAAGACTTTTATTAAGTTATTTAATTAATTAGACCGACATGACAGTGTGCCTCGTCCGCACCAAAGAGACAGTGTTGCCACAAACATTTTATAATTTACAACAATGTTGACGATTTGTTTTGTTATTAATCAGTAAATATACTACCATTCTTGTCGCAAATAACATGTTGATAACTTACGACCTATAACTGAGCTGCAATTAGCAAAAAACGTGATACAATTTGAATTTCGCGCTCCAACCGAAGGTTTCAGCTTAACGGCATTACCCGTTAGTGTAGCCCCAGCATTAGTGAGTGGTAGAGATGAGAGAGTAATAAAAAAAAGGTACTCTATGGTATTAATTATTGTTCCTTTCCTTGGTATAAAAAAACAAAGAGGATAAACAATAATACTTACTTACAAATAGTTAGGTATAAAGAGTAGAATAATACGGGTGGGATAATAATACGTTTTGCCAAATAATCTAATGACCACCATTTCCAGATCCCTAGCTGGATTTTAAATTTACTAAAACTTTACTCATATTTTCGTCAAAATGGGAAAAGGTTTCAACAATTACATGTGCAAGAAGTTTTTCCACCCAGCATCGAGAGATAATCTGAAAAGGGTAAGAAATCAGTAATTTATGTTCTTATTCCATATTTAACGTTAGAAACTGGGGTCTTTTAGGCCGTCTTTGGTCTACTGATCAATCAAAATAAAATCATTACCATCCACGTAAGTAGGTATATATTTTGGATTAAAAGTTATTTAGAATAGAATAGAATACACTTTATTGTTTACACCACAAATATAGGACAAAAAAAAAGAAAAAAATATTGTAGGAGATAGATTTAATTAAGGTTGTTGGTTTGAATTCTAGATTATATATACTTGAGCTTTCTGTTACCACTGTTTCCTGACTGCTACACTTGAGAGCCAGTTCTTTTCTAGACATTGTGTGCTTACAACTTTTCATTAACTTCATTGACCACTGTCACATTGTGGTTAATCACAGGTCTATCCTTAGTTTAAAGAAGGTGTTAAATTTAATGATTCTATTCTTAACTATATCCTATGAAACAATAAAATTCTCAGAACTCCGAGCCAATAAACCAATAAAAGGTTTACGCAAAGTTGGCGTCTTTTTCAACTGTCGCGGCCACTTAGGAAAATATTAAATATTGAAAATATAGCTCAAAACTAACAAAACTTGTTATGAAGTAATTTTTCCAAAATATATCGGAGCCGAGTTATTCGACTTCATATTTGTCTTAGTAACTCAATGTAACACAGTAACATAATAAGTATTTTCTAACTATTGTGTTTGTCTAAGGGATATTTAATTCCTTAACACTTCAACATTACTAAAACAAAGCCATCTGCACCACCACTTATCTCAGTGGCCGTTACAACCAATCACATAATAGCATTTTGTCTTCCTGTGCCTGAAGTTCAACCCCCAACTCAAAAATGTTACAGTTTGCTATTCACTCACCGTTCGAACATTGTGTTGTGCGTGTGTATATTTTGTGTTTTATAGGTATTATTTACTTTTAATCGACAACTTGGCTTACTATTCTGGATTAAGTGATTTCATCTTAAACCTGACAACCTGGCACTACCTACTTTCTTGGATATCGATATTGTGAATTGTAACAAGGCATTTTTACGGGACTTGTATTAACTGAAGTAGCTTAACTTGTATGAACTTAAACGATTTCAGTAATAGAAATCCCAATTTAAAGCGATGATAACTCAGTGATGGTGACGTCGGATGCCGAGATGAAGGTCGCGGGTTCGAATCCTACAATGAGCTTGAGCTTTCGGTGAAGGAAAACATCGTGAGGAAACCATAGCATGGTGGTAGGGTACTTTGTTGTACCCATCTGGCTGACTACCACACAAGTTGAAAATCTGTCGCCAAGCACCTACCGGTGTGTTCTGACAGCTGCATTTGAGAGCCAGTTCCCTTCTAGGATTTGTGTGCTTACCACCATCGGCCACATCATCACTGAACACGGTGAGATTGTGGTCAAACACAGGCCTATACATAGAAAAAAAAAATGATGTATTATGATGATGATGTATGAGGTAGGATCCAGTCACACCATAGCTCAAGGAGAATTTATTATATGTCTATACTAATAGAAAGGCCTGCACAAGGAATGGCTTCTATATTAGGGCATTACTGCTCATGTATTGTTGGGAAACGCACATTGGGCTGCTGTTCCCATATTATGTCATGATATGGTTCCTCAAATACGGGAGATATCAGGAGAATCTATCTCGACATTATTATCAGACACGACTAGAAAATGAACCTTACGATGAGCCGGCAGATGCAGATTACATTTAGGTACCTACTTACCTCTCCTGCATATTGTAAATAGCTACCTACGTTACATTTTATTGTTTATCAATAAAACAATATTTTTATTTCGTTTTATTTTATTTTATAAGGTATTTAATCAGCTTGCCTGAGCACCGGGCTACAAAACGCAATCAAAGATTAACTATAATGATGATATTTCAAACTTAAATATCTCGGCTTCGATATCACTTGGAGAAATGTTTATTAGTTTAATTTAAATTGCTCTTATAGCATTACAAAATACCGAAAAAAAAAATCAGTGGCCGCCCATAAAAAAATGACTCCACTCGCCCATACAAACTTGAGCAAACCCCTTTACTTAAAAAGTTAAAACTATCCAATAAAGCAAAATAATACCCTAGTAATACTTGTTGGTATTGATTGAGCTCTAATTGAAATTGTGCATTTTGTAGGTATGGATGGCAGAACAAAAAACTGATGCATACAAGAAAAAACAAGAAGAGTTAAGAGTACAATATGAGAAAGAACAAGAATTACATGAAAACAAGTAACTATTTTATCTCTAGATGCATATATTATGAACAACGTCTTACTTTTACAACTTTTTTATGTAAATTATTGTTTTTTTTTCATAGAGCAATGCTGAGTAAAGAGAGTAAGGATAAATTGAGTCTGAACTTTATGTATGAGCCACCACCTGGTGTAAAGAAAGAAAGGGAACGTGAAGACAATGAGCCAGAGTACAAGTTTGAATGGCAACGCAAATATAATGCACCTAGAGAGAGCTATTGTAAAGGGGATAATGAAATCAGAGATCAACCATTTGGAATATTGGTCCGAAATGTGAGATGTATAAAATGTCATAAATGGGGACATATTAACACAGGTAAGTAATTTCTATGATGATGAGATATTTTCTCCCTGTATAAAGTTGTTTAGGATGCTGATGACACACGAGCCGCGCGTATCTTTTCATTGTTTTTTTTTTTTTTTTTTTGCTTAGATATAGCATCGAAAAACTACAATAATGTTATTTCTCGTAAACTACAAAATGAATTGAAAAACCGGTGAACAAAATCATAGCGTACATTATTATTATTACCTACTGATTAGTTTCATTTTACAGAAAAAAACGCCGAGAGCTCGGTAGCCCAGATGCTAACTTTTTACGTCCATGGTAGGCAACCCTCAGTCGGTGCGCGAATCCGATTTTTTTATAGAACACGTACCTACTTTAAACCAATGCAAGTATTGCAACGAAAACTAAAACCATGGATTCCGTACATGATTCTAGATTTCATAATATGCGCAATCAAAAACCTAAATATCTATTATTCTCCAGTTCCTTTTCAAAAAATCTTGCATATACAAGCTTAGGAACTAACGCTGAATCAATTGATATTTTAAAAACTGGGACCTAACTACCTACCTACCCTACCTACCTACAACTTCCTATTTACCTAAGTATTTTCCACGTAACTTTCTTTTTCTGTACTAATTTTGCGGAGAGTCACACAAATTTCCATCCCCTATTTTATGGGCTGGGGGATGATTTCCAAAAAAAATATGGCAGGTATTTTTCGTTGGTAACAAAGAGTCTGTGTACCGATTTTTAGCTTCCTACCTTGAAAACTGCGAAAAGTCCCATATAAAATTTCACCCCCTCTTTTGAGGGGTTGGGGGCAGATTTCCAAAAAAAAATGATGCACGATTTTTTTATTAGTCACAAATAGTCCGCATACTAATTTTTTGCTTTCTACTTTGAAAATTGGAATGCTCCATACAAACTTCCACCCCCCCATTTTAGGGAAGTGGGGGGTTAAAAAGAGACTAAAAGTAGCCTATGTCACTCCCCATCCCTTCAACTATCTCTAGTTAAAAAATCACGTCAATTCGTCGCTCCGTTTTGCCGTGAAAGACGGGCAAACAGACACACATCCCACTTTCACATTTATAATATTAGTATGGATGGCATTTAAAATATTTATGTGAAAATAATATAACAACTTTCAGATAAAGAATGCTCGATGTATTCATTATCTATGAGTGAAGCTCGAGCGCTACAAGCCTCATCATCAGCCCCAGAAGAGGAAGAGGAGAAACCTGATGTACCAACGCTGATGCAGCAGATGCGTGATACTGGACTTGTTATGAAACCAGGAGCATTACCACTCTCTGCAACTAAAATTGAAGAGAGTGACACGTCTACTCTGACTGAAGTTGACCTAATCAGTCAACTTACTAAAAAGCAGAAGAAAAAACTGCTGAAGTAAGTTAAATTATGAATATGTAAATTATAAAAATAATGTTTTGAAGGTTACTGAATGGTGTGTTCTGTGTGACAGCTGCACTGCAGAGCCAGTTCCCTTCTAGGATTTGTGTGCTTACCACCATCGTCTATCACAATTATCACTGACCACTGTGAGATTGTGGTCAAACACAGGCCTGAGTACCTAAAATATCGCTAGTATAAGACACACTATATTTCAACGAGTTAAATTTGTGATGAAAAGTCACGTGAAATATGTTGATGATTTATTTTAGTAATCAATGAATATACTATTGCATATTCACTCATTACTACTATTCTAAGCGCAATTTTGATACAGTCTACATTTTCTTCGAAATCATACCTATCAGTGGTTAGCAAGAGGAAAGGGACCTGTACTAAGCTTCGTTTAAGTTCTCCATGTTTCAACCGCGCGGCCATGGCTAAACCTTTACAATTTTCTGAATATTGGATCTACATGTGGCACTTTCTGGCAGGGCCACCATCACGGATCGGAATTCCAAGTCTGTCGCTATTTTGTCCTCGAATATCCGATTTTGTCGCGTCCTGGTTCAAAAGTTATAAGGGTCTTTAAGTTATAAAGAACAGAAATAAAGTCTATTCAAAATATGTATATGTGGCATTTCCTAGCTGAGCTGAAGTCTGCGTCTGTCGGATCGCTATTTTGTAACTGAATAGCAATCAGATTTTGTTGCACCCTGCATAGTCCAAAAGTTATAGTAAGTCCTATTATGATGATTGCAGAGCTAAATTCAAAGCTCAAGCTCATTGCAGGATTCGAATCCGCTACCTTAGTCACGGTATACGACGGCACTGTCACACAAAGAAAAATCTAACAGAATTTAGGTTTCCTAACTTCGATCGTCCAATTTTTATACCTATTCCGGTAGATGCATAAAAATTGAGGTGATTTTTTTAAGACCATCATTAAATACATATTAATCTTTCAGGAAACTAGAGAAACTAGAGAAAAAGAAGGATAAGAAGCATAAGCACAAATCTAGACAATAAATACTGATTAAAGTAGGTTATTGATGTGTAAACCATACATTTTATTTTCCCACTATAAAAAATATGTTAATTGTAAGCATTTGAAACATTAAAATATTGTTTTATCTTCAAATAATATCGTATAGTATATTACCTATATCATTGGCATAAATTATATTATTATGGTAAATGTTTGTGATTATTTGGAAGCTCAGATGTTCAAAATGGTTTACAAAAAGTATTTATATACAAAATGCAAATACTTTTTGAATTACTATTTCAAATACAAAAATAGTTTTGCTTTCTGTATTTTAGATATTAAATGCAAGGTTCGCGTCACGTAAAAAGAACGCTGGCAGTAGGCTGCGCATTTGGCAATTTATCGGTCTATTTGATGGTATGAGGTCCGGTTTACCTACCAATAATCAATATACGAGCCCTCAAGAGCGAAAGACTAGTTCTAAAATAAAATAATAGGCCTAGTTCGTTCCTGCGCGAGTGTAGACATGCGCAAACACATCTCTTCCGCTTTCTTCCAGCGTTCTTTTTACATGACGCGACCTATAAGTTATAAGTACCTATTACTTTATATAAATAAATACTTTTTGTTGAATTCAATTTGTTTTTAATTATTAAAGACTAGCGGTCACCAGCGGTTTTACCCGCGTTCCCGGGATAAAAATACCTATTTCATTAAGGTTTCATCAAAACCCGTTCTTGCGTAAACGTAGTAGCTCAGTATCGCTAGTTACATTATAACCGCGTGCTCCCGCGCGGTTCCCCGTGACAGAGTACTTGTATAGATAGACCCGAGCGGGCGTCCACGTAACGCAGCGCACGGCCTAACAGTACATAAAGTTGGTTACATAAAAGTATAGCGACTGAAAAATCGGAATGTGTTAGTAAGCCCGTTGACTCGCGGAGGACGCGAGTGCCTAAAATACACAGATAAGTATAGGTACATATCTTTAAAATTTTATTCACTAATTAAGCCATTCGGTAGTAATCTAATATCGCTAAGATAAAGCAGCAGGTATAGGTACTCATTTACTTCCAAATCGTTACAAAAAACTAATAATTTTCAAACGAATTATAAGAAGGCGGTAATTTGACGGTAAGTTATTATTTGAAAATATTTTGCGGTACCGTTACTTCCAAAGAAGTTGATTAAAGCTGCAGACAGGTAGATATATAAAAAAACGAATTATAAAAACTGCAAAAGATAATACCTTCTAATAAAATTCCATTTTGCAACGCATTGCGACGACGCATAGATTCTTATTTTGTTAACATTTTAATTACAATTAGTATCTATGACTAATAAACCATATTATATTTGAATATCACTATGCTTTTAATTTAATATTTATAATGTAACTAAAAGTTGTTTATTTATTTTTGTATGAGTCTTTATTTAACGACACTACGGGGAATAGCGACAACAATAACATTATGCGTAGTGGAATACCGGTAAGTAAGTACCTATCTCAAATAAACGCCAAAAAATAAGATTTTCTATCCATAATAAATATAGACACAATATTATATGAATTAATCTCAGATTACATTAAAATCTGTGGAATTAACCTTCATAGTTAGAATTAACTCTCCATAATGGTGACTTTTTTTTTTCGGAAATGCCTATACGTCCAACCTCTCCCATACATTCGTTCAACTGTACGGCGGTAACTTACCGCCTATTGCTTTCTGTGGGAAGAAATTAAAACGTACATTTCAAATGCTCTTAGGAAAATATTCTAATTGGAATCAATAAATTACTTGATGTAAACAATAGCCATATGACTTCCCAGATTCTGATCATTATTATCGGACGCTATGAGATGGTCATGGCGTAAAGTAAACGTAATATTACTGTTTTTCAAAATCAATAAATTAATGGTTCGGAATATTTAGCTTTATTAGAAAATCAAATTAAGTATACAGTTTTAGTTTTTATCAAAATCAGCTCCTTTGATGATTTTTCACTATATTTTATGATTTGATCATATACGTTTTTTTCGTGCAGTTGTTTAAAAATAATCATGGCTATTAAAATTCCTATAAGTTTTTTGTTTTACAAACTTACCGTGTGGCACTTCCTGGTAGGGCCACCATCACGGATTTGAATTCCAAGTCTGTCGCTATTTTGTCCCTAATTTGTCCTCGAATATCAGATTTTGTCGCGCCCTGGGTTAAAAGTAATAACGGTTTTTAGGTGGCCCTATCAGGAAGTAAGCTTCCTTTTGTATATATACCATAACGTTGAACCAGGGCGCGACAAAATCTGATATTCGAGGACAAAATAGCGACAGATTCTGAATTCAAATCCGTGATGGTGGCCCTGCCAGGAAGTGCCACACAATCTTATTTACTCATAACACTATTATTATTACTAATTTTAAATGGTCAAGAATATCTGTCACATTATTTGATAGGACATGGTTGGAGGGCTTAAAATGTGTTTGGTATGTTACAATAATTAATATACAATAATAAACAAATCTTTGCTTATTACATAGCATTTAAAGGAATGCTGGTAGTTTTCCATGAAGATTATTTAAACTTTCAACTTATATTTTTACATATGTTTTTTCATCAATTTCTATAATATCTTGTCTATCATTCCGTTCTTTCCAATGTAAGTATAATACACAACCAGTAATTATAACAATAATGGCAGTTAACACAAAAACACTTTTGAGAATAACTTTACTGGGAGTAACAAATAATTGTGCTTTCCATTGTGATGGATCATATGGAGGTGATGGTATTACTACAATTTGTGAGTTAGGTATGATCTGTGTCCAACTCTTTGAGTAGCCAGAGAGACCAACATTTAAATTATCAACAAAATTTGGTGTACGATCTAGGCCGAAGATTGAGTATGGTAATTGAAGAGCATTGTATGCTGACTGCGATAATTGCGCACAAACTCCTGTCCTGTAGCTACCTTCTTGAGACCAAGTGTTATAACCAATTTTAGGCCCTGGTAAATTGGTCCCTGGAAACAAACATATAAACTGTTATTCATGTATTTAATGTGGAATGCATCCACAATTTGTACACCTTAGGTGGTAATTATGTAATACTTACATTGTGGACCCTGTTGGGCACATCAACATTAAAATAAAAGAAAGTTATCAGAGAGAGGAGATATAATCATTAACTTATAACATAAAATTCAAGAAAACACTACTCACCAAATGTAACTTTTCTGTTATATAAAGTTCTATTTATTGTAGGCACCTTATCATTAGTCAATCCTGTGACAACTATGACTTTAATGAAATTAGTGTCATATTCCAGTTCATTTCGAAATGAATGCATTGTATATGTTTGCAATGACACATTTTTCTTAACATAAATTATATCTAATACACCATCCATATAAAAATCGTAAAATGTTGCCATGACAATATTGTTCCCAAAGGAATCAAATTTGTCCCACAGAACTTCAAAAGTCCTGTGGAACTTACATCCTGGTAAATTGCAGGCAATATTGTGCAAAAGAAACACTCTTGTTTCATTGCCATTGACAGGGCTCAGGGTCATCAATACATCAGGATAACCATCCATATTATAATCTCCACTACGCATTGTTATTGTATTTAAGTAAATTTCATCTCTAGGCGGTGTGAATCTCCATAATGTTCCTTTTCCATCATTGAAATCTACTTGCAAATCATGCCATTGATGATTGTCATTTATTAAGATAGTACTATTGAGACACTCAATGTCATAACACACTGGTATGACCAAAAAGAATTCTCCTGAGAGTGCAACATCTATAAACAAAGCTTGCCCATAAATAGTGGAATGGCCAATTAGTAGCCCTATACTATTATTATATCTAAATCCTTCAGGCTCCTCATTCAACCACACTTCAACATCTAATGTGGTAGTAATTAGGAGATCTGCAGCATTGTCACCATTCATATCCAGGAAAGAATGTGAATGTGGAATCTTTACTGCTTTAAATATATCTTCACCCATTTTTTTTTCAGTTGGGTTTGTTCTGGTGTTATCAAATATCCAGAATACTCTTTGGTTATCAATATTTATACCAAATAAATCCAATGTCATATCACGATTGTAGTCCATGACCAATGGTTGACCGATAGATCGAGATTTGACGAGTCTAGCATCGGAACAATTTAAGTTGGGCATACCACCCCATAATATTCGGACATCATGAATACTTGAAATATCATTTTGAGTTTGAGTAGTCAGCAAAATATCCATGTAAGCGTCTCCATCGTAATCTCCTGGCACGACACTTGTGATCATAATATTACTAAAATTGCAAGCGTAAGACGAAGGTCTCAAAAAAGGTTCTTTGTCATAAGCTAGAAACACTTGAACACTTGTAGAATTTATAACAACAAAAGCGTCGGTTAATTCGTCTGAATTAAAGTCCCCGAATGCTGCAAGAACTCCTTCATTATATTTACCAAATGAAATCTCAGTCATACCAGACAAAGCTGAACAATAGACGATTTTCAAAATGACACTCAATAATATTTTCAGCGACATCGTGAACTGTTTTATTTACTTAGCGATTGTTTAAATCTTAGAACCTACATAATTAAAACTATGTTCAATTTTATGCAAATACTTGTATGTAGTAGCACAAAGTTGTAGTAGGTATTTATATAAACTAAATAAAATATCTTTGTTATTTTCTAACAAATTGTGATTCACATCACAAACAAAAAACAAAACCATGGAAGTGGAACGCTTAAACGTCAAATTACTTATTTTTGTCATTACAATTGAAACTCTTTATTATTGAAATAGAGACTATAATACTTTAATCACTTGAGATATTTTAGCGTTCCATCGACTTGTATAAAGTGTTGCCAACAGATAAACTAGCTCTCCACCAGATTCAACTTCTAAAACCACGAACATAAATCTACTCCAACAATAAGTAAAAATTGCAAAAAAATCCACTAAAAGGTTTTTACGAAAGAAAACAGTACCTAAGTAGTTATATTAGTAAAAAATGTTCTTTAATATTTGGTAATAAAATATTGAAAATCAGTAAATCAACATACAATATATTATTAGTAAATCAGCAAGTCAATATGAGGAACATAAAAATTATTAAATAATAAAAACAACTATAAAACACACTATACGCGGGGATTCCCCGTGTGTAGGATGGATCGTTTGACATCATCATGTTTATATCAAGCAGTGAGTTATGAAAAACGTCATTCTGACGGATCAGTGTTGCCTACACAGTAAAAGTAAATACTACTGAAAATCAAATGAAGTCAATATTATATATTTCGTAACGTTTTAGTGGTTTAGTGTTAGCATTTTCAGTAATTGAAACTGTACCAGCCACTAAAAGCAATATTTCGCCACTAAAATGGGGGTCGAAACCACCAGTTTTAGTGGAAAATCTACTAAGTTGGTAGCACTGCGTATAGCCGATTCCTGTAGACGGCCGATTCCATAGCGTGAGCTGAGCACAGCGTGAATGACTTATAGGGTAGGGAAGGGACTAGGGAGGGAGGGAGAGAGATATGAAAAAATCGATAGTAATAGTAGTTTTTTTAAATAATCGCTTTTGAAAATTCAAAGATTTATAATAATAGTTTTTTATTTTGTCTGTAGATCTTTTGTTCTGAACGGTTATAATAACAAATCTTTTTACCCGACTGCGACAAAGCCAAAAAAGGAGGGTTATGTGTTTGACCTGAATGTCTGTCTCATATTTCGCATTTTCGAGGTGTGTGTTGTGACGAGATACGTCAGAAAACCTGGATCACGTCCCGGTATTTTTTTACACCTTCATCTCTGACATTGACTTTCAACCCTACTCAACTCAAATCTTTTGAAAACCATAATATTGTACACACATTTCACCAATTATTTAAATTGTCTACTATGTCAATAGGCAGCCGAATGTCAAGCATCTTCGCATTAATACAGTTTATCAATGTACTTTAGTTTTGGATAAGAACCCGGTATTAATTTAGCGAAAACTACATTTTGCGTTTTAGGGGCCGTTCAAGTATTACATAAGCACTAATTTCTTTGTTTTGCTTATTTTGGATGACATGGGGGGTAGGGGAGTCTAGATGATGATTACGTCATCGTTACTTTTTTACACGAATGGGAACCCTCACATTGTCTATGCTTGAAAACGAAACGCATTTTCGGGGATTCCCGCAAAAAATGTAATTAAGTTTGTTATGTTCGTAAGATTATAATATTTTTATCCCTTACATCTATGTTGAATACTGTATCAGTAAAATCTAATTTTTATCCTAAATCTATTTTCTTATTTTTTAAATTATAATTATAACATTATTTGTTTGTCCTGAGTCTGGGTGTAATTATCTATTTATGTATGTATTTACAAAAAAAAAAAGTAGTATATGTAGTATAGATAACTGGTTTCCATAGTACAAACTCTGCTTAGTTTGGGATCAGATAACCGTGTGTGAAGAATGTCCCAGGATATTTATTTATTATTATTATTATAATATAAAAAAATACATTTTTAATTGAAAAATGTTTACGTAAGCATGGGGGTAGGGGGTAAGAGCTTTGCTTACTTTTGCTGACAAGGGGGATGGAGGGGTAAATAATTGTAATAACTCTGCTTACGTAATATTTGAATGACCCCTTACTCAATGTTTAAAATTCTGCTGTGTCATTCCTCTTTACATGGTACAGAGGGAATCTTCACCATCAGGGAATCTTATTTTATTGGGTAAAACCGTGAAACATAACACAAACGTTAAAACCATACCTACGTTAATGTCAAAATTTAACGGCATGTAATGATAACCATACATATATACGTTGGTTCCTTAACATATCAATAAATAAGGGAACGAATGTAAGAGTTATATAGAGTTTTGAATGCGATAATTCTCATTCCTACGCCTGATGCACTAATCACAAAAATGACGTCTCAACACTCCACAATGACGAGTCTCTAACCATACTAAATGGAAGAAATCGATTATGCATCTAGCGCGTCACGCACGACACGACAATGTTCCTTCTATATATATAAAAGAGAAGCGGTTTTTTGGGTAAACATCCCCCTGCCCACACCGCTGAACCGATTAATGTGAAATTTAGCATGTGCATAGATTTTATCACGTAGACCCCATTTAAGAAGCGATTTTTCGAAATTCCTTTCCGCAGCGGTTGAAACGGGCCCTTTGTGCGATTTTAAGAATCTTAATATCTCTGGAACCTTAGGGTCTAGAAGTCTGAAATTTTTAGTGTAACTTTTTCAGTAAATAATATTAGATATGGGTGCGAGCGTTTCTCAAACTTTTGTCTATGGTAGGAAAATTTAAAAAAATAAGGGATTTGCTTTGTTTCCGTTATGGGTAAACGTTCGGTTGGAGCGCGAAATTCAAATTTTATCTATTTCATGAAAATGTTACTAATATACTTGGAAGAATATATTGATGATTTCTTTTGTTATTAATCAATATTTCATTTTTACCCTTTAATATTTTTGCAATTACTTGTGCAAAAGATCCAAAATTTTGAATATAAACTAATTAACACAAATGTAACAACAAATCAAAATTATTATTATGATTTTTTAAAAAAGTTCATCAGACTGTATAAGGCTACTTACTCCATTCTTAATGATTAGTACCATATTTTATGAATTTAAGCTATCCCATAGCAAGCATTGTTGTATCTCAAACAACTGATCTAAAATTTCTAAAATTATAGCATTCAATTTATATAAAATAACTAGCTATTCCCCGCGGTTTCACTCGCGTTCCCGGGATTAAAAGTAGCCTAAAACTTTTTCGAATCGGACCAATAACTCCGGAGATTAGCACGTTCAAATAAACTCTCAACTTTATTATTAGTACCTATGGATAGATAAGTTCTCACCCAAGAAATAAAAAAAAACAAATTTAGTAAAAATAAACCCAAAACCAATTTTGAAATAATTAGGACCTACCTAAGTAGTTTTTGTTTCTATGAAATCCGTAATATCTACAACAATTCAACTTAAAAATGTTCAACGCAGTAAAGCATTTAATTTTATTAATCATCAAACAAATTACGTATACCTACCTATAGGACTTCACCTTTAGGATGTCAGAGGTGAAGTCGTGCATAGTTCGGTTCCTTTTCGGTATTGCTCGGGTACATCGGGCGCCGCGTCGCATCGCTCTGCCGCCGTGCTATACATGCTTCCCGCTTAGCGTTCTTTTTATTATTGCTCGGCTCCTAAGGATCGTAGCGTGATGTTATTATGGCCTATGTTCTGTCTATAACCTTCCTTACTATTTGGGTTTTCAATTGCAAAAATATTTTTCAAAATCCGACTGGTAGATTCAGAGATTAGCGCGTTCAAACAAACAAACTCTTCAGTTTTATTATAGTTTAGATTAGATAGATAGATATATAGATTATTATTAGTATAGATTAATCATGGATAGGTTTATGTTAGTAAATCTTGAAATTTTTGCATCAACCTGTATTGTATCATTTAAGAAGCTGTCCTTAGTTTCTCACAAGTCCTGGAATACAAATACCTACATTCTTATCTCACGGGTCTACCTCTCTGCCAATTTGCATTAAACACTGTTTGAACGTATAGAAAGAAAGAAGAAAGAAAAACCTTTATCTCCTTCATGCCATCCGAAACTTATAAAAAAAAACGATATCGAACACATAAAGAATTCAATATACATACAACTATAAATAATAAATAATAAAATTGGTTATATATTAATTGGTTGGGTAAATTGAGAACGGGGTGTTCATGAACTCTAATGCGGGTGAAACCGCTGGGCGAAAGCTAGTATATTTATAAAAGTATGTAAGTACAGTAGGTAATACATTTACAAAAATGTAGAATATCATACTATATCTGGTTTCCATAGTAGGTACAAGCTCATGCGCTTATTTTGAGATCAAGTAGGTACCCATGTGTTAATTAATAATGTCCTAAGATATTTGCAGTATTACTTTTGTAATTGATGACACTTGATCTTCGAATAGTAGATAAATAAAGTATATCATACATTATGATGTAGGTACTTGCATGTTAAACTATAGTATATAGTAACAAAAACTATATAGTAACAAAATTATTTTATTAATTTGGTGTTATTGAATTGGAATCGTCTCATGTCTTTTATAACCGACAAAAAAAGGAAGGTTATCAATTCGACACGTACCTATGGAACTGCAATACATAAATTCACATTATAATAATCTATTAGGGCTTCTAAACAAATATACACAATTTTATAGATTAAATTTAATATATGTGTACACATTTCTCAAAAACTACTAATCGTATTGTGACCAATTTTTTTTATCGGCTTACAATTACTTCAACTTATAGAATAGTGCAAGTTTCTTCAAAATAGGTTCAGTAGTTTTGAAAATATGTAGGTACTGTCTAAATGTACGTCTAAATGTAATGGTCTGCCTTGTTGGTATGGTGTTATACTATTTATTTAAATCAGATATACATCCATATTATGTTAGTAATCACTTATAAGCTATGTTAGTGGTACAGAATTATCCTAAAATATTATTTTAAACTGATAAGAGCGACCCTGGAGCCCATGTGCATGGAGTTCCACAGGGCCGGCCCGTCCATATAGGCGAACTGGGCGACCGCCTAGGGCGCTCGTATTAGGGGGCGGCAATTGGTGGAATCAAAATTAGAAAATCAGTAAAACCCCCTTCAAAGACAATAAAAACAACTAGCGGAAATCCTGAATCAGCGGGTCCGCGCCCTAGTGGATAAGCAAGGAATATGCGTGAACAAACATAAAAAAAAAAAATAAACACAACTGAATTGAGAACCTCGGTTGTAAAGGTGTATAATACTGTATTTTTTTAATTTAAAATATCATAAAAGGGCGCTGAGTCGTTCCAGTCTTTCGCCTAGGGCGCCAAGAATGCTCGGGACGGCCCTGAGTTCCAGTGCCGCACAATCGGAGAATCATGTCTCTCTAACAAGTTGTTCAGGAGGTAGCTATTAGTAGGTATGTATATTATATCCTTTCAAAATCACCCGCTATATATAGTATAGCTAGCTAGCTAAAAGCCTACCATTAATTAAATTGTAATAATTTCGTTGTCATTTTTTTCAACGAAATTATTATATAGTTCCGTGTTTTAATTTTCCGGAGGCAAAGTAGATAGGTAATTAAAATAACAGGTTTTTGATAAATTTCAAACGGCCGCTCATTAATAACTTCCCATTTATAAATAAGTGTGAATCTAAAACGAGAACAAGATAGATTTATTTGCGCCACAATGGAGTAACTAGAGGTTATCTGTTGCGATATACTTATATACGTAAGTATAAATTGTATGTCATGGTTAAGCAGTTATCAAGAAATCGTATAAGTAGTGAGAACAAGGCTCAGTTACATAGAGAATATAATAAAAATAACCATGTCCCGAGTCCTATGTGTTATTTGGTTGATATCTGCCTGGGTGGTAATTGAAGCAAGACATAGAAATGCATATCTTCTAGATGAACGTTGGGTGTGTAACGTAAAAAATTCATGCTCGGAATGTCTAAGATTGTCACACTGTTCTTGGTGTCAATCGGAGAAGATGTGCTACTCCAAAAACTTGCCGAAATTTTCTAACTTTTGCCAAAACAACACTATCGAGCATGAGGATTATGGATGTGAGTATTATATGGCAATATTTATGAAGTACTTATGTAATATTTAACTCTGGCAGTAGGTTGGTACTTAATGTGGACAACTTAAATTCGTGTATTGATACCTAGATTTTTGAGTTGTTTTCTAAAATCGATCAAGTGAGTAGAACTCGCGCAATATACTTTTCATGCTACACAATGCACATGGTTATGTTTCAGTTAGTATAGAGGAGAATGCTGAATGTTCCTGCGCTAGCGGTAAACTAGATCGTAATTGCTACCCTTTGGGTGTGACAGAAGGTCCGGAATGCTCTAGCCGAGGCACCTGCGTATGTGGTCAATGCGTTTGTGACACTGATCCCGAATATCCAACAAAGGTACAAAAATACATGGACACCAAGGCGCGCGATGTGGTGCTCTATATGAGCTGTTGATCATAGTATTGATAGTTACGATTCTATTGGGAAGGGACGCCCAGACGAGAATAGATTGTATATCACAGATATCAAATATATTCAATTTGATATACTTACAAAAACAAATGATTCCTATTTGAAGTCGGTCAAAAACAATATCGGAATATAGCTTACCTAGATACTCCTACACCCTAGAGTGATTCGAAGCAACAAAATCCTATCTCGTTCATCGAAACAAAAGTTTATTATTTGTGTTTTATTTACAGATGGTGATGGGTGAATATTGTGAGTTCGACAACTTCTCTTGCAATGACCCAAAATGCAACGAGGGTCCGTATTCCCACAGTCAGCCATTAGAAGAAGCAGGTCAAAGCAACTTGACAATGAACTGATTAAGTGTTAACGGTGCTATATAGGTATTAACTACTTACTACAATTATGTAAAATATATAGGTAGGAATGTCTAAGTTTGCTGATACATAACAAATATTAATTTTATACATAGAAATAAATATGTACCTAATCTCGATAGTTTATCTTATTTTTATTATTCATTTTATACCAGACATCTATCTTCTTCTAAATATATTAAAGGAAAGCGTGACTGACTGACTAATCTATCAAAGCATAGCTCCAAACTAGTGGACGGATCGAGCTGAAATTTTGCATAGTTACCTATAAATAGTTATATGACGTAGGTATCCTAAGCTAAGAAAGGAAAATTCAACTCCTGAAGTGGTAAAATAGGAGATCGCGTATTTAAGGCGTAAAGCTAGTTGATTTCTAACAATGATTATGATATTCTAAGCGAAATATTGGTTCTAATGACGCATTACATAAGGCCGAGTATCCACTAGAGATGTGATGTATTAAACTGCACTGCGAGGAATGTCTTTTTTAAGTACAAATAGAATCACTTCATTTACCTCACTGCTAAGCAAGGTTTTTGTATTTCCATCAATAAGCGAAGCAAGCGAAAAATGCGTGCGAGGGATGCATGCGAAGAATGTGTGTGAGGAATATGCGAATAAAAATGTGCGACCAGTCAGTCTATCAAGGGCTCAGATGATATCTCAGTAGAAATTACATGTAGCTCGTCCTGTTTGAATCCATTAACGATGTTGAGATTTCTTGGAGGTGAAGGTGATTGACTACGTGAAGTAACAAACCCTATCTTTCTTTTTCTCTTTACTATATATACTTGCCTGTGTTTGACCACAATCTCACCGTGGTCAGTGATGTCTAAAAGGGAACTGGCTCTCAAGTGCAGTTGTCGGAACACACCGGAAGGTGCTTGGCGACAGATGTTCAACTTGAGGGTGGTAGCCACACAAGCGGGTACTACAAAGTACCCTACAATCTTGCTATCGTTTCCTTCACCGAAAGCTCAAGCTCATTGTAGGATTCAAACCCGCAACCTTTGTCTCAGCATTCGACTACACTACCACTGAGCTATCATCACCTTATCTATACTTAATATCTAATCTTTGCAGTAGTTACCCTTCTGGCAGGCTACCACACTCAAGGTGACAGTTTGTCGCATGCACCGCACCTGCACATGTGTTTGAGCAACATGCACTTGAGATTCTGTTCCCTTATAGGCTTTTTGGTCATAACATAATTTACCATCATCGTGAGAACAATCTAACAAGGTCAAACGCAAGCCTATCAAGTTGAAAAACAAAAGTCTAAAGAAAGCGCTGTGAAATTTCAGCGCATAACAGGAAAATTTTCGAGTTATTAAAAAAGTTGTGAGAAGTTCATTCAAGAGTGAACTGTTAGTTATTAAGAACGCTTGGGTGCGGGTAGTTGTCTACTGCGAGTCGGTGGAGGCAATAGGGTTTTCAGAAGAAGCGTTCGAGCAAGAGCCGCGTCTCAATTAAGGAATTGATATGAGTCGAGCGTCTGTCGCGGATGGCTCATCGGTCTCGAGTGCCTGCCCGTTATGGTTACGCGAAATTAGATTTCAACGAGTCTATTTTCTCTTCAGCTACGAGTTCACCTTTTTTCTGCGATGTCTATTGAATTCCGTTTTCAAAGACTATTTTTATTTATTCTGATATATAATTTCTACTTATATCTCCATAATGTAAGTATACATAACTTATAGATTTAGTGTATGGAATGGAGAGGTATTTTTAAGTGATAATTTAGCTATGGGATATATACTTATCTATAATACATTACTTTCGTTGATCAGTAGATACTTATATACCTAACACTTTATTGTACCTACACCATTAGAAATTAACAATATTAAAAAGAAAAAAATAGAACCAAATTAAAAACATAAAATATAACTAATCTACATCACATTTAATCGAACAAAAAAAAATCAGTCATTCATTTAGTCAGTTTTTTTATACAATGTTATGTTCAATGCAATTTGGTAAATAAGTACCTACCTATCTACCTATACATTATCAACACAACGATATACGTGTTACTTGCTTTATTTCTCACATTATACGTGGTTTGAGTTTATACGTTACTGCCTACTTCATAAAATAAAAACGTCACAGGCTTGAGCGAATTTGCGTTCAATAATTGTGGCGGAATGCGGCCCTCCGTGGAGCTCGTAGCGGCCGATTCGATTACGGGAGCGTCTAAATTGTTTTAGTGTCGATCAGAATCATGCACAAGGCGTTGGGTACAAACGACATCAATAAAGCAGATATTTATTCTGTAGAATTTATTGATTTTTTTTCGATTACTTATCTAAAGCCCGGAGAGAATGGGTTGCTTACAAATCACGGAAACGGCTGATTTTAATTAGACTAAACTATAATCTACCCCACAACCCAATACCTAAGTAATTACTGGACCCTACTGTAAAAGTCCTATAGTAATCGGATTAGCTGTTTCTGCGATGACGATCTATATATAGATATAAAGTACTTGTCTTCTCATGTGCTACGAGGCTACGACTACAGAAGCTTTTTGAGCGCTATCACGCTACGCAACACAACGATGTAGAAGAAGGACAGGTATTATTATAAATTCTTAGTATTATTTATAAACTATTTCCAAAGTTGACTAAATTACAATATTGTCAGCGTTACATATTTTTAGGAATAAAATCGGTTGAAAATTATTGACAATAGTGACAATACTGAAAAATCGGTTTGCTTTTTGATTGTGTCTTGTGTAAAAAGTAAAAAACAATTTTAATTTAACGACTACTTAATTTATATAATTATGGTAGCTAAGCACCTAATAGTTGAACGTAGTAGGTATACCTATTTAATAACTCAGTGGTAATAGCTATTCCATTAAATAAAGATAATAGATAAAGAGTAGGTACCTATATGTATTGTATGAGAATTTCACAAAATATATGTAACAAAGTTGCATTTGATACACAATTGCTGATGGCCCATTACGCATCATCGATGAAAATATAAAATTTATTAATCGAATTGAGAACATCCTACTTACGCGTTGGTCTTCATTTAAAATTGCTGATTTCATAAAAAGTCGAGGACGACCTAGTGAGATGGAAGTGAGAGGTAAAAACATAAATGTATACTTGCTTAAATTATAGCCTATTTTACTTTTAATAAAAATCATTTTTAACCGACTTCATAAAAGGAGATGATCTATAGAATCGATTTATAATACGGTTAAAACTGCTTGGAAAATAGTTTTAGTTTAAATATCTAGATCGAATTAAAGGTAGTATTCAACAATTCGCACAAAACGTGATCGGACTTATAAGTATGAAATAAGTTGTCAATGGAAGAGATATACCTATATATCCCACAAAGGAGCCGAGATCACACACATAATAATATGCCATTGGTATTCCTGGAGTGAGGAAGAATGCGCGTTCCGACGACGAGGCGGCGACTTCTTGGCGTGCCTCATTCGAGAAGCGTCGCCGCCCGCGCCCTCGCCCGCGCCCGCGCCCCTGTCCTACTAAACCCGCTTCATTTCACAATATTCGCCCATTACCTCGATCGGAGGACCTACAAATGCTATGAGCTTTCTGAACAACTTTAAAAAGTACTGTAAAAAGGAAAAACAAATAAGGTCATTGAGGGAAAATAAGTAGGGAAATTATATGAGATTGCATAATACCTATAAAGATGCTACTCAAATTGTAGTACACTACATCACGTTATTTTGAAACAATTGGAAGTTTAACAAAAGCTTAAGTTTTTGATTTGCTACTTTGAAGAGCATGCAGTAAGCAATAGCTGTAGCACTTTCGTAGCCGTAGCATCGTAGAGGTTTTTAAAAACAGGCTCGTAGGCCTGTCCTCTCTACTGGCTCGTATTGTCCATGCATCATCATTTTCATTATGTAACTTTTGTCATTTGAAGGTTGGTGTAAGTGGCAAATCATCGTATACGACGTTGTCGCAAGCATGCAAGAACTCGCAAGTAGTGGTAGCATGTTAGCACTCATGTCACAACTAGCGAAATATTTTTGAAGTCAAATATTATGACGTTTTTTGCTAATTGCAGCTTTATTATATATATATTAGCAAAAAAAATGAAAATTGTTTTCCTAATTGCAGCACAGTAATAGCACAGTAGAAATATCTTTATACTGTGCTTATACCTAAAGAAGCTGCAATTAGCAAAAAACGTCATAATATTTGACTTCATTATACTATCGTGAACCGCAAGTGTGATGCAAATTGGAATAATATGGATTATAATAACTATGGTTCATAGATGATTTAGATGATTAGATTTATTTGGTTAAAAAGAATGTGGAGTATATAATTTCTTTTATTCAAATTCAAATGTGTCTTTATTAAATGAACTCATTGCAAGTATTTTTAATCGTCAAATTTGTAAAAATAAAAAATATGTATATAAAAAAAACTTTAGAAAATAAAATAAAATAATCGTAAATTCTAGTAGATTTTTGAATAAAAATAGAAACAAGTGGTAATACTCTAAGGTACAATCGAAAGGAATATTCAGGGAGAAAGGATGAGCCTTGAATATTCATGCGGCCGCACTCCTAGATACTTGAACTACAAGTAGGCTCCTCTTTTGCCCAAATTGTATCATTTAAATTATTTATAACTAGTCGTTTCAACTGTCCGTAAGTCCCAAAATGAGAGGCGGCGTCATCATGGGGTCCTCGATAACTTTGTTACTGTTACACATACATAGGCACAATCTCATAGACACACAATTACAAAGATATACTAATTTATACTGTTTTTTTTTTTTAAATAAATAGTAGCTTGTTTTAAGATGGCAACAAATTATAGATACCTACAATATTTTAAACACCTTTCTACTTACTACTAAAATAAATAAAACCAGCCAAGTGCCAAGTTTAATTACGTGTCTTCTCTTCTTCTCAATCAATTCAATCTTATGTGTTAGACTGTACCGCATCGTTCTGACTACGGAACCCTACACTACGCGTGTCCTGACACACACTTGGCTGGATTTTATAGGGCTAGTGTATAGCCCACGTGTACAGTAAGAACACGGTAAGAGATGGACAAAAAACGAAAAGCCCACAAAGCATGTAATGGCTTTCAAGTCCAGCTGGCGGAACGAACTCATCAGTTCACGCGGAGCTGGCGACAGATTTCTAACTAGGGGGTGGTAGCCTGCCAGGGTATCTACTTCATGTATCTACCGTACCACCGTGCTATGGTTTCTTTACAATGTTTTCCTTCATCGAAAGATCAAGCTCATGTAGGATTTAAACTCACGACCTTCCCCATGGCGTTCGACGTCACTTCCACTGTGCTATCATCTGCTTATATGTTTACCAGACGTGATTAAGTTAGGTAATTGATTAAAATAAAATGTAACTATTTAGTTTTTTTAGCGTGCTAGATGTTTTATTCTTCATATTCAAACAACCAGTTAACAATGTACCTAATTGGTATACCTACCTACTAAGAGTACAATTTTTTTTTTCACTCTGGTTATCGTATCCCAAACTAAACAGAGCGTTTGCTATGGAAACCAGATAACTGATAAGTATACCTACTACATAAAGTACCTACATTTTTGTAAATACATATTTAAATAGACAAACAACATGTTCGTGCACACAAATGTTTGTCCTGGATGGGAATCGAACCCACGACCTACTACGGAGCGATAGGTGGTGTCTTAACCAACTGCGCCAACAGGCTTGTCAAATCTTGTAAAATAGAGCTAGAATTTCTGTTCAGGAACAAAAATTCAAAGATATACCTACGTATGGCTAATCTCTACCAGTTTTTTTTTTTAGAATATTTTAATTAGGATCATATTCTAATTAGGTAGGTCTGATTCTAATTAGTTATGAATCGATATAAAAATAAATCGAACTGGAGAAATAAAAAAAATGCTCCGCATTTACCAAGAAACAAAAGTCTTGTGAAAAGTTGAATACTTAGATGGAAGCATTCAGCTGACACAATGAAGTGGCTTCGAGGGCGGGCGGGCGCGGGCGGGCGGGCGTCGGCATATCATTGGTCGCGCGATTGACGAAGCCAGCAAATTGTGCATGAGCGGGCGGACACTGTCGCGGACTAAGTACCGAAATAAGCACAACGAACATTCCAAGCTAAGCACAACTTGCACTATGGAACCAGATAATAGTAATAACACCCAGATTAAGAAAAAACCGGCCAAGTGCGAGTCGGACTCGCGCACGAAGGGTTCCGTACCATTATCTATAAAAACGGCAAACAATCATGTCTGTTGTATGGGAGCCCCCTTAAATATTCTTATGACGTATTAAAAAAAACTACTTTGAAAAACGGAAGTTTGCATGGTACATCATATATTTTTCTTAGTTTTATCATTCTCTTATTTTATAAGTTACAGGGACACATTTTACCACTTTGGAAGTGTCTCTCGCGCAAACTATTTAGTTTAGAAAAAAATGATATTAGAAACCTCAATATTATTTTTGAAGACCTTATCCAGAGATAACCCACATTATGAGTTAGATGAAAAAAAAAATTTGAGTTTCAGTTCTAAGTATGGGGAACCCCCAGAACTTATTGTTTTTTTTTCTATTTTTGTGTGAAAATCTTAATGCGGTTCACAGAATACATCTACTTACCAAGTTTCAATAGTATAGTTCTTATAGTTTCAGAAAAAAGTGGTTGTGACATACTGACGGACAGACAGACAGACATGACGAATCCATAAGGGTTCAGTTTTTTGCTATTTGGCTACGGAACCCTAAAAACATAATAATTATGTTCATTCACACAAATGTGTGTCTTGGATGGGAATAAGTACCTATTTAACTAATGTAGATAAATTACACCTTCTAGTACCTAAGTATATAAAAAAGGACGTGGTGTATTTCGTACCTAATGGTGAAAATGTTTTTTGTAAAAGTAAAAAACATACTATTGTACCTACCTAGGTGTTTAATATCAAATAAAATATATAGTATCATTCGCTGACCTCTAACTTCGTGGCCCCGTCCACCATGAGTCCAAGCGAAAGCCTTCACGCTCGCATCCGCACCCTCCCTCCCCGCGCGTGCTACCCGTCCTCTTAACCGCAGGAGTGCTGCCTGTGGTCGTCGAGTCAGCCGGAGACCGTCGTGGCGCTCACATCAAAGACCCGTCCTATGCACCGACCCTAACATTATAAAAAAATATATCCTTATAAAAAGTATAAACTTACGATAAATCATTAGCCATGGATGTGGACGAGTTTCGTGTTCGGGGCAAGGAAATGGTGGACTACATTTGTACGTACATGAACACTTTGCGTACGCGTCGCGTGATTCCATCTGTAGAGCCTGGCTATCTCCGGGCCGCGCTGCCGGCGGAAGCTCCTCACCACCCGGAGTCCTGGGACGACGTCATGAACGACGTGGAGAACAAAATCATGCCAGGAGTGACGCACTGGCAGCACCCGCGCTTCCACGCTTACTTCCCTTCAGGCAACGGGTACCCGTCCATCCTCGGAGATATGCTGTCCGCCGGGATAGGATGCATCGGATTTTCATGGGTAAGTACCTAATACTTATTGCAGCAATAGTTTTAGAAAGAATTAGTAGCACAGCTTTTCTTTCTCTCCTTTAAGATGTTGAAGACACCCGATTCCATTTGGAATTAAATTAGATAATTGTTGAGATTTATTTGCTGGAAATGTAGGTTTGGGATGTAACTTTTTTTATAGAGAAAATTAAGTGATATCGCGTTCTGGACATGAATACGACACTAATCATAACATATTTTTCTAATAGTTTTAACAGATTAGGCTTAGATGTTTTTAATTCTTTATATAGTAAAAGATAAGTCCAGTATAATTTTGTGTAGATAGGTACAAATCAAATATTAAACATGATCGTCACCTCCTATCTCATGAAGTGTTGACTGAATATACCTAACGATCGCTGACGGGCCTTGATTGATCGATAAGCTATGATGGGAAGGAAACTAATAAATAGATGAAGCGTGAACACCGATTGAGCATTTCTCCCTACAAGACCATTATCGAAGTAAGGCTTAGTTTGCCCTTACTAAATGTCGGACGAATGAGTACCTAAATAATATAGTCTTACCAAAAACATTTTCATAAAAAATGTTGCCAAGCCGACACACTGTCAAAAAGTTATCAGATCTCATGTAGAGCCAAGCTTCTAACTCTACACGTCCTAACTCTACGAGCCCTAACTTGACAAACTCTACACCTTAGTAAAAATATTTAGCTTGGCCGTTTCGTAATTTTATCGACTTTGAAGGAGGTTTTACTCTTTTTAGGGTTTCGAAATTCCAAAGAAAAAAACGGAACCTATAAAGTAAATCACTCGTATATCTGTCTGTCTGACCACAAATACTGGACTGGATTGAGTTGAAATTTGGTACACATAATGTAAGTCGGTGATCCAAACACGGAAGTGTAACGTAAATAAATGAATTTCAAACATGGGGACCACTTTTGGGTTTTACGAACTATAGATATTGTGTGACATATCAAATGTAAGGGCTCGTTGTGAGGATCTTAAATATAATTTTGTTATAATTTTAAGATCAACAGTTTTGAAGTTATTTAAGAAAATAGGCGAAAATTTACCATTGCCTTTTTTTGGTCGACTTTCAGATTATATTGTTTCTCTTCTATAAGTGTATTCCGAACCGGTAATAGAGTCTATTGTAAAACTGTAACTTTTGACATTCATAAGTGCCTTAGTAGGGCCTAAACTGAATAAATGAATTTTGATTTTGATTTTCTCTATATAATTTTGATCAATATTTTAGAAAAAATATTTTAAATTGTATTAACATAAAATTTACGAAACATTTTTTCATGCGCTCAACCGTTTTTGAGTGGGCTGAGCGCGCAGCGCGTGAAACGCTAATTTGACTGGAGTATTATACCTACTTTTAAATGTTTTTGAAGGCGTTTCTATTTTTTGTTAAATATTTTTTTTACTTCTCTATATATGTATAACTTGGTCTATAAGTCCTTAACTTGTAACGCCTACTTAGTTGTGATAGATTTCCTTTTAATTTCATCATCATAACTACTGCCGTGAACGTTTTCACTACTATTTATTTTAGCTGGCATTAAGGGGGACACTCGACTCCATAAAAAATAAGCTTAATATTTTGAAAAAGGATCAATTAATTAAACTTCAAAATCCTAAAAACTACGCGCCACCTAAAAATCGATAACTGTGGCGGCAAAAGGGACGGCAGTGATTCTTTAATAAAAGAGAGTAGGTACTTACCTACCTAGTGTCAATGAAAATGGTATTTTTAAATTCATCAACAAAATATTTTAGGTTTTAAATCTAAATTGCATCCGTGCGAAGCCGGTCCAGTTCGCTAGTAGGTAGCATATAAGTAACAGAGTTTCAAGAGCCTGAAATGATTGAAGAAGTTAAGAGTTCCTAACTATACGTACTTTTGAATAGACCTCTGACCATACAAATGCAAGCCTTGATTGTACTCATAGTGCCGAGGCTAGAATAGATATAAAAGTAAGTAGATGTTAAAAGAAGCTTCAGAGTTTTTACCAAATCCATAAGAATTCGTAGCTTCAGGATTCAGCTCTTCCACTTCTACTTTATGTAGTTTCGTAATATTTATAAGCGTCATGTAAGATTATATTTGCCAATTTTATATGGCCCAAATTAGAATGCATAAATACTCATTATAGATTTGTTGCGCCATTGGGACACGGTTTAATAACGAATTGGTATACCTACCTAACCGACTGTTTCAGACTTAACCGTTAATAATAACAATAACATAATATATTTATTCATACCTAACTAGTTGACTCGACAGACATTGTCAGTCATGATTTCAAATTCATACAAAAATCCCATAGAAAAAGCATTGTCAGATTTTCACGAAATTTTCAGACATCTTTTCCAATTTTTAACTTCTGACTTCAACAAACGTCTCGAGAACTTTCAATGAATATTTGAAGATAAAAAATCCTGAATTGATCCTGCCGTGCTCAAGTTTTGCTAAATGAGTAGCTAAGCGCTGCTCAATCATACGGGCTGTATTGTATTTGTATCTCATGAACGGACACGAACGGACGGACAGAGGAGTCTTACACCCATATTGTGTTACCTCCAGATTCCCTCCACTCGATTCGACCTTTATTTTGTATTTTGATATTGTTAGTGGTTAAAATTTCCTCCACTCGAATTTACCTCGACAAATCTCCTCATTTGAGGGTAAAGAAGCAGCCGTAGATTCAAACTCTGCTTAGTTTGGGATCAGATGGCCATATGTCAAGAATATCTCAACTCCAATTATTATTATTATTCAAATCAGTAGCCAATTTCTATTGAAAACGTGTTTTTTTAAGTTCTACTAACAATTAATGTTAGGATTTTAAACTCATGTATAAAATTGTTAGTTGACACGACACTTTTCACGACTCGACTTCAGAAGCGCATTTCACACCAATTATTGAGAACTATTACACACCACATCAAAGTGGGGTACAGTGCCATCAACTCATCTCTTCTTTGACACCAAAAATTACTGCATGTGCGGCATGTGCACTTTTCAGACGTGTAAAAATCGTAACCACTGCACTCATTTTGACGATGTGGTAACAATTATTGACATCTTCCGGGCGAATATTAAAGGTTATAATAATTTAAATTCCATCAGAACTAATCACGAAATAAAAAAATTAATAAGTTGGTTGCTATGCTAGATAGTAGGTAGGCAAGCCTGTCGTGTAAGTCTAGCAACCATTTAGTTAGGTATTTGATAATACCACATAAAGGTACTATGGCATCAATACATTCATAAAGTTTAACTTCACTTAATATTTTAATTCGCAACTTTCTATAAACAAATACTTGTAAAATACACATACCTAACGCACGTGCATAAAAGAAGTAACTGGGCTATTGATATACTAGAATCAGTCCGTCCATACGTCGTGGTCGGTTGCATATGAACTTACATTATAGGTACGTGTATTCTAGGCAAAGACATCGATTGCAACCGTATTGATTGTTCAGTACCTACCTTATTATTGATTTAAATAAGTTATGTTGTGTTGTGACTTTCTGCAGTAACGTGCTGTTATACATAAGCAAACGTGTGTAAATTGAGATTTATTATATTTCAGGCAGCAAGTCCTGCATGCACAGAGCTGGAAATCATTATGTTAGATTGGATGGGTAAGCATTTTTACGTACTCGTGATTATCAAAATAATTAGTAAAGTAAATTAAACTAGGAATACATTATTGTCAATCAATTCAATGATAAAGATAATTATCACGTTAGTAGAAAACGTTAACTTTAACAATTAGCAAAACTTCTAATTTGAAAGGCTTCAATATTAGTTAGAAGATTAATTAGTAAATTTATTTTACCTAATGTTAAATTATAACTTATACTTACGTATAGATAGGTACCCCACTTACTCAGGATTTTCTAAATGAATGTTGAGCTAATTTTTTACATCATTTTTTAAATGCTCAAGACATTTTTTTCTTATCTACTTCTATATTTTCAGGTAAAGCAATTGGTTTACCACCTGCTTTCTTAGCACTTGAAGAAGGCAGCAAAGGTGGTGGCGTAATTGAGGTGAGTTCCTCTTTGTTCGAATTTTGTGCTTTAATCCTCATCTAAGTAAATAATGATGATCTTTATAAATCCTGATATAGGGGTCAGCGAGCGAGTGTGTCCTAGTGTCAATGCTCGCCGCTCGAGCTAACGGCATCAAACGGTTAAAGCATCAGTTCCCTAACGTCGATGAGGGCCTGCTGCTCTCCAAACTGATAGCATATTGTTCGAAAGAAGCGCATTCGTGTGTCGAAAAAGCCGCTATGATCTGCTTTGTCAAACTACGCATTTTACAACCCGATGAACACGGATCACTTAGGGGTGAAACGTTAAAAGAGGTGAGCAGCTCTATCGGTTATCTACTTACTATACGCATCACGTTTTTTTAAATAGACAGTATTGTTTGCTATTTAAAATGAAATTGGAGCGAGAGATGAAGTGCAAGCCTGCAGGATGCAGATAATCGGGCGGTAATTGAAGAAGCAGGGAGGGCGGGGCGTCGCTCGGCGTCGGCGGCGGCGTAGCCTGGCGTACGGTAGGTACGGCGGCGTCGTCGCTGTCCCGCGTTTAATGACTCGCCCGTGGATGCCGGAAATACGTGGCGCGCTGAGCGGTAATGGAGCCGCATTGTGTGCCACTTTCTATACCTTAAATATTGAAAATTCACGATACGACCTTCCCACGAGACCCTTTTAATTGCGATATATTAGGACATACTGGTTGTTGTTTCCATGATGTTCACGTCACAAATATTACTATTTTGCGTAATAAGTGATCAAAAAATAATGCAAATGGCTATAATTTAAATACGGCGATTAGGTACTGGTAGGATAGGTAACAGGTAGGTAGATAGATAGATAGATAATACTTTATTGTCACACCACAAAGAGATAGGTACCTTAATTTCCTGTAAAATCTCTGTTATTGACATTAAAGTTATTTACAGGCAATGGAAGAAGATGAAGACGCTGGACGGGTTCCATTTTTCGTAGCGATAACATTAGGCACTACGTCGTGCTGCTCTTTTGACAATCTGCCCGAGATAGGTCCCGTGGTGCAAAAATTTCCATGCGTTTGGCTTCACGTAGACGCTGCCTATGCCGGAAGCTCATTCCTGTGCCCCGAGCACAAGTACCACCTCGCTGGCATCGAGTACGCTGACTCATTCAACACGAACCCAAACAAATTGATGCTCACCAGTTTCGATTGTTCCCTGCTGTGGGTAACGAACCGATATTTGTTGACATCTGCACTCGTCGTCGACCCACTTTACCTGCAGCATTGCTACGACCATACGGCTATCGATTACCGTCACTGGGGGGTGCCGTTAAGTCGACGATTTCGATCGCTCAAATTGTGGTTCATGTTGAGGAGTTACGGCATAAGCGGGTTACAAAAATACGTTCGACGACATTGCGAATTAGCGAAGTACTTTGAGAAACTAGTAAAAAAAGATGATAGATTTGAAGTCTGCAATAAAGTTCAGGTGAGTATTAACAAAAACCTATTGTCTGCCACTTACTTACAAATGCATATTGAATAGGTAGATAGGTAGGTACATATTAAAGTTATGATTATTTTATTTGTAGTTAGGGTTGGTTTGTTTTCGACTCGTGGGTGGGTCCGACGAAACGGACGAGCAAGCCGATGAGATGAATAAGAAGCTGCTGACCAATATCAATGCTTCGGGGAAAATACACATGGTGCCGGCTTCTGTTCGCGATCGCTTCGTCATACGCTTCTGTGTGGTACAACAACATGCCACGCGTGAAGATATAGGTAATGTCAACTAATTTAATATTTATCCAATAAATTATGTTTAGGTACGTAGGATTCGTATAGCAGTTAGATCATGATTTACTTTATCATTATGACGTCTCAAAGAAGAAGACCAATCATGGCGCATTTGGAGTCGCGCATTGATTCTTTTTAAAATTATATCACTTTTAAATTGTTTAATAATTAACTGAAGACTGACTTTTTTTTCTTCGACTATCTTGACCGGTTTTTATTTAAATTCGTATTTTATTTTCCCATACAGAAATAGCATGGGATATTATAACCGACTTCGCCACAGAACTCTTGGAAGGACCAGACAAAGAAAGGGTACGAGTACCAAAATATGACAGAAAGATATTAGAATATCTTGGATTCATGCTCACACCCATAAAATTCTTATTTCAAGGACTTGAACGAAGTGCGTGCACGCCAACACCGAGCGGCATTGGCCCATAAGCGTTCATTCTTCGTGCGAATGGTCAGCGACCCGAAGATTTACAACCCTGCGATCAACAAGACTCCCCCGCCCGCGGCCACGACGCCCTGCTCACCACCACCATCTGCTGTACCTTCTACACCGGACCCACCTTCCGAACACATTGACACTATGCTACCAATGACTCCGTTCGTATTTTGAAAACGACTCAATCTAACGAAATTTGAGTTTTGCGCATGTTCCACGCAGCAATTTTGTTCTCGTTTGTCAAAACGAGAGCCTCGCCTTATTCAATGTGATATATAAGTAAAGTTGAGGTACCTGCGGCTATCTACAATAGCACAACAACAGTCAATTAAGTATTTTGGATAAGTAGGCAAATTATTTTTGAATTTATTAAATGTTTTTTTTTTTGTTTTTATTGTTTTATTTTTGATGACAGGAACGTACGTGTTAGATATCCCTACAATATCGTAACAATTAGATGACAAAACAAGGAAGTCTAAACTCTAGGTTTAATAGTAGGCATCGACTGGTTCAGTTGTCCTCTGTCAATGTCCAGTCCAGTTCTTCCACCAGAACATCGTCACATATAAAATAATAATATGTAATGATTATTTGCATTGGATATAACGCAAGTAGGTATTACCTGCATAAGTTCCATCTAATAAAAGTGTGTTTCAGGCTATTAACACTATTAATAAGTGTCATAAGATCCATCTCGAGATACCTATATAAAAAACAGACATAAGAACTATGAATATAAATTCCCAATCAAACATCAAATATATTAAGTACTAGCTGTTCCGCGCGGTTTCACTCGCGTTCCCGGGATAAAAAGTAGCCTTCGGGAATAATGTAGCTTCCTTTTAGTGAAAGAATTTTTCAAATCGGTTCAGTAGTTTCGGAGTCTATTCAATGCAAACAAACAAACATACAAACAAACAAACAAATCTTTCCTCTTTATAATATTAAGTATAGATAAAAGGAAAAATAGGAGAAAAAATTAGCACTAAATAAAACTACAATTTTTGTCATTTTATTACCGATCAATTACTTTATGGTTATTCTATAATCAGCGTCTTGTTGATAAAATATTATAAAGCCATTTGAATGACATTAACACCATATTCCGACAACCACAACACATTTCATAGACACAGGACCTTACAGGATATTTTTTTAAGAAGAATCTAACGACATATCGTTAATCAAAATCGGTTCAGCCGTTTAGTAGTTATGAAGGAACATAGGAACTGACATACATACAAGTCAAACACATAGGTGGGGTACCTAACCTTTTCTGGCTTCGTTCTGGCTTTCTTTCCTTTTTTGGCTTCGCCACAGTCGGGTAAAAAGAAACACCTACCCCACCCCTAAGCCTCCATAAATCTAAGGCATCTTACTCACTCAGGCCAATTTAAACATATAACAAAATACTCAGTACCTACCAAACTAATAGCTAATTTAATTACCTGTTTTATCTAAATATTTTAAGTACATATATTTTGCAGATAGGATGCAGATTTGACAAAATGACTATTGACATAAGTACATTTTGTGTTTTTAATTTTATTTGTCACAAATATGGCTAATTTAACTGTGGAATATGAAAATAATTAATATGATAGGCCGCCTGTTGGTCCGATAAGTTCTATGGCGACTGAAATGCCACTGTAAAACTAATTATACACCAGACCGTCGTTTCAAAGCATGGAAGAATGCGTGAATTTCGCAATCTTATCGCTATATTATAAGAATTATAACCGTTTATTTTATTTGGATTACGAGCAATGACATTAATAGGACGAGACTCGTGCACTAAAAGTACAACTTATAATCGTACTCAGTAACTTGACAGTTCAAAGAAATAAATATGTTAACATACTATAAAAAACTATACTTTATATGTTATAAAACTATTTATTTTTAGGGATTTTTATATGAACTTGAAATTTGGACAGTACAACGTTTGTCGGGTCAGCTAGAGGAGATATGTTTATCTTTATCATCACCAAGCAAGCACCTAAAGAAGGCTCTGCATTAGGTACTTTCATGCCCATGGTGATTGAGGGCCGCAGTGCTTTGAAGATTGGCACTTTCGGGTATGCTGTTTGTCTGTTGATGCCTCAAGATGTTTGTTTACCTTCAGCCAAAACCCAGTGTTCATCCACGCTGAATATAAATAAAAAGGGTGCAGCTGCCCCCCCCCCCCCCCCCCTCATGGTTACGACCATGACAGTGGGAAGAATGATATTGATCAACCTACGTCATTATTGCATGAATGCCAAGCCAAATTACACCATAAATAGGAAATATTGATCTGGGTTGTTCAACCTGACATATACCTATGACATTCATAGAAGGTAGGTACACAAGAACACCATATATTTATATCCTATTATGAACTGTTGTTAAAATATAATTATGTTAATGTTTATTTGTATGTTTAAATTACGTCTTCCCAGAGGCTAGCCGCAGGTATCTCATAACAATGTATGTACTAATTTACATTTATTTAAGCGAGACAGAATTAATTATCAAATCATCACACTCGGCATAGTCTGCTCTTGCGCGCAGTACATAACTTATACGATAGTAAAAAAATCTAAATCTATGAGATAACTATATGACCGCTGGCGCAACCTAATCTTACGCATAATGTAATGTTTGATATTAAAAATGATCTACTAACGATATCAACGCATGCTTATAGATTTTCGCCAACTAATTTTATGTAACATTAATAAGGCTAGAAAGTTAGTTAGGTTTCGACCAATAGGTACCTATGCACACTGTAGAGGTAAACTAATAGGTAATATGAGCGATTAATGACGCCGTTAGTCGAACAACAAATCCTTGCATTTATTTTTGTTTGACAGCCGTATCAATACGCACACATGCATTGTGAGTCTGTAAATAATTTCACAGATACTTTCAAACGTTTTGAAGTTTGGAGGGGCGCGCCATGTTATCGTAGTTAATCTCTACGCGCGTACCACAGTTGGCGTGAGTGTGAATGCAAGAGCGAAAGGCGGCCATGCATGGTAAAAAGTACTGCAGGGTATCGGAGCCAGTGACTGGCCTCAGATATAACCACATGCGGCAGAGTTAGTAATCTTGTTGCATTCTGTTACAACAGAAAAGATATGCCACCTAATAAATTATACTTATATATTTACAGGAAACAATCAACATGGATCAGCTGGCCCCTTGGTTTCTTCTTCCAAAGCGTTGACAATGACGCGAACGATCTACCGTTAAGGTACAATTTAAAACCTATACTTATCTAACATTCTACCATAAAGAATAGCGGGCCTATGATTTTAAATTACCTGCTCATGAACTGACGCACAAATCTCTAAGAATGATCCAGTGATGGATCCCCGTTTGGACGAGTGATGAAAAATAGCACATCGAATTATGTTATTTGGAAATGAACATACAGTCCGGGCAGCGCCTCTAGTGGACATTGTATAACAAGATGTTTCACCGTAGTCGCTAGCGACCACAGAGAAAATAATATACTATACTAGCGACGATCGATTACGTTACCGTTTTTTTTTTTGAAAGGACTATAGTTGGTGGCCTCTGATGGCTGCAACAACCTTACCGGACAAATCGGCGAGCGCAGAGGGCTCTCAGTCGGGTAATATTTAGGTAACAACGCCTGAGGGCACCCCCGAATGGGGGGCTCAGGGCGTTACCGGGGGAGGGGGAGGACTTTGTACGAGTTACGATAAATTGGGGGCGTTCGGATTACTAATAGCAGTTCGACGTTACCGTGCGTAGTAAACTCCGATCATTCGGATCGATCAGCTCAAGTTTAAGTTTATTTTTAATTTTAAAAAGCTGTCAAAATGTCATTTTTGTATCCTTGTTACGTTATTTTTATATAGTAAAGCCAAGTTGACCATCGACTGACCTAAAGGAGATATGATTTAAGGCGAGGCTTATTGAGCAATACTACCAGTATGTTTGTATCTTTTGTACCCTTATCGTACAGTCAGTTATGAAGTTTACGGCCGCACAGCGAACAAAGGAGAAAGCAATCTCGCGACACCAAACTAAATAAGTGGATTCGGCTGAAAACGATGGTGAGAAATGAGCTCAAGATTATTGCTGGGCTAAAGTGCTACTAGGAAGACCATTTAGCTCGCATGAATATTAACGACTTGTGACTGTTTGAAAACCTAGAGCTAATACCAGACCACGAGGCCGCCAACCAAATTGATAGAAGATGACGTAAGAAGGCACAAGACAAGAAGAAGAAATTACTGGACAAAATTGCTAAGCCAATGAAGCGCCAAAGAAATTCAAAGTTTGATGAATAGATTGTAAAAACTGTTAATAATTGTAACTATCGACGTTCATAAGTGCCTTTAGGGCCTAAACTGAATAAATAAGTTTTAGGTTTGAGTTTGAAATCATGGTTTCATTATTTCTTGGTCAAAACATGCTTCTGTACGATTATTTCAGTACCTACATTAAAATGATATTGTTGCAGAATCTTGTATTCAATAATGAGTAGGTATAATATGTATACTAACATAAAGATAACTTCCGCAGGTTCCGGCACTTGGACACGATGGTCCGGCTGAAGAGCCCCGGGTCGACGAGCCGGCGCGGCTCCTCGCCCTGCGCTTCGCCCGAGCGCCGCCCGCCCTCGCCCTCCGCACATTGACCGACCGAACGATCTATCTATTAGCCAAACTGTATTCAGTATTCTAGTCAACAATAAATATCTACCTTGAGCATTTCACTGGGAGTTTATTTTGGGAATAAGTAACGTTGACATATGCAGGAGATACAAGTACTATGGGATACAGTTTAATGTCCTTTTAATATTATACCAGGTAACGACATTGTAACGAAAACTGATACCATGAAATTAGCACACGATTCTGGTTTTTTGAGTGTCTTATAATATTTAAATCTTTTTTTTTTATTGGACGCTTAACCTGTTGGGAGTCGCTGTCCAGATTTGGTCTATCATTTTTTTTCATATGGCTTTTGTTTACAACAAGTAGTTTCCATTACTCTATTATTATTTTTAAATGTTATTTAAATTTCAACCTTGACAGGAAAATATAAGAATAATAATAATAACGTTTTTAAAGTCAATAAGGACAAGATTCGCCTGCAAAAGAGTTGCTTTTCATAATTTTCCTAGATTTTCAATCTTACGTATTTTCCATTTTATTTGACAGCCACGCCCAACAGGTTAAGGACTTTATACATTGCGCTTTTAAGAGAAAATAAATATTTTAGTTTTGCTTACAAGACGTTGAGGGCTAAAAATGAGCGAACGCTAAGCAGCCCAATCCAATCATATACAAAATCCATGGTTTCAGTTTTCGTTCAGATAGTATAGTAGTTAATCAGAAAAGTACCACTGGCTTCCTGCAATACAATATCCGCAAAAGATAGAAAATGTATCATACAAAGAAAAATATGGTGGGAATCATTTTGTATTGTACAATATAAACAAAACATAATATTATAAGTTCAACTTAATATAAGTTAGTCAATCCCATGTGACAATGTGAGATTTGAGTTGGCCATCCCAACCTAATGTGTGTAGTGTTTTACTATCATGGATGTCCCAGGCCACTCCCCTCACGTAGTTAATGTGCATGTGTCTGTCATGATAAATCACTTTACACTCACTGTCATCACTTATATCACATACTGACACTATTTTGTTGTCACAACATACAGCCACTTTTTCGCATCTAAAAAGCAAGAAAATTTATAAGTAAACACTTCTAGCTACGTCCCCACGGTACGGCAGATACAGCCATCTATAAAACCTCTCCTCAACCCCCTGTCATCATCGGAATTATCTTTCCCGATCCATCGAGCATGGGCTTGTGTCTCTATGGAAGTGACGAAACTGTATACAATATATTATCCAGTTCCCTACCAGACTTTGTGTGCTTACCAACATCAGCTGCATAGACATTGCCCACAATGAGATTGTAGTCAAACACAACATGTACATAGGCATAGTAATAAAGCCACCCCGGCTCCATTCATGGTATAGTCAATAATTAAATAACTTTGGCATTTTATTAGTCTACTTACTCTGAATGAACTGATAATTTATGTACGGGGGCAGGAAATTCCGTTAATTTGTTCTTAGCTCCAGGATTTCTTACATCTATTAAACATAACGATCCTGCTTCATCGCCGAATAGCAATTTATTTTCGTCTATCCATTGCAGGCAACGAATACTACAGTCATTTTTTACTAGATCTGTAATAAAACGAAAACTATATTTAACTAGCTGTTCCCCGCGATTCCAGGAATAAAAAGTAGCCTTATAACCTTTGGGGATAATGTAACTTCCTATTAGTGACAGAATTTTTCTAATCCGACTGGTAGATTCAGAGATTAGCGCGTTCAAACAAACAAAATCTTTAGCTTTATTATTAGTAGTATAGATATTATCATTTACTTTCTGAAAGACAACAATAGAAATCACAATTTGCCTCAGCATCCATTGCCAGTAGTAGTCTATTAAATCTTCATAACTTTTTGACATAAGTATTGCAGGCCTTGTCATGGTGATACAAAACACCTTATCCAAATATTTTCAATACTAGTGTTCGCCCCGCGGTTTCTCCCCCTTTCTCAAGGGATTTAATATTTTTCCAGGATAAAAAAGTACCTATATGTTATTCCAGTTATTTATATCTTCCTACGCACCAAATTTAATCTATATATTATTATATTTATTATATATAGCAGCTATATGCAGCAACATAATAAATGAAATATATTTTAAATAAAATTAGATTATGGCAATCTGGTTAGATGGATAACTATATATTGCTTACCTAGTACTGGTTTTTCTATATTACAATCCCACAAAGTAAGGTATTGATCTAACGATCCTGTTGCAAAACTGGTGATTGATTTAGGACGAACTGATACACCATATATTGCCATGCTGTGGGCGTTGCTATAGTTCCTCATACATATCATTTCACTTACATCCCATACCTGAAAACAAAGGATGTGAAATAGCTGAGCATTACATAATTAGTAGTTCTGACCCCTCCCTAATAAAGAAATTGGTGTCCGATCAACAAACACAGACTTAAATTGTATTGTAGCTTCTTCTTTCGGGCTTATTTGCTGCTTGAGCAGTGGTTTACCTTCCCGATGCACAATATTTTTTTTAACACAACGTAACAAATACACTTGGTTTTCTTATTTGCTACATTTGTAGTCACAAACTACAAAACTAGTTTATATATAATAGGTTGGGGAAAAAGTTTCTTCGCATTTTTTAAGAAAATTCAAAACGTTTTTTAATATAGTTTATTTACATTTAACTAAAGTATGTAGATACCATTTTGTTCGATCACTTTTTGCTATCTTGTAGGTAGGAACATACTATTGCTGTAGAAATTTTGGGACTTCTGATCAAAATACCGCAACAAGTGGTTTTGGCAGTCCTCTCGTGATGTTAAAGGGCTTATTACACTATGCGGTATTCAGACAGTCTTACTAAGATTTAGCTTAATGTAATAAGAGCTAGCAAGTTAGCCTGTCTAATTAGACTGACCGAATGGGTTCGGCCGTGCTTACTCGCTTGCTTGCTGAATACCGCGTAGTGTAATAAGACTTAGCACGCTTAGACCGTTCAGTCAGCGCGCGGCAGCCGCAGAGCAAAGCCGGTCGTATACGTTTGTTTGCTGTGGCCGCGTGCACCATGGCGTGTTCAAAAGAAAAATAAGTACTTTTCAATGTTCTTGATTTGTTTATTTTTATTACTACTAAGGCAGCAAACAAGCATACGGCATATTTTTGAATGTATGGAGTAACTAATTTCAATAGACATTCAAACTCGGCAACTCCTACTCTAAGGTAGTTTCTTAAGTCACATGGTTCCAAAACATATTTGCATATTTGATAATTTTTCTCGCAAAAGTAAATACTCTTTCACCCATATTTTTCTTTTCTTTTTTGTATATAAATTAATAGACGCGGCAAGAGCTATGGCGATTTTCTGGTGCTTTGAAAGTTTTCCCATCGCGCGACAACCGTCACCGATTACGTACGCTTTGCAAATGAGTTAGCATGCGGTATTCAGCCCAGTGTAATAGCGAGCTTGCCTAGTTAGATTTTAAGACAGTCGTACTAAGACTGTCTGAATACCGCGTAGTGTAATAACCCCATTTTTTTTTTTTTTTTTTTTTTCGTGGGGAAATCCTCATAGGATACCCAGCCGCCCCGGGGGGAGCAACCAGGTTATGCCGGACTCGTACCGGCTAAAACCCCACGGTGGTCGCTGCGCTGTAGAGGGGGGCGGGTTCTCGTACAGAACGCATACTCACTCCCCCTCCACGCGCGGCGTTAAATAGCCCGTCCCGGGGGAAGTGTGATACTTCCCCCCAGCACCCTCGCTGTGCTAGTGTAATAACCCCTTAACCTAACACTGCCTAAAGAATTCTGAAGAGACCGAAACAGGTGGAAATCTGAAGGTGCAAGGTCAGGACTATACGGCGGATGCATTAACACCTCCCAGCCAAACTCTCTTAATTTTTGCTGAGTGGCTAAAGATGTGTGAGGTCTAGCGTTATCATGATGAAAAACCACACCCCTTGTGTTGATTAATTCCGGCCACTTTCTCTCAACTGCTTGCCTCAATCTCATCAGTTGTTCGCAGTAGAGTTCAGAATCGATGGTCCTGGCTGGTGGTAACAGCTCATAATGAATAATGCACTTCCATTCCCACCACACACACAGCATCACCTTGTTGCGAGTTAACCCGGGTTTCGCCACAGTCTGTGAAGCCTGACCGGCCTTTGACCACGACCTTTTTCGCACGTTTTTGTCGTACGTGATCCACATTTCATCACCAGTTATCAGCTTCTTCAAATGGTTCGGTTTCATTATGTCGTAATAAAGAATCACAAATGAGTACACGGTTCATTAGGTTTCTTTCAGTGAGTTCGTGAGGTACCCAAATATCGAGCTTTTTTGTGTACCCAGTTTTTTTCAAATGCGCCAAAACTGTTTTGTGGTCAATTCCCAGTTCTTCAGCTACATCAAAATCATCTGTGCATCTTCGACATCAAAATTTCCGGATTGAAAACGCTTAAACCAAATTTGTGCTACTCTCACACTTCTCACAGACACTGCACTAGGTCCATAAATATCGCAAATTTTTTTCGCGGCTTGCGTTGTATTTTTACCTTTTTTGTAGTAAAATTTTCAAATGTATCGAATTTCTTCATTAGATTCACTCGTCTTGATAGTACGAAAAACAAATGAAAATCACACATTTTCCTAATTTGAATTTGGAATTATGTTCTTTAAAATTTAAACTTCCAATGATACCTTAACCAGCCAGATACAAATAGTATAGCCAAAGAGATTTTATTACAAGTTCATACATACTATAATGCGATAAGACTTTTTCCCCAACCTAATATAACCCCACGGATATTTATCACTTGCAACTACTTGCAAGCCACACAGTGTCCTATTTTACAAGTACTACTACATCTTCAGGCAGATCACATATGCTTGTAGAAAAGAGAATGCAAGGATGTAACTATGTAGTTCTTACTAGGTATTATTGTAGTTTTAAGTTTTGAATAACACATAAAATGAGTTAAGTAATACAGTTTTAAGTTATAAGAATATAAACTGTAGGAATGCAAATATTAAAATGACAAACCTTAGCATTACCATCAGCTCCTACAGTTATATACTCCTTGCCAGGATCAAGGCAATCAACTGCCAGTGCAGCATCATCATGTTCGGCAACAGACATCACCTGATTCCACAGCCGCCACACACTGGTCCGCTCATCATCACTGTTCCATATACTGACGGCGCCACTGTCTTCACACAGCAAAACCTAATTGGAATTAATATTGTTTTGACAATTATTATATTAAGCAAGTAAATTTACACACATAAATAAAATAAATGTAAACATAAATAATATTATTTATATGCCTGAATTTTGGACAGGCCGCCTAAATTAGATGGGGTTCCTTGTTTACTTGAGGAGCTGCAATGGCCACCTTCCAGCTCCATAATACACTGTACATCACCTGGCTCTATAATAATACTTCTTTTATTATTTTTAAATGAAGGTTTTGCTTCCTGTTGTCTATAATAATGCAGGTCACGGATTCAAAGACATTTGTGTGCATAAACATGTCTGTTTATAAAGTCTGTGTGTATATACAAAAAAAAATGTATTTCAGTTATCTGGCTTCCATAGTACAGTCAATTTGTTATGATTCAAACATAGAAATCGATTGAAACTGAAAGCAACAAAGTTAAATTATTGCTCCACTGAGCAGTTGATTACCAAGAATACCTATACACTCAATATATTTTTTTTGGGCCCATAATAGTCTGAATAAGGTTTTATGTTATGCAACAGGATGTAAGCCATTAAATTATGTATTATATACAAAAGTACCGTATCTGAACTGCCAACAAAGCAACCATCTGCCGTACCACTGACAAGAGGTATACACCTTTTTCGTTCACAGTGTATTTTCTTTGCATCTCTCCTACTATGATATACACTGGCTCCACCATTCCAGTATCTGCCTGTTAATTCTGAACTTCCTACAAGTATACTGCCATCTGTAAAAGATTAAATACAAGTGTAACCTTTTTATAACATTGATTGTTATAATTAAAAACATAGATATTAGGTAAATTTGGTTGGTTTACTTATAAACCAATACATGATACACTTTTTATAGCAAAAAAGCCATTCTGTATTACGAAGAAAAATGATCATATTTAGATGTTACTTAATATTTAACAGTATAATTGTTTTTTAATAAGCTTACAAAAGGTTCCAACTAAATCTTTCAGATGCCGATATTTTTAATAAAAGACATCTCAGGTTGTAAACAGCCCATACATACTCTTGGATTACATTGTCAGTTAACAGACTAGGGAAAGTGTTTGGAATAATTTAATTACCTACAAAGTAATACAATTAGAAATTATTGTAATTGGTGAAATTTAGTTCTTTTCATTTGTATTTCCATTTAAAACTCTTTATGGAGAATAAATACGCTCAGAACCTTGACACTAATTACAAAGAGTTTACACTGTAATTATCATCATGTTTCCCTATTCATACGAGGTTATTGAAAACTTTTAACTCAATTAGCCGATTAATACAATTTTATTTTGAGTTCACAGGACTGCTTTTCAGCTCACCGACAATAATTTAGATTTTTTTAGTTACCTGGATGAATATTAATATAGTCCAAATACGATACTGTGCTGGTACCAGTCGTGTCGGTTCTATAGACTTCAGCGTTAAGATGTGGTGGCACGATTTTGTTACAATTTTCCATTTTGCACAGTTCCTAATCGTAGAATGTGGAAGTGGAGTGGAATGCAGGGTCTAAGAACAATGGAGAGAGGAATGTTGAATAGTTTTGGTAGAAATAATGTTTACGAAACGCCCAGCCAGATCAATTTAAAATAAACACAACATCAAAGAGAATATTAAAATCACGCATTTTAGGTATACAAAACATAACCTAAAAACCTAACAATCGTGTTCTTCGTTCATTACCACAGATCACTTTTTATCACAGGAGGAATATGTTGATGATTTCTTTTGTTATTAATAGTAAATATACTACCATTATTGTCGCAAATAACATGTTGATAACTTACGACCTATAACTGAGCTGCAATTTGCAAAAAACGAGATAAAATTTGAATTTCGCGCTCCAACCGAAGGTAGGAGCAACCTTAAGGGGGAGGCAAATAAGTGTGTACTATACATACATAATCTGTGATATTACTACCAATCTGTGATATTTCAAATATTTAACAAAGCAAAGAGGATATAATACTACGTATAAGAGGCGGAAGTTTCATTGAAAAATATGGGATTCCTTGGGTTTGTTTTAGTTTATCAGTATAGCGCAATGTCCATACCAACATGATTGCAAAGTTATACGTCATTTCCATGTCCGCCATTGCCAACATAAAAATGAAATTAGGGATGCCCATTAACATATATTGATATAACGATATTCTTAGCATTTTCGGAGCAGGTACTTACCTTTAAGGTTTTATGTTATGGTAATAGTTAATAATAAAAGCACATATTTTTATTGGTTTTATTAAGTAAATTGAAAATCATTAACATTGCAGCTACGCCTTTTCTACAAAATCTGCAGATTCTTCATTTGATGCGAAAGATCTTTTCGATAGCCGACAATCATTGCTAATAAACTGATTTGCTGCAATAGAACCCCGAACAATGCATATCTATGGTCCTCGCGCATCTGGTCTATTTATTGTCTCTGAAATATTTAATTGAATTAAATGCATATCGAGCAAGAAAGGGAAAAGCACATACGATATGGATACAACCTCCCATATTTTATCCCATAAACTTTGTGAAATTATCGATAATCGAGAGGCAACACTATTGTTTACGTTCAAAATAGGGTTATGTTAATTTAGTTTAAGTAAGGCGTACAATTATTTACTGTATGATGCCTAAATATAAGTTTATTACATAAATAACGTATTTTGTACTCACTGGTCTTCCTCAAATGCAAATTTTCTGATCCATTTTATAAATAACCTGTTTTACATGGCTTTTTTTTTTTTTTTTTTTTTTTTTTTTTTTTTTTTTTTTTTTTTTTTTTTTGAAAGGACTAAGTTGGTAGCCTCAGATGGCTGCGACAACCTTACCGGACAAATCGGCGAGCGCAGAGGGCTCTCAGCCGGGTAATATTTAGGTAACAACGCCTGAGGGCACCCCCGAATGGGGTACGAACCTCGGCTCAGGGCGTTACCGGGGGAGGGGGAGGACTTTGTACGAGTTACGACTAATTGGGGGCGGTCGGATTACTGTAGGCAGCTCGGGCCGCTTGAACGGGACGAGACTGAGTGGGACGTCGCGGCGGTCCTCGCCGTCGAGGACGGTAGCGTGATCGGTTGTGTGTAGTGTGTTGTGTACTTTTACGAGCTTCGTCAGCTTCGATCTGAGCTAATGTAATAGGGTCATCCGGCTCACTGAGGGCTTGCCTTGGTCTATGGATACGGAGTATACGGGAGGGCGTGTACGTTGCGGCTTTCACTATAAGAGGGTTGCGGTGATTAACGGCGGTATTGAAAAATCTGCGTGAGGTGCGTTTTATAAATTGTTTTATCGTGGGGAGACCTAAGTCAATGTGGAGATTTTCATTACGCATGTACCACGGGGCGCCCGTGGCCTTGCGCATGAAGCGATTTTGAATCACCTGAAGGCTATGGATCCGTGATGGAGCTGCATGTGCGAACACAGTACTAGCATAGGTCATGATGGGGCGGATACACGTGGTATAAAGTCTAACCTTGCTTTTAAGTGCAAGTTTAGATTTACGATTTAATAAAAAGTGGAGGCGCCCTAAAACAAAGGCGGCGCGCGCGCGGACCGCTTTAATGTGGGCATCAAAGGTCAAACGATCATCGAGAGTTACTCCGAGATATTTGGCTTGCCTTTCCCAGGGGATTGGTTCACCGAATAGAGTAACTGCCTTTGGAGGGGAGGGGGTACCTCGATGGTAGGGTCTGTAGAATAGGACCGCCTGGCTTTTGACAGGGTTGATCTCGATCCTCCATTTCCGAAACCAGGCGCCTAGGGCGTTAGCCGCGGTTTGGAGGTTCTTAACAATGACTGAGGGGGACTTACTAGAGCAGTAGACCGCGGTGTCGTCCGCAAAAAGTGCTAACTGCACCTTGTCGGTCTTTGGCATATCACTCGTGTAGAGCGAAAATAGCAAGGGGGACAGTACCGAGCCCTGTGGGACACCGGCACCGATAGGGTGAGGGGAGGAGAGTGCGCCAGGAATGCGATATCGAAAGTGGCGATTTGACAAATAATCTCGTAAGATGAGCACGAGTCTATGTGGGACACCTAAGGTAAATAGCTTAAAAATTAAGCCATTGTGCCACACTTTGTCAAATGCCTTCGCGACATCGAAGAATAGGACACCTGTCATGTTGCGCTCTTGGTACTGAGAGGAGATGTGTTCAACAATACGATGGACTTGTTGAACACAAGAATGTTTGGCTCGAAAGCCAAATTGTTCATCAGGGATGAGATTATTGGCGTCGGCATATGTTTTGAGGCGGATATAGATCAGTCTCTCATACATCTTGCCCAGGACATTTAATAGACTTATAGGGCGGTAACTGGAGGGCTCGGACCTGGGTTTGCCGGGTTTATGGATTCCAATGACATGGGCCTCTTTCCACTGATGTGGAAAAATATTACAAGAGAGGGCAGCGTTAAATATGGAAGTTAGCAGTATTATGAGGTGGGCGGGGAAGAGTTTTATCACTTTGTTAGTGATTTTGTCCGAGCCCGGGGCCTTCCGCGGGTGTAAATCCCTGATGATCGATTTGACCTCGTCAGGGGTCGCCGGAGGGAGGGGGTCATCCTCTTCGCTGAGAGGGGGGGGTGGTAACGGGAGGGCGGCTCTCCGTTCAACTTCAGAGTTAACTTCCTCCAGATGACTCGGGTCTATCGGGAGGGTACTGGGCGTGCACTGAAACTCTAAGCTTTCAGCGAGGCATTCTGTCTTATCATCGTCATCAAAAGCGGGAGGGAGATTGGGCCTATTTAATGGGGGCATGGGTGCTACCGTGTCCTTGGTAAGGGCACGAGAAAGCTGCCAAAAGGCTTGGTGAGAGGGTCTAATGTCTGTAAGGGTCTGGTCCCAGCGGGCCTGTCGTACCTCATCGATGCGTGACTTAACGTCACGCTGGAGAGCACGCATACGGATGCGGTTTTCCTCTGAGGGGAAACTATCATAGGCGCGAGTGGCGGCATTTTTCTCTCTCAACAAGTCACGTACGTCATCGGGCAAGCGCCAACGTTGATCACTCTCTGCTGGCACTGTCCGTGAGCAATCGCTAATTAACGATTTACATGGCTTATCTTGCAAGATATTTTGCTAATTTTAGCAAGGTTTCATGATGTCTTTAGGTCATACTTTGGAATTAAAACTAGGAAACACTCACAAAGCATATAAACTGGTTAAAGTTTATAAAATTCACCAATAATCAAACTGAAAATTATCCATCACAGACTCACAGACTGATTTTGACAAAATATGACGAGTATGGCTCTCTATGAGAAAATTCGATGAAATATAATCCGTATAATTATGGAAGTATACAGTTGTCTAGTATACAACGAAGGATAACATTATATTTAACTGGAAGGGATTACGTCGGTTATTTTTTTGGAGTTTGTTGGTTAGTTTATTTCGTGTAAAGTTTCATAGATTTTACAATTTCCTAGGCACTTTCGCTAGGTTGTAACCACAACAAAGTACTCTGTGATTACCGAGTGATTACTACGTCTGTTTAGTACTCTCGGTAGAGAGTATTTTAAGTTTCTTGGTTTATCCCATTATACATAAAAACCCTCCAAAGTAATTGCAAAGTAACATAATCAGCTGTAATATTTCCAGAGAACAGACTGGAACAGCAACAGCAGTGCTTCTTACAAGGTACCTACAATGTTGCTTTTTGCATATTTTTACATTGGTACTTATTAACTGTAATATTATAACAATTCAACTATCTTGATTATTTAAATCTGTAGGTCTATGTTTTATTAGTTTCAAATTACAAACTACAACGTGTCTTATACCAACTTCAAGGGGCTAGCTCATACACCATGGAAATGTATACCTAGCTAAAGAAAAAATATTCAAACCCAATAATAGGTACATTTAACTAAAAAAAAGTATGATGTAAGGGATATGTCTTGAGATGAGTGACCAATTCTAAACTAACATACAAATATAGCGTACCTGGAATAATTTAAAAATACATACAGTTGACACTGTCTCCTACCCAATTCCACATGGCTGAATTTATTTTATGAGCACCTCATTTTATCAAAATCTGTGTATCTTTTTCGAATCTACTAAAAATAGTATTTTTTGTCTTAATGAATTTATCATTGCGTCTGTAAACAATGAATTCTTAAGTGAAAACATGTTTATTAATGTTATATAAATAATCCAATTGTAACAGAACAGAATGGCCCGATTAGAATTGGTTCAAAGTCTCACAGGCCACAAAGGAATTGTATGGAATGTGTCATGGCACCCTCAAGGGAATGTATTTGCTTCTTGTGGCGAAGACAAAACTATAAAGTTATGGAGTAAAGAAGGACAGGAATGGACTATTAAGACAGTCCTTGTAGATGGTCATCAGCGCACCATTAGAGAAGTGGCTTGGTCTCCATGTGGGAACTTCCTTGCTTCGGCTAGCTTTGATGCAACCACAGCAATATGGGATAAGAAAAGTGGTGTGTATTAGAATTCTTTTAAAGTGATTTTGAAGCTTCATATTATTATGTTGCATTATATAATATAAAAATATTTCAATAGGTCAGTTTGAGTGTAATGCAACATTGGAAGGACATGAGAATGAGGTTAAGAGTGTTGCATGGTCACCTTCTGGACAACTATTAGCAACCTGTGGACGAGATAAGTCAGTTTGGGTGTGGGAGGTTGCTGGCGATGATGAATATGAGTGTGAAGCTGTTTTAAATGCTCACAATCAAGATGTGAAGAAAGTTTGTAGTCCAGATCCTTATCATATTTATTTCATTGTCCAAAATCAACAATTTCTATAAGAATTATTATTTTTGTAGGTTGTATGGCATCCCTCATTAGATATTCTAGCTTCGGCATCATATGACAATACAGTAAAGCTATATAAAGAAGATACGGCAGATAATGACTGGATCTGTTTTGCAACATTGCCGTCACATGACTCAACTGTGTGGAGCCTGGCTTTTGATAAGACAGGAGAAAGACTAGCCTCATGCAGTGATGATAGAACTGTTAAAATTTGGAAGGAATATAAACCAGACAATCAAGAAGGTGTAGTTGTACCAGATAGAGAATCAACATGGAAATGTGTTTGCACATTATCAGGATACCATTCAAGAAGTGTTTATGATATAGCATGGTGTCACAATACAGGCCTCTTAGCTACTGCATGCGGAGATGATATTATAAGAATCTTTAAAGAAACAGATGACTCTGATCCAAATGCACCAACATTTGAACTTATTTCCACACAACTAAATGCTCATTCACAAGATGTAAATTGTGTGACATGGAATCCCTTAGGAAATAAAGAATTACTTTCCTGCAGTGATGATGGTGAAATAAGAACATGGAGTTTGACTGAATAGATATATTTTATTTTATTTAAATTTTATTTCTATAAGTTGTTAACTGATCAATAATAGTGTATCAAATTATAATATTTTTCTAGTAGTTATTACAACAGTTGTTTGTAGAAATTGGGATTAGTAATTTTGAAACAAAACAATTAAATTAAAATATTTTTATTAATTAAATAGAAGTTTAATTTTGTTAATATTAATGATCAAACACATCTATGGTTTTATTAAACAATATATTTTGGAATATGGACTGATTTAATTTCAGCTTTTGTCTGATGTTGTTGAATGTGGGAAAAGTAATTTTAAAGAAGCAAACCAACTTGTTAAAGTTATTTTCATCATCCACTTCTCCAAAAATGTCTACGGGCGAAAACAGTGGGGTTACATTGGCCAAGGTTATATCAGTTCTTGAAGATTTTGCACCAAAACAACTTGCAGAGAAATGGGACAATACCGGGCTGCTTGTTCAACCATATACACCAAGGTATAATACTGTTTTTTTTTTGTAGACATATACTCTCCTATGTACACAAAAATATCTGGTTATTTATAGAAATTTATTTCGTATTTTTATAATTGTATTGTCAAATTTAGTATTTTTTTTAGTTACTGACAAGTTATGGGTTAAATTGATTTATTAGTAGGTACCTATAAATTAATATTGTAAAATAATTAATTATCACATAACAGGGATGATGACTGGGTAAAAAAAAAATATTCTGTTTAGTCCGTCAGTTAGGTAGGTTATCAAAACTAGGGACTAATTCGATTTTTTTTGTCATCACCCCTATTTTATAAAATGTACCTGTAACAACTAATGAATCGATGTAATAAAATATAACTTATTTTCAGAAATATAACAAAAATTTTGTTGACAAATGATTTGACTGAAGATGTAGCATTAGAAGCAAATAGTTATGGTTGTGAAATGATTTTATCTTATCACCCTCCTATATTCGCCCCACTGAAATCAGTTCAGCAAAGGTTGGTTTTCCATTATAATATTTGTCATCTATATTATATGTCGCCATTATATATGTATTATAAAGAGGTAGGTAATATTTGTAAGTTTGGATGTAGTAGGTAATTTCCGGAGAAAAAATATTTTAATAATAGCAAGCTACATTATCCGGGATTGCGGCAATAGGCAATTTTTATCCCAGGAACGCGGGAAACAGCTAGTTGTAAATAAAGACATAAGAAAAAAATATAATTAGGTACACAACCTCAGATTACAAAACAATACTACTGTTTTGTAATCTATGTACACAACGTGTATACATATAATATATGTGTTATTAAAATATTTCAGTTCTTGGAAAGAGCGGATAATAGCTTTTTTGTTGGAAAATCGTATATCCTTGTATTCTCCACATACAAGTTGGGATTGCGTTCGAGGCGGCGTCAACGACTGGCTTGCATCGGCTTTTAATGACGTTGAATCGGTTGAACCTATAACCCCTGGAATTAATCCTCAATTTGGAGCTGGAAGGTAATAATATCTCGGTGGGAACGCCTCTCATATTATTTGAGTTAAGCAAGCAATTGGGGTAACTGCGCTGGTTTGCCGTCCAGTTCCATATGACTGAGCTGCTATGGAGCTATGACTACTATATCATCGGCAAAACGAAGGTGAGTGATGTACTCGCCAGTGACCCAAATCCGTTCCAGTCCAGAATCTTGAAGATATCTTTCAATGCAGCGGTTAACAGTTTCGGAGATATCACGTCTCCCTGTGTCACGGCTCGCTGCAGTTGGATAGGTTCGCCTCATTGGATGATTTTCAATAATGATGTTAATTACGATTACCACCAAAGTTACGCAATAGAGCCCCTGGTCCTGGAGTCGGACCAAAATAAGTTAAATAGTAATAACATAACAAGTAGTAAGGGAACTTCAAGATAATAATTTCGCATCACATTGCTGGCAACTCAGATAATGGACAAAAACCAGCGCAATGACCCTACGGTTCATCTAAATCTACATATACTGAATCTTGGATTACATCCGCAAAGACATAAGGCTCATTGGCATATCTCTCTTTTATTATTATTAGTTCTCTCTGTCATCCGCACCAAGGCCCAAGCTGCAACGTAAATGAATCAATACAACGTAATTAGTGCAATGCGATGATAGCTCAGTGGTAGTGACGTCCAATGCCGAGAAAGTCGCGAGTTCGAATCCTACAATGAGCTTGAGCTTTCGATGAAGGAAAACATCGTGAGGGAACGGTGGTAGAGTACTTCGTAGTACCCGCCTGGCTGGCTACCTCCCTCAAGTTCAACATCTGTCGCCAAGCGCCTTTCGGTGTTTTCCGACAGCTGCACTTGAGTGCCAGTTCCCTTCTCGGCTTTGTGTGCTTACCATCATCGGCCACATCATCACTGACCACTGTGAGATTGTTTGAACACAGGCCTTTATTATTTTATTGGCACAGGCTATATCTTTTTCAGGCTCCTGGATTTGAAAAAATGTTTGTCTTTAGCGGACGCAGTTTCTAGAGTGAAGATATTAACTGGTTTGCAGCATGTTCGTTTTGCTATCGGCAAGGGAAAATTGATGACAGATGGCGTGAAAACTATTGGCCTCTGTGCTGGATCCGGAACCTCCGTTTTAAAAGGAGTTGATGCTGACCTTTATTTGACAGGTAAAAGGTCATGTCTGAAGTTAGATTAAAATAATTTTATTTTTGAACCACAATCCTATGCGGTTTTTTTTTTATGTCAGAAGGTTGGCAGGCGGTCCAACTGATGGATAGTGGTTACCGTCGCCTATCGCCATTTACAATACTAGAGGTAATTGCCAATGTGTTGCAGACCTATTACAATGCCAAGAAAACAACTGGCTCTCAAGTGCAATTGCCGGAACATACCGATAGGTATGATATTATATTATAATCATCATTGATTTGTTTATAGGAGAGATGCTGCATCACGACGTTCTTGATGCCGCTCAAAGAGGAATATCAGTAATACTTACTAATCATTCCGATTCTGAAAGAGGTTTTTTACATGTGTTCTCTTCTAATCTTAGAGACAGGCTTCATAATGATGTTGAAGTGTTTGTTAGTAAAGTTGATAAGGATCCTTTAGTAACAATATAAAATTGTTATATTATTGCTGTAAGTAATGTACAATATAATAAAACAATGTAAGTTAGTAAGTATCTCCTGTATTTATTTTATTTTTAATATTATATTATTTGTAGCAGACAAGTTATTGAATATTTAAAATGCAAAAAATATACAATTAATGACTTCTTTAAATAACTGAATGTGAGATCATAGTTATCTTATTCTAATTATCATTACTGTTTAATACGAATCATCACCTAACACAAATAGAGACTAGGTATGCATGCAGACTACAATAGTTGGCAAGATCTTTGTACGTGCACATTTGTCTTCCATTTCCTATTTGCGTAACTCAGTCTGTTTGAATCCCTTTGATGATCAGCAAGCTGCACTGAAAGATTTCCACTTATAAAGACGCAATACATTAATAGGATTTGTTAGAGGGTTTAATATAGTAGGCATGCATACGACTTACTTACGCAGGGCAATTTTATTTAACGCTTTATTTCTCACCGTGTTTTCTTTAGGAATATCTTTATGCATTTGTTTTAGATTATCTTTTCGTTTATGTGCACTGGCTCCTGGCTTTATCTTACGGACTGACGAGACAGTGCCATTTTTGTCATCATAGTTTATAACATATTCACTTCGTTTTGATTTTATGTGACTATTTAGTGAATCTTTATTTGTAATGTTTTTATCATTTGATTTTAACATATTATTAGAAGAACTTTCTAACTCTGTATTTGGATTCAAGTTTGGCAGAACCTTTGAAGATTCTCTCCTTGTTTTATCTCTCGATGGCTGCTCAGACCGATTCTTTGAATTATGTTTGTTACTTGTTTTAACATAAGATATATCACCTAAATTTCTTTTAAATTCTAAGTCACTGGTATTTTCACTTGATAATCTTCTAGCGGCAGTTTTTTTCGTCTGCCTATGCGCAGAATGGCTTCTTGAATTATAAGTATTTTTATCGTTATCAATTTTTTCAATTAAATGCTTCTTATCATTATTTTTACTTATATGCGGTGTCCGGGATGCGTATTTTTCGTCTTTTATCTTATGGTCAAGGTTACCGGAATGTTCTGATTTCTCAGAATTATTTTTTGACAATTGTTTATTTTGTAGCCATTTTTCATGTTCTTGGTCCACTCTTCTTGTTGTTTTAAGTTTATTGTTCTCATTAAAGTTACTGTTATGTGAGTTTATAGAACTTGTTTTATGACCACTAATGTTTGCATCTGTTTTACCCTTTGATCCACATTGTCCTGCCCTGTGTGGGGTTGATGCCAATTCTAAGACTGAGTTTCCTTTATCTGCTTCAATGTTTAAGTTCTCATAAATAGGGACATGATCTTCTGATATTTGTTTAATTTTGTTGTTGAGTACCATAGTCCTAGCAAGACACTTATTTGCCTTTTCGTTTACTTTATCATTAATTGCCCGACTCTTACTACCGCTGTAACACAGACTTGTTAATTAATAAAAGTAAAAAATTTTAATAAATAAAAAAAATGTTATTTATCAAGCAGATTCATAGATTAATGTTACAAACGTACCGTGCTATATGATCCTGTGGTCGATGAGATCTTTCTATTGAATTATATTTAGGTGGTTCCGACAGACTTCGGCTAGTGGAATTAACTGTCGCTTCTCTTTTCTTAAGTTTAGATCGTCGAGATTTTGAAATATCGTTATATTGTATGACTGCACTCTCTTGTTCCATTATTGGATTTAACATTTTTATTTCGTGTATTTCGTTTGGTTTATCGTCATATTTAGAACGAAGTCTAGGCGTGGGCATTGGAGCAAAACTAGTATTTAAAGGAACATTTTGATATTCTGGTGCGTCTTCAGACTCAGCTTCACTATTGCACACGCTGTTTGAAATTTGCTGAATAAGTTTCACAGAACGAAATGTGTTTTCATCAGAGTTTTGTCCGCTATATGATATTCCTTCAGTATTTTGAACTATATCTGCACTTATTGTTTTACGGACGTTATCTATACCAAAATATGTTAAATCACTATCGCGCAACTGTCTTGTTTTAAGTCTTTCTTGCGTTTGCGATGCGCTAAATTTGTTTTTAATTGATGCAGTGGTATTTGTATCAATATCATTATTCGTTTTTTGACTCGCTTTCGTAGTAGCGTATCTGTCTTGTTGTAATCCTTCTTCATTGTATGGACCTAAAAAAAATACCCTATTTTAATCAAAATTAACATTAGATAGATAACCATCGAAGGTTGATCGTTAGAGCGTTTATTACGTATAATATATATTAATTAATAAAATATGAATAACAATTACCTTTTTTAGCTGTCCGATTAACGATGTTGTTGATATAATTTTTATCCTTTATACTTGAGAATTTAGACGTTATTTCACCATCATATAGTTTTTCTGACTGGAGTTGCCTATTTATTAACGAAACTGCTGTTAGCACTGCCGTATCTTCATTTGACGGATCTTTACTAGAAAGATCACTATTGTGCCCAATGACCATGTTCTCTCCTAAGAGATATGGCTTGGGCTTCGGAATTTTGTTTTTGAGAATACTTTTTGTAGCTGCAGTATTCTCATCAGATTCAATAAACTCATTATTAATACAACTTATGAAGTCGCTTGCTCGATTGGTTTCGAACAAATCGTTACTTTTTTCTCCAAACAAAGTTATAGGCTTTTCTATCATATCATTCATGGGAACAAATGCGCTTCGCCTTTTTCTAAAATCATTAGAAGGTGGCGGTTTTTCATCTGTAGCTATAATATTAACTTTACCTGATTCTGCAGCAAAGTGCACTTCGGTTTTACAGAATTCGACTTTCTTGACTCTCCGATCGCTGTCTTCACTGATATGAGTCTTTTTATATTGATAGTCATCATCTGTCTCTATGGTCACGGGTAATGTTATGGATACTTTACCTGTTGATTGTAACGATATATTACTTTCAACGGGATCCTCCATAACAATATCGTGTTCTCTGTATGATTTCAAATGGTTGCCTTTGTAAAAGGAGCTTGGTCTATTTTTATGAAGCCAATCTTTAAACGATTCATCTTGGGTCAATCCTCTCCTTTCTTTGCGATCTACATATTTAGCATGTGTAGTATCGTCTATGTGGTCGTTAACAATTTCTGACGATTTACAAATACCGCTATCTGTTGAAGATTCCATAGCGAATGTGTCATTGCTATGTAAAGCAGTTTCATTTAGTGGAGATGTGTCTTCAAAACTGTAACTTTTTCTTCTGTTGTTCCATTCATTACTACCGTTTAAAAGAGATTTGTATTTGAGGGTACTCAATGTCACGGGAGCGTCAAGTAGTGGAGAGGCACGAGCACTATTCTTTTTACCCCATTGTATGTCACTATTTTCTGAATCATATGAATATTTTCTATGCAAATTTTTAGCTCTTAAATCAAGGTCAATGATACTCGCGTTATCTGTCGAAGAAGATTCTTCGCTAGGCATTCTTATTGAGCTCGCACCTGTCGAACTCCTCCATTTAGAAGGTTCTGAGATCTCTGTGTCGTCTGGTTCGGTCACTTTGTAGTTTTCTATTTCCCCATTGGACTCTTGCGATGATCCGAACGGAGTGGAAGATAATTCCAAAGGCTTAGTCGGTGACGAGGGAGATTCCATAAAATTAAACCCGGAGGATATAACCTGCAATAAATAAAAAACGTTTAATACGGACAGGTAGACACAAAATAAAAATAATACTTATTTTATTTCCGGTAATTTTTGATATACAATTACCGATAATCACACTTTCATGTTTAATATATTTCATTCTTGTTATTACGTGACCGCAAACAGCGCCTGACGTCACGTTCCTCTAAACAACATTTTGATATTTGCTAAGAAACAAGGTTTGCGTCCGCATCATGTCTGTCCGCGTATAGAACAAACGTTATTGTTTAGAGCAGAGGTTCCCAGACTTTTTTCTCATAGACCACTTTCAAAATTTTGCCGGTTCCGGTGGACCCCCAGAACCCTCTGCAGCTACAATTCTACCATATTCCCAAAAGTTTACAAAAAATGCCAACGTAGACCCCCGTCGAATCTCCCGTGGACCCCTGGAGGTCCATCTGGACCACTTAGGGAACCTCTGGTTTAGAGGATCATAACGCCATGAAAGAAGTTAGCGTTTTAGCGGGAAATTTCAAAAAGAATTTTTAAGGCATTCTAAAATAAACGAGTGATTTAAATTTTTTTTTATATCTTTAAAATAACCACTTCCGAGTTGGTATTAGGAGGTGGATATTTACCCTTCGTGAGGAGTGGAGCATGTAGGAGGAGGCTGGCGCTCCGGGGCCGGCAGTGGAGTGGTAGGCGGCGCGCATGACACGCACGCGAGCACCTGGTGCACTTGCGTGAAGGACTTCCATCGCACGCGCTATACGCCGAGTCACACCGCCCTCTGTCACCTGCAATGAAACATATTTCAATATATTTATATTTAAGAGCGAAATAGGTCGTACAACTCAACTCACTGATTCACTAACTAATCTCTCAAACTACTTCACCTATGATGAACCTGAAATTTAGGATCTAAAAGAGCTAAGAAAGATGTGTGAGGGTATGAAATGAATGAAACGTTGCCGCGTTGTTCAAACGAATAGGGAATACGGAAATAATGTAAATATTTTTCGGAGCAGATTATCAAATTTGCATTCCATCATTCTATCATAATTGCCCCTAAGAGGGTGGAATGTTTGTTTCGGTTGGTACAACAGTTTAGTACTGGCCGATTGTCTCGAAATAAATAGGTACATTATGGGTCTTCGTTTTTATGGCCTAACTGATTTTTATGAACTTTGACAAACGAAATTAACATAGGACACTTATTATCTTAAGAACACAAGTGGAATCATGGGGAACACCGGACCTTATTTAATAAACCGTTAAAATCATCGGATTTAATGAAATCACAAAAAGTGTGCCGTTACCATACATTATTTTTGGTCTACTCATTCTGTGATGTGTGTTACAATGGATCGACCATTTAAATATTTAATTAACCTCGAAAAAAGTAATACTTTAACAAGTAAGCTTTTGAGCAAGCAAATACCAAATGAAATATTCATGACCAAGCATAATGGTAATCTTGAATGTTATTATAACTGTCGGCCACAATCCCAATGATAGTACAGAATTTCGTATAGACAGGCACTAACATGCAGTTAAAATGCTGGTTGTGCCGCATGAGTCCGCGAACTAGTGTTTAGTAGTCGTGACGAATGCGGTTAACAGACTTTCGTTTATTGTATCATTATTTGGAAACTACAGTTATTTCAACGAATTATTATGAGCCAACTGAACTTTCGGCAGGTTTATTTGGGTACCTACACTAATTTCAGTAGTTTAAGTGCATGCACTACCAATAAGAAAAGTAGACCACCTGAACCAGTAAGTTACGCGCATTTACAGTGACCTTCATGGACATTACACAAGTATGTGTTGTGTGTATTTGTTACGAGCGGAGTGACGTGATCGCCGATGTGGGGGCGAAATGAAATTGCGGCGTGTCGCGATTGCGATCTTTTCAATGAACGACTAACTTTTGTAGCTGACGAGTGGGCGTTCAAATACATTAGCATATTTACATATTATTGCACCTACAACTAATTCTGCTAAACATAAAATAGATTCAGTTACTCGTAATACTTATTGGGTTTACAAGTGTTTACGGGTTAGGCTTAATTTAATAGATACTTTAGATATATTTTTTTATTACTAAAAGTGGCCCTCACCTGTCTCGCTTGTCCTCGTAGTTTAAGGGGCGGAGTCATTCACGGAGAGCATCCTCTATCAGTCTATCGCTATTTTTCGAAAATCTTTTTTTCCAAAAATAGTCACTAAGTCGAAAAGTGGCCTCAAAATTGTAATTTATTTACACACGGCACGAGATTTTCATCAAAATTATTTTCTTTACTCAAACTCATTCATTTAGTCTAGCTAGGCCCTGATATGGCATTTTCAACGTCTGTTGTACAAAGTACCTATATACAATTGACTCTACCACCACCGTTTCGGAAATAAGTAATGGTTCAATAATCTCTGAATTAAAATAAGTAGGTATGTAGGTTCCCCTCCTACTTAATTATTCGCTCTATATAACTACGTGTAAGTACTTACCTAAACAAACTGGCTATACTGATAAACTAAGTAATTGTACTATGCTTTGGCAGCCTTTTACTGACATTATTATTGGATCAAGGCAAGTTAATTCAGAGGATAAATTGACGTCACTTTTATAAACGAACGCCAACTAAAATCAAAAGTAAGGTCATTACCTACTGCAATGCAACCCACTAACTAGTGTACTCAACTACCAAATAATACTAATTATTTAATACCATACCACCTATTATTGATACCGCATTAGGTACTACATGCATGCAACCACAATTGATTTGTATAAACAGTGAAGCCTAATTATAAATTTTCTACCTTAAGAAAGACAACATTGTCACTTAGTTTCTAAGAAATAACTGTGTTAATTTCCATAACGACTTGACATGCTTTGCTGGAGGTTCAGATTTAGACGCTTGAATTACACAAGGGGTGACTCAGACAAAATACCTACGTAAATACCTACATAGTAATTAGTCCAGTGAAAATTAAATTACTTAGACGTTGCTGGACAGCACCAATAGCCTCCTGAACATATATATATATATACCTGTACCTTAGAATTTTGGTGAGTAAATAACACGATTGGTGATATCGTGTTGATCACATTATCACCAGTATGCGTCTGTGTGAACTCGTGCACGCATAACGATACATAATATGAATTCTAAAAAAATCGTGTGAATCGGAATGGAACTAAAGACAAATAAAGTTATAGGCCATAGGCACAGTGTGAATATTATTCTATAGGCAAGATGTTGTATGGTCTGATAAGTGGTACCTAACAAACAAGCGGAAGATTGAAACTTGTGCGAGGAGGGGGAAGGGGATCCGTGACGTGTGCACCATGCGGTCGTCGACTTCTGTCTGCGCGGGCGTCGTCGGGTGATCGCGCCATATCAACTTGTTTCACCAGAAACTCCGCAGGAAAATGTGATCATCGATATCAAGCTATACCTAATCTTACTATATGATTCATCTCCGATCGCCAAGAAACCCATAGTACATTTTCTGAAAAGTAATTTACCGTTTACTTATTAATATGAAATTACTAATTGACTTCTTTTACGGTATTGGAGGAGGATACATTTTTCTGTTGCTTTGTTATATATATACTGTATTTTCTAAAGTAAAAAAGGTATTGCAATATGTATATTACGTGTGGCACTTCCTGGCAGGGCCACCATCACGGATTCCAAGTCTGTCGCTATTTTGTCCCTAATTTATCCTATTTTGTCCTAGAATATCAGATTTTATCGCGCCCTGGTTCAAGTTATAAGGGTTTTTAGGTGTCTCCCAAAAGTGGCCCCCATGTTTGAAATTCATTTATTTAGGCCTACCTAGTACCTACCTAAAGTAAATAATATACTACGTACAAGTACCTACTACCAACCTTGCCCAATGATTTTATTTTGCGGTTAGTATTTTGTTTCGCCTAAAGGAGTAATTTAGTAGAAACCTACTATGACAATTTTATTGGTAGGTAGGTAGATAATTTTGTAAGCGCGGCAATCTAATCGCAAATGAATAGCATTTAAAGTAGTTGTGATTTAACTTTAAGGTCCTTCGTACGATAAATAGATAGACAGTCATTATCATTAGGCAGATGATCATAACTTAGGTTGCACAAATAATAGGTAGGTACAGCGTACAAAAATCAACGGAAACACCGCGCAGCGCCAACACGCAGCCTCGTGGCTGACGGCCTTTGTGCAGGATTTCCGGCAGCCTGCGCACGAACTCAAACATCACCGATCTTGGAAATTTATAACAGGTACCTACATTTTAGGTACCAGAAATACAAATTTATACAAAAATGTATACCAGGTACCTATATTGTAGGTACCAGTAGGAAATATTGATATAAATTTCTAAGTTGTGTGGCACTTCCTGGCAGGGCCACCATCACGGATCTGAATTCCAAGTCTGTCGCTAATTTGTCAAATTTTGTCCCCGATTCCCAGATTTTGTCGCGCTCTGGTTCAAAAGTTATAACAAATTTGTTTTTTGTATGGAGTAGTCCGAGAGCTATGTAGCTTTTTCTATACAAAAGTTAGACTAGTTAAATATTTTTCTATTATTTCATTGAAAAAGCAAGTTTTAATGATTTAATGTTCTATAAATATGGAAACAAGAAATAATTATAGACTACATTCGTGTTTCTCTGTATTATATCTAGATTGGAATTATGTAAAAAGCCTTATAAATATTCACGTTCACTCTTAGACTATTCGATACTTAGGTGTACAATTGCGTACAAAAGTGTATCAGGGAATCATTTTTATTTGGGAAGAATAATAAAACTCACAAATTCGATCGTTGTAAACAAGATATATTTCTTTAATCTCTCTAATTGAGAATTTTAAACGTTCAAATCATTCTTATTTTTAAACGACTTCAAAAAGGAGGAGGTTCTACATTCGTCATTTTTTTTTCTTATGTATGTTCCCCTATTATTCGAAGACGACTGGACCGATTTTGAAAATTATTTATTTGTTTGAAAGGGTATACTTTACAGGTGGTCCCATGGTCATCAGGTCTGATGATGAAATCCTGGAGAAATCGAGGGAACTCTTAAAATTGTATAGGCACTTACAATGTTTTTCATATACTTTTTAAAGCTATTCAGATATTTGCATCTAGTAGTCATCATTTACGTTGCTGAGCTGATGATGGAAGTTACAACTCCTTAACGATTAGGTGTTAGGGGATAATTCTTTAAATGTTATAGGACCTTTTAGACCGTTAGTTATATCATTTAATGTGATGATGGAAGGAAGGTCAGTGATAAAACATAAGAAACTAGAAATTGAAAAATAAAAAACTTTTACACAACAAATAGAACCGACTTTTAAAACACTAAAAAGCATAAAATAACCATGTAGGAACTCTAATCAACCTGACTTTGTTATCAGCGGACAACCTGAATTTATTATGAAGTCAGCGGTACCATGTACCAATTCTATTTTTTGTTAAAAGTTTTTATTGAAGATATTAAAAAACGATTTGTACTAGGCTATTTGTAAGGTAAAAAGACAACTAAACGATTAAAAAAAATCATTTAGCCATACATTTGTCTGTGAATATTATTAAAAAATTACTTTTATTTACTTTTCTAGGAACCTATTTTTTTATCCATTTTACTATAATACATACATTTTCCAACTACGAATAGATTATTTTATTAGACAGTTCAAAGTTTTAAAGCAATTTAATAAAGATATCAAAAATATTTTCTAATCGCCTGTACAAGAGTATAGAGAATTTTAGATTCATTAATAACTTGAACCAGGGCGCGACAAAATCTGGGATTCGGGGACAAAATTTGACAAATTAATGACAAATTCTGGAAGCAAACAGATCATCGCTAGGTGCTCTCGTTCTTGAGATATGAGATATGAAGCATGCTTCCTAGCAGGGCCACCTTAAAACCCTTATAACTTTTGAACCAGGACGCGACAAAATCTGATATTTGAGGACAAAATAGGACAAATTAGGGACAAAATAGCGACAGACCTAGAATTCAGATCCGTGATGGTGGCCCTGCCAGGAAGTGCCACACTTCTAAGTTAACTAACAACAACCACCATTATACAAAGAGACCAAAATAATATCCTAAAACAAATATGTAATGTACCATGGTTCATAAAGAACTCTGAAGTCCACGAATACTTGGGCATCGCGACAGTCAAAGAGGAGATAAGGTCGTGCTGCACAAAGTACAAAGTCCGATTGAGTAACCATCCCAACACAATTGTTGGGGCCAATGCCCCACAACACAACTCTTGTTACCAGAAAGTGAAAATCGTCTAAAGAGACGTAAGATTTTGACACTCTGGAGTGATCTGGAAAAAAAAATTTTTTTTGACAGTGTCAGGAAGTTACCTAGTAGGTACAGTTCTGTCGAGAGCATCGAAACATTAATTTATCGAATAGTCACGGGATTTTTTCGATTAAGTTTTTTTATCATAAAATGTGACTACATATTTTAAACTTGTTTTTATAAAAAAATTTACTTGTTTACTTCATCACTTTTTTGGCTCGAGCTTAACTTTTAGGTGATGTTACAGAGTCTGCAACAAAGCTTTGTGAGCTTTGACCTTAACCGTAACCGAACCGATATAAAAATGCATATTTGGGCTATATTGTTAGTAAGTAGGTAGGTGTACCTACGGGATATTGTCATACTATCTGAGAAAACTCAAGTTTGTTAAATTTATTTACCGAATATGGTTAACTGAACTATGAAAGTTATGACAAAACGTATGAATAATGAAGAAGTTGTTTTGTTACTAGGAGTATCTACTTACTTACGTCTAGGAATAGTTGGGTACGTTTCATCCCGAAAAAATACTTGTCGTGTAACCACAAGGGGTAGCTAGTATAATGCTGTATTTATTAACAAAATTGGTTACTTTATTTACTACAAAATGTTCCTATTTTTTGTAGTAAATAAAGACTTTTGAGTTGATAGTATTTACTATTATTATTTTTCCAATAATCACAAAACCAAAATTATTTGATGGCACGTCTATGACCTCATTAAACATTTCTTTAAAAAAATGGCACGTTGATACGTAAAGGTTCGCCATCCCTGCCTTAGGGGATAATGTAGCGTCCTATTAGTGAAAGATTTTTTTAATCGGACCAATAACTCCGGAGATTAGCGCGTTCAAACAAACAAACTCTTCAGCTCTATTATTAGTAGGTATAGATTAGAAAGATGTTAGAGCGACGAATTCCGCGAATCAAACGGAGGCCCGGAGGGAAAGACATCAACGCGTTGCTTTCGTCGAGAAAATAATTTATTGAGTAGACTAGTGAGGTAGCAATCCAATAGTAGCTAGAATACTCGTATGTTACTTATATGGTAAATTTTACTTATGTAGATTGATACAATTATACATTTAATTTAGGTACGTAATATATGTATGTAGGTACCTAAGTTACCTAATAAAAATGAAATTATACTGAAAATAAGAGCATTAACCATTTTTAATGTTAATAAAGAAACTTTTAACATAATACATATTATAAAAAAGGTTTGGCATAATTATTTTTTTTATACCAAAAATTTAATTAATCACATACATTGGACGCTTACAGATATCTGAACATTACCTACTTCTTTTGTCTCTAAATACCTATACTTGGAATAGAAAAAACTTTATTGTAGGTACTTTTTGTAGATATACTTAAAAGTATACCTAGCGCTACCGCTTCATCTAATAACAACAAAGCAAAGTAAATAGTGACAACAACTGAGGCAGCCTTAAAGCTAAGGCGATTTTTACAAAGTCATTGACAATGATTTTGTTTCACTTCAAAAAAATCAATATCTGCGTAACAACTTAGATGTACTACCTAACAGATAAAATGAAAAAAAAAAACAATTGGTACGTCCCTCACGTCGCGTCCGTAGTTAACTTTCACTATTCGATAATAACTAGGTATAGGAAAAGAGATTGCTATTGTCTCTATGTTGTCGGCGTCTTCCTACATACTCGTATACCTAATGTTCGCGATTGTATTGTCACATTTGTATGAAGATTGATCATCCCGCAAACGTTTGGTGTACCTATAACTTTTACTTTCGATTGTTTATTGCTTTGTGTTAGCAAGCAGTCAAGAACGCCACATTTCACAGTATGTAGGTAATCCGAAATATTGTCCATTGTCTACTGTTCAATGTCAACGATTGGCCATCTCAAGTAGCCTTAAATTTGGATTTTATCTGTTTATTATTTATATTAGGCCCAACATTGTTATTCGTGAACTGATTAATAGATGAACTAAGTAAATTGACAAAGGGAAATCAAAATCTGTTCTTATTGTTCAGAAAAGAGATTACACGATTCTTTGGTTATTAAATTTCAATGATGCGTAATCAGTGAACGACTGCGGAAGTCTTACCCTGGGTTTGTGACTCACATAGTTGTATTTTTGTTGTCTATCGTGGGTTGGATCATCAATCATTTGTTTTAAAAAACTTATATATTACTAAAGTTTACTTCATTAGGTACCTACCAAGATAACAAAATAATTGTCATACCTACAACAATTAAAAAATAACAGTGATGTACTATACCTGATAGCTAAGGCTATAGCGAAATTATAGTTAAATAATTCAGTAGTTGATCTAACTAGGCATAGGTTATTTGCCAGACTCGCACACCTGGTTTGGTTCGTTCTTCGAAAAGAATTAAAGGACTAAAAAACACGTTTAACTGGCTCAGACAGGTTTCAACAGAAAGTTTCAACTGCAACATTAAGCTCTATGTTAAAGAAACTTAAGTCGCATTTATAACGTTGTTGACTCTCTTGTCTGTTCAGAGTTTTAAGCCCCTATTAGGAAATGACCACTTTAGCCTTTTGGCAATGACCGCATGTAAATCGAAACTGCTTTTAATCAGATAGCTAAGATTCTTTCAATATAAGATATTTATTTTTTAGCTAAATTATTTAGGTATAGATACCTATTGTTCTAATAATATGATTAGTAGTAAAATATGAATATTATCTTCAGCTCAATTGAGTTGCTAAATACTGTAAATATAAGGCTGAAATGGTAGGCTACTTTGTGAGGGGTAGTTTGTTGACGACCTTACCTTTCCATATTCGGCAGTTCCAGCCCACTCCCGCCGCCATTGATCCGCCACTTCCATGTTAGCCGTGAGTCGTTACTTATCGCTTGTCAATCGTTGCAGCTACACTCGGGAGCACTAAGCTCGTTCGCAAAATGCACGCCTTACGTTCGTCTCGTGCGCTGGCTGAAAGCCCACTGCTGCCGGTACTGCGCTTGCGCTGCGCCGCGCGCCGCAGCCTCAACCCACAAATAAATTTAAATATCGTCAATTCGTCATTGCCTTCCGTTAGTAAAAAAAACCATACCTACTTGATGTCAACGCCCACTCCTGATTTAAGGTACTAGGCGGCCACCCATAGTACCCAGACGTAGGTCGCAGCCCACGCGTCTCGCTAGATTTAGGTACATATAATACCACAGAGTAACTTATAGTACTTATACATATTATTATGTCAACTACTTAGTGTCTTATTCAGGATACTGAATGGTGTACGTGGGTACATACATTTGACTGGATGATTTTCCACAGAAGAGTAGTCAGGCATGAAAGCATTAAGCCCAGGGATTAAGGGATATCACTCACGCGACCGACCTTTGCCCACATTCTTTGTCCCCCTCCTCGATGAGCTCTGGACACCACTACGACTTTTTAGTCACCGTCCAAATTGAAATGATCTGTGGTGACATGTGATGTGATAAGGTGATGTAAAAACTTTCAAAAAATAGAACCGCCTTCAAAGGCACTAAAAAGCATAAAATACTATGTAGGAATTCTAATCTGACTGTTTTGAAGGCAGCGAAAGGGAAATACTGTTAGATACGATGCCGGAGTCGACTCGGCTACGGCTAGGAAGCGACGACGACGGCGACGCCGCGCTTACGGCTCGCCGACCACTTCAGCAGTAATGTGCTGTAGGCATGCCGCGGGAGAGGTTTGCGGGGCAAGCGTGGATGAAGTGACGTATGCCCGGGTATAGAGAGAGAGGACGGAACACTTTTACAGTTTTACTACTCCTAGCGGAGCGGAGACGTAAGGGCGGGTATCACGGCGAGCCATAAGCGCGGGAACTGCCACGCACCGCATTTTACAATGTCTGTACTTTAACCTAAGATAAAGCAACAGTATTTTTGTCAGAGATTACTATTTTCAAGGTCCACTGTAATCAAAAAATATAGGCCCAAACCACTTTATGAGACAACTTTGGCATTTTTTCATGCACCTTGGATGTCTCCTGGCACTAATTTTCCACTAATGTGCACTAACCAAAATGCCTGGTAATGTTATATTCCAATTAAATACATAATTAGCTATAATACCACACCAAATCCAAAGCTCTATAAACTGCACATCTTCAATTGATTCAAACCCCTTTTTTGCCCAGCCACTTTCTATTTGTCTATAAATTGCAAACCTATTTCCTTAGCTAGCTCTCCGGCTATTATGAGGTATAGCATACCATTGCCACAGAGAAAATAATATACTATACCATTGCTTATGTTGTTAATAAAAATGAGTGTTAATAAATGAGGTAAGAAAATAAACATCAACATGGCTGATGCAAATATGGAGAATAGAACAGACTTTTGTATAATATGCAGTAGATAATATTTATTAGCTTAAATACGTAAATTAATTTAAAATACTTTTTAACTGGCTTACATATACATCAAGTAAATTATTTTTACATAGTTTAATATCTATGACATCAAGAAATGCATCATTTTTAAACTTCTTTCTCATATTACTACACCTCTGAAATTTTACTGCTATAACATTATTCATTTGACTGGATATACAAAAATGATAGAACAACTTTTGTTCAAAACGAAATTTCCAACTAATTCCATTTTTAAAATACCTATAGAATAATTGTTGGCCACAGTAACACAATTTCTCAATTTCAGTCCACTCCTCTACACGCATGCCAAACAGTAGACCTATTGATGGACCTCTGATAACACAAGTGACCTGACCTGCTCTATCAGTTATTCTTATGGTAGCAACTGAGCTGACTATTCCAGCATTACTCCTGTTAATCTTAACCGATTCCAAATAATAATCAGTTAATATTCCCCAACCGTCTGCCTTTAACTTAATACGCCGGCCTTCAGTCAGTTTTACAGGAACTACATTTTCATAGCAATCTTGCTCGTTTTTCTTCACATAACGTACGTCACACATAACATAACATTGTTACCTGTAGAGTACAGGGTGCCTGTACTGTATCGAGGTAATATCAATATTTTTTTATTCATAAAATAATTTTGATTGATCTCCTTCCTGTATTTATTGTACGTACTGTATTTAATTATATTCTCTTTGTACTGTATGTAATCAATAGAGTAGGTCTAGGTAGAGTAGGTCTTTCTTGGCTTGGTATCACAGAACACTTTTACTCTCTTGGTATTCCCCTATTCTACTTTTTGAAAGAGTAGATTATTTTTGGATATCTACTCTTTTACTTGCGCGGTAATCTACGTAGTATCTCTACTTAGTTTGTGCGGTAATCGACGAGTATGGGGGTAAAACTTAAATATCTACTACGCGCACACCACTGGTGTATTTTTCACTTTACAAACAAATAAATGTCACAATGTCACCCACAGTGTTGCCAGGGCCCTCGTAGTCGTAAGTTACGTTTCGTTTCCTGAAATGTTACATTTTTGCTGCAAAAGTCTAACTTATTGTATTTTTTTTTATTTACGTGTTTTTTGGGTCGGAATCAAATTGATGTCAGCCAAATGGCAGAATATAAAGAAATCTACACTTTTCTCACAGTTGTACGACAACAAGCAATAGCGCAACGAAACAAAACAAATCATAATTGGGCATTTCTGTAGCTACCCTCGCTTGCCGTAGTACGGTAAAGGTATTTCCCGACAATCGCTTCCTCCAGCCGGCGCGCGCGGCTGGACCGACCGTTCCGATAAATATCGTTATTTTTAGTGATTATTGTATGGAGAGCGCTATAAAAGTTTTATCTATGGAATCTACACAATATGACCAGTCTAAAAATATATGATTCGTCTATACCAGGCGATTTTCTCAGTAATTCACGCAATTTTTTACTTTAATGTCTGTAAAACGTTATTTTTCTGTCATTTTAATTTGAATCTATATCTAATTGAGATAAGAATGCAATTTAAATGTCAAAAGTAACTGTAAGGGCAAATTTAGGAAACAAAGTGGTTTGGACGCTAGGTCCGTTACGCGTTGCTTGTGTACTACGGTAACCAACGAGCAGTACCGTAAAATATAAATACCTACATACAAGTGTCCGGATAAAATGCGTTCGTAAACTGTTTGCAATAAAAATCTAGTATTACAAATCTCGCTTTTCTCAAAAGTTACGAAAATTACCTTAAATATAATAAACATTACTTACATGTTACGCGAGGGGGTCAAAAGTTGAACGAAAAATGTAAGAAATGTAACGTTCTAGTAACGCTAGTCTCCCACCAAATGTCAGTTTAGTTAGTTAGACTATATATATATATAAATTAGGGATGGCGATTTACTTCGAAAAAGATCGATTCTTGAATCGATACGAATTGAGTCCTGATGGTCTGATGGATCTATTCACGAAAAAATCGAGGTCTAAAATAGCAACAGACACAGGTTTATTATTTTTCTTTTATTTATTTAGCGTGCAGGGATTAAAAACGTCATCAAAATAATCACTTTTTTAGGGTTCCGTACCCAAAAGGTAAAAAGGAACCCTATTACCAAACTATTACTAAGACTTCGCTATCTGTTTGTCTATCTGCCCGTCCGTCACCAGGCTGTATCTCATGATCTGTGAATTCTGTGATAGTTAGACAGTTGAAATATTTACAGATGATGTATTTCTGATGCCGCTATAACAACAAATAAAAAAAATAGTAGTTAAGGGTGCTCCTATATAACAAACGTAATTTTTTTACTCGTTTTTGCGCGGTATTGATAACGGCAACAGGTAGACGCTTATATTATTCACTTTCAAAATTAATCATTAAATTAACAAATAAATATTGATGTGGGGCTCCCAGACAACAGACATGATTTTTTTGCACACTGAATTTTACAATAAAAAATCGAATTTTCATTTTCTAGTATCTTAGATCGATTATTTGCTCGATATCGATTAAAAATTAACTATTTTTGTGGCCTAAATAAATCGATACTTCAATTAATCGTTCTCAGATCGCTATCCCTAATATATAAAAATCAGCACGATCAGTGTAGGTATGTGACTATCAACATAAAAAAACTACTTTTAAATAATTGTTAATATTAAAATCGATTAAAAAATAATCGAGTATTAAAGAAAAATAATCTATTTATTGGAATAATTGTTTTTTTCTTATTCGTATTAAGTGTTTAGAAAGTATTCGACTCCTGGTTTTTGGTATAATGCTGTCAGCAAAGCTTTGTCGGCTTTCGAGAATAATCTTTCCGAAGACGCTGAGGCAGCAAGCAAGCCCGGTCAATTTTTTACGACCATACTGAGACATACCTATCAGTTTATAATTATGTAGGACCTGGTTGACCGAGCTTTGCTCGTTTTTTTTAAACGACGATTTATAAAAATGAAACCTAGCTAGATCGATTTATCTCCCCCGAAACCCCCTGAAAATCGTTGGAGCCGTTTCCGAGATTCAGATTATATATATACAAGATTAGCTCGTTTAAAGGTATTAGATTAGATAGATATATACAAGAATTATTGCTCATTTAAAGATATTAGATAAATGTCAAAGAATCAACAGTCAGTTGTTCAAGAACCATTATTTCTTTTTCAATTTATGATAATGTGGCGCAGACCGCAGTTAGTAAAGAAACGGATAGTAGTAGGGTAGTAGTAACACTACCAGTAAAAATGATAGCAGGTTCGAGCATTTATGGTAAAAAGATTTGTTTTTGTAGCATTAAAAAATCGACAGAAAATAAAAATCTATTTATGTTATTAAAAAAAAAAAATTTTAATCGATAATTTTTTCACATCCCTAGATCAGTGTTTCATAAACTTACGTAACATAACCCATTTCGGCTAAAAGAAAGAATTACAATGAGTTGTTAGCTTGACTTATAACAAGTTTTAACTTTTTGGAACTTAACCCAATCACTTCCAATGAGAATTGGCTGGATTCAAAAACTCGTTAACAAATGGCCCGGGAAGAGAACATTTGGAATGTATAGATTTCTTCCAATGTTTTTCGTTCTTGGGAGTGCATTAGAGTTTTCTATGATTAATTGGAAAGTTGGCGAAGTAAACTTTTACAATACATTCAAGAAACGTCGGGCGCATGATATCGTTGAAGAAAAGATTAGAAAGTACTCGGCCGTTTAAAAATGCCTGCAGGAGTAACATGGGGACAGTATTTATCATTTTCAGCAGCAGCAATGCTGTCTATGCTCGCCGGATCACAAATTGTTCACCAGTACTATCGACCTTTACAGAACTTGAATGATTTTATCGACAGAGAACTGAAGAATTTACCGGATAATGTGCAGTCTAACATTAGGCAAGATTTGCGAAAAGAAGGAATTCTTAAATAAGTAGGTATTGTTGAAAATAAATTAAATATGCTATAATATGTTGTTTTTAATATCTCGCAATGTTTCATGGCAAACCTGTGCCAGTTGCTATTCTGGTCTATGATGTTCATGAACTGGTAAACTGACTCATGGCTCTATAGTAATAGATATTGAAACGCCTCTAAATATTGATTACCATGCATTAAAATTTAGCCAAAACCCTATAATAATATCAGGTTGATCTACTCTCTTATGTCGGGGTACGTACAGCCTACAGCCAATTGTCTATTGATAATACTGAAGAAAAAGAAGTGTACTGTCAGAGTCAAGAAAACAAGAGAAAAATATGTGAAAATATGGTTGAATTGTAAAATGATTATTTATATTAAAATATAACAGTAATATCGATATAAACCACTTTATTAGACTTCCTACTCCAACATCTTAAACTCATCATATCTGTTTAGGCCTAAGAACTAAATACCTAAATATACACAATATACTATAGAGCAGCTATACCCTCATATTAGTTTGGCAAATATTATTAGCTTAATTGTGCTACTCATCATGTCAGCCTAAAGACATCCACTGCTAGATATAGGCCTCCCTAAGGATCTCCATCATCTTGCACTTCCTGCATATTGTCGGTTCAGCTTGTGGGGGCCCTGCTCCACCCGGAGCACCACCACACCTATGTGCCATGCTTGCAGCATTTATCCTTTGAGTATGACAGAGTTAAATAGCTTCTGAAAGGCCCTAAAGATCTGTGTACCACCCACCTTCAGAAGCTTGTTCATAGATCTGATAAGTTAGAGGCTGGATGAGGATTTCTGATAATAAAAATAATATGCAACTGTAACAGCATGGTTCAGTGATTGTTATGCAACAAATTCTGGATGTAAACTGATCTTTGTTACATACTCTGGTCTGTATCTTCAAATACCAATCTGGTAAATCAATCAAAGGCAAAGGCATTTTTAAACTTATATTTATATCATACACATATTTTGTATTAAAATTTTGGTACCCACCTTATAATAATATTTACAATTAATTACATTTGCAATAAATTAAACTTAAATTTACATTGTATTTCTAGGTCCTCCTAATTTCTTAATCAGTATATTAACAATAGGTATTTACCTACAAATATACTTAGCATGTATTAGTAGGTATATACCTACCTACTTATTAAATACATTGTAACAAAGTAACAACACATTGGTGAGTATTTTTGTTGATTATATTTGACACATTTCATATATAAATACAGCATAATCCTAGATTTTTCTACAACTTCTACTTCAAATTTTTTTCAATTGGTAAATCTTAAAACTAAATAATAAACATGAATTAAAATGGCTTTCACCTGAAGCATACATGCAGTCTTTTGAAATTAAGTAAATTAATGTATGAAGGTCACCTTGCTGAATTAGAGATGGTTCTTCGTATCCAGTCTACATGTGAAGTGACAGAGTCATAAATCCGAGGTCTGCCCAACCCAATTTTCGTGCATGCAATTCTCCATCCACTAACACCCATTAATGACCAGTGCTTAGTTTTATCATTGAAGCACATCATTGAACTTCCAGCATATTCTTCCTCCTGAAAAACAGTGCCATAGGTAGGTATGTAGTATGTACCATTAATAATAAATCAAGTGTGTCGAGTTGCATTACATTATAACTATGTGAGGGCTCTGTCTAACTTTAATTTAATTGCTTTCATAAAATTAAATTTAAATAGTAGTAGATAACATGGTGCACTACCACGAGTAGTTCGACCTCTGGAGGAAGCTGCTCGACTGCTAATTCGAAGCTGCTATTTTTTATCGGTCTTAGATACATTGGTACCCATTTCAACTTTGAGTTTACTTACAGCTTAAGGATTAGAGGTGAATTTGATAAAAACTTACATCACAATCATCTTGGTCGTAGAGTGGTTCAGCGCATATCCCGTTTACTGTTGCTATACTGACATTTTCACAGTTATTCATAGGACTTGATATCACGTGAACTCTTTGTAGTTGATCCCGATTTCTCGTCCATCCTAGTGTATTGCATACTGCTCGATCGTCAGCTTCAGTACCATCTTCTGGCATACATATTGGTCTAACGAAATCCGTCATCTCTACTGGTTCTTCGAGTCGTACCAATGCCAACATGCTGCCTTCAACCGGTGATCGAACCATGCCGACAATTCGCTGTTCTTGTTGCCACGGTGTGGTGCTTTGTATTCTAACTGTGCCAAATCTAGCAGTCCATTCAGCTTTTGGTTGACCCTTACAAAGACATAATAGAAAAACGATTAAATCTGAAATCCTGAAAGTTAAATAGGTATGTACTTGTATTCAAGTTAATATTGAAATATACCTGGAAACAAGAAGCAGTTGTAATGAGCCATGATGGGTGAATAAGCGCAGCATCACAAGCGTGTACGTGTGACCTAATCAGTGCTGCATGCCACGGCCAATCTCCTGGTTGCGCTGAACGAGGTAGCCCTTCCACACCCTTTGACGCACGAGCGCCTCTCGCGGATGCTACACCACATTCTATGAAACAAAATATGTTTTATAATCATTTCTATAAATGCTTGTCGCAATTCAAGGTATGCTTAAAAGTGTCACGTTAGGTACTTACCCAAGCTATCACACACAACTTTAATAACTTTACGCTGTGGACATTCACTTTTGAGGAAAGATATTTCTGATGCGAATGGATCTACTATTTCAACGTATTGTGGAACTTCTTTCTTCTGGCCAGAATTTGTGATGTCATTGGCTTCTTCTTCAGCGTCGGGTACTACCTCTGCACTGATTGCTGCTCTGGAATCATTAAAGTACATACATAAATAGTTATCCTTGAAATATTTTTTTTCTTGGAAAGGACTAATGTTGGTAGCCTGATGGCTGCATCAACTATACCGGACAAATTAGTGAGCGCAGAGCGTTCTCAGCCTGGCAACATTTAGGTAACCACATCTGAGGGCACCCCGAATGACGTACGAACCTCGGCTCAGGGCATTTCCGAGGGAGGGGGAACGAGTTACGACTAATTAGGGGCGGTCGGATTACTAGTGGCAGCTCGGGCCGCTTGAACGGGACGAGACTGAGTGGGACATTCGCCGTCGAGGACGGTAGCGTAATCGGTTTTGTCCTTGAAAGAATCAAACGTTATTACATCAGATGGCAGATGGTTTAAAGCAAGTCTTGTAAAACCCAGGATAGCCCCGGCTCTTTCTGTCAAATGACGTAAGAAAGTGACGGCATATCCGTTTAAAACCGTGCCACGTCATATTATGCTATGAAACATTCAAGCATTTCAATCAGCGGTTACCTACGAGTAGGTATACTCGCTTGAAACTACTTACCTACCTAGTAGAACGAGTATAAAGAAAGACATTCGTTTTTACAATTTAAAAGTTTATATTTCCTACTTGCTATTTCCTAAAGTATACATCTAAATGACATGATGTTGTTAATAAAATTTAGGTTATAAAAGCCATCGTAAGCTATCTTACTACTTTTATTAAAAATATTTTTTTTCCTGCTAGGTATTACACGTCGAAAAAACCTGCATTTTTCCTGTAATCATTAATACATTTCTAATATTTTTCCATACAGTTAACACTTTCAAATGATTCCTCACACGTCCACCCTAATATTATTTTATTCAATTATTTATTTACCAGCGATGTAAAAGAACTCTCATTATGCCTTTCAAGTTTCTACGTTAGTCGTTTTTCCCTAAAACTAAGTAGGTACCTACTTAGTTTTAGGGAAAAACGTTTGAGACGGTCGGACAGACACGAGGCAAAACTGATCTTATAGGTTTCGGTTTTTCCTTTGTAGGTAAAGCATTCTACGGTACACGATATGTAGGTACCTAAGTTATACTTAACTAAAATTGTGTATAATTCAAGCTGCTTACTTGAATGTCAAGGCTGTACACAGAGACGTGGCAACACTCATAAGTGCACGTTTATCATTTTCGTAAGGCGCAGCACATATCTTGCCGTCTCGACCGCGCTCTGCCCACACCGCGTAGCCGGCGCGACTTCGTATTGCCCCCAGAGTTGTCTCAATATTTTCTCTTCGCCAAGACGCTAGCGAGCGTGAGATCCACACTATGAAAAACAAAATCAATGCGTCATAAAACTTAATCAACGATTGAAAGTGTCATTATTAGCAATAAGTAGACATCGATGAATAGCGTTTTTATGTTCACCATTGTTCTGAAGTCTACTTCATATACTTACAACCGCCTTTAGCTATTGCATAAAGCTTTGATAAATACAATAATAGAGCTTTGATAAATACCTAATGATTCTAATCTCATAAAGATACTTAATCAATAATTTCAATTAAAAATAAATTAAGATATGTACCATATTTAGGGTGATGATAGCTCAGTGGTAGTGATATCGAATGCCGTATTTAGGTTATGGATTCCATTTCTACAATGAGATTGTGCTTTCAGTGAAGGAAAACATCGTGAGGAAACCTTAGCACGGTAGTAGGGTAGGTACTTTGTAGTTATAGTAGTGTTGCTCGCCCGCCTAGCTAGTTACCTACTAGCTTAAAATGCGCTCAGAGTGCCTAATAAATGAACTCAAAATCGAGTAACAAATAGTACTCGTAGCTATCTCGCCACATCACATGTTTCAGAGTGCGAGTACCTAAAGGCATTTATCATCATCATCATATCAGCCGAAAGACGTCCAGTGCTGGACAAAGGCCTCCCTCAAAGATCTCCACGATGGCCGGTCTTGTGCTACCCGAATCCAGCGGTTTCCCACGAAGATATTTATGCTATACTTCTAACTGACATAACTTCGTAATGGTAATGCTGAGTGAGGATCCTGAAATTTTGTAGGATTATTGTTAATGATATACACTGTCCGCAGTATTCGGCCTAATATACCCATTTAAAATCATACTGTATAAGCTATGTAAAGCAACTTACAGCAGCCAGCTTCATCGCTGCCATCGGGGCAGTCGGGCGTACCATCACAGCGCAGATGGAGGGGAAGGCACCGGGCGTGCAGCGCACAACGTAGTCCCCCCGCGCCCCCCGCGCCCGCGCAGTGCGCACACCCGCGCTCGTCTTCGGCATCACCACAGTCCGGGATGCCGTCACACGAGCGCCGAGACAACGCCAACCGTTGTAGACTTCCACGACAGTCTATTAATCAATGTATTATGTAGGTACTAGCCATTTTCAGCGGTAGCACCCGCGTTCCTGGCATAAGAAGCCTATTTTAGCACTCGGGAATAATGTAGTTTTTTACATATAAGTTAAAGATTTTTTAGAACCAGAACAGTAACTCCGAAGGTACACAAATTATCTCCTAATTAAGGAACTTATAAACTTTACCTCTTTTTAATATTAGTGTACCTACTTGTTAAGACTTCAACGCGTGAACATACAATTTATACAATTAATTGAGAAAAAGACTTTAATGTGTGATCAAACATTAAATAGGGAATAAGATTTCACGGTGATACAATAAATGTAGAAAAAGACTTCAACGTGTGATCTCACATTCTAATCTATAAGTACCTAGATAGGATAGATATCTATACTAATCTACACCCATAATAAAGCTGAAGAGTTTGTTTGAACACTCAAAAAGGAAGCTCTTATATTATCCCCGAAGGTTATAGGCTACTTTTTATCCCGCGAACGCGACGGAAACTGCGTGGAACGGCTAGTTGATATTTATTGTTGAAGAGTTTTATTAATTGAACGCGCTAAGCTCTGGATCTACCAGCCAGTCAGATTCGAAATATTCTTTCACTAATCTACATTATTCCCAGATTTTATAGGCTACTTTTTATCCCGTGAAAGTGAGTGAAACCGCGGGGAACAGTTAGTAGGAAAAAAGACTTCAACGCGTCATCATACAATGAAAAAGACTTCAACGCGTGCACATACATTTATTGGAGAAAGTAACCAAAACTTAAATGATACCCTATGAGCTTACCTACTACCGTAGAGATAATAACTAATTTAAAATTAGCGAATAAAGCTAGCAGTATATCACGAGGAAAATTCAAATAAAAAATAGACAGAAATGGTTAAAATTAATAAAAACATTATACTCTACAGAGACTTCTTGAGAATCTCTTATTATGTTTGTCAAGGTGTGGCCTCATTAGTGAATTGCGTTGCGTTGTCGAATCGGATCAAAAAATTGTATGCCACACACCAGAAGGCGAGGCGACGCACACTCTCGCTGCGTAGCGTCTCAGAGTGGATCTACAGCCTACAGCGCATCACCCTCCCCCGCTTTATCTCTCGTACATCGATCCGTAGAAACGTCGCGTGCGACGACGCAACGCATAATGTGCCACTAAAAATTTATATAAAACAACGCAGCGTCAACGCTGCAATGAAGGAACGCAAGGCAAAGTACCAATGAGGCTTCATGCTTATTGCGCCTAAAATTAATTAAGAAGGAAGGATAACTACATAAATGTACCACGAGATTGTATTTCATAACTCAGCCCTACCTCAAGTGAAGTCTCTTTACTGTGTGATATCAGCGTGCACGTGACTTTCTGTAAATATCAAGGTTACTCGGATATTCTTAGAGTTTCTATGCTTTAGATACCTGGTTCAGTGGCACAAGAGCCCGGGCCAAAGTAGTCGGGGAATCGGGCGCAGTCGAAGTGTGGGCGCAGTCGGTCCGGCAGTCGGGCGCCGCAGCCTGCGTGGAAGGCCCGGCAATATGCCCGACATGGCCGCACCAGATGACTCTTTACACATCGTGGTTGCAGCATTTGACATACAAAGTCCTGCAAGTTACAAAGTTTTTGTAACACTTAAGTATTAGCTAGATTTAGGATAACAGTGCGCCTGAGTGTAAAGAATTGACATTAGATATACGTAGGTACCTACAGTGTGTCCGGTCATAAACTAGCAATATGTTAGGTACTTAGGTACTTATATTAGAACACATTTTAAGGGAGTTATTTAGGATCAACCCTGTTGTTCTTACAGCTATGTTTCAAGAAAATCCGCTCAGCCGTTTGAAGATCATCAATCACCTCGTTTTTTTTGTTTTATTGCATCGGAGGTTTCTGGTTACTTATGTATTCAAACATTGCTTACGTTAACGATTCGAAACGTCAAAATGGTTATACTCAGAGCACAGTTCATATAATTTTTAGCTATAAAAGCACGGATAGAATGGAAAGAAATGTATACCCAGGATCCAATAAAATATTTACTATACCATGGGTATACATAGTCACCTTACTCATGTCACTGTCAAAGCGTTTATTCAGGCCCACGTGAGATACAAAGCTAGTTAAGTTACTACCAGTTCAGAAATCTCATTCAATTGAGAATAACAATAGCCTCAATCTCATTAACATAATTCGTGAGCAACACGTGGCTTTAATGAATCGCATATGTTCACATATATTGGTTATTGGTAGGCATAGGTATATACCTGAGCGAGGTGTGAACACTCTGCGTCCAATAGCTCACGGAATGCGACCAGGTCTCGCATTAAAGCGTCCTTGGATGTGTGTCCCACGAGGTTCGGGTATGACGTGGCGTTGTACGGCAGATGGGAGCATAAAGGTAATGTCACAGGCGCACATTCTCGCAACTCTTCGATCACTTCTGTAGTGGCTGCCTCTGTGGTCGGTGGGTCAATAGGCGTGGTCTCGGTTTCTTTCAATTCCAAGGACGAGATCACTGAATTTTCCTAAAATTAAAACAAGTTTTTTTTGTTGATACCGGGTATAAAGGACATCGTACAACGAACATCGATTGGTGCATGACTGGACCTTTAAAATCAGAAGTTTGCGTCAGGTTTTAGTTACTTTTACCCTTAACGTTTTGTAAAAAAAACATAAATATTTTTATTTCACATGCAACGTAAAAATTCCAGTAAGCTTCCAATCAACTGTAAAATTCAGCGGTCACCACTGTAGAGTGTGTGAGATATCGTAAATTTTGTGCACTCCAATCGCTGAGGGGTCCAAAATCATTTACTGAATCCATGGTATAAATTTTCGTCACGATGCTGCTTACATCCGGTACTAGGTAGGTAGGTAATAAGGAATACTAATTGTACCTACAACTTGAATAGGTAAGTAAAAGCACTAGGTGATTGCAAATAACAAAAACAGTGTGGTAAAACTTGTGCAAATATTTATCTAAGATCACTCAACTCTGTCGTAATGATTAGGAAAATAATTGCCGGGTGGTTGGCAATTTTGTAGTCTACTTAATATTATGAATCTGTCTGTTACCTAATTTAGAAATATTTTTGATTTATACCTTTGCTGTAGTTTTTGTTTTAGAGTTATTTTTCAAAATAAAATATCTACCTACATTATCTATGTAGTTAACATAGATATTTTCTTTTAAAACTTGAGCCACGATAACATTGAATTAAAAAAAATGCATTGTGAATATTTTCGCATGCAGCATGTAGATTCGTAACTTTCGACTCATAATGACACCACAATAACGCTGTAGGTGTATGCAGAAAATAATAAAGCTCAAAAATCTTGGAATAAACAAACAAACCTCAATTTGCAATGTCTCAGGCAATGTCGTAAGCTTGTTCAAATATGTAGGAGAAGCAAGTTCGCGAGCCAGCACCGCTGTCACCTCACCGGTGCTTACTGCTGTGAAGATCGGCTCAAATGAAACCTCGAAGTGCGATCGTATGCCGTCCTCAGTACTGTAATCATGTTATTAAAAAGTTAAGAAACATTAACGAACAATAAATTTATGGTGTTTGAAAACATGCTCGCTCATATATATTTACCGATACAAATGCATGTCTGCAATATGAAAGTGTTATTAAATATGTACGTAAATGTTATTAGAGTACTTATGTATAAGAAATCACCTTTAAACATTAAAAGTAGGACGTTTTTTATTAGACTCTATTCAGAAACGCTAACAAAAACTTTTACGTTTTATGTAAATTAAATTCTCCATTTTGATGGTACCTACCTCAGGTACCTACATACTTTAACAACATTAAAGCAAAGTGTATGTACGAGTAACAACAGTGATAGGTATCATAAAATTGTGTAATTGTGCTTTAATTAATGTAAAAAGTATGATATATGTAAGTAAGACAAGATATATCACGTAAGACCCGCTATAAAACTGGGACATACTTATCTAGTAAGTATCTAGGTATATACTACTCACCTAGAATTGTTTGAATTTGATCTACCTATTAAGTACCTATATTGCGGTAGCGTTACATTTTTGTAGTAGGTAATTGAAGTAGACAGGCCAGTTGGCGCAGTTGGTTTAGACACCATCTAACGCGCCGTAGGTCGTGGGTTCGATTCCCATTCAGTTTGTTGTCTGTTTGTCCTGAGGCTGGGTGTAATTATCTATATACTAACTCTGCTTAGTTTGGAATCAGATAACCGTTGAAGAATGTCCCAGGATATTTATTATTAGGTATTGTATTAGGTATAGAAATTAAGTTCACTTTTAAATAATATAAGCTTCGATTTCTTTTGTATCTATTAGTCATTCAGGGCACGAAAAGAAAGGGATCGTAACATAAAAACATCGGGAGCACAACCTTCGATGTAGATTACCTACCTACACAGAACTACGCGTGCCACATAGAAAGTACTTACAAACAAAGCTTTGAAACAGAGCACGTATTATGAACTTTCTCGTGTCGAATATAACATTGTTGCGTTTAATGCAGAATTTCATAACAGTGCAAGGTTTCAGGGGAAATTAACTGAGTACATTAGATATTGTTTCCTTTGAGAACACCGCTTATATCTGAATAGATCATTTTCGATCTATACCACTACAATGTAGTAGAGAGGTACTTATTCCTGTTCACAATGTAAAGCACAAAACCTAATATAATTTAAGCCCTGTTAGCGTATTTGAACGCTACAACTGAAAAACCGAAAACATTATACTTATCTTATATCTTTAGTTATGCACGGAATTGAATGCCGTGCTTTACTCAATTTGTGGCATGTAATCGCTCGATCACAACCTCTATGATTTCGAGAAAGTTTACTTTCTCCATCTATCGTTAAGTATAGTGCAGTATTATGACAGTAGTTACTAAATGTTTTATTTCATATCTGATTTGAACAAAACGAAATCTTAAGATTGGTATCTCTTATTATTACACAAACATATTATAATAACTCAGATTAGCTAGCATTTAATAAAAACTAATTACTTACATACCCAGTTATGAATAGAAAATAAATACATAGGTATGAAGTTGTCGAACAAACAAGGTCTAACGAAATCCAGATTTTTCAGATTTTATGGTTATGTTTTTGGAGCTTCGGAATACAAAAATCTGGTGCTTAGATAGATTGAGTAGCGTATATGCAACCTCAAATACCTACGATAGACGATACTATAAAGTAAATCCATTAAATTATTTTCAGTTTTGTTATGCTGACAAATAATACAATGTTATTAGGGATGTTAGCGTAGCGTGAGCTTACAACAGCTTTCAATTTTCAATTATGCTTCAAAACTTTTTTAAAGTTAAATATATAATTTTTAATACTCACTTATCCAATGCTAAAATGTCGGCAGACACAAAACAAGATTTCAATTCTGAATTTTGGTACAACTCGAAAAGTTTGTGCTGTAAATCACTTTCCCGAGTGCGATTGCCTTTGAATTCAAGTTGTCTGTCCTCAGCTTCATCGCCCTCCCCCCACGAGGACACTACGAACGATCCGCGGAACGTTTGCCGATTTAGAGGATCACCGAACAGGTACATATCTGCAACATTACATACATTTCATCTATTTATTAAGGTGTTTTTTAAGTATAGATAATGTATTGGATATCAACATTATGAAAACATTGCTGGTGGCAAGTATCAAATGCCTACATTTAACAGCACTATATCATAAATTTAGTTGGCTACTGTTTAACAATGTCAATTTAAATATCAAAGCCGATACGTGTTATGCAAAACTTATTAAGTACATAATTATCTATCAGATAGTTCTTTATCTAGATCATATTATTATAAATTAAAGTGTAGCGGAGTAGTATATTTTATACCTCAGCATATGGCATGTCTTGCACTTGCCGCAGCGAGCACAACAAGGCCAACTCGACTCGGCTCTCTGGCCTTTGCTCAGTGACGGGCTAAATGTCGCCTCACCAGCCTACGCCTCTTACTGAATGCTGATATTCAATGTTTACTAACAAAAGTAATACAGGTATTTCTGAGATTGTGCTTATGAAGCGAAACGCTATGCAATATTTCCATAAAAAAGCTGAGTTACTAGTTACATAACATACTTCTTATAGTAATGATACTTCGTTTATAAGAATTGATGTCGACATTTATTACTTGTGCTGAACCAATTACCTAGTACCCTAATAATGATATGTATTTGATTCCGTATTTATCTGATTAGTGTCGCTTTCTCTTCACTGTGGTAGGTGTAGTGTAGGATCCCTATGTTTAAAAGCCCTGACTAGTCCAAATGGTGTTAATCTACCTTATCACTCAACGCTTGTTCACATACAATGCATGTAGTTAGGTCGAAGTTCTTTCGTAAGTTTCAGTCCCGTGTTTGAAATGTATTTTGCAACGCTGCAGTGGTTTGGTTTGAATGCCTCAGTAAATAGGATTTAGAAATATCAGACCGCTTACGGTTATAACGTAAAGTTCTAGTCACAGGAATGTCATGTCCTACTTAGACATGGTTATTAACAACAAGAATGATAGGCATTAATTTTCACTTTTACCACGTACTTTTTTGCCTTTCCATTTATTTTTTATATCTATGCTAAATAACTTATTTAAAATCTAAACAACCAATATACTTCGATTCAGTAATTCGATAATCATCATCATCATCATGTCAGCCGAAAGACGTCCACTGCTGGACAAAAGCCTCCCCCAATTCGATATTATTTTTTCCTAACTACAAGTGATAAAATAATATCTTGAGATATCATTAAAATAAACAGGCGAGACTGACATTGTTAAAAATAAAGCGGAATGACCTCGCAATACTACACCGTATAGGGTAACCATATCCTTGTAGGTATGTAACGTAACAACTAGCTTATACTTATACTGAGACACTTTGTGAAAGCAAAAGTTGTGTCACATCCCAAATTATTATTTAATGAACGGGAAAGATCGACTGCGAAAAGGAAATGTGCCTACTTAGGAAACTCTCAGTCGACTTGAGTCGACCGAAAAACACTTCTTCTTTTCTTAGTTAAGTACTTACGACGTGGGTTCAAAGTCTACAATAAGCTTGAGCTTTCGGTGAAGGATAACACTGTGTGGAAACTATAGCACGGGGGATGAGAACTTTTTAGTACCTACTCACCTGGCTAGTTAGACTATCACCCTCGAGTTGAAAGTTTGTTCTAGGCTTACCACCTTGAGTTATACCCTATATATTATTTATTCATTGATTATACCAACACATAGGAACCATGTTGATATGGTGGTCAAACATAGAGCAGATGACTAGACTACTGGAACGAGCTTCTCAACTAAGAACCCTTAAAATCGAATTATTAGTCAATGATGAGTCAACAATAATCTGTTTTTATTTTTTTTTAATATTTGAAATAGGTGTATAATGTGGGTAGAAGTAGTATGTAATACAAACGGCCAAAGTAGACGGCGACAGCTGTGAGGAGTAGGAGCACGAGGAGGGCGGCGAGTGCAGCACAGCAGCCGCGGCACGGCCGGCTGAGCTTCCGTCGCGTGAACCTGATGTCGCTGCTCACTGACATCGTCGACTCGGGGGCGCGGTGGCGCACACACCGCCGCTGCCCGTTCTGAGACCACCCGTAGCCGAGCTGGATTCATTCAAGCAAAAACTTATTATTAATATAATTACCTATCTTTCTAGGTACTTGGGGTAAGCTAAAAATTGTGTTTTTCGCAAAAAAGTTAACCCCATGTATGGTTTACTTACCTAGATTGATAAGTTACGGACTGTAGGTATATCCGTGAAAGTACCTACTATAGGTTCTTCTTTATTCTGTCTGCTATCCAATACCTAACTATGTATGATGTTTAGACATAATTGTATTACGTGGTATTACCTATGACGAAAATTGTAATGTGAATAACGTGACTTCCATAGCTAATTAGCAACCATTTGAGCTAATTTTGGGCAAGATCCTTAGCGAACAATTCATGTTCTGCCTGTCACTCATTAGTAGGTACGTACAATGAAATAACTATGAAGATTGAATGACACGCTTCATCTCCTATTGTAATCTAGCACAATGTCGGACCACGAAAAGTGGAGTAATCTTCTGTGAAAAATCTACGTAAACAATTTGACGATAACTTGAACGGTCATGGAGACATAGGTATTTGGATTCTCCATGAGACATACCTATGTTTTCAATCATACATGGTAGTAGGTAAACAAAAATCTGACCTCTGTGTTTTGCCTTACCTCGGATTAGACGAATTCAACATCGATCATCAAAATCAGTCCAGCCGCTTCTTAATGTTTTAATTGCACTAAATAATGTAATATAAGTAGGAGTGGTCGGTGCATGAATAGAGAATTAGTGTACATTTAAGTTTTTATAAATACCTCTTATTATGTCGTCGTTAAAAACCTTTTGTTTCTTGCGTAAAAAATACTAGTGTACCTACGTCAAACTCGTATACGAGTATACTGTGAATCATCGCTCAAGCTTGACAATGTGTCAGTTTGCTAACAGTTATGAAACTCTCATTTTCCGGGTATAACGTGTATATTACTATAATAGTTATACTTATCTGCAGTAGAACTACAGAGTTGTCCACAGGCTCGTATATCTACGTAGTGTGGTAGGTAAATGGAGTAATTATGGGATTACGTGACGCAGTAATGGAGTAATACAGTAAAATAAAACGCTAGGTATACCTACATCCTTCTTAAATGACATACACACATAGTAGATGTTTTGAGTAAAAACACAGACGAAACTGATAGTGAGTTTCACTCGTTTTTAATTCTCTATCCATCGTTATACTTCCTGTAAATTGAATGCCTTAGTAAGCATATACCTAAATATCAAATGACCATTATTGCATCAACAAAATATAGTTACGATTCAAACTTTAATTAAATGACATATCTACCTAGTTATCTGATACAATTTAAATTGATATTGTTATGAAACTGAGGACAGGAATTTAAATTAGATTTTTTCACCAGCCAGAATAACTATCGACATTTTTTGTCTATAGTACAAAAATCCGTGCTCTACTGTAGTATTGAAAACAGACTACGAAAATGCCTTCAAGCACAACATGTACAAACTATAGATTGTTTGATAAGGTAACTGAACCATTCAGTATTGCCATACGTACCTGCTGAACATGAACATGACTCCTACAACCTAGTGATTTTCGTTTGAAGCCGGGTTTCCACCGCGAGCGGAGAGGGGGGCCCATTACGGGCTCCGTGTAAACTGCATACCTACTTGTATTTCCACCAACAAATAGTCGAGCGGAAACGACTGAGCCAGCAGAAAGAGTTGAAATGAATTCAAGCTCAGCTCTGTCTCTCTTTTTCACATCAACAGACAAAACTCTTTGTTAGTTAGTGGAGATGTAGGTAAACCTATTTTTCTTAGTAATTTCCCACTCAACACGTTTTAGCCGTGGAAACCCGCTCGACTCGCGCACCGCCGACACACACGGTTCCGTGAAGATAAGTCGAATTAGACCGACTAGTAGTTGAAACTGAAAATGTTAATTAGTAATCGCATTTTTAAAAACAAATTTTATTTTTTTTGAAAATTATAGTATAGACAACTTTTATTCCGATAGCCTACGAGGGCATAATTATCATTTTTTTTAAAATTTATTTCATAAATAACAACACTTAGTATTTTGAAATCTTATTTGTAACGTTGGAAATTATCACGAAATTTGGAGTAGGTACGTTATCATTGTGTAGCGACCGGTAACAAAAGCGTGACCCGGCTGACATACAAATGGCATTTAACCACAAACATGCAGAACAAAGAGAATATTTTGAAGTGAGGCAGTTCCTTCTCTTGCTTAGAAACGTAGGTGCAAGGCCGAGCTTTGGACACACGGATCGATGATAAATAAAACTCGCAATCGATGTATTCAATAAGGTTAACTTCTTAAAGGTAGAGAGGGACTTTAAAATACAAAACAATAATATTCAGTCTTTGATAGGTTCAATGACTTGATAACAAGAGAGAATAGAACCATATAGGAGAAAATTCTATGCTTCTGTGATGTTTATCTAAAACGTATACTTTATTTAAATCTTTTTATTACAGGAAATTCATTAATTTTCGGGAAAGATATTTATTTATTCATATTAGAGACTATGGAAATATTTTCATACAGTTGGTTTATTCTCGTGCTTAGTGTCGCCACCTAAGGATAGGTATCGAGGAAAATTGCGTATTATGTAAAATTAGGAATTACTATATAGATTTCGTAAAATGTTAAAATAATAATATTTTTTAATATTTATTTTTTATAAATATTAAAAAATATTCGATTTAATAAATAATAGTCTAGTCTAATGCGTTTCACTGCTACGCATTGCCCTCACGCAATAGTTATTTAATATGAGCCCACGTACATAACTAATTCGTCGAACATCGGTGACATTAAGCCATAGTAAGCCCTATACTTGAATCAATTAGCCGCCGTATATTATACCCCCTATAAAACACGTTTACGTTTAAACGTACTTACTCTGATAAATTTCAACTTAATGAAACACACACAATATAGTATTTTACGGTAGGTAAGTACCTACTTTAACTAACATAATAATTTATTTATTATAGGTTAATGATTCTCGTGTTGTCACCTTGTTGTGAGTAAAATGCAGCTGTATCGGCAGCTGTGTTTATTTTTGTTAATAACTAGAGTGACAAGTGCAAACAGCAGCATACATTTTAATTCTTTGATCTAATTTCCAGACCGCTGCTGTAAAAAAAATAAGAATTTTCACCGACTTTGTACCTTTTATTTTTACAGTTCACAACACCCGGTCCAGCGTTTCCCGCAACCCTCCCAAGATAGTCGGTCCACCTTGTGGGGGGGGACATGCCCACGCTGAGTCTTCCGGTTCTTATATTTTTTATTTATTTTGAACTTTTAAGTTTGTTGAAACTATAAAAACGCACGCCATTTAAAAGAAAAAAATTCACGCCATTAAGTAATTGTTATTAGTATACCTAAAGCTCTGGGTTTTAGGTGCAGCTGGATAGAATAGGTATACAGAGTTATCTATACCGCGTTAGGTGATGACGACAGAAATTGATGAAACAATTATGTCAGTTATAATAATTCCCTTCATCTAATTTACAAGCTTATTGTAGGATTAGAATTCGATACCTACTCGTAGTCCTCTCATGATACATTACATATCCATATCTACCATCCAAAAACTAGTAAACGCTTATTACGGTAGGGTATCCTGATTTACCGAAAGTTGTTGTGTGGAATAGAAAAAAATATACAGCTCAAAACATAAATTGTGTACATACATCAAGAGATTTTGAATGATCATCAATATTATAAGCACAAATCAAGGCACAAATGATTGAAATAGGTACTATAGCTACAATTACGCGTGCCGTGCCGTGCATCGAGACAGTGTGCACTTGTCGCGACCTACATCCTGCCCGAACCCGCGCACGTTTTTGCTTTGCGCTGCAACAACAATGCCGAACCAAGCCGAGCTCCGTGTTCGACGCAGCCTTTTCGCTCGTTTCTATTAAGATCTCTTACTTTAACAATGCGGACGCCCTCACTTTCATTCGGAACGTGCTCATTTTCAAATAATAGCGTTCGTTTCTTGCAAATCTAACGTAGGCTAAGTAAATACCTTTACCCATCGTGACAAAGTCGTCAAGAAGCCGAAATTTTTTGCAAACACGAATCTAACGGTGTTGCTACGCACATCAGAATTTAACTGTAGTTTCTCTCATAACATGAGTATTTTAATATCCGTAACATAGATTGGGCCAAGCGGTCAATTAGCATCATTGTAAGAGCTCTACGCTCCATTCGTAATCGTGAATAGGTAGATACAGTCAAATGCACGAACGTCAATAGCCACTGCCGGTAAAGAAAGCCGCAATTAAAACTGAAAAGTTGAGATTTGAGTGGATATGAAAGTTAGCGACAATTTTGTCAACAGATTTATCAGTCAAAGTAGGTAAGTGTCAAAGTAGGTATCCAATAATACAGCCGTTGCGTGGTAAGTCTGTACTAAGTTACTTTATGATACATTATCCATCGGTTTCCTTTAGATAATTTAACACCTATTAATATTAACTGGAAGTACCTATAGGTAGTAATAGGCTAGATGACACTGTCAAAAATAAATGACCAAACACTAACCAATGCATAAAACATCTGAAAACACGCGGAAACATCAAATATGTTGTACATCTAATGCTTTCTATGATTTTTAATTACCAGTAGAACCACAGAGTAGATCATTTGATGCTGTGAAACGATGACGTCATAGCTTAGTATTTCATACAATATTCCATGTAACATATGTAACCGATCGTTTTGTCATTTATTAAAAAGTTGCTGATTTGATATGCCAGGAATCTACCCTATTCTTTTATATTTATGAACATTTTGTAATAATGAACATAAAAGAGTACCTATATCACTACACAATCCTAAACGATTAGTTAACCCGGGTACCTAACTACTTAAAACGTTTAAAAAAATCATACCTTTGAAACAATAACATAAATGCATGCAAAAGGATATATCATCTCAATGAAGTGTCGATCTAAATGTAATTGAATCGCGGTTCTTGACCGTCTGTTTTGAAATATTACCCACTTATAAATCTCCATTACCAACTGTCTGCCTGCACTACCTATTCAAGCTCACCTAGTTCTCAGTGAGCAACTCTGACCAGTAACTGGTGCACTTTGATTTTAATATCATACTATTTCGTAAATGAAACAGAATTCATTTAAGAGATTTGGTATTTTTGAAAGCGAATAGTCGCTACGGAGATGAACATCGTGACTAAATCGAAATTGTAGAAGGTCGTGAACTTTTAAAATTTGTTCACCTTGCTGTCCACAAGTTTTGCATGTTTATGTCTGGAAAAATACAGTAGGTAATGTACCTATGTAGATTATAACAAAAAAGTAGGTATATTTGAGCAGTCTAGAAGAAAAAAAGATGTATATCTACCTACATAGATATAAGGTAGCTAACTCATCTGCTTCTCAATGATTGCACTGCACTGCTACAGAGTATTATAATTTAGAGTTCAGATCAGTTATTTATTTATTTATTTATTATATCTACTTGTGTTCAACAACTTCATAGTTGTTTATAAGCTGCCAACATTTGCCTCTCACATGTAAAGTATGTATATTAGGTACCTACTTTTAAGGCTTTCCAAGACGAAAATAAATAATTTACGAATTCTTATTTAGGAATGTAAGAGATTGGCCAGGTAATCAACCAGGTATACGGCAAGAGCGAGAACCTTTTATCACTGCAATAAAATAAGATTGTTACACCTAACAGGTGTCTCGACTTGTAGCGTCCTCGTATCGGTCGATTGGCAGGCAATGTCGCGTCCGTCGGACGGCGGCAACGCGTCGTGGTCTGGTCACTCAGTGAACAGCGACCCGGATCACGGATGACATCGCTGCGTCTGCGCCGTTAATATCAACACTGACATACTTACTTCCGATCTCAGCCGATTTACCGAAACGACAGTATAAATTGGTTTTAGTCGTTCTCGGATAACTACAGAAGTTGAAATACCACTACACCGTGACGCGCCTCATCAACCCACATAATAATTCAAAGGCACATGAATAATGACGATGTACCTATTCATAACGATAGATGGATGATGGATTAAGAAGGTCTTTGTTGCGAAAACTAAAACAGTTCACATGAATCAGTTATTGTTAAAATTTTTTGGAACGTAGGTATACAACAACGATACCTACATAATCAATAATGAATCTATTATTGCTTAACTATAAGTGACATGGATTTTTTCCTTATTTTAGTTTACCCTGTATACATACCTACAGTAGAAATATCCAAACAAACTTCGGCACTCATGTTACGATACGGTGTGACTAAGGAATTGCTGATAAAATCAAGTACGGTGTAATAGAAGGAATCAGCTCATCGATTTCGCAAGACCTCCTGCATTGATGAAACAACTAAATCGCCGATGCAGCTTTACATCATCGCGGTGGACACCGCACCAATATTTCTTTCCCATACTTCACTTTTGGTACTGACATCGACCATCAGACACCTTCTTTAGATTTATTGAATATTGTATTCTTTTAATTAATAAATTAAGTTAAATTAATTGGTTTTTTTTGCATCCTCCGGCTGGAGCCTACGTAATTGGCGCAGTCGGTAGGATCTCGAGTCAGTGCGTGACGCGAACTACAGCGAAGATTTCCGTATATCTAGCCGAAGCGAGTCTCGCGTGACTGACCGGCTTCTGCCAATCGAGATCCCAGAACCTAGAGCTGCAGCCCGGCGGAGTATCAAGACATAGATACAGCAGAGATACCAATAATGCGCATGTAAGTACTTTAGAATCATTCTGGAGTTGCTTCCTTTTTCCTATAAGACTACTTTAATTTATCAAGATTTTCCATCCCAGGCAATCGCGATCCCCTAGGTTAGAAAGAAATAGTAGGTTAGATTCGCACGACGCAAATAGAAATATAAGTACTATGGCCCAGAAAATGGATCAAATTTTAAAAGCACTCAGATTAGTCCCGGAATTTGACGGAAACCCGCATATACTCACTAGATTTATCAAGTTATGTGATCAATTAGTAAAAGAATATTTGGATCCGGAACCGGACAATGAATTAATAAAACTTGCTTTGTTAAATGGCATTTTAAATAAAGTGACTGGAAATGCAGCCCGTTTAATTAACTCAAATGGCATCCCAGATAGCTGGGAAGGCGTTAAAAATGCTCTTAAAAATAATTTCGCGGATCAACGCGATGAGACCTCGCTATATAACGATCTTGCTTTATTAAGCCAAGGATCTTTATCTCCACAAGAATTTTATGAAAATTGTCAAGGCCTATTCAGTACTATCATGACCTATATTAGCTTACATGAAAACGTGGCGAGTACAATAGAATCAAAACGATCACTCTATAAAAAATTAACCCTACAGGCATATGTACGTGGCCTTAAAGACCCGTTAGGATCGCGTATTCGGTGCATGCGACCGGATTCTATAGAAAAGGCGTTAGAGTTTGTGCATGAAGAAACAAATACTATGTATATGCAGCAAAGAAATGAGCACTCCGATCGGAAATCGCAACCTCACGCACAAATGAGCCTGTCTCCGAAATATTCACATGGCCCTATGCCACCAGTAGCATCAACTTCGAGACCGTATGTATTTAATATGCCAGGCCAATTTAAACAGACCCCTTTCCAACCGTTTCAACGTCCCCCACAAATGTGGAAACCTAATTTAAATCAGGTCCCTATATACTCGTATAGAGGTCCTACGCGTACTCAGCAAATGCTTGCTGCACCGCCTCCTAATTACAGACCCCAGAGCAACGTCTTCAGAATTGCTCCTAAGAATCCACCACCTAAGTTAAATAACTCGGTGCAACCAATGAGTGGCGTCAGTCATTACGTCACGAAAACCTTACCACCTAGTGGACATGATTGGACTAAGTTTGGAAACCCGCCACCGGTAAATTATTTTAAATCTCGAGAAATTAATTTTAATGAATGTTACGAGAATCAATATGAACCCTATTATTATTCCGACTCTTACAATCATGACTGCTATGAATATCCTGAGTATGTGTGTGATAATGATGAACGCCAATACACTGAAACATATTATTCGAACCCACCTGAAGGACCTCATGATGATGTTCCTCCTAATGAACATGAGGATTTTCAGCAGGTCTCGAAATCAGAAAAGCCAAAATAGAACTTAACTTACAGACCCAAAGACAATTACCGTATATACAGATATCCAATCCTCCAATCAAGCTATTGATTGATACAGGTGCCAATCAATCATTTATTAGCCCTGATGCAGTAAATAAATTCTATCCATCCTTGCCATGGAATTATGATCCTTTTGAAGTGTCTAATGTGCATGCTACGACTCGTAATGATTATTCTATAACCTTGCCTTGTTTTCAGGAATTTAATGAGAATGACGACGTTACCTTTTTCATTTATAAATTTCACGACTATTTTGACGGTTTAATTGGTTTGGATCTTTTAAGTAAGTGGGAATCAAATATAGATTTAAAAGCTAAAGAACTTATCACTCGTCAGGCATCGAATTCTATTATTATGTATGATTCGCGAAACTGTAATTTGTATGAAGATATAATTCCGGCCCACTCATCAAAATTGATTAGAGTACCGATTAATATTCATGATGGTGATGCATTAGTTCCCGAACAATCCATATCGAATTGCATAATTGGTGAATGCATAACTAATATCAGTAAAAATCGTGGTATTATTGAAATCTCTAATCTCACTCAGAATGACGTAATCTTTTCCATGGATCAACCGGTTAGTGCGTCAGTATTTAATACCGAGTGCAAACGTACTAAACAACTGTCGTCTCGCGCTGATGAAGTTTTATCTCGCTTACGTACCGATCATTTAAATATTGAAGAACGTGCTAACTTAGAATCACTATGTGCTAAATATGCCGACGTATTTTATATAGAAGGGGAAGCTCTTACCTTTACTAACCGGATTAAACATCATATTCGTACAACTGATGAAGTTCCGATTTATACGAAAAGTTATAGATATCCATTCGTACATAGGCAGGAAGTACGCGATCAAATAACAAAGATGCTAGATCAAGACATAATTAGGCCTTCAGAATCTGCATGGAGCTCCCCCATATGGGTGGTTCCTAAGAAAGCTGACGCATCAGGTAAAAAGAAGTGGCGTCTTGTAGTTGATTTCAGGAAACTTAATGAAAAAACCATAGATGACAAATATCCGATCCCAAACATAACTGACGTCTTAGACAAACTAGGGAACTGCCATTATTTCACTACGCTAGATCTCGCTAGTGGATTTTATCAGGTGGAAATGGACCCTGAAGATATTTCCAAGACCGCATTCAATGTTGAGCACGGTCATTTTGAATTTTTGAGAATGCCGATGGGACTCAAAAATTCTCCATCGACATTTCAAAGAGTCATGGACAATGTCCTCAGGGGCCTTCAGAATGTAATTTGCCTAGTTTATTTAGACGATATAATAGTTTTTAGTACCTCATTACAAGAGCACATGGATAACCTTGAAAAAGTATTCAAAAGACTGCGAGAATCGAATTTTAAAATTCAACTGGATAAGTCTGAGTTTTTAAAATTAGAGACAGCGTACTTAGGTCATATTATTAGTAAAGACGGTATAAAGCCAAACCCAGACAAGATCACTGCGGTACAGAAATTTCCACTACCTAAAACACCTACGGAAATAAAGCGTTTTTTAGGCCTATTAGGATACTATAGGAAATTCATACCTGATTTCGCTCGTATCACAAAGCCCATGACTCAGTGTTTAAAGAAGGGATCCAAAGTCACGTATAACGATTCTGACTATCTAAGTTGTTTTGAGAAATGTAAAACCTTATTAACTAACGATCCGATTTTACAATACCCCGATTTTACTAAAGAGTTTGTTCTAACAACCGATGCATCAAATTTAGCGATAGGTGCAGTCCTTTCTCAAGGGCCTATAGGTTCCGATAAACCGATTGCATATGCTTCACGAACTTTGAATACTAGTGAAATAAATTACAGTACAATAGAAAAAGAGCTTCTCGCCATAGTCTGGGCAACTAAATACTTTCGCCCGTATTTATTCGGCCGTAAATTCAAGATAGTAACTGATCATAAACCTCTACAATGGATAATGAATCTTAAGGAACCAAATTCAAGATTAACACGTTGGCGACTTAAGCTTAGTGAATACAATTTTACTGTTATCTATAAATGCGGTAAATATAACGTTAATGCCGATGCTCTCTCTCGGATCGAAATTAATAATGAAGATGTAAGTTCTGTCGCGGTCAATCTGTCTGAAAATGCTCACTCAAAATCAGGATCATCCACAGATACAGCCCAATCTGAAAGAGCACTTTCAACCACAGGGTCCTCTACTCTTACTGTACACTCAGATGCTGAAAGTCCTATTTTAGAAGTGCCCATATCAGATGAACCCCTTAATAAATTCAATAGGCAAATATGTTTTACTATAGTGGGTGATATAAAGAAACGCGCAACAGTTACTAAGCCATTCGAAACCCATACGCGTACATCCGTTCAACTATCCGAATCGAACCTCGAGGAAGACGTTATCAATGCCATAAAAGAATATGTTAACCCCAAAGTGAAAACAGGCATTATTATATATCCACATACAGCAATGTTCAAAATAATCCCTATCATTCAAGATAAATTTAAAAGTTCCGCTATGAATCTTATCTTAACTAAAACCGAGGTAGATAATGTGAAGGAGTATTTGCGTCAGCAGGAAATTATACAGAAATACCACGAGGGTAAAACTAACCACCGCGGTATAAATGAATGTTACTTAGCGCTATCAGGGAAATACTATTGGCCAAAGATGAAGGAACATGTTGCAAAGTACATAAACGGTTGCAATATATGTGGTCAGGCCAAATATGATCGTAACCCTGTAAAACAGAAATTTTGCATTGTACCACCCCCTACGAAACCCTTTGAGATATTACACCTTGATGTATTCACTGCCCAAAACGAAAAATATCTTACCTTGGTAGATGCCTTTTCCAAGTACGCTCAAGCATACTATCTCCGAGATGGTACAGCGATCAGTGTAGTGCAAGCCCTTCTAAAGTTTTGTACTCACCATGGTGTCCCATTGACAATAGTGACAGACCAAGGTCCGGAGTTTACGAATCAGCTCTTTTCTGAATTTGTAAAATTGCATAAAATACAACACCATAAAGTACTTGCTCATAGCCCTAACGATAATGGAATAATAGAACGTTTTCATTTAACCATCCTTGAACACCTTAGAATACTAAAGTTAGAACAGAAAAATGAATCTGTTATTAATCTTATGCCTTACGCCCTTCTAGCCTATAATAGTTCAATCCATAGTTTCACTAAGTGTAGACCCTTAGAAATAATAACCGGCCATTTTGACCCCAGAGACCCAATAGACATTGATCTATCGAAACATTTACTTCAACAGTATACACAGGAACATAAGAAAATGGTTGTTAAGGCATACGGTATAATAAACGAGTCCTCTTTGCATGATCGTACAGTACTTACCGAAAATAGGAATAAAGATCGTGAACCTGAAAAGGAATACAACCCTGACCAATCTATATATGTACGTAATCCCATGGCAAGTCGACAAAAATTAGCACCACGTTATACACATGATACAGTTTTGGCAGATCTCCCCATTCACATATATACTAAAAAGAAACGCGGACCCGTAGCCAAAGCACGCCTGAAAAGAACACCAAAATCTTCATTGTTACAGGATACTTCTGCCGATAGTGTTCTGCCTGGTACGAGCGCAGGACGTAACAATTGAAACATTAGAAGATGGACCCGGTTTGCTTCCCTTTAACTTAGGCCCTACCAAATTAATATCCCATTATCATTCTTTTCTTCAAACTATTGAACTTGACGACATTCACTTTAAAATTGAAACGGTAAAATCGCAGCTGAATGAACTTAGACCTCAACTTAATAATAAGACTTTATCATTATACGAGCCACATATTGAATATCTGTCTGATAAAATTGAAAAGGTTTCTGAACAATTGCATTCGTTTGAACCTAATCGTATTAAACGAGGACTCATCGACGGACTCGGTTCAGTCATTAAAAGTATTTCAGGAAATCTAGATTATACAGATGCTATTAAGTATAACAATGCCATTAAAGTACTTCAGAATAACGAACATAAATTAGAAGCTGAAATTAATAATCATATAAGTCTGACTAAAGATTGGACATTACGTCATTCTAAGATATTAGATAGTATTGTAGAGAATCAGAATAAAATAATATCAGTTTTAAAGGTTATTATGAAAAGCGATAGTACCAAAGAAACTGATTTAATTAAGTATGCTCATTTAGCTCAGCATTTTGTAATATTAAGCGATAATATAGAATCCTTATCGGAGGAGCTGTATAAGTTAGGAAATAATTTAGCCTTTATTCGTGCATCGAGCACATCTCATTCTATTCTTAGCCTAGGATCACTTAGTAACATGATAAGTAAATTGAGAACATTATATTCTAAAAAGGAAGTTCTAGAAATAGATCTTAGAAATTATTATGACATTATTAAGTTAGGATATTACTTTATCGATAATCAAATAGTAATCGTCTTTAAGGTGCCGATTGTCTTTCCTGAATCCTTTGACCTATATAAACTATCCATTGTCCCCAATAAATATCATAAAGTCCTTATTCCAACTTCACCCTATATAGCAATTCATGGAAACGGTTCTATGTACATAGAGACAGAATGTCCTAAGATCAATCTGTGGTATCTCTGCGAAATAAAACCTAGCTACAAAATTGGAAGTCAACCTAAATGCGTTCCACGGTTAATCAAACAACAGCAACTGGATTCATCCTGCAAATTCAATTCAATTATCCTGGAAAAAGAAGCTATAGAACAACTAGACGACAAGCATTACACACTATGCTTTCCAAACCCAACTAAAGTACAGACATCGTGTGGCCAAGATCAATATAGAACTCTTCAAGGAAGCTATTTAGCCGTAGTCCCACACAACTGCCTGCTGAAGACATCAGAATTCACTATAACTAATACCGATAACCGTATCAAGGGACACGTAATGAAAATAATTGGAATCCCACATATGAAAAATTATGCAAGACTAGACGAAGAACCAAGTATTCAACTCAATTCTATAAATCTAGAGTATCTGCATGATAGTAACTCTAAAATATCATTGCAGACACCAGTAAAGATAGATCAAGCTATGGACCAGACTATGTATCACACTACGATACCTATCTACTTCATTCTATCAAGTTCATTTATAATCATTTTAATAATTGCGGCCCGCCGTTACAACTTATTCGACTGCAAGAAAATCGAACCTCCGACGACAAAGTCTGAAGATTCAGAACAACCAAATGTTCCCCAAAGAATTAAAGTAAAACCTGAAGAGATAGAATTGAACCCAGCAACATTTTTACTGAACGTTAAAAAATAGTCGCTGTTCTATGGGGGGAGGTGTTACGATACGGTGTGACTAAGGAATTGCTGATAAAATCAAGTACGGTGTAATAGAAGGAATCAGCTCATCGATTTCGCAAGACCTCCTGCATTGATGAAACAACTAAATCGCCGATGCAGCTTTACATCATCGCGGTGGACACCGCACCAATATTTCTTTCCCATACTTCACTTTTGGTACTGACATCGACCATCAGACACCTTCTTTAGATTTATTGAATATTGTATTCTTTTAATTAATAAATTAAGTTAAATTAATTGGTTTTTTTTGCATCCTCCGGCTGGAGCCTACGTAATTCTCATACAAACAATAACCCTATGTATCTTTATGTATATATATATCCTCACTTTCGTCGATTATTATCACAAAATCTGTCACATCCCTCGGTGAAACATGTCACCAAGAAATAGTACCTATACCTAAGGCGGGAGGATATCGAATATCGTATCTATCTAGGTCGTGAATCCCTAAACATCTTTGGTCTATCCAGCTGAAGCATTTTTGATTTATCCACCACTAGTATTACGCCGCGGGTTCACCCGCGATCCCCTATTTTACACCCTAGGGGTCAAAATCAAAATCAAAATCAAAATCTCATTTATTCAGTTTAGGCCCTAATAAGGCACTTATGAATGTCAACAGTTACAATTTTTAGACTCTACTACCGGTTCGGAATACACTTGAACTGAGAAGACTCCGGCAAGAAACTCAGCAAGGCTTCTTTTTTTGTGGATCTTTTTTTTTTTGAATTTATGTAATTACAGTTGTTGTTTTAAATATACATAAACTTCATACAATTATCACTTGGCCAGGGGGCTGCAAGTGCAGAGGGAAGCTACTACAACCATATATTCTTGTCTTCTATGTAATGAGCCACCTTATAGTAGGCCTTGTCAATCAACTTATGTTTAACATACTCTTTGAATCTATTATAAGACATCTTAGTTACTTCATATGGGATTTTATTATAAAAGCGAATGCAGTTCCCGAGAAAAGACTTATTGACTTTCGCTAGCCTGAATCTAGGTGTAACAGTTTTATCTTTATTTCTTGTATTTAGGTTATGGCGGCTACTGTTTGTGTCAAATAGATTTAAATTTTTACGGACAAACATAATATTTTCAAAAACGTATAGCGACGGTAAGGTTAAAATGTCAAATTCCTTAAACCGAGTACGTAAGGATTCGCGAGGACCCAAGCAATAGATTGCACGAATGGCCCTTTTCTGCAAGATAAAGATAGATTCCAAATCCGCAGCCGAGCCCCATAGCAGAAGACTGTAGGACATTATACTATGGAAATACGCAAAGTAAACCAACCTAGCTGTAGCCACATCTGTTATATGTCTAATTTTTCTAACTGCAAAAGCGGCGGAACTCAATTTACTAGCTAAGCTTTCTATATGAGGACCCCATTGTATTTTACTATCTAATGTTATGCCGAGAAAAACTGTCCTATCAACTAGTTCGAGTCTAACATCATCGACTAGGACATGACTGTCATTCCTAGCAACATTGGGGAGAGTAAACCTTATACACTTAGTTTTAGAGGAATTAAGCATGAGATTATTGGCCGCAAACCATTTCGATATAGTGGATAACGTGTTATTGAGTTGCGTAAGTTCTGTGTCTTTTCTATCCACTTTAAAGATTAGAGAAGTGTCATCAGCAAATAAAACTATATCGCACAATTCATTTACCATATAGGGCAGATCATTGATGTATGCCAAAAACAAAAATGGGCCTAAAATTGATCCTTGAATTGAATTTTCAAAAATCCTTTCTTAACGTAGTGCCTACGTCATAATAGCTATCTGTAGGTAGGTATGCCAAGTCCGATCCGTGGTTTGAGCTGTTCGTTGATAAATCAGTCAGTCACGCTTTCCTTTTCTCATTCCTTCCCTTCTCTCCTTTTATCATAAATAGTATTCGCAGCACACGCTTAGGTAATAATTACTATTATAGGCAAATTTATGACACTGGGTTACATTATTGTCATTTTCGTAGGGATCTCTAATAAAATAGAGCTCATTTTACTCGCTGATAATGTAACTTACTGCAGGTGAAAGATTTTTTAAAATCAGTTAAGTAGTTTTTGAGTTTATCCATAACAAAATGAAATCTTTTTCTTTATAGTATGTATGTCAGTCTAGAAAACAACCCTCAAACAGGAGCAGCTGGAGGAAATATTCAGACGGGTGTGTACCTACTCCGTCCGACATTGAATGCGCTCGAGAAAGGAAACAAAGATTGCTTGTGTCCGTGTCCAGAACTCTTCGTCTTGGGTTCTTTAATATCGGCTTTGAGGTTACGCAAGACATGATCCTAAAAAAACATGGTGGTTTTAGCTGGAAATTAGAAGCGCCATGTCATCACCATATGTGGACATCCTGTATGCAGTCAGGACAGTCGAGTAAGTATTTAAAAGTTACTAGTGTAGGGACAATAACTAAAATAAAAATTAAGCTTATACTGCAGATTACTAATCGATATTATACCTACATTCCTATAATAGTCTGGCACCTACCGACAAGAGAGAGGTGACCGCAAGGACAGAAAACATACACACACATACACCTGTGACCTAAACTATCGATTAAGCTCCGATTTCCTGATCGCGAAAAAATGTGGCCCACCTGCTTTGAGTGGCCCGAGGCGAGTAGCCGGCATGATACAGTAGTATATGACAGAGCAGTTGGCGGGCACCACCTATGCGCAACGCAGGTCGTGGGTTCGATTCCCATCCAGGATAAACATTTGTGTGCATGAAAATGTGTGTTTGTCCGGAGTCTGGGTGTAATTATCTATTTAAGTATGTATTTACAAAAAAAACTAGTACCTAAGTATATGTAGTATATCAGTTGTCTGGTATCCATAGTACATGTAACCATGTCTGAAGAATGCCCCAGGATATATTTATTTATTATTATTATGCTAGTTACCTACTGATGGATATAATGTGACTGAAAATTAATGAAAATGTTTTAGATTATACTATTTACCTATCTTGGTGCGGGTAACAGTAGCCAGAGATATATGAAAATGAATCATAGATTAAACAGATGTAATGTATTGCAAAGAAACTCGCACCAAGCTACGCGTTTATAACGTTAATAGTGTAAGTAAAGTACCCTTAATTATGATAGTAGTAGAGTAGTAGTAATAACTTAATTGCAACATTTTTTATTGATAACTTAGTAGATATTAATCCTATAGAGTAATATTACAATAATTATATTTTTTAAAAGATAAGCCTTAACTTGAAATGGTTTTATAAGTTATCACCACGAAATAGTTATGAAAGATAACTGGCCGGTAAATTTGGTTTAATTAAATTTAAGATTTTAATAAACATTTTAAAGTAATAATCCCTCGCTTCCCTCTAAATCCCAATCGCGCGCCACGGCCCTAGGATTTGAGTAACTACTTGCTTGTATGGACAAATCGTCAAAGTGGGGAGGGTGAGGACTGAGGAGATTACTAAGGCCAAAGCCAAATGCCAATAATTACAAATAAACGGCACAAGAGTTACTTGTCTCCACCCCATCCCTTACAGCTAAACTTTAACGTTTTGAAAAATCTGAACAATATATAGGTATATATATTGCTCTAGTTATGGGATTCCCAAATTATTTTCGGCAAGAGACCCTTTTCCACAACAAACTGATACCTCAGACCCCTATAGCCAAATTACTTTAAAAAGGCTTATTATTTTCCAGGCGACTAAATACTTAAAAGGCAACTAATTATTTGCGACTAATATAAAAAACTATGCTTTTTAGTGCCTTTCAAGGCGGTTCTATTTTTTGTTAAAAGTTTTTTTTATAATTAATAATTTGACGAATCAATCGAATTTATTTTTGCGTACTTTTTAAATGATAGGTATTATTCAAAGATATAAGTTATAAACAAAAAAAGTACTATTCAAAAAATATTTATTATTTTTGTGCATAATAACCGAATCATTGTTCACGTCTTAACGGCAAAATATTTTCATTTTAATTCAGGCAAATAAGTATTTTTTTATGAATTAAGTAGATATCTACTTACTTTTAATACGATTTTTTATTGCAATATTAATTAAAATATATATCCAGTTTTTAAAAGCCACATAATTAATGTCGGAGTTAAATCTGTCTTGTATGTACTACATCATAACAATAGTGAAAGTGTAGGTAATTAAAATGTCGCATGAATTAGTTAAGACGTTGTTGGGAGCTTTCTCGCCTGAATACAAAGATCGGAATCAATAAGAATACTATGAATCATAAGAATACACTTCACAACGTGTTAGAAAGTATTGTGCTTCACCTCACCTCTGATTCCCATGTGTCTTTGGCGGTTCGTGATTTTCCCTCCTTCATATTTCCAGAGAACGTCATTGCACCGATCCTTTGTTCCGGCCGTTGCACTTTTACACTGAGACCCTAAAGTAAATTTTCACTAAGGTCACACCGTACACTGTCAACAGGTTTAAAGATACACTTTATAATTGATCACTGTCGCTTTCTGTAATATTTTGCCGGATCGTTAAATATAGTGTAAACATTGTGCGCGCGAGAGTGGAGCCGGCTGCAGCAGAGCGGCGACGCGGTTGATGTCTGCTCCCTCGATCGGTCTCGGTGGGGACTGGACTGACACTCGACCGGTAGTCGAGGAGCGCGCCCGTACCCGCGCTCGCGCCGCGGTAACGGGTACGCACAACAGTTAACTTTCTCTCAGACCAGTCGCACGACCATAAGTTAGCGCCATCGAAAGTCGCCATCAGTACAGCCGCACGGGTCAAAGCCTCCATTCATTAATATTTTATTACTACCAGAAACAATACCCCATCGTCAGTATCTTATGTACTCAAAATAAGTAAATATTTTATTGATGTTTTTGAGACAATGATCCATGAATACGTCTATTATTTTATGAAATTCAGTAGGTACCTACTTCGGGAATGGGTCGAAACAAAAACAATGTAGTATAAAACTTAATGTATAATCATGATATTTACAGACTTATTTTTTATATAAAACAAGTAATTTTATGGCTATCAATATATACTTATTACAACAAGTCATTAATAATTTACACAATATTAAAAAATAAAAGCAACAGAGGGTCTACTACGAAAAACGATACACGATAGTTCGATCATCTTTGTCAAATTATTAACCAATAGACATACACTAAATTTACGTCTCGTCAGTTTGCTGCAATACTATTGGTTAATAATTTGTCAACGATGCGATGATTAAACTATCGTGTATAGTGTTTCGAAGTTGGCTCTCGGTATACAGATTACTGAAGATAGCAGTTATAAATTGCAATAGCACAAAAAATACGCGCGATATCAATGGAAATAAAAGAGATTCCATAATTTACACCATAATTAAATTATATACAGGCATGATTTCAAAAGAATGTTTATCGATATAATTGTTTTAGAATATTTTCTAACATTTAATAGATTATATTGCCAAAATTATATGCATATTATATAACTGGCTAAATAACACTTAAGATTTTTTTTTTATTTATTAATTTGCAATGGAGCCAATTATATTGAAACTATTAAATCTCTATAAAGTATCGCTTAATGTTATAATATTAACAAGGTATCATCAGACAAAATACTTTTAAATACAATCCATCATAAAATCGATAAAATGAAAAAGAAATACTATATCAGCACTTCAAATTATTAAATTATATAATGTTAGGTTACCATTTAGAATAAGTGAAAACACAAACGAGGAAAATACTATTACATAACACAGAGACACTAAAATAGGACAATCGTATCACAATTTATCGTTAAAGCAACAATATAGCTACTATATCATACAAGAATATCTGATGTCTACTTGTGATGTGTGGAGCTGGTTGGACTACTTCACCTCGAACAATCATAGATATCCAACATCACACATGCCGCAATATATACATACATATTATGTATTATATAAATGGCAATATATGAGCTAAAAAAATTTAGTTGAGCCTTAGATCTTTGGAAATCTGAATGTCTTATTTATATAATAATAATAATATATCGATAAACTTCTACATTTTACCTTAACATTTTTAATTGCAAATCTAACAAAATCGTTTAGAAAAATAAGTCGTCATTTTGGCTTCCACTTTATTCTATAATGGAATGGTCTCAAGAATAACCATTATATTCACATTGTTTTTGTTGGTTGCTATCATAGTTTTGTATAATGTACTGTGATTACGTACTGACTTAACATGAGAATAACTATACCTCATGTAAAGTGAATGTATCTAACTGATGCAAAGTACGTGTTATCAAATTGACCATAGTTCCCTTTGATATAATACACAAATACTGTTCAACACCTTCGTATTGCAGATATAAGTCCCGAACAAGAACTGGTACGAATCGATATTCGAAAACACGTCACACAGAATGGCACTGCTACAGAACAAACGCATCACTTTTATACATAAAAAAGAAATTGTATTTATAACTGATTCTTACCTATGAGTAAAAAGACTAAAAAGAAGTTACCTATACAGTAATATAAAAATGTTCTCAACACTTACATGAAATATTTTTTTATACTTCAGTCAAACAAGCTGACAGCAGTATTATTGCTCGTTAATATTTATATTCAAGTTAATTTATAATCATATAACTTTTCGACGTGAACGAAATACTATGTATTAAACCAATTATCATAGTGTAATCTCAGAAGGCGTTATATTTATTAATTTAACAGCTACAGCTTTATAAGAGCTTATTACTCGAACTCGATCATTAATTAATATTAGTCCTTCACTCAAAACTTCGTTTGACTTTGAATAACTTATGCCTAGTCGAATGCTAGACTAGACTTGGCTAGCTAGAGCGACTTGAGGATTAACAACTTGTTCCCGCCGAGGTTGCTCGTGTCGTCGTACGTACAGAAAGGACGTAATAAAACCTATCTATTCAACTCGCATTACATTGAGCTCATTCTCTGCGTCATCACTATCCATTAATAACATCTATGTAGTGCGTATAGTAATCACCGAGACTTTCCCTGTACATAGGATTCGCATTACTGGATCAGTAGGTATGTCTTCTTAAAATCAATCATCACAAACACAAAATATAACTCTCTGCACTTGCCCCCTTATGACTAACTTCAACGCCAATCACAATCCCTTTCACGTTTTAGTACCCATTAAAACGAAAGATTTAAATGTAAAATATTGCATGTTGTTACTGCCAGCTGTTGTCTGCATTCAATTACACTACCGATTTAGTTTATTTAAAAATGAATCGCGTTTTCTATCCCAATTAAAATCGCTGCTAATGACTACATGACGCATACATGATTTTTACCTATTAGCAGATCAATAGTTTAAGCACTTACATGACCGATTGACAAGAATAATCCAAAAAGGATATTATTCAGATGAATTATGACATGTACCTAGTAGCAGAATGGCCAAGCGTATTTGATTGATATAAAAACATCTGCTATCCAATATATTTTTGTTCTTTGCGATTTAATAGTATCAAATAGAGCCCATGTAATAGGTATATTTAAGATTTTTTAGATTAATTTTGATGGATCTTCTTAGGTGTTAGCGCCAGACAACTCAAAGAGACATACAAACGAACCCTTTTTATTATAAATACTGATGGCAATAAAATTATGTAATATAGATGGTATGTCAGAGCAGTTGCAGTGTTTGAAAGACATATTATTTAAGAATTTAATGTTATAGTTTAGCAAACTTACAAAAGCATTATATTTTCCAAATTAAATTTGTTCGTTGTAGATGTAGTTTGTGCAATGCATAAAAGGATTGTAAAATGAAATGTGATGCATTATCCAATGTCAAGAAAATGTATCAAATTGACATGTGGAAAACATTGATTGATTCTTGCAGTAGAAATGCGCGACTTTGTTTGATATGTTATTATGCTTTTCATGATACCTTTGTGAGCAAACCTACAAATATAAATAATTAAACTAACCGATAAATTGATACAAATAAAAGTAGTTTTTCACAGGGTTTAAAATATTTGATTAATAATTAAATCAATGTATAGTTCAGTCGTCGATATCAAAATTGAATACACACATGCCACTGACATAACACCTACGATCACGATCGTAACCCCAAAACCGATACTACACAATATCTGTGGGAATCGAATAAATTGGATCTCAAATGTGTAGTTAGCATTACTCATCTGAAGTAATCAGTATTCAACAATTGATTGGAAGTCTGTAGTATATTATTATACGGGTTATAAGATTCATCACTACATTAAGTGAGATGACTTAATTAAAAACCTGTTTGCATTCAATGCCAATGAGTAGAGCAAGCAAACGGTTCGTCGCTCGCCGCCTGTTAACAATTACACTACAATACAACACTCAACATATGAAATAATTTGTCGAAAATATTTAATTGTGACCAAACATAATACAGAATAGTGCAAAATAAATAAATATTCATAATCCAATCTAGCTTAATGACTACGAAGCTAAAAGCTAGCAATATAAGAAAAATCAATCACAAGTTTACAGAACAATATTTGATGGATACGTCTCACATATCAAAATTCACAGAGTTTGAAAGCGCATAATCTCCACCACAATAATCAGTATCACTAACCTTTCTCGAAGGTCAATTCAAAGAATGTATAGGTACGCTTAGAATACGTCAACTTAACATAAAACGATACCATTATAATAATAATAAAATTGTACTCGGCAATAACTACGATACAATAATAGGTAATTTAAAAACAAGATTGCACTCACGGTACGCATTTACAAAAATTGTAACGTCAAAACAGCAGTATAACGCAACTTTAGAATATTCAACACTTTACCGATGCGTTTTGGTAAGTTATTGCATATAAATCTTCCGGCGGATCGGAAGAAGTCAATATAAATAACATTAAAAATCACAGGTGCGGCCACGTTCAATGGTCGAGGAAGATGCATAGTTCCGTTGTTGTGTGGGTGTGTGGGTGTGTGGGTGTGTGGGCGCGTGCGTGTGCGCGGGCTGGCTCAGCCGGCCGCCCGCGCGCCCCGCGCCCCGCCCCGCCCCGCTACCGGACCCGGACCCGGACCCAGACCCGGTCCCTGTTCCTGTCCCGTTCTAAGGCACAGCCGTCATGGTCTATGGAATCTGTGCCCAACACAACACACCACACAAATTACATTACATATCATTTTTTATACAACGAAGTCAGTAAAAGTATGCTCCTTAGGCTCACCGTATGATATCTACTGGGTGTAGTAACAAAAACTGAAACCATATATTCTGTACGTTATTTTGGATACCTTAGCGTTAAAATGTTTCGTAGGTTTTTTCTCATCCTGTATCTGTATGTAGCCAACATCGTGCGTCCTAGTAAATTATGGCATGGTCGCTTATCTATAGAAATATAAAATTCTTTGGGAGGCGCTCAATTAGCTTGTACACTTTACTCGGTGGTCTATGGGTGACACATCAAACGGCAAACCTTTATATGCAATAAGCTTCCGCCTCGCTGTTTAACCGTCGTTCCTGGGACAAAAAGTAGCCTAGGTTTCCAACCCTACTAGTAATGCAGTGCTGTAGATCAGTTGCTCCGTTAAAACGAGGAGCAAATACAAACTAACTTACAATTTTATTGGAATTTTAAAGAACGCGGAATAGGATGATGTCTGCATTCGACAATCTGCCACCTTGCAGTGTGGCTTCGGACCTTGATATGAAGGTAAATCAAACAGTACTATTAAAATGTCAGTAAGCTCATACCTAGTGAGATGCTTGCTATCTTCGTGTACTGCCATTTCTGAGCTCTTAAACTCGTTGAGCTCTCGTCTGATGGCGGCCTTGTCACGCGGCGTTAAGCGTGTCCACGGCTTGTCCGCTCGACGGTCGTAGTCATGCGCCTGTTATACATACACAATATTAACAAAACAATAAAATTGGTGTACAGCTAATATAACCAACCAAACATAGAAGTTATGGTTTGTTTCAGAATTATAAACCAACGAAATAATCTAAAAGATTAAATTTCTATAAATATGAGATTGAATTATATATTTATTTATTTATACCTGTGTAACTTCAATGTAGTCACTGAAACGAATAATTTTCTTCTCCTTCAATTCATCTACTGTGGGTCGGAAACTGAGTTTGCGTAGCAAGTACCGCTTCTTCTCTTCTTTTTGCTTCTTTTCCTCGGCAGGTGACTGACCTGTATAATATGAAACATAACTAGGGTATAGATAGATTATTAACGTATGCAATTGACATCGTTATAAAGAAAAGAAAGGAGTCACAGTAAAAGTAAAACAATATTAACACAGAAACAATTGTCAAATTGATACATTAGTTAAACAAAACTTAATAGGCCAGTGATGGTTCATATAGGGTGGATGATACATGAATTCGATGTGAGTGATAATAGAATGAACTTTACTTTTGAGTATGTTCCTCTCGACGAGCTCCTCGGCGGTGGGCCGCATGGACAAGCGGCGGATGAGTCGCGCTCCTATCGCCTCCCACGACTCTTGCCGCTCGTGCTCGCTTTGCACCACCAGAATATTTCTGAACAAAACAACACACAAATCACTTGTAATGACCGTGTTTATCTTCGTACTATGTAGTTCACACTGACGTAACTTTCTCTCTGAGGTTGCACAGTATACTAACAATAAAATTTATTCTATACAGTAACGCGCGCCCACTGGCAGCCGACCGGCAATATAAAATTTGCCAAAGCTTGTACGAGGCTGAAAATGTTTTCATAATATCCGATTAACATACACATTGGCTATGTCCCAAGACACGAAATCTAGACTAATTTCAATTAATACGTTGGGGTTGATTAGTGATACCACAAGTACGAGAGACAAGAATACAGTAAGTGTAGATATAAGTGGTATCACCAAATCTATAAATAAAAATTCAACATTTTTTCATAGAGCGTAGCGTTCTCGAGGTTAGCAATGTCAGTGCCAAGAGCGACGAGCTGACAGAAACAGGAAGAAATAAAACTATGATAACAATGAGTGAGTGACGGTTACAAAAATATACTCCCAGCCGTGCATTGTCGCCAGGCGGTCACTAGTGCAAGGCAACTAATAGTATTACGACTCATTGCGTAATAAAGTAGTTTATCAAAGTAACACTTTTTTTAGTGAAGAATGATATAGGTATGCTAATATAGCCACAATTATTGTAAGTATTCTATGTTGTATTGCATGGTTAGATTAGAAGTTTCGTATTTTAATATTTATGTACTCCAGTCCAGTGTATCTATACCTAAAAGAAATCTTATGCTAATTTTGGGTCTTTAATAATGTCGGTCGTGTCGTGCGTGTGACATTGATAATTTTCTATCAACGTGACGCGGGAGGAATGTTTTGAAACCCAATATCGTATGGTTTCATAAATAAAGCTTTTTGTATTGTGATATTGTTTCCTTTTCAAGAATGACCATAAACATGCGAGTGTGTTATTTTAGGTGCAATTCAGAAAAATATGTCAATGAAGGTGCTGTCAACGATTCATCTTGTTTCACGTTTAGACAAAGCATATCTAACACGCAGTCAAATAATCTTTATGAATGTATGTAAACACTCGTCTATGAATTTTATTTAGAGGCCACATTTTTGCTACATAATGTAACAATTAAATTAAATGTCGTTAAATTATTTGCTATTGTTATTTATACAGCAAATATAAATGAAAAAAAATTGTTAGTATATCATAAACACCAAACGTTATTTTACACGACATCATTTGATCGCAATCTCAACAAAAATGGTAAGTAATGATTGGGCCCAATGTAAGGTAACATTGGACATCTCGTACATGTATACAGGTTTTAGGAGCACCATGTCTAAGTGCAGCTGGGATACACTAGTATAAATAACTATTGGCCATATATGTAAATCCCAGCTGCATTTGAGACTTGGAATATATATCCTACTAATATTTTAAATGCGAATGTTTGTGAGTATGGATGTATGTTAGTTACTCTTTCACGCAAAAACTACTGAACGGATTTGGATGAAATTTGGAACACAGATAGTTCTTAAGATGGATTAACACATAGGACACTATTTATCTTGGGAAAACAAGATCCCTCGGGAACGCGGGTGAAACCGCGGGGCGGAAGCTAGTATTTGTATATAGATATTCAAACTTAAGGGATGTTGGCTGGCCAGATGGGTTATTACAGTTACTACAGTGTGTTACGGATTCTTCATCGATAAATTATGTTATACTCGAACCGATCACTTTCGCTGCAGCCTCCAATGGCACCAGCATGGTATTATCTACCTAATAAAGCATAATTCTGTATTATATTTATTTATTTGTAAGTATATCTGTTTGTAAAGTTCTCACGGCTGCACTACCGAACGGATATTGATTTTTAGTATTGGAAACTCGTAGGAAGATATAGGCACATGACACATCTGGTAGGACGAAAATAATAATATACCTGTTGATAAGTTCCTGTCGGTCCGGGCGTAGCGCAAGTTTAATGTTGAGGCTCTCCTTGCGCGCGAGCTTGGCTGCGACGCGCTCGGACTCGCTGGGATAGTCGTCGCGGTACTCGACTGTGTCGTACGGACGTGCGTTTTCCTTGTTCTCCGCCGCGTTGCCCACGCGCACCGGACGATTACTACTGTTGTATAAACATTTGCTAAATTCAATTCTAGATTTTTTTTTCTGATAGTGTTTACTGACGGTTCGACTACAATTTCGCCATAGTTAATGATAATGTGTGTTATTTGATGAAATTTTGTGTAATGGTCTGTGCGCTATTTTCATCGTCGTAACGGATTTTATTCCGGTTTTGACGATTAAAATTGATTCACAAGGAGTGAGGTTGGTCGTTAGTATGAAATAATCCGGCCATCGTGGAGATCCTAGGGGGAGACCTTTGTCCAGCATTGGACGTCTTTCGCCTGACATGATGATGAAATAATACCGTTTACTTGCAGGATTAAATAAACCCCGGAATAAGTAGTTCTCACTATAGGAATATTAATATTGAAAGTATGCGCGCTATTAGAAATTTTATCGTATATGTTTCGATTTCGTTTTGTCACTAAAGCTTGAGGAAATAATGAACAGATGAATGTTTCACATAATGTCGTTCGTAATTGCAACGAAATCTATGTAACCTTTAGTCAATAGAAGTCATTTTATTTATTATTAAATAAAGGTTACATTTCCAAGTAAAACCAAATTATATAAAGGTTATCGTCATTTTTTACACAGCCTTCATAATATGCAAAGTAGGCCAAAAATGGACAAACTCAATTGAAAAATTAATTTATTATATTTATTCCTTTTGATAGGCAGAAAAAATTTCTATACAATTAAGTAATTTAGTGCTACTGTAACATTATTTACTAAAAAGCGTCTTACTGTTATAATTATGCTAATCGTTGGTCTTGTTTGGTACATATCTTAAATATTTTTATGATATAAATCCAATATCTAAAAATTAGTACCTACTATATTTTTTCTAAAATAATAATAATATTCAACTATTAATAATATTATGCTAATTGAACTAAGTTATTTAGAGAACATCAAGCCAATATCAAAACTATAAATCTTTGAAAGTAAAAATAACGTCAACATCCAATTATAAATTAACTTTGAAATACAAAAAAATGTCATATGACATAACTGATGAAATAGAGAAGAAAACTTAACATTTTTATTTTCAACGATCATTTAATACATTTACATGCAACACAGAACAACAATGTATAAGGCAAGAGTGTGAAAAAAACATGACACAATATAAAGTATAATCTCCATTTTCACAGGTCATATACTTCGCGCGATACAAAAAAGGTTTATTTGTTGAACCGATTTGTACCGCCCCTGTAATTTCACCGTAATAGTGGTCAATTACCGTGTAAAGCGTGTGTTATGCTATTAAATGCGTCCGTGTACAGATTAAACACATCGACAAGTAATTAGACAGAGATTATAGTCGGAAGCGTGCACTGCACGATGCATGGGCTAATGCGAAGCGGACCGTCTGGAGGTCTCTGCGCTAGGTGGCATGGTTTGACAACACTGACATAACATATGGGATTGTTACCATATGCGGATCCTTGGCTTGGGCGGCGGCCGTCTGCTCGGCGGCGCGAGATGGAAATAAACGTAACAATTCACTGACATGCCCACATTTTTTACATATTTCATCAATTGTATACAATTTAATTGTTTGCGAGAATAAACTATCTACGACATTATGTTCATATACATTATACCCTATCTTTTGGGCATAATTGTACATGAGCTGCATGTTTACTCTACGCCTACAACGAATAATTAACGTCTGCTTGCACTCATCAACACCAGTTATAATAAAAGTCAACCGAACATTTAATTAATGGTAACGAGACGGTATGATAGTATAAAGAGAGTAAGATAAATATGCTGCCGTTGAAATAAGCAAAAGGGGTAGGACAATAAAATTCTAATTCATAAAAATTTGCTATGCGTATTTGTGCCCCGACCCGTCCCATTCACTAGTCTAGAATCACAGTTTTTAGAGCATTCAGATAATATTAGTGATGTGATACTGACTTGAAGCTGGTGTGGTGATGGTCCTGCCGCGGCGCCAGCGGCGTAGCGAGCGGCGTGCCGGCGGGCGACGCGGAGGGCGCCGGCCGCTTCTTGAGTGCCGACTTGAGCGGCATCGCGTTGAAAATAGGCTCCTTGGGCGGGATCTCCTCCACGCGGGACGTGTCTGCGCCCAGAGGCTCCACATCATCCTCCTCCTGGTCGTCCTCCTCTTCGGCTGATGGTTTACGAAATACTCATTATTTTATTAAAAAAAAATATAGATATGTGATCTGTCACACAGAATAATAAAGAAATACTTAGCCACTTCCTGAAGCCAGAGAACTAGCGAAATCGCCTATCGCCCTATTTTATAAAAAAATAACTAAAAAAAATAAATCATAAAACTGTCTAAGACGACGATAGCTGAGAGGTAGTGACGTCGAATGCCAAGACAAGATCGTGGGTTCGAATCCAACAATGATGAGCTTTCGGTGAAGGAAAACATCGTGAGGAAACTATAGCACGGTGGTAGGGTATTTTGTAGTACCCGTCTAGTTGGCTACCACCCTCACCTTTCTAGGCTTTGGGTAAGCACACAAAGTCTAAAATGATGTGGCCACATCATCACTGATCATGGTAAGATTGTGGTGTAGGTGGGGTGATGGGGTGTGGTGGTCAAACAACACAAAAGACATGCATACATAGTATACAAATTAAGGTAAAACTCATAACTTGAAACTGAATAGATTTGCATGAAATTTGACACACCGCGGCACCGTTAGAATGATTTTGATTAATATTACGATACTTTCATCTCGGGAAAACAGTCGATTCTTCGGGTCCATGAATAAAATCGTGGGCGGGAATTAGTGTAACCTACATAAAATAATAGTTCAATTTCGCTTACAGTCCGAGAGAGGGTGTTGCACGTGCGAGTGCGCATGCGCATGTGCGTGTGCGTGCGGATGCGCGTGCGCGTGCTGATGGTGGTGTCGGGTGGGACTGGGCGAGCTGAACATGGGCGGAGGCGGAATGGGCCCGATCTCCGAGAGCGCTATCGGAGGCTCCGGCAGCTCGGATAGCATCAGCTGCTCTTCGCTGACGCCGCTGCCACCTCCTTCCACTGCCGAACCATAACCACCCACTGGAATAGAATCACATGTAAGCTTAATGGTTAACTATCGAAGAGTTTTGGACACTTTATTCTAACCGCTAATCAAAGTTTCGTAGAAAAATGCTTCGGTGTATTAGGTATTCATATTGTATGTTGTCACATGACTTCTTCAAGTTGAATCAAATAGCCTGTGAACAATTTTAGTAAAATTGCTTCCTAAAATAGAACATTCGAAACATGAATGATTGAGTAAGTTCTGTGACCTATTTATCTAATTTAGAGTTTATTTTAGTAGGTGTAGGTAGGTAGTTAGGGGTATGTATATGTATGTAGGTAGGTAGGAATAGGTATGTAGGTCCCAGTTTTTTTATTTTCAGAGTAGGACAAAATCTTCCGGATCAGTTAGTTACGTTATAAAATACCAACCGACGTCTCCTTGATAGCATATTCGCCGTGGGTGCTTTCCTGCTGTCAAGGAGTTGGGTCGTTCCGGCCTCATCATCTCGCCACCATTTTCCAATTTATCTTTCTTTGGTTCTGCAAAGAAACAAAATATAGCTGTTATCAACAACAATCTAGGTTACAGAAAACCACGACCATTTAGGTCGTTTTATGTTTTTTATAGGTATCCGCTGAATTTTTTGTCGGATTAATTCGTCCGATGTCACAATTCGAGATTATTTTTACAAATCGATTTTAGTTTTTATTCTATTTGGATCAAATAACTTCGTATAACAGTAGTTTTAGTCCTAGATATAGGTTAAGTAATGTTATGGTATATATTAGTTTTATTTCTTCAGCCTGCAATTAATAAATTGCGGTGACGTCTGTTAAAATAAAATGAAACAAGACAGATATCACTGTAGATCTTCACTGTAGAAGAATAGCAAAGACAATTTGCCAAGCTATGTAAATTCTCTATTGTTGTTGTTGTTAGAAACATATCTTTACAAAACAGAGTACGCTGTACAGTTACGTGTATACGAGAGCCACGTCGTCATATTACCTACTTATAGATGATAGTATGGAGTTGATTCTATTAATAGGTGATAGACGAGTGAAGGCGTCGTGGCACGCGCCTCCATTCACCGCGTCGGCTGGCGTCGGCAGCGTCGGTCTTGGCCTCGCCATAGATCTTTATTTGACGCATCTCAACGTTACCATAAATAATAAATACATAGATAGATAGATAAATCTTTATTGTCACACCACATTAATATTTGTACAGCAATACAAGAATTTAGATATTAAATTAAAGTGTTACAATCGGCGGCCTTATCACTAAAAGTGATCTCTACCAGGCAACCTTTGGATGGAGAGGAATTAAAATTATCTGAATATTACGGGGGTGTACAATTAAAAAGTAAAGGAAAAAAAAAGAAACACAAAAATATAGAAAACATAGATAAACACCTGCATGCTAGTCACATAGGTCCTAATAAAAGCCAATATAATATAAAATTATTATATTGATCTCGAAAAACCCCAAGGTTCTATCAAGTTTATCGGCTGTTTAATATAATAATAATTCATCAAAAGAAATACATAGCTACTAAGCTAATCAGCTTACATATGAGAAAACTTATTAGTGTGTACAATAATGTAACAGCCCTGTCACAACGGTTCTCAATCGAGCTCAGAGCGATTAGGTAGCGTGCCTGTATGAAGCAATACTTAACAGCACCTGGCGGCGCCAGCCTTGCAAATTTCGTGACCCACTGCGGCTTACTTGCTCAAATAAATTGCAGCATAGATCAACTGCTTGTTATAAAGGCATTTGTCTATAAAAGGTTTGATTATTTTGGTTTGACTTTTCAGATTCAGATTGAGCTATTACATATAACAATCTACATATTTGACACCCAATATTCTATCGTTATATACATTTGTTCTAATAGGTATATTTTTACAGCAAAATTATTGAATATTGAAGAGATAGGGACAGAGATAAGTAATAGTTTTATTTTACCGTTGAAACAGTCAGCAATTAGTTCTACAAAACATTACCAGCTCAATATGGAGAGTGAAATGCAAAAAACTAAACAAAGAGTGAAAGTTATTCCGTGTATTTACTCCCAACCCAACAAATAGTGAGTGACTCAAGAAAGTTGCGAGTAACATCATGCCAAGTGTTATTATTAAATATGATGTTGTTGTAATATGATGTAGGTACGTTCATAACAATTCTGATGCACCATAATAAATTGTTAATTATACTGTTATTCATCAGACAAAGTGTTATTTGACCAAGGGGGGAGGCAAATACTCAGCTTTGGTCTAGGGAGGGGGGGGGGGAGTTACAAATCAGATTTTCCGAAAATTTTATGAATAAACTATTGTAAAACTTCAGTAGGCATTACCTGCAGGGAATTCCAGGGGGGGGGGCAACCGCACTCACCTGCCCCCCCCCCCCCCTGTACGCCCATGTATACCTACAAAATAAAACAACGTCCATGCATGTACGTATGTAACTAAATCAAAAAGTTATTCATCAAAACTGTTTATACAAGGGTGTGGCTCACAAATATCTTCCAAGTACATAATATAATGATAATAATGATCAATATTGGAAAGATAACAATAAAAATAGGTAGGAACTTTTTGCGTAGCCTGCCGAGGTCAGTTCCACGATTAGCTACGGAAACATGAAAATAAATTAACATTTCGATCTCAATGAATCTACGTATTACGTTTAGTCTACTACAAACAATGTAGTAATAAACAAATTACGACACAATGCTTCTGCATCTAATAGGTACATCGTAGATAGTCGTCAACTGCTTTAATTTGACATCAAAGGAGGAGAGCGCCCGGTCTGCGGGCGGCTTATTGAGTATAATTGACGAATCGCTGTAGTTATTGTGAAGTTTCAGTCAACGTTTCAGCTGGGGAGTGTTTATTCAACAAGCAGATAAAGGCATGGCGGTGTGGTGCCTGGGTGCGCGGATGCGCTAGCGCGGTGCTCTGGCTGGGTGGCCGGGTTCCTAGAGACGATCGATGCAGCTGCCCTTGGCCGAACCTCCCCGCGCCGAGGACGTGGCCCACCGGCCTTGCTGCAGTATGATGTAACCATCATCGCCATACACGTGGCATCTGGTTTCTAACAAACTGACTACTTGTTGCTCTTACATGGACAATCACGATAAACATCCGTTTAATGCGTTCATTCATATTCAGCATTCAAGAAAATTCCAACGAGGTGTAGGTATACGTATCTGAATATTGGAAATACATTTTATTTTATCCATACTTATCGGAAAAATATTATTGACAAATAAGTGAAATATTGAATTAATCATCTAATCTATCTAATGACAAGGAAACATCGATAAGACTTCATACAAAACCATATATCCAACTATACTATGCCTACCTACATCTTGCAAATATGCAAATATAAATAGCCAAGTGCCGGCATAAAGTAGTATTAACTAATGAAATAGATTTAGCTAACACCAGTAAGTAAATATCATAAACGTAGGTACTTTCTAGTTGTAGATACGATACGCGTTCCGTGTAAAAGGTATCCTATTCCAGTCCAGTGAACATAAGCCCTCAAATTCAAAACTCTATCATTCAAATATTAATAAAAACATCTCCCAAAAATGTTCATACCTTGTAATGGCATACGTCTTGTTTTAGTATTTTCGTAATCATAAATAATAATAAAAATAAAATAAATAATTTGTATATCCTGAGTGAACTGAACATATAGGAAGCATTAGTCAACGCAGCGGTTAAAGGCGTTGTTGTATGATGCATGATGTAATTAGTGAGTTATGCCAATTGCAATGGATATAGTGCTTGGTGTAGGTGATACTAAAAGCAACATTCCTACGCACCACAAAGTCAAGAGTACGAGAGAGGTGGTCACACGCTTGTTGGCCGCATGCTCCTCACTCGTCATGTCGCGTAAAACGACGTATACCTACCACAACCACGAGCTCGTTAAAAATACATTTAACGCGATAATAACAGAAAACATTACAGACGCGTCAGGTATTTGGCCTGTTTACGCTAAATGATTACTTTATAACGCTTTACGTTGTTCTTAAGAACTGCCCACAATTATAAAATTCCACACCGAGACACACAAACAGCTTTACTTTAAAAATAGTTTCAATGTTATCGATAAAATTCACATCTCGATAAAATAAAGCATAGTCATGAAATATTATATTTATATAGGTAACTAGCTGTTCCCCGCGGCTTCACTCGCGTTCCCGGAATAGAAAGTAGCCTATAACCTTCGGTAATACATGTTTTAGAGTCATTATTTCGTTGAATGTGTTCTGATTTATTAAATAGAATATACGATTAATGAAAACAGCCAACAATCTGGGTCGCACAATATTGGCTCGAGAGGAATTTGTGCGACTAACATGAGAAAACATTCGCGACATTGACGAGAGGCAAGTGGGCTGACGTGTGAGATAACGTGTTGCTCAACTATAGGTAAGTAAATACATAAAAAAAATATACAGAAAAAAAATAACAATTGACAGTCAATTTTGGACAGATTCTATGTGCAAGTAGAGATATTTACTAGTAGAATCCTGCATGCAATAGATATCAATAAAAGCTGCACATCAGGAAAAGTACTTAATAGTACGGTGTCTTTCTGACAAACGTTTAAAGTAAGCATTGTTCTTGTTCTTACCGGAAGTAAACACCGTATGTATTGCCTTAACTAAGGCTATCTCTCTCGCTGTATTAGATATTATGTCTATCAAAGCCAATTCCAGTTTTGAGTCGAGATTAAAACGATCGGCATTGGAACTTGGGCGTAAGGTCAATTCTGTCAATTACGATTACCACAAGCTGTTTGTTCTTGAGACCTGATTCAAGTTTCTTATCCTATGTTACGGACGTAAGACTATATTTGCGCATGGTAGTACTAGTACTAAGTACGAAATAAAATACACAAATAATTATATTATTTGTAATTAGCTGGCAAAATCGAATTGGTTAGGCAGCAGATAAAAATAAAATAATGAATTTAACACTTTAATCTTTTATTTCCTTGCACCAAAAGAAACTTAATTAATTACAGGTACAGTAATTTACCTAATAAAAAAATGTATCTTATACTTACTTTGTAACATTATATACTTAAATATAGTTGGTAATCATGGAGTTACCTACGATCAGTTTCTAAAACACTTTCACTGATAGGAAGTGACAACATCGCAGAGTGCTAAAGGCTGGTTTTTATCCCAGGAACGCGGGTGAAACCGCAGGAAACAGCTATTTATATCTATCAGCCACATACTTCTCGATATCATTTTGTAAAAAAGTAATTAATAACGATATTATATTTTGTGTTGAGGTATAGGTACTGACTGGGTAAGCACTGACATCGTAACGAAAACTGATACCATGGATTCTGTACGTTATATCGGTCCTTTTAGCGTTAAAATTTTTTTCTCACTTTCTTCACAGTTATGAAAACATTGTTGATTCAAATAATAGTAATTTTGAATTTATTCTAAAATAGCGTGTTTTCATTCGTCATTCCTACACTATAAACTGGCGATACAAAAATATAACATTTTCGTACATTCGAAAGAATAGATTTCCAACAACGGTAGTAAAATGTTGTACCAAAATAAAAATAAATTATTGTAATTGTTATCGTCAGGGAAGACGCGGTGCAGCGGAAAAGGTAGAGTTGTGGGTCAAGGGCGTTTGGCGGCCGCGACCGCCCGCCCTCGCGCGTTTCAGTAACCTGAGCGGCCTTTGCCACATTCTCAGAGTTTTTGCTGTTGCTTCTATCCTGATTTTATTCATACGCAATCACTGCTCTCTTTGATAATAAATGTTTTTGCGGTTATGAAATTGAGGGTGTAGTACGAAATATTTCCTTTCGTCGTAGGTACGAATGTATTATTTATGAAAATGAAAAGTTACAATCAGTTATTCACACTCACGTTTTATGGTGCAAATAACGAACCGGAAGTCGTGGGTGGGTCAAAATACATATTTTTTGCGTTGCCGACATTGTGAACCGTCCTAGATCTCCCAGGTGGACGTCTTTATCTCATGAAATGTGGTGATTGACATTCTGTAAAGCAATTAAAATGGCGTATCTAATTTACATGGACGCCAAAAGGAGCAGAGCGACTCGGTTCACAGTAACGCCGCAAATAGTTACGCAAGGCCACGCGACGCCTTTTCCCGTTATTTATCGCCATCGACGTAGCTGGCGCCACACCACGCCACGCTTTATCCACGAAACATCTGCCTATAAGCTTTGTAGTTCCAAATAATTTTCCTAACAGCAAAGTAACTTCCGTTGCGAATGTGATAAATTAATTGATCGGTGCTTCGGTGACACGTCAGTGTATTAAGTGTACTAGCCTCTGGCCCTGCTTCAGATAATTTAAGAGCCATTGCTTATAAAATATTGTTTAACTATATTTTATAAGCAATATGTGCCCATAACACGATATAGTCATGGTGTGGTGGGTGTTCACTTCAAACCCGAATAAATAGGTTTATCCAATGAAATTTAATATTAAAAGAAGTTATGAAAATTATTTATTATTTAATTTGAAAAGGTTACAATTTGAGAATGCACACAAGAATTAAAAGAATTACTGTGAACTTATGAAAAGGCGGACGACGGCGTGTGGGCGGGCTAATCCTTACCAGTATCACGTCACGTACCTTGGCAATCCTCGGGGCATACTACAACAATGAATATTTTGTTCCATTTCAGTGGTATGAGGTATCTCTCAAACTTAAATGGAATTATAAATGCTTTAACTACAGAAACAGGTTTTAACTTGGAATCTCTTTGACTAATCTGAAAAGTTTCTACCCAATAAATATTGGTATGATATTATTCAAAAATCAAGAAAATAATTTTGCGTGTTTCCTTTGCCTTTTTAGTAGGGAATAATTACAATTACCTTGCGAGTGGAAATGTCTATCAGTGGTGGATTTGCATTAAGGCCCTATATGCCAGGCCTAGGGCCTGCCAGGGCGGCCAGATATTAGGAGCAGCCAACCAACATTATTGTGTTGACGATTGGATTTAAACATATTGGCAATAACTATATTATGTAGTTCAAACTATGTTAAATTAAATAAGTATGTGCAGTTACGATAGCGTGACATTGACATTGGGTGATCGTATCACGCGCGGACAATGGTAGTGACTAAGTAACACTATCGGCATAGGGCAAGCGTGAGTTGAGTTGAGCGTGTGGTCAATGATGAGAAGATGCGTGTTTTAAATGGTTTAATGTCGTATGATTCGTGGGTACCATTGATGCGCGCAAACAAGGTGAGGTTTGCAGCATGTTTCGGGATGGGTGACTTGCGGCGCACGTAGTAATGTTCGTGGCGTTGGGGCGGCGGCGGTGGTACGAAGGGCGGCGGCGGTGGCAAGCGCGCGGGCCTTCGCCTCGCGCCGCCCGCGAAGGCGTCCATGGCGGCGAGCGTGCCGACGTCGCTCATGCTCGCGGCGCGCTCGGAGCTGGAAGACTGCGGCCGGCCGCGCGATCGTTACGCCGCCCCCCGACCCCTTGCACCGCGCGCGCTCTTCGATCGCCGCCCGCCCTCCGCGTTTCACCGTCCGCCCGCCCACGCGCCGCCTCGCTTTGTTTTGAATGTTTAATTTATCGCCATTCATCTAGCACTCTTTTAAAGAGAAACAAGAAAAGAGCAGTACTGAGGTTTAAAGAGTTCCATGAACTTTATTGTTTGTTAACTTCGTCTTTATAACATCGCAGATATTGCACGACCGAACCTTGGAAATATTAGTTTTATTTACATCAGTACCAAATATCATACAATTAAGTAGGTATGCTACGTACGGTATGGTAGGTAATGGCTAAAATAAGGATTACATTCTGAATTTACATAGATATCAGCATCTCTCACATTAAAACCTGTCTTATTTTGATTTTATTGTTGTGCTCATCAAGCTAAAAAATAGTTAATTCTGTTTAGTACGATTAGATAGATAATCAAAAAATATTGGTTACGTAAATTTTATTTTATCAAATCTATAAAAAATAATAAGGCGCATCAAAGTTCAGGGGCGGGGGCTTCCCTATTGGAAAACCTTTTATAACCAATCAAATATGTATGTCAATTTGTCCGTTAGTATTTTCATAACTCGATAACCGCAGTACAGATTTTGAAGCGTTTTTCAAAGATACCACAGGTATCCTCTTAGGTTTTATGATATTTAAATATCCAGGGACATGTCTAGTCGTTCTGTGATTAGTTTTTATGTCTAAATAAATATTGGTTAGTAGTTACAAATTACAATCCATTACCTAATAGTCTTTGTTACATTCAAAATAAACCTTCTTATACGTTTCCTTGTTAAACCAGTAATCTAACTCTTTCATTTGATACCACACATTTATTTTTGTTGTCACACAATATAGCTTGCAAAACTTTTTTTTTATTTTTTAATTTACCCAAAAGTGGCCCCCATGTACCAAATTTCAACTCAATCCAGTGCAGTATTTTGGGACAAACAGCCAGACACACGAGTAATCCTTTCATCATTTTTTATTCGATCTCGTAGGGAAACTCCGAGCATAGCCCTCTCCATTGCTCTCGTGACCCTGAGGCTTCTTAATATAATAGTAGTTGCATAATATGGGCTATTAAAATAAAAGTGTGAGTTTAAAGACCTAGCAGTAAGCGAGGTTTTTAATAATATCACGAGTGTTTGCTTATTATGTCAATTTCATACACTAGCTACCTTATTTAAAATCATATAATAATGTAATTTAAAAAAATCGATAATATTTTGCCGTAGGGAATCTTTTTTTGATTTACGGGTGTCAACTATTCATTCATTTCGATTGCCAACTCCAGAATGTCCAGTGTTGCGAACTCTCAAAAATTCTTACCTCTAAAGATCAAGTTAAAAACTCGTAGAAAAGTCACTACTACATGTAAGTACCCCCAAAAATATAAGTATGTACAATGTTATGCTTTGTAATTTTATTATTATTACTTTTATTTAATAACATTATTTTTTATATGAGTTTAGATAAAGTAGTGTATGAAACTGCACTAATTAGGTGCACTTATTAGGTATTAAAACACTCGTGTGATACTTTTAAACTCACACTCGTGTTTTAATGACACCTTTAATGCTACCGTTTCATTAAACTAGTAGGTATTTAATAACAGTTGAGATACATAAAAAGAGCGCAGAATATTTCAGGAAAAAACCTCGCTATCATGTGGCTGTCAGGGCCGTTTATCTCAGACACAATTTGCGTACACATGATTGAATCTCGTACCTAAAGCTACTTTAAATGGTTGGGTATGTATAGGTATACAAATGTGAGTTTCAAAAAGAGACACGGTGATTTGTATTGGGGTTAAAATAAAGAGCTACAAAAATGTTTGGTATGCTTGTGCCAGAAAATGCGAATTTTTATGGCACCAGAACGGCTAGTAATGAACTGATATAAAGTATTAATTCGTTAGATCCTCTATCGATGTTACCAGTTTTTGTTAATGGAACCATCCTTCGAACAATTATGATAGAGTCACGTCACGATAATCTAACGATAAGCGTTGCTTTAACGTTTATGTATATCTTGGTACAGTCTACGAGTACTACATTAATAATAAATGTTGAAGCAGTTTTTTTCGTTATGCTCATACGCAAGATCATTTAGAAAAAAAGAAAAAAAAATGCATTTATTTATTAGGTAGTACTTCTCGCAGCTGCAGCCCGCAAATACCGCAACTGCGTCCGTGTCGATCGACATGTGTATAAGCAGAAAGTGCAATGTAAATCGTGAACTACAAAACGTAATTCTGAAATCTATTCGACTATTACAGTAACGCAGAGTAACGCCGCATCTGTTTTTTTTCACAATATTTGGTAGCTGCATGTAAGGCTGACACAACTATTAATATCTACTAATTTAATACGGAGAAATCAAAGGCATATTTTATTAATTAAAATTTTAATCAATGGCCGATATTTCAGAATGTTCTACTGCCGTGGTTGAGAAGGTATCTATTCTAATTGTACAATTTTATGAATTTCTTAATAAGGTATATATTAGGTATATACTTGTTCCATTACAGGTTTAGCAAGGCGTAATATTGTTCTTAATTACTATGACCTCTTACAATACCTTGCGGCACATTAGGGAATTTCAGCTATAGATTAATCTATACATAATTAATGAAAAAAATAATCTGTCTCCAAAGCGGAGTTGCAATGAAAAGTATTTTAACGATTTAATGGAAATAAAAAAGAACTCTTAACCTAACAGTGTAATTAGGTAGATCTGGATACTGTTTGAAAGTCGGCAAAACAAATCTGCATTACCATAAATTTTGGTACATTTTAAGATTTTCTATGGCTAGACTTAAGCTGATTCCAAGTTATTCTTAATTACAGTCACATTCGTTTCTTTGAGCTTACATGTTCACTGTATTTTCTCCAGATTCTACATAAGGGCCCCACTAGGCTCACAGTTAAAGGCAGGCTATCCGTCGACTGACTGAGCGGTGTCAGCGGCGGCACGCGGCGTAGGTATCGGTCTTTGAATCAATGTATCGCGCTGTGAATCAGCCGCTCACTGAATGTGTCGGTAAGCGAAACACCGCAAACTGTGTACACTACGCACGGTATGGACACTCCATTTAAAAATGACAGGGAGGCAAACTGGAAGCAAACAGTCTGCCGCTAACAGTGAGTCGTTAGGACGCGTCCTAATATCGTTGCAAACTTACATTACTGAAATTGTAATTATACTTATTACACACCTCTCAAGCAGGCGCATCCCATGATGTAGCCCATCATAGAAACACGCTGCGCTGGCGGCGGCGGTGGCGGCGGCACGCGCCTGCCGCGATGCGGCGGTCGCGACACCGCGCCCTCGATTATCCGCCACCCTTAACCCTCCCCCCGCGCCCGCACATTGTCACTTTATCACTATTTAGTTCCCATCTATGAAATATTCCTAGATATTTAAAACCGCAAGCATGCACACCTACTTGCATGCAAAACACAACATTTTTCCAACATATATTAACAGATGTATTTTAAGTCAAAACTACCTCTGCCTTCTATAAATATACGAAAAAATGCGAATATTCAAGTACTAGTAAATTTAAGCACGCTTCATAATTTTTGTTTATAATTGCTGTTAGGTGCTGTAACCTTCGTTCCCTAAGTCATGCTATTTTTTTATAGCACTAAAATAGCAAACTAGCATACGTGATACGATACGACTCGCATGATTGAAAGTGGTTACCGTAGCCTATAGATGTTTGCAACATCAGAGATATCACTCGCACGTTCCGGAACTTCAAGATCTTTCAAAAATGTAAAATCCACTGCGGAGAGCACATTCCACAACCTAAGCGTTCGCGGTAGGCAACTATATTGAAACCACACGGATTAGTAAAACTATTAAGTTTCCGATGTTTAAGACCTATCCCCATCGATTACAAGAGTGGTGGGGAGATAGACAGTCATAATATCAAACTATGTCTGAGATTACACTACGTTACACAAGCGGTAGAGCGTACTAATTGAGACATAGTTCCTTTCCAAACATAGAGGCCTTAAACCGCTTGTGATTTCGGGATCGCAGATCGAAACCAAATTAAAAACTCAAAAGAACTGACATCTACCTTAGATTAAATAAAGCATTAACAACATGTGTTTGCAGTAAAATCCACGAAATAACGAGTGGGAAAACAGTGGTCAGGTTTTTTTTTTTTTCAATACAATATTATTGAGGCGATGAACATCCTCACTCGGTCCCCAGATATCGGGCATGTCACTACCCACTCCGGGGGACAAGTTGCAATGCCTCTAATTTATATGGTCCATGTTCAAGTGTTTTTTTTATCGAAGCATGCTACCTAAGTCAAAAAGTTAATTTTGACTATTTAGAGAGTTAGAAATAGATTTATTTGTAAGGAAAGTTTATTTTGATTAGAACTCTTAGAATTAGTACAAAGTGTCCTAAACTTATTTGTAATTAGCATAATTAAAATAACATTATTTAGTATAAAAATGTATGCCTTATGTACGGTAGTTTCAAGTAAGTAATGGAATATTTAATAGTATAAATAAATAACTGGCATAACGAGCGCCGCGGGGCAACGCTGTCGGTGCAGCGGCCGCGATCGCGTGCTAGCGACCGGCGGCGATCGATACCGCCCGCAATCTTCGCGCCTTCGAATTCACGACTGAATATGAGTGACACAGGACAATGTATATTTATTTGTATTTTCTGATTGCTAAGAATACGAGGAATCAAACAGTTTTCCAAAAGATGGGTGTCATTCGACGTAATTGTACTGTAAACAAGACAACGTACCATTACATTATTGATACTACACTAAAAAGAGGAAGAAGATAATAAATTATTATAATACTCGTGTGAAATGAAACAGAGTAACAATCCGTAATAATAAGAAACTATATATACCTACTGTCCTCTTTAATTCTATTATAAATGGATAGCTTTATTAACACAATCTAAATGTATTGTCATGTACTTATTTGATGATGAAATAATAATCCATCAAATGCTTTCAAGTACGTTATATGCTTAAAATAAACAAGTACGTCACATCACATCCCATTGAGGAGTCTCTATTCCATAGCATCACAAAAATTACCTATATAATCAACATTTTTAACTGACTTCAAAATTAATTGCTTTCAGTTGAATTAATAAAAAGAATTAAGAATCGGTATACATATTAATAAAAAACATAGAATGGCTCAGTAAGCCCCGGTGGGTGATTTGACAGGTGATGTATGTATGTACGTGGGCAGGTAATCGAGTGAGGTTAGGGCAAGCGGTCGCGAGGGTCGGTTTGCGGCAGGTCGTGGGCCGGCGGGCGCGGGCGGGCGCGGGCGCGGGCGGACCAACACTGAGGCGCGCGCCGCACGACCGCGCGCACCCCGCGCAACCCCTCCCCGGTTCATGAAACATCCCCCGACTACCGAAGTACCCACGAAATGATACAGACTTCCACGACGACACCCTAGTCTGAGCCGATGTCCTTCCAATTAGCTTTGCCAAGCGTCCGGATAAAGCCGGTCACAGTCAGGCTTTTTGGTTGCGTATGCGGCCAATTTCGTCTAATTTGTCCGACCTGTCCTGCTTTTGTAAGGCTTTTTAATTTTTTTTGTTTTTACATTTATCATGTCATTGGTATCCGCCCCGCCCGGCCCGACTGATTGAAGACTGATTAATTCAATTTTAGTTGTTTCATTAGAATTTAAGATTTGATGGTAAAAAAGCCCTTTTTTGTCTTGTATAGGTATTATTCCGCGCTACCTCAAGGAACGCTTTGATTTCCTCCACTGTTCCCATTCTCTAAGGTCATCAGAAAACTTAGTTCTTAGAATGCCTCCGCATACCAGCACGTTCTATGACAAATCCTATACTGTTGAAGCAGTTCGCTTATGGAACTCATTACCTATTTCAATCAGACGTGCACAATCTATCATTATTTTTAAAGAGCAGATTAAAGAGTTTTATCTATCCAAGTAGCTTATTAGTGTTTAATTACATCATAGGTATATATGTTTATATATTTATCTATATTGTATGTGTGTACCTTAGTCTATATTGCTTTATTTATTACATATACCTTGTATCCTTATATAGTATAATGTTATTTAGATATATAAGTATAATTAGTTTTATTTATTTACTAGCATGCAGGTGTTTATCTATGTTTTCTCTAAATTTGTGTTTCTTTTTTTTTATTCCTTTACTTTTTAATTGTACACCCCAGTCATATTCAGATAATTTTAATTCCTCTCCATCCAAAGGTTGCCTGGTAGAGATCACTTTTAGTGATAAGGCCGCCGATTGTAACACTATAATATATTTAAATTCTTGTATTGCCTTACAAATATTAATGTGGTGTGACAATAAAGAATTATCTATCTATCTATCTATTAATTACTAACACCAAAAATTAAGGCCGGCCTTTTTACCCGGCTTCAACTGGCTGGTTTGTCTGTATTTTCGGTTTTAAGACCTGGTAAACCTAACTCCAAAATGGGTACTAACATTACTTTGGGAGTTCTTTATCTAAAAGAAGATACCTGCCTAATATCTTCAAGCCGCTATGCTTTGACTGATAATAAAGACAAGGTAACAATATTGTTCTTACGAAGATAAAAAAGGAATTTTAGGACTGGGTGTTATAGGAACCGGGACTCCCGGGGGTTCAGAATTTTGGGGACTTTCGATACATATTCGTATATTAACATGCATGTATAAATAACTCACCAATGACGTTATTATTTTGGTGGTGGTGATGCGCGGCGGCGGCAGCGACAGCAGCAGCAAGCGCGGCCTGCTGCTGCGCCAGCTGGGATGCCAGCTGAGCCTGCAGCGCCGCATGCATGCCCACCAGAGTGCGGTCCGGCCCATCGGTCCGGGTGTTACCCGACTCCCCACGTGCCTCCTCACCGTACGTTGGAGACAACTCCTCATCTAAGAATCATTTATTGGATTACTCTCATCAAATTTGACCTGATTGATGTATGAATCTAAGTATGATTCATTACATTAGCCTACGTCATATGCATATATGCCTACTTCTATCGCTGGATACAAAATGCCATAACACGTGTTCCGATCCGTCCAGTGGTTTGAGCTGTGCGTTGATAATAGTTTGTCAGTCACGTTTTCATTTTGATTCACGCCACAGAACTTGCCAAATATTATTTGTCATGTATAGTAAGTATATGTCATGGCAAGAACTTCATGAATTTATCACTTCATTCATGTTAGGAGTGGGTGTTTAAGTGACAACAAATACAAAATAATTACAACGTATAAGCGTGTTGTCAATTTAAAACAGTTTGTAAATACCATCTCTATTCATGATGTGGTCGACCATTTCACGAAACAGGAAAATGCCCGCTGCCTATATCATGATATGGTCAGGCCAGATCAATGAATAATCAACATTTGACGATATGAACAACTAAACGCAGGGCTATTTCATGATGTGGTCGAACTATTTGTGATCATATCGAAAAATAGCTATATTATCCGCCGTTAGAGGCGCTGATATCGTTTTGGTTTTGTGATGCACCATGGCGGCCGACAAATTATTCTCATAAAAAAGCTAACAATAACGCGCCAATTAACGATAAATATGAAGTGAAATGTCGTTACAACGCAAAACTACTTGAATTTTATGAAAAAACTTGAATTAAACCTTTGATATCATGGAAACCCTCTATGATATGGCCAAACGTGGATTGAAAAATCATCAAATATTGACGTTTAAACGATATGGTCAGTTTTAGCTGGCCATAATCATGAAATACAACCATTTCATGAAATGGTCAACCACATCATGCACGAAGTGATCAATTCTAAGATCCAGCCACAACATATACGTATACTCGAAAAACATTACCCTCCTTCTGTGTTAAAGACATGTACCTATATTTTTTTAATAAACTAATAGAATAGAAGAAATATGTACAGGATGCAGATAACAGTTGTTAAAAGTACCATAATGAATGCGTCAGGTCATTTTAATGAAGGAATTTAAATCCATTAAAACGTTAATTATGATCCATATTGTATAGCTGCTTTCTGTGACGAACTTATCATTAGTACTCTCTTGTATCGATATGATACAAAATGCCATCACACGTGTTTCGCAAACATATAATACGGCTGACGTTATGTTCGTATTATTTTCTACAGTAAAAATAAAATAATTATGATCATATACCCGAGTGCATGATACATGTACATTAATGGAAATATACGTAACAGAATGTTAAATGTTCTATTAAATGACCATAGAATTGCAAAACCATTTCAGCACGCTTTTACTAAAGTTACACAATTCAGACTGATCGTATGCTAAGTTTATAGGCAGGGCACAACAAATTTTGTAATGTATGAACAGTGTCATTTTTGCGTCAACCTTCAGTTTCAGTTTTTTAAATTCTACTCTCCTTTCGCTGCGTTGAAATGCTTCGTCTGCCTATTAGTTAGGATATGCTCGGTCTAAGTAGTTAGTGCTATAATATATAAACTTACTAGCTGTCCCCCGCTTTCACCCGTGTCTCCGGGATAAAAGCAGCCTACAGTACTCAGGGATAATGTAGGTTACTATAAATGACAACATTGGAACAGTACTTCCGGAAATTACCTCCATCCAAACTAACAAACTTTACTTCTTTGTGTATGTTGTTTAATAATGTTTTTATTTTATAATCAATACTTACTGCCTTCGGGTACAGGCGTAACTGGGCTCTCTGGTAAGAGAATGCCTTTCTGCACCAACTCATCTCTATTTGCTCGGACGGATATCTTCCTCTCTAAAGCTGCAAATATAAAAATAAACGATATCTTTATTAGAAATGTGTTATAATAACAGAATAAATTAATGGTAGCTATCTGAATATATCTGATGTTTTCTCGGATAAATATAATGTAGGTTAGGTACTCGTCGTTCTGCCTGGAAAACACATGTATACCGACAGCAGCGCTACCTAACTACCGGGTCTAATTGTATTTTCATACCATCCAGTATCGAATTGAAATATACATTACACACAACATTTCATCCAAATCGGTCCAGCCGTTTAGGAGGAGTTAGATAACAAACACACATACAGAAGAATTATATATATTAAGATATAGAGTAAGAGCTATATTTTGACACAGAATTTTGAAAAAAAATATGAATAAATTGTCAATAACCTCAATAGAACCGACTTACTACACTTTAGGCTAGGTCTAGTTTCCATCACATGTTCAAAGACGTGTATTACATTTTAATTAAATGTATTCCGAACTGGTAGTAGAGTCTTAAAATTGTAACTGTTGATATTTATAAGTGCCTTATTAGGGCCTAAACTGAATAAATGAGATTTTGATTTGATTTGATTATTGTTTAAAGTATACCCATGTTTGCTTCAGCTATAGGTTAGAATACGGTTAGAGTAGAGATGATCAATGATTACACATAATGTGCGAATCAGAGTGAGGCAATACATGCTCCTCATTATTTGACATCATTGACGTGGCGACTATTCATGGTTCCTACGAAGGTTCCTTTATCTATATATACATTTGCAGGGTTATCTTTAATAGCTTAGCTTAGCTTTTCCAGGGTTGAAAGTACTCATTAATAAAAACTACTTTTCCTATGTGATTAACTCTGAAAATTTAAGCATTTGCAGTTTTATATCTATACTTTGGTTGGGGTTCATGATGGGGTATGGTATGATCGTTGTTATATACGTTAGTGATAACTTCTGGACTTGTATATGATCGATTGAGGTCATAATCACACAATATATTTGTTTAGTCGAGACGATAGTTCATAGTTATATAGGATCTGATAGGTCACGCTGTACTGCTGTAGTCAAGTTAGGAATGTACCTATCCTGTTTTGAAATTTGCTGGTCACCTTATTTATGGTACTTTCCTTTTACCGCCCGCCTTTTTTAGATTTTTAATACAAATATTTTGTAGTTATCATTAGAAAGCATTTTTCTACTAATTATGAAGAACCCTTCAGATGGATTATCTAGGCAAAACATAAATATATTTCAATATATGGAGACACTCACTTCTAGAAGCAGCTTCGAACTTCTCAGATTTCTTTTTCCGTTTCCACTTCCATGGTTTGAAAAGCCTGCCGAAGGCTGAGAACTTAGACTTGGTCCTCTCGACGGGTGGCGTGCGTGCACCTGATCCCAGGCTATTTGTACGTACCGCTGAACCATTTTGTTTCTTTGCTGCAACCAAGGATACTCCGTGTTAATTGTTAGGTACAATACAAAGTATTTAAGACGTCCATTTTTTTGTGATAAATGTATATAATGTAGCGTATAGGTAGGTTAGGTACTTTCGTTCAAGATTTGTTGTCGTGACTCGCAATCGTTCCGCTTTTACGGTGATCTCATTTTTAAGAAACTTTGCACACTGTTAGTGGTGTAGCTAAATTACACTTGTTGAGATCATTTAAGATCTTATCATCTCTGTTACAGTTGCGTAAAGTAAATTAATATATGACGATATTATTATTATTTCTTACCGACCAGACGACTAATGGTAGTGTTATGTAACGTTTCAAAGTATCAATCATGAATGACGTAGGTAAGTAATAACATAGGTTCCAGCAACATATAGCTGCCGGCCCATCCATAGTTGCTGGTCACACATACACGACACATCCATACAATCAATGGCCCCATTACGTCGAGAGCCTATTGTTATGAACTGTCCGTGCCTATCAGAACACAATACCAACGAGAACAACATGTTACCTACAAAAGAGAAAATTTCTCGTCTCCACTGAAGTCCACTACAACTCAACAAAAACACATGATGATCCATCGAGTATCGTAGCAGTCTTCAATAGTGTTGTAATAGTGGTCCCATTTTAAAATGGATGACGTTAATTAATAAAATTGACGCTTCTTAGTACAAACGGCAGACGAGACGTATTAGAAAAAATAAGTAAGGTTCGAAATAAGACAATACTGAAGAAACAGGATAAGATGATCACAAGAAAAGCATTGGAGTACTAGGTTTGCATGCTAAATCACAAGACCAAGACATTGATATGCATGCAAGCACTGTTATTGGTGCCGAGCCAAAATAACCGGCTCCCAAGATCAACGTGTACCTACATATTTTATTTGTAAACTTATTTAGGGGAAATCCAAAAACTATATTTTTAAGGGTCTATCTAATTGCAGCAAATTTTACACAACACCTTACACAGCAACTAGCACACATATCAGTATTTTACCAGTATTAATTTATTATGTTGCCCCAGTTGCGCACGGGTTCAAATCTTTGTATTTCTCTACTTTTCTGTACTATGTATAATATGCATATATTATAATATATATATATGTCTGATATAAACCATCCTCTTGAATCACTCTATCTATTGCTGAAAAATGCATAAAAATCCGTTGTGTAGTTTAAAAGATCTAAGCGAACAGACAGCCGAAGCGACTTCATTTTATACTATGTAAAGAAGATTATTATTTTATTATTGTAGTAGGTCTAGGTACTATGATTATTGTTGGGATACGAATGGGAATTGTGCCTGAAATAAACAGATTTATTAAAAACAAATATACGAAATAACAACAAACAAATCCGCGTTACAATTGTTACAAATCTAAGGAATATATTTTGTTAAAAGAACTTGGTATTTGGTGCACTAACAACTGACTGGGTGACCGTCATTACCTTATCGCTACATAAAATTATCTTACAACTGATATTTGACATAACTAAGTTGATTCATGGCAAAAGACTCATGACATGGCACTTTGAAAACAACAGATTTCCGTAGTAGGTATGTCAGGTAGACCAGGTAGTACTAACAATCTCACGCCTTTACTCCTCTGTGATCTCACCGTGTAGGTAGGTAGCTAATAAAAATATGCCAATATCAGCACATACTAGCTGTTCCACGCGGTTTCACTCGTTTGTTCCCGGGATAAAAAGTAGCCTATAACCTTCGGGGATAATGTAGTTTCCTATTACTAACAGAAATTTTCAAATCGGTTCAGTAGTTTCGGAGCCTATTCAGTGCAAACAAGCAATCAAATCTTTCCTCTTTATAATATTAGTATAGATTGACACAACGTTACGACGTTACACTTCGCACTTCATAGTTCACTTTGGGTGTATATTAGTTCTGGTAATTGAGGACGGAGACCACTTCATCAAATAATCGGTCCGATAATGGTGATTCAGATCATTACTCAGAAAGTGTTGTGCAGTTTTATGTACGATAATTTTGTAGTGATGTTTTCGGGATAAACATAATTTCTCGAGATGGTTTTGAACACGGACTAAAAAATTTACGTTCCTCCTGGTTTTCAAGCTCATTCATTGAAAGCTCACGAAGGTTTATTTGCCCAAGAATAGTAAGGAAGCTGGATTCCTGGCAGGCTTTCGTTGTTTTTTTTAATACGTCATACTACGGAACCCTTCATGGGCGAGTCCGACTCGCACTTGGCTGCTTTTTTTGTGAATGTAAGCAAGCAAGGGTATTTATTCGCTAAGTTTGTAAATTAGTTTTTTTTAAGTTTTTAGTTGCGCTAGCTTGATTTTACCTCCAATATAATTCTTAGTAGTTATGGCAATAATTTTACGACATGACAGCGCCTTAAGGCGACGAAATCCGAGAAATAATGATTCTAGATTCTATTATCCCGTGACCAAGGGAAATAGGGATTATTTTTTATACACTTCTGGACACATCTATTGGCCCACCTTAGAGTTTAGGTTTCGATGGCCCCTACCGAAATATGATTGCTAGATTGAACAAAAACTGTGGATGCAGTTTTAAACCTGATTCATTTTACCATCTTTTTCGATCGTATTGTTTTAAATTTGAATTCAGAATACCATACGACATGGAGCTACGCCTAACAAGTCGGATATGCGCCTTGTTAAAGGCATTTGGTTTTTGAATAAAAAACATGTTTTATCAAATATAGGTTTAATTTAATAACGCGTGTTGCCTCCATGGGCATCTACCACAGCTCTCATACGATTAGGCATAGAGTTTATCAACCGCTCTATGAAATTTTGAGGGATCATCTCCCATTCCTCTTCTATGGCAGTTTTCAACTCCTGCATCGTCTGGGCAACTGGCTGACGAGCCCTAACACGTCTTTTTAGCTCGTCCCACATGTGCTCAATGGGGTTCATGTCTGGGCTTCTGGCTGGCCAGTCCATAACTGTGATGTTCACATCCCGAAGATATTCCCTGACGATGCCGGCCGCATGGGCTCTTGCATTATCATGCATAAAAAGGAAATTTGGGCCCACATAGTCCGCGTATGGTATCACGTGAGGTTCTAAGCACTCACGAATGTACCTTTCAGCATTTAATGTTAGCAGCCGTGGTCCTGTAACAACCTCAAGTTGAGTTTTGCCGCTCGCGGATATACCGCCCCAGACAGTCCATGAGCCACCGCCATAAGCAACCCTCTCTTCAAAGCAGCATTGTGCGAAACGCTCTCCCTTACGTCGGTAGACCTTCTTCCTTCCATCATTGCCATGTAACACAATTTTAGACTCATCAGAAAAGAGTACACGGCTCCAATCTTGCTGTGTCCAATTTAAATGACTGCGTGCGAAATGAAGGCGCGCTGTTCGGTGGGCTTGCGTTAGTTTGGGCCCATTAGCTGGCTTGTGTGGTACCATATCGCGTTCTTTTAACCTTCTCCGAACAGTTCGAGCGCTCACAGATACTCCGTGGAAGTCGCGAAGTTGGTTTTGTATCTCAATGGAGGTAAGGTGACGATTTCTCAAGCTGGTCGTCTCGATGAATCGATCCTGCCTTTCAGTTGTGACCCGAGATCGTGGCCTTCCTAGGCGACGAACAAAGCCAGTCTCTAGGTACCTCCGATAAACATTTCGGACCGCAGATCGACTTAAATTAAGTTGAGCACTCACGTTTCTTTGGCTGTGTCCGGCCTGAATAAGTGCCACAGCTTGGGCGGCGACTTCAGGTGAAGTATCCATAGATTATTGATAGAACCTCACCTTAATGTTAAGAATAAGTAATGTTTGTTGCAAAACCAAAGATATCAATCACTTTTTCAAGAATTAAATCCAAGTAAACCAATAAAACCAAGTTTTCTTAGTATTCGATTGTTTGATATCAACAAACAGGTTCCAAATTGTCTTTTGTTTCTTTAAATTCTGTGTTCGAAATTCAAAAAAAGACTATTGAATGAAATTGTGAATGTGCCAGGTTCAAAACTGCATAAAAACTTTTTGCTCGACCTAATATAAAATTTTAGCTAGGACCAAACGAAACTGAAAATACAAGGTGGGCCAATAGATGTGTCTAGAAGTGTATATATACCTACAATAGCAGGCCCCGCACACGTTGTCCTGCCCTAAGAATAAAAGAAACTAGAACTTACCTACCTAACTACATCTACCTTGTACATTACATACCTTTGTACATTTTTACTAGGTCCAATGTGTGTGATCACGTGAGGAATGAAGGGGGCAAAACTCTCAATTTTATGATATAACAGCGCCTTAAAAGAAACACAGGATCTTTTCCTGCCCAGCTTGTGAGAAGTTGTGCCTGTCTTGCATCACCCATGCTAGGCAGGGTACTTGGTCCAATCCTAACTTAATATTATAAATTCGAACATGAGTTTGTTTGTTACCTCTTGAGGGGTTTTAGTCATTATGTCCCACATCGAATAGCCCGCAGGTATATCTCTCAATATTTTAATTTGCAAAATTTCTTTATAGAGACAAAAAACAAGAAAACTCATAAAGTAATTAAGTACCCGACTGCAGTAAAAGTAAAAAGTACAGGTACTTGCAGGTGTAGCATGAGATAAAATAAATATTATATATATTGATAATTCAGCAGGGTTGAGATAATCAACCAAAGTAGCATGGTAAATATGGATGTTAAGTACCATGCTTCCATAAGTTCTGAGGAGACATTCAATCTAATATGTAGGTTGTTGCACGTGATTTTCTATACGCAATTATGTATTAATATTACGTCGTCGTATTTATTAATATTGTCATAAGAACCTACGTGAAAGCTTCCGATTAGATTGATGATCGATGGATGGCATAGACTGCGGGAAAACTGTAATAAAGCTATTGAAACTATTTTACCGATTTCATAGGATTCAACTTCAATTTAAGACGAAAGTAAAGAATAATGAAGAATCCAGTAAGTACCTAGTTATCATAGAACCTACCTATAGACTGATGAATAATATTGAATTTATCAACATTCTACGGTGGCTCCAATAGCACTTGACTATGATTCACACCTCCATTGCGTAACCGATATCATAATTAATATTCTGCTTGAGTGTCGCATGCACAAAGACATATTAGTTAACGCCCAAAGAGCCGAAGACTACACTACATGTATGCAGGCCTTGTCTAGTTGTAACTTATGATAAAATGTATATATACGTATTTGTTTACTTGTATTTGTAATACGATATTATTTGACATCCCTCACTCAGTGTAGGTACAACTATCGCCGACCTATTGTTAGAGATGTCACTATCAAAATAAACCGAAGACAGCATCCTTCTATTAATGACTGAACAATAGAGAGAGGACACTGAACTTTTATCATAATATTACGGATATGTTAGAGTCAATAACGTTTAGGGATGGAAGAAAATGGCGACAATTACGATAATAATAGAAATCTCTCTTTATAAAGTTCGGTCCAGGGTATACTGATAATTATATTATTATTGATTCTTGTAGTTACTTTACATTCTGTCAACTGTAATATTCACATCATTACAATATTATGTTAATCTTGAATTAGCAATTCGTACCTATGCGACCGATGATGATCTTGCAATAAGAAGAAATCATCGATCATAAAGCTGATAAAAAAATGCTCTCCTTTGCTAAAAAACATTCTGTACTTGAACAAAATTGTACTCTAATAATCACTATTCTATAAACGATGTAATAGGGCATAGTTTCTTCTAAGGTGGTTTTGGAGCATTGGCAGGTACGAATGAAACTTAATCAGCATTTTGAACCTTCTTCGTACCGTTACTGGTACTCAACTATATCTGGGGCTTTAGTCATTATGTCCCGCCGTCAAAACAAACAAAAAAACGATCATAGTTTTGGTACTAATGGGTCATTGATGGTTAAAAAAGTGATACAATCCAATTAATTCTAGGTGATTTTTGGCTTGGATGATAGAACACTGTTAAAAGCAGATTTCTTCAATTACAACGTAATAAAACGATCATATCTTTTGAACTATGTATAATACATTTTTTCCAGCCTAATTTGTCACGAATGAATATTTCCCTCTGCATCAATGGATGGTTGACAAAGGCTAAAGAAGAATTCTCTACCGATGGATAGTTGACAAATGCAAAGGGCCAACGAAGAATTCTACAGATCATTATGATAATTTGGATTGGTTATTTTTTCCTGAACACTGTGTTTCATCACAATCTCGTTACGGTCAGTAATGATATGGTCGAAGACGGTAAGCACACAATGCCTAGCAGGAATCAGTAAAAGATATATATTAAACAAGAAATAATAAAGTATCAGACTAAAACCAAACCCTAACAGCAGGCTGAAAAGTTTCAAAATGCTTTCGATGACAATAAAAATTAAAACAATGGCAGGAAAATACAAAATCAATATCGTTTTCAATTATAAATCATATTATTATTAAAATTCCGTTACAATTAAAAATTATGCTGCTCGTTATGTTCACCTGCCTGCCCATCTGTTAGTATTTTTTAACCGACTTCAAGAAAGGAGGAGGTTCTATTTTCGATGTATGTTTTACGATTTTATGTATGTTTTGGACGAGGTAATGGAAACGACGAATAATCGTTACCCGTATATAAGTCATGAAAACGTTCCCTACGACAATATTTAATTGATTTTTTTACCTCAAAATAAAGAAAAAAACATTATAAGTGGCCAGACAAGACTAAACAATTAAACGTAGCATTATATTCTCTTTGTAAACAATTAGGAATCAATCGGTATCAATTCAATTTTAGATGCAAATTTACTTTGTCTGTGATCGCGTATGCAGTAGAGATCTCAACTTAGAAGTTTTTCCCCACACTGATTTTGGCGCCATGATGATTAATGTTTGTTTATTTTATTGATTTTTTGCATACATATTTTATTTTGGCCAAAAAATACAGAAAAATAGCAGTGATACCAAGGTGAAATAAACTTGGATCTGAACTTGTGGAGGCGGCAATGGAAATGACGAATCATCGATACCCGTAAGTCATGAAAACCTAGGACAATATATTATCGATTTTTTACCTTTAAATTACATTATTACATGAGTTCAGATAAAGTACTGTATGATACTGCACATAATTAGGTATTAAAAACTCGTGTGATACTATTAAGAAATGTCGGGTACTTAAACTCACACTCGTATTTTAATAACCCCTATTATGCAACAGTATTATATACTACTATTTTTAATTTAATTATACACGGGTGTGTATAAAGTGGGTTATTAAAGTACTGTTTTTGATTTCATAATTAGAACATTACGATATGAGAGTAGATAAATTACATTATTAAATGAGTTTAAATAAATTATTGTATGAACTGTGCATAATTAGGTATCAAAAACTGTGATACTATCGCCATCATTTTGGAGGTGAAATCAAGCTAGCGCAACACAATGACATATTATGATCCCTTATGATTTATACATTATTTTATATTGGTGCCGATTCTGTTGTTTACGAACTAAATAAATTATACTTTTTACGCAGTACTTATGTTTAGGGTCGAAGAACATAAACACTTGTTGTGCTCTCTTTCAATCATTCTCAGCGCAATATTCTTAGGTATTTAATACGAAAAAATTACAATTATTAAAAATTATATCCGCGGTCCCCTTGTATTAAAAGGTATCCTGACTTTGAAAAACAAAATTCATCTCCACTATTACGATACGATAGGGTTTTCTTTTCTACGATTATTTATAACTTCGTGGGCGTATGGATATGTATAGCTATGCAAACATACAGCTTGATACAATTTGTAGTGTCAAGTAAAATGACCATGACAGAAATGATGAAGAGGGTTCTTGGTTTGAATAAGGAACCCTAAAAAGGACATCATTGTGTAGCTTTTTCCTCACAATTATCAATTTATCATTAAATTAACATCGCACCTAAGTGAAACCGTGGGAATTCCGATCACTCCATCACTGTACATCTTCTTTGTTATGAATGAGATAGACATTGTAAACAAAACAACAGATAAGAATACAATGTAACTAATACAGATGAGTAACTAAGAGCAATTCTTTTCTTTAATCTGGCGTAGGTACTTATATAGCTGACAGTATTTAAATTCGCTTATTATTAACACAGATAAGCTTGAAGCTATTATTTTCTTCACTAAAAATCACAAGAGTAAATATTGTTAGATTAAATGGAATACCTGTTATACATTTTTATTTTACTTTCTTACATATAAACAGTAGGCTTATCTGCGTTAACTTTAAAATTATTCGCTTAAATCGACGGTTGTCTTATACAATAATCCTATATTACAGTATATCCATGAATTGCTTAATTCCTAGGACTAACACAGCAACCATGCAAAAACTTATTATATTTCTTAATGTATAAGATAGAAAACCTTTTACCAATTTAAATAACAGAGAATGAATATCTAAAATGTGAACTGACAATATAGAACAAAAAAAAAAAAAAACTTCCCTAGCTATATGCACCAGCCTGGCGATTGTCAAACTCCGATTCCGATTACGAGGTCCCTCGTAATCATCTTAAAATGTTGGTATTGTCTATCTTTTTTGATTCCGATGACTAATTTCAAATGATTAATTATTATGAGAAGTAATTAGAATCGCAGTTTAGTTGTTGTTCACCTAAGATAGACAATACCAAAATTTTAAGATGGGACCTCGTAATCGGAATTGGAGATAGACAATCGCCACGCAGGACGGGACAGAGGACAACAAACTAGAAATACTGGTGGTACTTCAAGATTAGGTAGATCTGAAAATAGAGATAACAGATATCTCTATGGTGAAAAAAACGGAAGTTGAGAATAGTTTGATAGCACAAACGTTTGAACACGGAGACTTCATGATTTCACATTAATAATCAACGCAAACATAAAAAAAATAATCAAAGGATTCTGCGGTCTTAATCCGCACAATTTTATTTGATTTGACATTATCCTTATTGATGGTTTAAAATAAATGTCCAAGTCATGAGGTAAGTCCGTTACTTGTTCTAGTCGTTATTATATCCCTGACTTCCAATTAAGGAGTATACGTAGTTATACCTACGTATAATATACGTATACGTAGTTATCCTTAATTGGAAGTCAGGGATATAATTTGTAGTTAATTTTAAGGAAATATCATCGAAAGAAAGTACGAATTAGATGTGCAAATATAAACGAAATGACAATTTACACCTTGAAGCATCCAGCATAATGCTATGCTTAGCACGTGAGCCCAAAACACGCAAGGGTTAATTAATTATTATAAGGTATATCTATATGTGCCTAGTCGGACAGAGAAAAACTTGTCGTGAGTCGTGGTCAAAAGGTATTTATTATACAGACAAAGACCACTCCTGCAGGTAGCGTGATAAATGTATTTTTGTTAAAAAAAATATGGTCTCACCACGCTTTGGTCGAAATCATAACGCTTGTTACTTTTTCAAACTAATAATGATTGGGTTTTAAGTCTCACCAGGAAAAACTCCTACCTATCTATAATAACTATTAATAACAATAAAATATAGCTTTTAGTAGTAACGTATGACAGGAAACTAACATAAAATTAAACGGACTAGCTTAGTTAGGTGGTTATTTTTGTCTGGTTGAAGCCATCTAGTCCTTAAAAAAAATCTTCCAGTCTTACCTCAACTCAGCTACAGCGTAGTCTGGCTGGGCCTGTTACTATTAGACATCGAGCTATTTATTCTCTACAACCAATGCTTTTATATGAATGCTAAGGTCCAGTTGTATCACTTGTATCGACTGACATTGAAATACCTACCTACGTGTAATAGTTATAAATGATATAACTATTACTCATCGAGGTAAGTTAAAAACCTCAATGCTATTTTGTTTGGATTTACTGGTTTTACTATTACTAATGGTTCGATGCAAGTTGCAACCGAACCTAAGTGCGTAATATGTAAGTAGGTATGTACCAGTACAGGCTGAGTGCTGTCTGTGCACGAGTCTTTGATTTCGCAAAGCTATTGTTAGGAATGCGGCCGGGTGTGTGAGACAAAAAAGGAAGGGGGACTGACCGGCAACTGCAGCCACTTCCTTTGCCCCGACATGCAAGAAATCAGTAAGAGACAATGAGCTCGCTATAAGCTGCCTGCGCTCCTGAAAATCAAGTTGGTCGAGACTGCTGGTCCTGGTTCCGCGCACCGCCTGAACGGGCGCGTTCAGCGACATGTCAACTACGAAGCTCCATATCGTATGCACAACATCTTTGGTATTGAATCAACACTGACTGTCAATAAACACTACACAAAGTCACGTGAGATAATAAGACCGGCACAGAACTAAACTCACGTCAACGAATTCATTGTGCCTGCGCCCGTAGCGCCGCGAGAGACGTTCAACGGCAAACTGGCGCGCGGGCGCGGGCCGACGAGACGGTATCGCGGGGCAGGGTAGGGGCCCGCCTCACGCCTGCATGTTGCAATGCCCTCGACCGACTCGCCTCGTCTCGGTGTCGAAGCGCGGTGAAACGACTGGCAAGTATCCTTCTCCTCTACGTGCAACTACAATTAAATTATTCTGTGGCGACGAGCCCTCCACACCAAAACAACTGACACTCAATGGGGTGACGCGCCCCGATCGCCGGCGCCGGCGGTGATGCGTCCATCCATACATAATGCCGGCCATAGACGTTCAAGTAATTTGATCAAACTGTCCTCAATTAAAAAGTTAAATTTGTACGGAACCCTCGGTGCACGAGTCAGACTCGCATTTGTCCGGTTTTTTTTTTTACACAGACGTTCATGTCAATTTGATAAAACTGTTTGAACTAGCCTGTTTGATTAAATTACTTGAATTGAACGTCTATGGCCTGCCTAAGACGATGGCGGTGTCCGTTTTGTCAGGCATCCATCCGTAACTGCTCCTTACTTGAGTATGTGCTAAGCACGGCGCGGGGGCTACTCATTGCGACAGAACCAGCTAAGTTTGGCTACTAGGTATGTACCTACTACGCTACGCTATCGAATAAATATTTAGATCATTTTCAGATTTTTATCAATTAAAGGTTTAGTTCAGCGAAAAACACGACGAACGAAACTTACGAAAAGTACACTTCGACTACCTCGAGACTTGATGTAAAGATGTACATGATGGGACGGGTACACTACGAAATTATTTTCCAAAGAGGGTAAATCTATACGTTTTTACGGCCAAACTAATTTTGATCATGGAGATAAAAACACTGGACTCGGAACAGGGGTGAATCGTGGGGAACAGCTAATGTAGGTATTTGTAAAACCTAAAATCGTTAAATAGTAGTTACACTCAGACAGTTGTAGATAATTGGTTAATTCATTTAATTTTATTCGTGAGCGACAACCTTAGGACATAACTGCGCAGTCATGTCGGCATATGACAATTTATGCTGCCCGCCCACTTTATTTAGTAGGACCGATTTTTATTTCTTCTTATTTCTGAGGAACTTTCATATGATTTTATCTTGGTAGGACGTATGCACTATTGCAATCATTACGTTTTATTTTTATCCTACAAAAAATCGGTCACCGATTTATCGGACATGGGCAGCACCCTTAACGTGGGCGCGTGATATTTTAGAACAAAATACAAGTGCAGAAGGTCCACTTCGGCCGTCCTCATTCATTTTAATTACCGTCGCTAGGTCATAGCAGGGTTGGCAATTCTGACTTAATATAGAATTTAAATTTCCAACATGATTTATATCTAACTTGTTTTCGTACCGCAGTTTCACCCGGGTTCCCGAAGGATCTAATATTTTTCCGGGATAAAATAAATCTTATAATATTATCTAACTATGGGCGGCTATGGGCAAAGTTTCATCCAAATCCGTCTAGTCGTTAAATGCGTGATTGAGTCATAACAAAAAGTCATAAATATCGAAACAACAAATAAAATATGTAGATTTGTTTTTGTCGTATATCTATCTACTTATTTTTGAACCTGTGCCGCGGTTGACATTGGCTTCACTTTTTGCCCCCTTCTGAAAACCAGCGCTGCAGCATCTAGTGTTGCAGCATACTGCTTATTATGTCGTGTTATTTTGTTTAAATGTATGTATCTGTTTTTTTATGCTTATATTTTTGTGAGACCAAAATAAATATCTTTCTTTCTTTACCTACATGTATAGTTATGCTTGTTTTACCTACGTTTCATTAAAATATCTAACTACATCTAGACTACATCACTAAAGCCACAGAGAAAATAATATACAATACTAAAACATTAACAAAAAGTTTGTACGAAATATTTGTCAGTTCTATTCTAACCTGACGGGCCAGTTGGCGCAGTTGGTTAAGACACCTATTGCGCCACAGGTCGTGGGTTCGATTCCCATCCAGGACAAACATTTGTGTGCATGAACATGTCTGTTTGTCCTGAGTCTGGGTGTAATTATCTATATAAGTATGTATTTACAAAAAACAAGCAGTATATGTAGTATATCAGTTATCTGGTTTCCTTAGTACAAGCTCTGCTTAGTTTGGGATCAGATAACCGTGTGTGAAAAAATGTCCCAGGATATTATTATTACCTTTATATTTTATCAGGTAACGAGACAAATATAACTTTCCTATTTAAGGCCCGTAATAACGTCAATAACCGAATCGGGCTACTGGCGCCTATTGCTCGCGCACGAACTAACGCTATAATATATTGATAATATTTATTTTCTTAGGCGAAAATTGGAATATTAAAATTTCCAACGAAGAATTTAAGGTGAAATAGATTGCCATTGTTCTCGTGTAAAAACCGTGAAAATGTCATGTTTGGTTAAGGAGCAGGAGCAAATTAAAAATGAAAAAGGACCTAATTTAAATAATAATTTTTATGTAGTAAATAATACGCTACGAGATTTTTGATGTAAGACAATAAAGTCAATATGTCAAAGTTTATAATATTTTTTTTTTTTGGGTTTTAATTTTCACCTATTTCAGAGTTTTAAGCCCCCAAATCCCGGGATTTGAGGACGCGCCTTAAAGTACGTAGGTAAGTCCATTGTTTTTTTTATACCTAGTCAGTTCCTATCTAGTTATGTATTTTCTTCTACTTTCACACACTGTGTCTACATTTATTTATATTTTTTCCAGTCGCAGGGTTGCTGGAAGAAATTTCTATTAGAAATAAGCAGTCCCTTTGTACATTTGTATCTTTTATGTTTTTTTTATTATTACTTGTGTGTGTGTACATAAATAAATAAATTAAATAAAACATAAAATATAAATACTTTATCTTTGTAGGTGATTCTGGCTATCCGCTGAGAAAACACATGACTCCAACCATAGATGCACATCTTAGTTCAACCATGTTCAACTGAGGCCTACCTAATACAATGGCATAGGTACATATAAGAATTCGGAATATCATTGAAAGGACGATTGGATTCCTCAAAGCACACTTTAGACCTCTTTTACCTATCAGACAGAGTTGTTATTTTATAAATAATAATCAAAAAATAAATGTATTTGTTATAACTGAGATACTACTATTATTGTACCTGCATTCCACTCTTATTAGTACTACAATTGGAAAGCATTAATCAATAGTTTAATTATATGCCTACCTAGTACCTACTTACAATAAAGTTCAAAGTATGTGCCAACTCTGACCACATTCTGTGAAGCGTTGCTTGAGCACTTTTGTAGTGTCCCATTGCAATGTCCTTATGATTATTAAAAAGCCCCACAAAGGCTCCAATTGTCCACAGGAAACTTTCCTTGAAGTCATAGTTATAGGTAAGATACTGAATAAATAATATATTTGAATTTGAGGATACACTGCTTCTTACAACTCCCGACAACGGACTAATCAATGACTACTAGTAAATACTGGGGACTGGGACCAGTAGTTTATTTCTTAGAGTAATAAAAATACAAACAAAAAATTAACCCACTTGAACTTTAAAATCCCCTCGTAAGTCGTAAACTGGACTTTTTGGCGGGAACTTGCGAAGTGACGTTGCGTTTTCGTTTTATTTTCATAAAATCGTGTATTTTGAGTTTTATTGAATATTATCAGTGGTATTTTGTCCAATAAAGATCAATATAAGTGCACCAGTGAAGTGAAATGAAATGATTACATGTATATTGGCTTTTCAAGTTGTCTCAAGAAGTCCATGAAAAGTTTTAGTAGAACGGCTACCATTGTACTAAAACCTAACTAAACTGACTGACTATGACTCGAAGAAGATTTAACATGACTTGAACTTTGAAACTTGATGATTGACGAGAATTTTATACATGAAGAATATAAAAATACCTACATTGCTCAACTTGACACTGGCAAAATACACGAATACAAGAAGATGCCAAAGTTATCGTAAACAATTTTTTTTTGTTTTGTTTGGCACTTGACATTCGTTCGAAAATAACTAAATTTTTGATATGATTGCAAAGTGCCTATTTTATGTGGCTAAAATAGGCCGTACCGTACGTCACAAATTATGCCAAATATCTTATTTGCGATAAAAAATACTTGTATTAGAATACTTCTAATCATTTAAATCATGTTATTTAATTAATTATATCTACATCTTAAAAACCGTAAAACCGGTAATGCTTCGAATAGTGTTTCCGAACGTTTGTTTATATTATCCCAAACCGTTGAGCGATAACGCCAGGCAGGTCAACGTGCAGGCGAGATAGAATGGTTCATGGTACAAATCGAAAACCTGCCAGGTTGACTTGCCAAGTTCACCTGCCCCGTACATGACAAGTATTATAAAAGTTCATGGTAAGCCTCCTTATCATTTTGTTTGTTGTAGCTCTCTTCTACGGTAAAATTTTTTTCATCCGTAAAAAGAATTTCCCGATATTTTTTTCCCGCGTACCGCTTCAACAAAACGCGGCATCTCTTCAGTCTCAGGTCCATTAGACGAGCATTCAAACGATGTCCTGTTTTTCTTCGATATGCCCGAAGCCTTCATTTAACACCCTTTTCACCGTGGTTCTGCTTAACCCCATCTGAAGGGCCAACAGTTTCTGCTTACGTTTGGGATTTCTTAGAATTCGCGCCTTCACAGATTTTATCACTGCTGGAGTCCTAACAGACCAAGGGCGACCACTTCTTGACCTGTCATCTACACTAGAGTCTTCATTGTATCGTTTGATGATACGATAAACAAATCTTTTGGTTATATTCAAATTTTTCAGTATGTCAAAAAATTGAATTGGCGCGTAACCGCAACGATGCAACGCAATAACTGCGTCCACTCCATATTTAAAAATGAGTAAAATTCTAAAAAGTATACATTTTTATTTTCATGAACAATTCGAAATTCGAATTCAATAAACTTTTTTGTGGCCAGCATTCAAAAAGAAAAGTTTTTACTGTGTGACAATACTTATGACCTGACTAGTTATTTATCTGATAGGTGCAGCAATTAGTAGTTTTGTAATATTTCGTTATTCATCAGTGTACGTAGTATATTATTTATTCTATGGTTCTAGCAAGCAGGTATGGTTAGATTTTTAAGCACCAACCAACACATAACTTTTACAGAGTAGGTATAGCGAAAACAAAATAAACTACGAAGAGAAAAGATGTATGTACAGCGGGCATTCAATTATACAGCGGGACTACCGCGTATCAAAATGGTAATGAACTTCATTAAACTGGGCTGCCATTTTTTGCAATCCTGGTTATTTATGGGATATGCGAATAATAATAATATGGAATAAACCAAAGTCCAAAAAAAGGTTCCGGATGGGCTCTGGCTTCATTAGTCTTCAGATAATGGAAACCCAGCATAATTATATGCAAAAGTATTTATACCTACCTACTTATCATTGATGTGGGACAGATATCACGTGTAAGTGTTATAGATACTACTATACTTACCTACTTTAATTACATACCTATGGTAATTTTTATTAACGGCATTAAGAATATTATACTTTTTAAAATTAATAAAATGTGTAACTGGTCTGAAAGATAAAACACCTTCAACAATCACTATTATAATTAAGTTCTAAAACACAGGATACGGCTTAGGTTGGGCTCCACATCTCCCACAAATTTCAATTTGAGTAGGTGGGTACTTTCTCAACAACAATTTTCTAGTCTAATTTGTCTAGCTGGCCCCGCCGACGTTGTCCTGCCCAAAGAATAAAAGAAACTGGGACCTACCTACCTTCATACCCCTACCAACCTACACATACCTACCTACCGGCACCTGCCTACCCTAGCCTACCTACACCTACCAAGCAACGCTACCGTACCTGAACCTTCTCCTGACAAGACAAACACAACCCCTACAAACATACCCCTACCTACCTACCTGCACCTACCAACGCTCCCGTACCTGAACCTTCTCCTGACAAGACAAACACAACAAAAAATAATTCGGTCCAGCCGTTCAACCGTGATCTCGTGACCAATGGAAATAGGGATTAAATGTATTATTATAAATATGTAAATTTAAGTAATACAATGACTCACATGATACTTCTTCTATTTCCAGTATACCAGAATCACTTCTAGTATCGTCATTTACTGGTCTATGTTTAGTCCTCCTGTTCTTGCGATTAAAAACATCCATGTTGACACAACACAACCATCAAACTCTTTCGTTCATTACGCACATTTGTACCTACTCACATTTTAAGAACAATTTTGATGCAGATAGAATGAAACCTGAATTAAAACTAAGACGTCACATACATACATAACACACAAACTTCATTGATTAGATATCATCTGATAGTAGGTAACTGCTTATCAAGCAGTTTACCTATAGGTACTTATTCCTTTCGTTACTATACATACATACATACAGCAATCAGTTTAAACAACTAAACAAGGTCATGAATATAATTTTCTTTATTTTTATTGAATGAATTATGAAAATACCAAGATATTTGTAGTTTACAAGATGAAAATAAAAGGAAAATAAATGATTGTAATAAATTATGTTATGGTGCTACCATTTGGTGTGTACGAACGAACAGTAGGAAGTTAGGAAACAATCATAGACTTACAAATACAATCATATTTTTTCGTACCTAACAAATATACAGAGTGAATAAAATACAGCCTGTATTTTTGCTCCATCTTATAGTGTCGCTTGTCATTATAAATTTCTGGTAAGTAATGTTCTATGGAAAATTAATGCAAAAATATGTTTCTTAAGAAAACACATTTTTTTGTTACTTTTATTAAACTTTACTAATAAAATTTTCGAAATGATGGCCATCGTTTTCGATACATAAGCAGACTCTACACCTCAATGATTTTGTGCGTTCTTCATCATAAAGTTATGTATTTTAAATAATTGGCGTCATTTTGACAAAAAAATATGAAGGTACAGTATGACACAACTTAGATGTAGCATCGGCAAATCGTTATCGTACACTTCACTTCCGATTTACACAACTAATGAAAATCATTCATGATCGCATCATTCAACGTTCAACAAGATCATTTTCGCCGATCATTTTCATGAGTAATGTTGTAGGTGCACTCTTTTCGGGAACAATCGATTTTACGAATTTTCCCGCTTCTTCATCTAAGTTGTTTCATACTGTACGAGTATGTATGTACATACTTCTTTAAAAGTTCACTATGAGATGGTGTAATCATACAGGCTGTATTTTTATTTTCATCAAAATCAATGAGTTCGATTCCCGGCATGGCAAGGCAAATAATATTTTTGAAAATCCAAGTATTCAGTTATTAATTAGTTAATTTTCTGTATTTTTTTTCTAATTCCAGTAGTTTCGGAGATAATAATGGTTAATATTTTATCCCATCTAATACCACAGTACGTAAAATTCTCGTGTAACAGTGTAGTATTACTACTGGGCTTTTATTCGAAACTGCTATGAACCGAGAAGAGATTATATTTTGATGAAAGTAATATACAAAGGCTCCTTAACCTTTGTATATTTTTTCTTCTATTGGTATTAAATAATTAATATTCAAAAGATACATTGCAATCCACAGTAATTTTTGATTCATCTTTGGGTGATTGCGTTCTCATTGGATGATTGCTGTCAACGTCAGTAAAGTGTCAAATTTTATTTTTATTTTATTTAATCGTTGTTGAAAAATATCTGGACTTCAAATCTATATTAATAATTTCGTGAAGGGGTACGGTAGACTCGATCGAAACCTTACCTGAATAATAAAACATAAAAAAATAAAGATCGAGTCGACAACATATACCTATCCGCAAAATTCGGATTGTCGAGTATTTTGTTAAATTCTAATGGTGCTGACTGCTGACAGACAAATTAAAGTCTCCATATTGACCATTCTATCGAAACGTCACTGACACCGGATGACATTTAACTACTGGCCATCTTTTCGTAATAAAAACCGACGCTTGAAAGGCAATCCTTACTAACCGACATAAATCCGTAAAATGAGTTATATATATACCATTCGAACCGCCAGATTTTTCTTCGTCGTTTGGTCTAGGTCTCATAGTTCTACGAAGAGTTTTATTGTCGCTTCGATAGTGCGTGATTTCGGTAAAATCTACATTTTGTGCTTACTAAACGACAAAAAAAAAGTGATTTTAAGAATATCCAGCAGTTACGACATTCTAACAATTAGGAATATGAACTAAGTCGGTTTTTAATGTATTAACTTTTTCATTGATTTGTATTTACGTATTTTTACTTGTTATGAAATTTTCCTTTATAACCACTTAGTAGATTTGACCTACACAAAGCAATTGTAATTTATGTGGTTATGTATTTTAACTTGTTATAATATTTAGTGACAGTGTTATTTGTTTAAGTTTACCTGAAATCAAGTGGGAGAATATTAGAGCTTAGATATTTTTACTTGTATAACATAATATTTCTTTTTTATCCTTAGATATTTTTACTTGATAACGGTTAATATGAATTATGTCGGTTAGATAGTCTTACTTGATTTGCTAAAGGGCTAATTATGGTGCGTAGATAAATTTACCCGTGCGAAAAATTTACTTTCTCGTCGCTAAGGAACTGCAAGAGTTTAAAAAACGTTGTGTAGGTATGGGTTCTCATTCAGGCGCCCGCCGTCGCTTAGATTGTCTAGCTTGGAAGTACATCTCCAAAGCCTATGGAGGGAAGTTAAAAATGTAATTTTTCTGCCAAACCAGGAAAACCAGACTATACCAACCCTACTTAAAACCCTAAAACGACTATGTGACAAATACATAAGGAATGGACCACTGGCGAAAAACCCGGTTCACAACAATCAACATGCTTATCAATCCGGTAAATCGACCGAGACTGCACTTTGCCAGGTAGTACACAAAATAGAGTCGGCACTGGAGAATAAACAATCTTGCCTGGTCACTTTCATTGATATTGAAGAGGCTTTTGACAAAACATACTTTTCTCAACATACAGAAAGGGTTAAAGAAGCAAGGGATTGACGATGGTGTCAACAAATGGGTAACAAACATGCGAACCGAGCAGTAAGCATAGAAACTACTAGCACATCACGCTGCCTCGTAACTAGAGGCTGCCCGCAAGGGGGCGTGCTGTCACCACTGCTTTGAGGGGTGGCGGTAAACGAACTCATAGAACTTCTTAATAGAGATGGTACCATTACCATAGGATATGCGGACGATCTGGCTATAATGATCTCCGGACTTTTCAAATCCACACTATGTCAGAAGATGCAAAAAGCACTCCGTATAGTAGAGATGTAGTGCGGCAACCAATGCTTATCAGTAAATCTGTAAAAAACGGAACTAGTCCTCTTCACAAGGAAGATAAAGATACCGGAGCTAAAACTACCCGTTCTTTTTGTAACAAGGCTTACATTTAGCAAAACTTCTGTGGGGCAAACATCTCGAGTTCATCACCACGAAAGCAACAAATATTTTATGGCATAGCACTAGAGCTATCGGGAGAGACTGGGGTCTAAAACCGAAACTATTTCGATGGCTATACACTGTAACAGTACGACCGGTCCTAACCTATGGCTGCGTAGTATGGTGGACGTGCACAAACCTGGTGACCACAATAAAAAAGCTGCAGCAAATCCAAAGGCATGCACTCTTATTAGCGGTTGCACAAAAACAACCCCATCAGCCGCGCTGGTTGCCATACTGGGTCTTACACCACTGCACCTGCACATTCAGTAGGAGGCCATGGCATTTGCGCTCAGGATTTAATCAACTTACCAATAGAGAGGTACAAGTCCGGTTACCCACCATAGCAGAATAATGGATAGGGCAACTAGGATTGTTCCGGAAGCTTTGATGGCACTGACAAGATAGCAAATACACATCTCGAAAAAGCGAAATATCGACTTTTAATGGAAAATGAGGCTAGCGCGGAGACATTGACAGCCTGCAACATTTACACAGATGGGGCAAAAAACAAAAAGGAGTCGGCTGTGGCCTTTTTGCGACAGAACTAGGACTCTCGGTATCGTCAGCCTTACCGAAAACCACAACAGTTATACAAGCAGAGGCTATGAGGATCCTGCTAGCTGCTAGAGCACTACTATTATCCATATCCAGATAATACGGCAACACTGAAGGACAAACAGGGAGTTGACAACCTCGTGGTCATCACCGACAGCGCCGCCATAATTTATGAACTTAGAAGACCAACAAGGTCAAGGATAATAACGAAATGCCATGAAACTCTTCAGGGACTTTCGGACAAGTACAGTGTAACACTTGACACAATGGACAACAACAGGAACACTATGGCTGACAAACTCGCCAAGGAAACAATAAAGAAACAGGTGAGCGACGGTATGAGGCACCTCTGCAAACCATCGATGATCGAAGCCAGAGACCTCATACGACGACATACAGAAAGTGAACACAAAAGATTATGGGGTTGGAATATAGACACACAAAGACCGCCCTCCCAACCCTCGAGAGAAAAATCACAAATAGTTACAGAGGACGGACTTACGGGTTATAGTAGGTATAATCACTGGCCACTGCAATCTAAACTACGACTTACACAAAACAGGAGCAACGGATAGCCCCCTGTGCCGGGGCTGCATACAGGAAGACGAAACTGTGGAGCATGTGTTATTACACTGTGCAGTCACTGAAGATAGCAGAACCAAGACGGGTCACAAACTGTGGAAACAGATTCAGGAATGCTTTCGCCATCATTTATAACAGCAACACCCACATCACTGAAGCAAATTTGCCAGCAACCTAAGGTCACACTCCGTTACTTTAAGGAGCTAGGATGGCTTGGGTAAAGCTGGCAGAGGGGAATGCACAATACACCCTAAACCGGGACGTCGTCAGTGCAGGCTTAATCGCCCCCACACAGAATAAGACTACGTAGTGTATTTTGTTTAATTTTGAATACAGGCTTTTATTTAATAATAATTGATTTTATTTATTTTCGTGCATGTAATCACCTATACAGTTCAGTTTAATGTCAGTTACGAAGGGAAGTTTGGGGTAATTTTAGTAACTAAGATACAATTTCCACATTCACAAAAATCATTTTATAATGCTTAGTTAAATTTACTTGATCAATTTTAAACTATCAGATTTTTTTAGATCAATCTTTATGTATACCAATTCCAAACTAAGTAAGTTTACCTATTTTTACATGTTACTGCACACACTACAGTGATGATTTAGATAATTTTACCTGTTTATCAAATTAGGTAAATTTTAACTAACCGACACAAACTGGTGTTTATAATAGTGTCAGGTGTTTTATTTTGTCAAATTTGAATAGCAATAAAAAAATGATTTCTACAAGTGTTAACATAATTTTAATCGAACAATTAGGTGATTTTTTATGATTTTTAAAAAAAATATTAGAACTTTAAATTACTCTGCTGTAAAGTTTACTCATTGTCGCTTAGTAAGGATTGCCTTTCAAGCGTCGAAACATAATGTACATTTTGGTGGGAACTTGCGAAATGACGTTTCGTTTTCATTTTATTTTCATAAAATCGTGTATTTTGAGTTTTATTGAATATTATTGGTATAGTATGTTGTCCAATAAAGATCAATACAAGTGCATCAGTGAAGTGAAACGAAATAATTACGTGTATAGTAAAAAACCTCACACGATAGTTCAAAAATATAATTATTTTGAGCCCACTTTAAGACATGTCCTTTTCCTTTAATTTAGTTTTAATATGTACCTAGGTCAAAATTTTCTCATTTTCTGCAACATTACTCAAAAGCGATAAAAAAAATGAGATCGGAAATATCATTTTAATACATTATTAGGTACTTACCTATGTTCTATCATTCCTATTATGTACATTGATAGGTACTACACTAAGTACATTTGCTTAATATTTAAAATAACTGCTTGAATGATCACAGTGAGCTGCAATCGCTGGAATGGACGGCGCGGGCAAGGGTGACTAAGCGTGTATAGCCTCATTTATTAATAGATGCTTAACGGCCTAGAAAATAAACGAACCATATTTTCATGCTAAAAGCCTGCGTAGCGTATAATGCATGCAGTCAAACCCAACACTAAGAAGTTGGAACAACCCCTATCTTTGTAAAAACACATTATATTTATACCTTTACATCACTTTTCAACTAACCAATATTCCTCATATACAGAATGGTATAACAAGTGTAGCTGTAAACACAGTCGTCCTAAGATATTGATTTATAAATCTCTTAGGTAGGTACTTGGGCAATCCGACATTCAGACGCCGCTATTAATTGTATCAGTCACGTTGCTTTAAAAATGAAAAGTATTTAAATGGGAAACACAGAATAATTGTGTAAACAATTGTTAATATAAATAAATGGAACCTAAAGCGAAGTATTATTAGTTTATTTGTTGAACAACCGATCGACGTCATGGAATAATGTAAGCAAAGTTTTCATATAGGAATTTAAACCATAGTAGGTAACTTGTATAAACCAACAGATTACAGACATAGATAAACCTCACTAAAAACATCATATTGTATGGTGTGAGGCCTTACCTCTAGTATAAACTGGGAAATCTCCATCGGATCGGCTGTGGGTGAGCATGGGGCCGTAGCACCGCCACGGCGCTACTCGGCGGTCGCTTAGCACCCGCGAGCCCTCCACGGCCGTTCACCTACGCCACGCCATCACAACTTTAGCACAGTAACCGAGCCCTACAAGCACGAAGTACTATCAGGGTAGCGTCCTAACCACGGAACTCACGTCAAGTCGCCGTCTGGCGTCGGCGGCGCCACAGAGGCGTGAGCGGATGGAAGCTGCGCGGCGCATCTCTTGTGGCGCATCCCTCACCCCTCCGTTTTCCGAGCTGCCGAGCTCCGTGCCCGCCCGTGTCGCTACCGAGCGCCCTGTCCGCGCGTCCTCCACACAAATAAGTATGTGTTTTCATGAAACCTTTTCAAATACTGGACACGCATATACACCTACCTACCTTTATCGCGTTTACGGTAGAATAATCAGTTTTAAACAGACTGAAATAAGCACTTTGGGTCACTTTTTAGATTTCATATAACTTCCCAGTAGATTACCTACCTACTACATACTTATTTACACGTCTATCACGCGGAAAAAATAAAAAAAATAAGAAACCCGATTAAGCGGTTTTTTTTAAACATAGCTAAAATAAGAACACTGCAATAAGAACTTTCTTAAAAACAATCAAAATCGGTTCATCCGTTCAGGAGCTATGCTGCCACAGACAGAAACACAGATACCTACACACTACAAACTTATATAGATAAGATAAGAAATTATTTAAAAAAAGTTACAAATTTACAAAGGTCATTTTAGTATGAATATGGTAATGCTTCGAGACGTGATTTGCCTCTGAAACTAGGCAGAACCTGTGTTTTGAGTCAATCAGTGGATTCTCGCTCTAACTTTCTACCTATACCGAATTGTTTTACAGCAAGTCTGACCCGATCACAAAATAGAGAATAATATTAAAGAAAAACATAGCTTATAATATGACTTACACTAAGATGTATTGTTACTAGAGAGTGTGAGCAGGTGTGTAGGGGTGTGTGTAAAAGTGTGTAGGGGTGTGTGCGAGAGAATCTGAAAATATTGTGATATTAATATTAATGGGAGTGTATTTACTGCTTAATGAGAGCCTCGGTGGTGTGATAATTATGGAGCTGTAACCATTTAATTACTTTCTTTTTCGTCTGGTATTTTGTTAATGGGTAAATGTTAAGATTTTTATTGACCTTATTATACAAGTGGCCACAGAGGGCATAAGAGTGTTGCTTGGCTAAGGTAGTTCGACAACTTATAATCGGGCACACTCTATCATGTCTTCGCTTTCGAGTATAAATTGTGGGGTCATATACTAATTTAGAGTGGGTCTTCATAATGTCGTGAAAAATAAAAAGCTGTCTAATAGTGAGCACCGAGATGTCCTTATACAGCTGGGTTGTTGAGTATCAGAAAGGCTTCTTTAATATAACTTTAAGAATAGCTCTTTGTGTCCTCTCCAACTTCAAAAGATGAGTTTTAGATGCACCAGTCCATGCCAAGTTACAATATGTAATCAAAGACTCGCACAGTGATTTATAAACCATTTCCATAGTCCTGATCTCAGCACGTGCCTCAAGTTCCTAAATACATATATTAGTTTCCTACGCCGAGTAGAAAGAGCATTTATATGACAGTTCCATCTGAGGTGTTGGTCGATAATAACTCCGAAGTATTTGTGTGGCACTTCCTGGCAGGGCCACCATCACGGATCTGAATTCCAAGTCTGTCGCTATTTTGTCCCTAATTTGTCCTATTTTGTCCTCGAATATCAGATTTTGTCGCGTCCTGGTTCAAAAGTTATAAGGGTTTAACTCATCTCAAGAACTAGAGCACCTAGCGAAGATCTGTTTGCTTCCAGAATTTGTCATTAATTTGTAAAATTTTGTCCCCGAATCCCAGATTTTGTCACGCCCTGGTTCAAAAGTTATAAAGGTTTTAAGGTGGCCCTGCCAGGAAGCATGCTTTCTGGCAGAGCCACCTCATATCTCAAGAACTAGAGCACCTAGCTAAGATCTGTTTGCTTCCAGAATTTGTCAAATTTTGTCCTCGAATATCAGATTTTGTCGCGCCCTGGTTCAAAAGTTATAAGGGTTTGTATATAAGCTCTAGTTCTTGAGATATTCTCATATCTCAAGAACTAGAGCACCTAGCGAAGATCTGTTTGCTTCCAGAATTTGTCATTAATTTGTCAAATTTTGTCCCCGAATCCCAGATTTTGTCGCGCCCTGGTTCAAAAGTTATTAATGAATCTAAAATTCTCTATACTCTTGTACAGGCTAGGCAGACATATTTTTGATATCTTTATTAAATTGCTTTAAAACTTTGAACTGTCTAATAAAATAATGTAAATAATCTATTCGTAGTTGGAAAACGTATGTATTATAGTAAAATGGATAAAAAAATAGGTTCCTAGAAAAGTAAATAAAAGTAATTACCTTTTTTTTTAATAATATTCACAGACAAATGTACGGCTAAATGTACAAAAAACCTTACAAATAGCCTGGTACAAATCGTTTTTTAATATCTTAATAAAAACTTTTAACAAAAAATAGAATTAGTACATGGTACCTGACTGACTGACTTCATAACAAAGTCAGGTTGATTAGAGTTCCTACATGGTTATTTTATGCTTTTTAGTGTTTTAAAAGTCGGTTCTAATTGTTGAGTAAAAGTATTTATTTTTTCAATTTTAGTTTCTAATGTTTTATCACTGACCTAGTATAAGCTATCGTTGTACCTTCCATCATCACATCAAATGATATAACTAACGGTCTATAAGGTCCTATAATATTTAAAGAATTATCCCCTAACACCTAATCGTTAAGGAGTTGTACCTTCCATCATCAGCTCAGCAACGTAAATGATGACTACCAGATGCAAATATCTGAATAACTTTAAAAAGTATATGAAAAACATTGTAAGTGCCTATAAAATTTTAAGAGTTCCCTCGATTTCTCCAGGATTTCATCATCAGACCTGATGACCATGGGACCACCTGTAAAGTATACCCTTTCAAACAAAAAAAGAATTTTCCAAATCGGTGCAGTCGTCTTCGAATAATAGGGGAACATACATAAGAAGAAAAAAATTGACGAATTGAGAACCTCCTCCTTTTTGAAGTCGTTTAAAAATAAGAATGATTTGAACGTTTAAAATTCTCAATTAGAGAGATTAAAGAAATATATCTTGTTTACAACGATCGAATTTGTGAGTTTTATTATTCTTCCCAAATAAAAATGATTCCCTGATACACTTTTGTACGCAATTGTACACCTAAGTATCGAATAGTCTAAGAGTGAACGTGAATATTTATAAGGCTTTTTACATAATTCTAATCGAGAGATATAATACAGAGAAACACGAATGTAGTCTATAATTATTTCTTGTTTCCATATTTATAGAACATTAAATCATTAAAACTTTTTCAATGAAATAATAGAAAAATATTTGACTAGTCTAACTTTTGTATAGAAAAAGCTACATAGCTCTCGGACTACTCCATACAAAAAACAAATTTGTTATAACTTTTGAACCAGGGCGCGACAAAATCTGGGATTCGGGGACAAAATTTGACAAATTCTGGAAGCAAACAGATCTTCGCTAGGTGCTCTAGTTCTTGAGATATGAGATGGCTCTGCCAGAAAGCATGCTTCCTGGCAGGGCCACCTTAAAACCCTTATAACTTTTGAACCAGGGCGTGACAAAATCTGGGATTCGGGGACAAAATTTTACAAATTAATGACAAATTCTGGAAGCAAACAGATCTTCGCTAGGTGCTCTAGTTCTTGAGATGAGTTAAACCCTTATAACTTTTGAACCAGGGTGTGACAAAATCTGATATTCGAGGACAAAATAGGACAAATTAGGGACAAAATAGCGACAGACTTGGAATTCAGATCCGTGATGGTGGCCCTGCCAGGAAGTGCCACACCAAGTATTTGACCTGAGGGGCCCATATCATAACGGGGCAGGAGCAGCTTAAGTTTGGGGTCAAGCACGAATGTGCTTTAATAACAAAAGATTCTTTAGGAGGTAAGCTCGTTGATCTAATACCGAAAGGAACAAACAAAGTTTTATTCAAATTTAGGGTTAATAAATTAGAGGATAGCCATTGCTTGATCTTAATAAAAGCTTTTTCCGCGTTTAGACGAGCGTCTTCCCAATTAGTTCCATGTGTAACACCAACACCCCTCTTTTTCGTCGGGTGTTAAAAAATCCTTCAAATATTTTCTGTACTAAATGTAAATATTGTTCGATGCAGGTACCTACTCCTCAAAACGATACATAATAGTTCGATCATCGTTGTTAAATTATCAATCAATAGAATTGCAGCAAAATGACGAGACGTAAATTTTTTAAGTATAATTTATTGTATAAATAATAGGCAAAACTAGCTAACTTATATTTCCTTAAATTTTGAAAACTGTTTATTATTAAATTAAAACAAAAATACAATGCAATAGGGTAGTTGACAGTGTCAAAAATAAATGACCAAACACTAACCAATGCATAAAACATCTAAAACACGTGGAAATATCAAATATGTTGTACAATTAATGCTTTTTATGATTTTTAATTACCAGTGGGACCACTAAGAGTAGATGATTTGATGCTGTGAAACTATGACGTCATAATGTAATATTTCATACAAAATTCCATTTAAGGGGGAGGCTTCGGTTGGAGCGCGAAATTCAAATTTTATCACGTTTTTGATAATTGCAGCTCAGTTATAGGTCGTAAGTTATCAACATGTTATTTGCGAGAAGAATGGTAGTATATTTATTGATTCATAACAAAAGAAATCGTCAACATATTCCTCCAAGGTATATTACTGACATATACGACTATTTCATGAAAATGTTACTAATATACCTTGGAGGAATATGTTGATGACCTATAACTGAGCTGCAATTGGCAAAAAACGTGATAAAATTTGAATTTCGCGCTCCAACTGACGCCTCCACCTTAAACTATCGTTTTGACATTTATTAAAAAGTAGCTGATTTGATATGTCAGTCAACTACCCTATTGTTTTTATTAATATGTGGTTTTACTCATAGGTTTTTTTTTTGTTTGTTTTGACAGCGGGACATAATGACTAATGCAAAATAAGAAAATAAAAAATAATTAGGCATTATGTCCCGCGGGACACTCGACGTGGGACATAATGATTAAAGCACCATAATATACCTAAGTATTATTTTCTACTTGTACAACAATACTTTCTATTATCGTTTGCAAGAACGAACCATTTACGAAGACCGTTTTGTGTTCTGCAATATTAACACCGCTTTACTCCCCGAATCGAAACAGTCCTCGTTGCGGAAACTAGTCTTTGAATAGTGTTAACCAATTTTGAACTAGTGGTTGTAAAGAATACAGTCGAGAATGCAATGAGCATGGTCAGATTGAGTCTACATTTCATTCGCAAAACAGTTTCGTAATAATAACATGAAATCACATAATTTTTTTAAGGAAATAATAGCAATTTTTGGAAGTTCATCATAGTTACGAAATAGAAATTTTCTATCGATATGTCACTAAACTCATCCATTATTATATAGTTTGGTTTAAAATAGATTAAGGTCCGGTTGCATCGAACCATTAGTAATAGTAAAACAATTAGTTTAATTTTGAAATTCCTTCAAAAAAGTTATTCAAAATTTTCCAAAGCAACCCACCTGAAAAAAACTGTTCTTAAAGTAGATATTTCATGACATTAGAGTAAAATATTAAAAAAACTTCGAAAATATTATCTGACTATAATAAATGATAAATATTATAAAACTAATATCTTATAATGACCTGTCATGCCACAAACTGTGCTCACCTAGCCAAGATGTTTGTGTGTATGAATCAACATATCTACTTGACTTTATTGGGTAATTTTCATATACAGGTGAATTTTTTAAGTGGGCGTGGTAGACCAAATCCTAAAGTATTAGGAATAGCGAAAAATGCCGAAAGGAGTCTCGGGGCCGATTTTGATAAAAACTAAAACTGTATACTTGGATTTTCAAAAAAAATATTGGCATTGCCGGGAATCGAACTCAATGATTTTGAAAAAAAAACGCAGCCTGTATTATTGCCCCATATCATAGTGTCACTTATAATGATCAATTTCTGGGAAGTAATGATATATGAAAAATTTATGGAAAAATATTTTTCTTACGAAAACACTATTTTATTTTTGTTACGTTCATTAAACTTTACTAATGAAATGTTCGAAATGATGCCCATTGTTTTTAATACATAAGCAGACTCGACACCTCAAAGATTTAGTGCGTTCTTCATCATAAGTTTATGTATTTTAAATAATTGATGTAATTTTGAAAAATGTAGGTACCTACCTACTTCTTTAAGAGTAAGATAAGAAAACAGTATTTTCTTAAAAAAATTACCTTTCCTTTAATTTGCCATATAACATTACTTCCCAGAAATTGATCATTATAAGCGATACTATGAGATGTAGCAATAATACAGGCTGTGTTTTTTTTTTCAAAATCAATGAGTTTGATTCCCGGCAAGGCAAATAATATTTTTGAAAATCCAAGTATACAGTTTTAGATTTTATCAAAATCGGCTCCGAGGCTCGATTCAGCATTTTTCGCTATTCCCTATACTTTAGGATTTGGTCTACCACGCCCACTTAAAAAAATCATCCTGTATATTTACCACCATTTTTTCAACACAATACCTGCCACTAACAACTACAACCATTTCATGAAATGGTGGCTGAACATTAAAATGAATACTAATGAAGTGATCAATTTTATTGCCACCACATGCATAATTAACTAACTAGCTATGTTGGTTGAACTTCTTGCTGACTGCTTCATATACATTATCTAGTGGTAGGAACTGTGTACTTGATAGATGCAAGACACAAAATTATCAATAAAAGACATAAAAATGTAAGGCTTGCTGTCTTGGGATTTTTTGTGCTGGTATCCATACATATAGTACATGAAAAATTAAATAAGTATATTGAGTATGGTAAATAAGTGATTCTTTTAAAAATAATAATGAAGTAACATAATACCAGCTTATATTATTACATCCCACAATGGATTATCAATATAAGAGACAAAATCTGAATAGTCCATATAGTCATGCATAGCTCCAGCCCCACTGGATAAATTATTTCTATGTTCTTGGTCTAACTGTGATGTGTACTTCTCCTTGTATAAAATCTTCCAATCTTTCCCTTCTGTATGCATATTAATATCATTAAAATCTCTTTTATACATATCATGCCAAAAAATATCATTTTCTATTAAAAAATTTAATCTTGTGCAAGTTTTGCTAACACTGAGGACATCTGCAATAGGAAGATAAAGAATTATCTTGAAGAAAACCTCTTCTGGTAGTCCAATCACACTTGCGCTTGGATATCCACTATGACATAGTATTTTACTTTTAACTGGACAAAGAACTTTGTCCTTTATAGTTGTTGAGAAATGTTTCAAATCTCTGAACATCATTGGAATGGTTGATGCTTGTGGTGAAACAACATAACGACTTATTGGCAAACACACAGAATATGTTTCAGAGTTCAAATCAGTTATAATCATATTCACCAAAGCTGTTGCACCTAAGGGACTCATAATGAGTTTCACAGATAAGGTTCGGAAGCCAGACATAACATAAACCGTTTCATATGATCCCAATGGTGTCTTCCAATTGTTAAATACTTCCGCAGTAATAGATTTTGCAGGATCCGAAACAATATCACTGCATATTGGCGAAAATCCATTCTCAATCATTAAAACTGTGACCAAAACAAACAAATAGTCATTTTGTTTTGAATCAGATCCTGTACACCCGGATATTTTCATAATTAAAGTATCCAATAAAGGTGAAACCTTTTCTGTGGTACTTTCCTCTAATGTTAAGTACATCATGTAAGATGAAACAATATACTTATCTAATAATTTACTACAACATCACAGCACAAATTCATTTTTTTTTATTACCAGATTCTTTCATCCGTCATCCGTCTATTAATGACAGAGGAAGAAAATGAACTGATTGACATTGACAAATTTGACAATTGACATTAATGAGCTTGTTGTTTTTTTTAAAAAGGCAAAGGTACAGAGCCATACAGCCTTGTCGTATTTGATCATCTTCACTTAGGTTTTAGTACAATGGTAGCAGTTCTACTAAAACTTTTCATGGACTTCTTGAGACAACTTGAATGTTATCATTTCATTTCACTTCACTGGTGCACTTGTATTGATCTTTATAGGACAAAATACCACCGATAATATTCAATAAAACTCAAAAAATGCACTATTCTAAGAAAATAAAATGAAAACGCAACGTCAATTCGCAAGCTCCCGCCAAAAAGTCCTTGATGAGTTTGATTGATCAGCTTGAGCGTTTTCATATTTTTTTTATTGGCGTCACACTGTCACACAGTTTGTGTATTTTGCCAGTGTCAAGTTGAGCAATATTCTTAATCATAAAAGATTTCATTGTTTTGGTGTAAGATTCAGACATACATCGGAAGAGCTGTTTTGACAATATATTCCCATTTAGGAGGGTTGATTACTTCAATTTTATTCAATACAATTTAAACATGATGAATTATAACAATATCTTTGATTATAACATTTTTTGAAGGACAAATAGACGAAAGGATTCGTCTAAGCCCTACTGTTTAGTAATCTGAGAACTAAGCAAAGCGTATTTTTGCGATTTGACCCGTGTTCCACCCTTAAGGGTATACCTTCGGTTGGAGCGCGAAATTCAAATTTTATCAAGTTTTTTGCAAATTGCAGCTCAGTTATAGATCGTAAGTTATCAACATGTTATTTGCGAGAAGAATGGTAGTATATTTACTGATTAATAACAAAATAAATCATCAACATAGTCCTCTAAGGTATATTAGTAACATTTTCATGAAATAGTCGTATATGTCAGTAATATACCATGGAGGATGATTGGGAACCGAAGGTATACCCTTAAGAGTAAACCTTCGGTTGGAGCGTTAAATTCAAATTTTATCACGTTCTTTGCTAATTCCAGCTAGTTTATAATATTTGACAATGCTACATCTTTCATTAACAATAATTTTACAAAATTTCAGGAATTTGAGCATAAAAAACTACTTACATTAAAATGTGATATTTTCTTTAAGTTTGTATGGAAATATTTTTTTATTTACCTACTCTATTCTACTATATATTTTTTGTATGATCTAAGTATTACACACATAATATAGTATAGGTACTTCAAAGCCCTTTCAGTCTACAATACCCAACCAGAATTACCTGTATATAACCCAAATACCTACCACTCACTGATTCACTGACTAATCACAAATTCTGGAAATCTGTTTTAGCTAGGAATAAACTTGTTTGTATGAAACTATTGAAATTAAAATGAAACATACTGTATGGAATTTGATGTTTAAATACTGTTATATAGAAGAGATAATGTTTGTATGGTAAACCAACTAAATAAATTATGGATATATACTTAGGACTATGTCTACAACGCGGCAATGTTTACTTTCCGAAAATAATTGATGGTACCAATAGTGGACTATTATTGAGAGCTGGTGATTATGAGTGGCAAAAGACTACTGCTGCCATTCATCTGTATTTTTATTAGTACTTTTGTTTTGACAGTATTTACTTACTATATTTTACCAGGATATTTATTTACTTATGCTTTTTATAATTGGTATATTACCAGATTTCTTTTGTTCTGCAAATCAAAATAATGTGTGTACTCACTCAAATCACCATTTGCTGTTGTTGAATCAAATGGTATTGATAAATGGCGACCACTTTTAGCCACAGGAAGCACACCCAGATTTGTTTTGTCTTCGTCCTCACCTATGTGAAATACATTACAAAGTTTGTACAAATAAGATTAGAAAAAACTTCTCTTTTTATCTTAATATATATATAAAAGGAAAGTGCAACTGACTGATCTATCAACACGCAGCTCAAACCACTAGACAGATCGCATCTGCCAAAAATAATCTTCTAATGGAGTAAAATAGGGGATTGTGGGTGAAAATGCAGGAAAAGCTATAAAGATGTTAAAAAAAGGTATAGCATATTTAACATAAAATCATAGTCTTATGTTTTTTGCCAATGAATTATCAATAATATTGAACATCATAGGCATGCTCAAACAAAAATGTTAAAACTTCTTTAAGGACAAACAAAGAAAGAATTGTATCCTAAGGAAAATATATACCTATAGTAGCTTATAGCTGCTGCATGTATATTAATTATAAGAGGTTTCAAATGATGATGATGAACCTTGAGCTGTAGTTTGCCTGCCCTTAGGAAGTAAGTATGTTCACAATTTAGAATTCAGGATTCATGGACACTGGAAATAAGTTCCACTGCATTGCTATTCATGTTATGAATGTTAAATATGTTTTATAGATTTGGAAGATTGCATTTGAATGAGATTATATTTTACTTGATACTGTTAATTTTGTTAATCTTGGAAAATGGCATAAAAATAATCCAATAGTGGGAAGGGCCCTTTTATTTTTACGAACATAACTTTTACAGTATGTCACTTGTGGCTTCAGTTTTAGGTGGCTTTTGTTGAGCCAGCATCTGTGGTTGGAATCAGATTGTTTTATCTCCTCCTCAACTGATTAGATTTTTGCCTCACATATGATACAAAAAGTCAATGATATGTATTTTAGAACATGGTAATTCATGACATGAGATCAATATACTTATTAAAATTAGTAACTGGTTGACCAAGCTTTTCTTGTTTTTTTTTAAAACAATGTTTTCTAAAAATGAAACCTAGCTAGATCAATTTATCTCCCCCAAAACCCTCAGCATACTAAATTTCATGAAAATCGTTGGAGCCGTTTCAGAGATTCAGATTATATATATACAAGAATTGCAGGTATTAGATATATTATTAGATAATCATTATGACTTAAACATTTTTTATGACATCTATTAATCATCTTTGTAATCGCAGATTATCTAGAAAGAAATATATAATTTTACAATGTATGAGAAAGAATGGGAAGCCCAATTTTACCAACATAGGATAAATTTTCTAATTAAGAAAAATATGACAGTTTCTCTGTATGAATTCTTTCACTCAGTATTTATCCCATGGATATAACATTGGCGAAATTGGACCTTACAAGATCCATGTAGGTATCATTTATGCAAATATAAATTATCAAAATAATGTCTAATTGTTGTCTGAATATCTAATTGTTTGTGCAACACCAAAGATAGTAATTTAGTAATTAAAATCCATGTGGAAATTTAAGATTACAGGTTTGTAAAATCTAACAATAAATTTCCCATATCAGAATACTTAAGTACTTAATTATAATTAATATAAGAATTATGAGACTAAAATTATTTCTTTAATTAAAAACACTACTACATAGTTTTAACTATAGAATAAATGAAAATAATACTGTTTCAGTAGTAAAAACATAGAATAGAATTATTGTTAATTAATAAAATTTGGTTTTTCAAATTAAACCTGTGAAGAAAAAAAAATCCTAAGGCCAAATTGAAGGCCCTAAACTGCCCTAAAGTATAGAACTATTAAAATATTCCCTGTTTTTAGTAATATAAGCAGTGTTTTTAGTATATATTAAAAAAAAATTATAGACATATTATTTTTTAATAATGAAATTCTGATATTTTTGGTTACTCATTACCTCCAAAATAAGAGAGCCAAAAGAGGATAGCATTTTTTCACTTATAGAGCAACTCAACTAGGGAAGTATCTACCTCAAAGAATTCAGTCAAATAATTTAATCAGTGACAGATTAGCCCTAAGGCCCAATAGGCCTGGCAGTTGTTTTCGTTCACAAACAAGAAACAAAACAAGTAAATATTACAATATAATTACAATGTATGGTAAAAATGTCTTCCTACTACCTAGATAATGGGAGCTGAGAAAGGGGCAACTAGTACTACACAGTCTAGAGTGGTCAAGACTGCAAATCCGCCACTTAATTTAATGCTGTGTTCCTGCACATGAATAAAACCATAGAGCTACATGTGAATAATACCCCAATCAGAACAGTACCTAATTAATAGTTCTAATTATTATTCTGAGATTACTCGAAAGTTGCAAGCATTCTTTTTTAGCTACATATGCATATTGTTTGACTTCATGGTTTAAAAAAACCGGTGGTCACTTCTGCAGTTTTAACCTTATTGGGCCGAAACTGATTAAATGGCTTTTTCTTGGAATAAATTTTGTACCATGTAAATTATACTTGAATGTATTACGTAGTGAAATTCCCAAAGATTCATAAGGCCACTAGTCCAAAACAATGACCCCTCTACTTGAAACACGAGGTTATGGGGCAAACGAACATAATAATAAATTATGCTATTAACTACAAAAAATATCCAAAAATAGCTGATATGTTAGTTGAAACTAAAGTGCTTACCAGTGTTTCCACTGTTCCCCAGTTTTTTGTTGCTCTTCAATGAACCATCTAAGTTATGACTATTTGAACTTTTATCGCTGTCACTAGCCATTGAAAGGTTTCACGAAACCAAATGTTGTAACATAGTTTTAGTTATATTATATTTATTAACACATAAACTTCGATAATAGTGTATAAATTTTAGTTTAAAAGTAATAATAGCACTTTCAAATTACTCTAAATTAAATGTTTACACTTTACACACCATCCACAGTTCCACACCCACAGACACAGAATCTCCGCTAGGAGTAAAAGGGTTCCGTGCACAGAATCACAGACAGAATACAATTTATTATTCTCTTTGACAATTTACTCACCCCAGAGTCCAGAGTGGTCCAGAGTGGTCCAGAGACAACATAGTACTTATTTTTATCTGTGCTCAGAATACCTACTCCGCGCGAAATTTAAATTTTATCACGTTTTTTGCAAATTGCAGCTCAGTTATAGGTCGTAAGTTATCAACATGTTATTTGCGAGAAGAATGGTAGTATATTTACTGATTAATAACAAAATAAATCATCAACATATTCCTCCAAGGTATATTAGTAACATTTTCATGAAATAGTCGTATATCTCCAACCGAAGGTATTTCCTTAACTGGTGATGTATTAGAATAATTATGTTCATTCATGTATAACCTATTGAGTTTACTAAGACTTACAAAACTCAATTGTAATTCAAATTAATATTTTTAACATTAGTGGCGGACGAAAATCTTTGCTTCATTTTTTGTTTCGCTGCTATTAAGTGCAACTTGACAATGCAGATGTAAGCATTTGTGTTAGGCTAGAAGTGCCAGACCTTGTTTTAATGGATCATGCCTTTGTCAAAACCAAAGAGAAAGGATTAGGGTCAAAACAGAAACACAAGTGTCACTTTTGACAGCCACGTTCATGGCGCCGCGGCGATCACAGTTTGGCCGATGAGCGTCGTAATCACAATATGGCGCATGTAATAATGTCATCGGTCACGAGCAAGTTCATAAGGCATCGTTTTGAGTGATAATGGTGATTCGGTACGCATTTTAGCGCGTTCACATCGATAGTAATCGATATTATCATGATTCGGAATGCAGCCTCATTCTTCTGCATTGACTGCATTCTGTGGTATCTGTCTATGGTTGGATGTTTGCTGTGTGGTGTGGTGTGTGTGTGTGTGTGTGTGTGTAGTCTATGGAAGTCTTTAGTCTATTAGTCTCAGGGGTCCCAACTTAGGGTTTCCCCCCGTTTAGGGTTAATTTTGAGACATGGTGAGATAAGATTTGCATTGCAGCAAATGGTGGATCCGTGCATATCGTTCGACCCATTTCACCAATCAAAGAAAAAGATTGTTTGGTTAAAGTATAAATGTGATATTTTTAAAAGGTCGGAATCATCATGAACAAATCGAAATGATGTTTTAATTTTGTTAAGTACTTTTAATAGTTCTGATTTTTTAATAACGGAAAAGTTTTTAACCAGAAATTAAAAAACATTATTTTATACTTATTTTTTTGGAGATTTCCCAAGTAATGATGGCGATTTTAGATTTAGAGGTATTTGATGGCAATTTTAGATTTAGAGGTTTTAGACTTGAGTTTTAGGGAGGAAGGGGTAAGAATTTTTGAGAGTTGGCAATACTAATAAGTTTACCCATCCATCCGTATTCCATAAAATATTGTCGATCATTTTTATAATAACGTGACAACAATTTCTATTTAGTTTTAATTTATATCATTAAAATAATAATTTATTTGAATTAACGTTAAAGTGTTTTAATAAAATCTTAGGTAGAAGCTTGAAATATTCTTGTTATAAAATCCCACAACAACAGTACTTGCTGATGTGATATTCCTGAAATGTCATCGTATATGGCAGGTGTTTTTGATTTAGATTTAGATGTGGATACTGTTACGGTTGGAGATTCTGACGAAGACGATATAATTGAAGTTGATGAGGTAGATATTATCACGTATAAATAATATATTGACTTTTACTTAACCTAAAACCTTGTTCCATAATCACTTCATTTTTGTCAAAGATAAATTTCGTCGTAGTTATAACTTTTCGACTTAAGTATGATAAGTTTGGAAGGTCTATCTGACATTCCACTTTACTGTATTTATTTTCTGTTTCACCTCATTCCAGGTAGACTATGATCCAGAGCTCCATGTACAAACTATTGTTGAGTAAGTAATGAGTATCTGGAACATATTATTACAGGATACCTGTCATTAAATTATTTTATTTTATTTTTAATATTATTATTCTTTATTAATATTTAAAGAATGATTTATTATATTTTAATTTTTTTATTTATAGAGCCGAGGGTTCCGAAACCATTCAACTATCTGAAGACAATGTAAATCCTGGCCAGTGTAAACGTCTTGGTCCTCAAGATTTTGAATTACGCAAAGTTTTAGGAAAAGGTGGTTATGGAAAAGTGTTTCAAGTTCGAAAAATTACTGGCCCTGATGCAGGTGCACACTTTGCTATGAAAGTTCTCAAAAAAGCATCCATTGTACGCAATCAAAAGGATACTGCACATACTAAAGCAGAAAGAAATATTTTGGAGGCTGTTAAGGTATGATAAAGTAATTTTATTAAAATGAATAATTAATTACCTTTGCTTTAAATTAAGTTGTATATTTGTTGCTCTTATCTTATTTTAAACTAGCTCTTTGCCCAATGTTTTACCATTGTTCCTGAGGGATCTTATGTTCCCAAATGGTAGATTTTCATTTCATACCAAATTTCATCAAAATTTGTCCAGTCATTTGAGTGTGAAGACGTAATAAAAACACACAAACTTTGGCATTTACTGTAGTGATGCATCAGATGTTGCATCTGTTTCTGCAATTGCGGAAGTTCTGCATGATTTTGGACACCCTTTTCTTTTTCCACAACTCGGAAATTTATGACTGGCCGTGTGCTTTCAGCAATAGGGAATATGCATTTTATGTATTTTGTGCTTTAATTAAGGAGTTTATTTGGCTATCATAGTATTATGACGTCACATCCTTTGTCCTATCTCACTGTCTAATTAGTAGTTTAAAATATTTATATCTTCCGTGTTTCTTGGGCGATTTTAATTTCACTTTTTGACATCTTTTTTATTGTATTTTCATATTTAGTTAAGAAATGCGATTTTTGCAGTTTTTTCATAGTATTTTCATTCAAAAAACTGTTTCCATCATAACACTTCCGTTGTATCACTAATTTAGATATAATATTAATAAAATTATTGGATGGATCTTAAAAAAGTTTCAATATTCCATAGCCTCGTAATGCTCATTGCAACCCACTGCTCCTACTTAAAGGCCAAAAATAAGTATTGAGTTTCAGGACATAAACTATTTGTTGTGCAGATGTAACCAAGTGCAATTATGTATAATATTTGTTGTATATTTTGCGATTTTTTAAAAGAACATTTATTTAATTAGTTCATTAAACTCAAAAATAATTTATTCAGTTAAGCCAGTTACGAACGTCGAAAGTTAATATTATTGATTCTACCACCACTGGTTTGGTTATGTATACTTTACTGAAAAATACAATGGGTCTTAGTGGCCATATTTATTTAGTTCTAGATGCATCAGCTTTACGAGGTTATGATAATACAGAAATATTTACAAAATACAAACTATATTATTTGTTATTAATTATGTTGCATTACAGGAAAATATTTATTATATTCATTGTAAAATAATAAGTTGAGGTAAATCTGTTGTCAATATTTGCAGCATCCATTCATAGTGGAATTAGTATATGCCTTCCAAACTGGTGGTAAATTATACTTAATTTTAGAATACTTAAGTGGTGGTGAGCTGTTTATGCATCTGGAAAGAGAAGGTATTTTCCTTGAAGACACAGCCTGGTAAGTTATATTTATCAATAATGGGAGTGTAGTGAGTACTAGTATATATTTCAAACTTAAAGGAATATGTTGTGATAAATATTGTTTCATTACTTTTCCAGCTTTTATTTATCAGAAATAATTCTGGCATTGGAACATTTACATAGTTTAGGTATAATATACCGTGATCTTAAACCTGAAAATGTTCTGTTGGATGCACAAGGTCATGTGAAACTTACAGATTTTGGTTTATGTAAAGAACATATTCAAGAAGGTATAGTTACACACACATTTTGTGGAACCATTGAATATATGTAAGTATATAGAATTTCAAATTTGATATTTTTAAAAAGCTGACAAGTAAGCATGCTATCCACCTGATGGTAAGTGGTTACCGTCTCTTATGTTTATTGGCAATACCAACTGAAAAGATAAACATAGGTAAAACATTAAATAATAATATTAAACAAAGGTAAAAATAGGAAACTGAAAATATGAATATGGTTACATTCCATTATTTTCGCACACCATTATAATATTATCATGTCATTTACATTTACCTCTATGTAGTTAAAATAAAAATCATGAATAGTGTCTATTTGTCATCACAAGACCATTGGGATTATTTTTCTCAATAGTCCCGCTATTGGGACAGCAAATTCCCAACAGACCCGTAATGGGACAACTTCAACGGAGTATCTGTGAATACTCCTCTCGGTCTATCTCGTTTTAATATAGCGTATACGTTTCTCTTTTGCCTTTCCAATCTATAGATACTGACCTGAGTACAAGTCTATCATTCATCTAATATCGTAATAATATGTCAATTTGTACCTTTTTTTTAGTTTACTAATTGTAATAATGGCTATTTATTCTATTATTTATAAATTTTGTATTGATTCCAACTTGTTATTTATCTTTCCATCAATTAGAAAATCACAATCATTTATGTCAACAAAATGTTCGATTTCAGGGCACCAGAGATTTTGACAAGGAGTGGTCATGGTAAAGCTGTTGATTGGTGGAGTCTAGGAGCATTAATGTATGATATGCTTATTGGACAGGTCAGTAATTCACCATAGTGCAAAGGACACTTGCATTAAGAATATTTTTTCTTTATCATATTTACGTAATGTGTCATTTTCTATTGTTGCAGCCACCATTCACTGGAGATAATCGTACAAAGACAATAGAAAAAATATTAAAAGGTAAATTAATGCTGCCCGCCTACCTCACACAAGATGCGCGTGATTTGATTAGACGTCTAATGAAACGCTCCGAGACGCAACGCCTGGGAGCTGCCGGCGCAGCTGCCGTCCGCGGTCATGCGTTCTTCAAACATGTGCACTGGGATGATGTTTTTGCAAGAAGATTGGAACCACCAATAAAACCTAGACTGGTGTGTGTGTGTTTCATATTTTTACATTATACTCGTATTATATTATGCCTCTTTGTATATGTACGTACCAGTGGCGCAGGGTCCATACAAGCCGATTCCCATCGGCTTACCTTCTAGAAATCCCAGTCCCATAAATTCATTATTTCAAATTACCTAGGTACAATTTATTTAATGTGTTTTTAAATATTACGAAAAATAAGCTTGCGCAAAATACTTTCATACAAACATTCATATTTTTAATAATTATCAAATTATCGGTGTTTTTGAGCGGCTTACCCTAGCTATAATTTCACCCCTCGCCACTGGTACGTACATCCTTGAAATAGAAGTGAAAGCAGTAAATAACATTATGTTATTTATTCTCGTTTAAAACATTTCACTAATGCGACCATGTGTTTAAAAAAATAATTAACTGCGAAAAAAAGTGGTACCTTTTTTTGTCAGAAGGTTGACAAGCTGGCTAGCTGTCCACCTGATAGTAAGTGGTTACCGTCGCCTATCGTCATTTGCAATATCAGAGGTAATTGCCAATGTTCCAATGCCAATTCGATCTGTTACAATTACCAGAAGGCAACTGGCCCTCAATTGCAATTGCCGGAACACACCGGTGGGTGCTTAGCGACAGATTTTCAACTTGAGGCCAGCCAGGCGGGTACTACAAATTACTACCTATAAATAAACATATTTAAAACGATTAAATCATTTCCAGACAAGCGACGATGATGTATCGCAGTTTGACACAAGATTTACACTACAGACTCCTATTGATTCTCCAGACGAGTCTACTCTTAGTGAAAGTGCCAATTTAATGTTCCAGGTAAACACAATACATTTACTTTACTTTAAAATAAATCTATAGGTTTTGACCAAAAAATTATGGAAATCCGCCTTTGTGTGCTCCTACAAAATGACGTCAGCGTTTCCTCAGCGGAGGAAACGGGCCCTTTATGCGATTTTATTAATCTTCATGCATATTTCCTATCAGTAAACAAGTAATGTCTCATATTGTCGGTTAGGGTTTCACATACGTAGCGCCGTCTGTGATGGACGAAATCCACAAGCCGCGTGTGATCACAGCGCGCTCCCCGCGCCGCCCGCGCCCTCACCACCACTTCTCGGTACCCTCAACCGGTACGCTCACGCACGCTCAACAGGAGGACCTCATGGAAGTTCAAGGTCTACCAATATAGTGAGTACCGTTTGTAGACATCCATTCTACTAAGTGTTTGTATTACTTGTCGTTTTACTTGTGTTCTATCACAATTGATTCAGGCGTGAACTTGCGGAAATACATTACGAAATTATACAAAAGAAGACAAATATTTAGTACATCAAAATTATTATTAAATTATTTAGGAGATTAAGCTGATTGGTTACTAAATATTTGTCTTCTTTTGTATAGTCATGCGTTCTATACCAATTTGTGAAATTATTTCAATAAAACTTCTTAATTTCTATTTATCCTGAAAGGTATGGTTTAGAACCGTATGCAGACAATTATAAGTATCGGCGCGGCATTGTAAAGGTCGAAACGAAGGTTAAACTACGAAAAATATATAGCAAATATAATAAATTATTACAGCACAATATCGCTCAGTAATATTTTGTATGGGCATGATCGCACTTAGCTATACTGCCTATATTATTGATCAGTATGTAATTGATGTGCTGTGTGCGATATTTTTTAGCGTAATCTGACACCACCTTAAGCTTTTTTATTTTTTTTAGAAATCACAAGCTAGAAAAAAGGAACTTGTAATAATTTATATAATTAACATATTGGTATAGATCACAAATGGCCCGTCTACCACTAGATAATTTGTTGTACATCTTGTAATGGCGTGTTCTCAGGTTTGGGTAGATTAGTACCTATTACTTAAAGTCTAAGTAATACTAAGCCTTAGACTGTATCGAGGAATGGTAGTAATGATTGTTTTAAAGCTCAAGTAACATACAATTTAAATTGTACGAGTAAATGAAATGAAGTGAAAATTGATGGTTTATATTAATAGCTGATACACTGTTATAGTTCAGTTTAATTAATTAACATACTCTGCATAAAATACGTATCTCCATTGACTTCTGGCCTCTAGGAAACGGAATTAAATATATGGCACGAGAATAATAGGCATTAGCTGAATACTGGCAAATTTCAAGCATAATATAGGTTTAAAGAACTTTATTTCTGAAAATAAATTAAACATTTAATTTATAGTTATGTCACAATAACAGTCTTTTGTTCAAATTAGTCAATCAAAAGCTATCACTATACACTATATTTTATTTTCAAATAAATTTGTTGTTGGATATTGTTCATCATTATGATACGTTTTTGATAATCCAATTTTATTATCAACATATTACCTATGCATTTTAGTTTTGGTGAGCTCATACATTTAATTCCGTCACCTTTCCTATACGAAACTCTCGAGAGCACGTCGTAACTAGCATTAGTGAAATACTAGATAAATTATTATATTACGTAGGCTAAGTTTAAAAAATATGTTTATTGAATTTGTTTGCCGCTTTATTTTTGGTTGTGACATTGGCGTGTACCTAGCAGTGGCGAGGGGTGAAATTATGGCGAGGGTAAGCCGTTCAAAAAACACCGATAATTTTATAATTAGGTACAGAGTATAAAATACACTGTGCCTGTAGCATGATAAAAATGGCTTTGAAATGATGAAAATGTGGGCCTGGGATTTCTAAAAGGTAAGCCGATGGGAATCTGCTTGTATGGACCCTTCGCCACTGGTACCTAGAATATTTGTCCAGGTCACGTTTTGAATAGAATACGAATATAATCTATCCTCAATTTACATTTCATATTTAGTTAGGCTTCTCGCCCGCGGCTATAATTATGTTTTTCCGACATCCGATTTCGACAAAATAAAGCTGTTTGTTGCTCCAGGCTGATTTACTTGTGAAAACTCACTGAAAATCCGTTCAGTGGTATCAGACATAAGCGTGTTCAAGTTCAAAATTTAAATCGTCTCTACATTTTGCTAATTGTTCTACATCACCCTCAATTGGGTAAATACCAATATTTTATGTACAGCCACGTTGTTCTACTGCTTTATTATAATGTACCTTCTCGTAATAGAAGTTTGTAATAGCGGTATAACTCGGGTTGCAAGGATAAAATGTCGCCTAATATTTCCATATGCGATAGGCTACTCGGGCCTATACATTATTACGATTGGCTGTGCCGTTTAGGCGTCAAGCATTAACAAACCAAGTTACTTTCGTTTTTATAATATTAGTAGGATGTTAAATAGGTATGGAATATAATTTTGTGATTCGTGTTCTATTCAAGCCTGTTCTGCCGAATGCAATTGTATACGTCGTAGATGTTATTGAATTGCATGCCGTAAAGGACAATGCGACAAAGCTCACCAATACACAAGTGGTTATATTTTTGGCATAAGTCACATGACATAACATTTACTTAAAAAATATTAAAACATTCTAATCAACCGGGTTTTTTCAAACAAGCACACTACCCACCTAATGATAATTATTTATATTGATTGTATCCCTTTTTAATAAACAAGCTTACGGCCTACTTTCAGACGAATTATTTCTTTCTCAAGGAGTAACTAAAGTGGACAGTATGTATACTTGCAACTTAAAAATCAAATAGCAATAACTAACACGAACGAGTAGGAATGTCATTTCGTTAAGAAATTCGTCAAAAATAAATTTTTGAAGAAACTTTTGTTAGCGACTGTACCAAAACCTGGTTGATTTTAGAAAAGTGGCATGTTTTACATGCATTATATTGTAATGTAAGAGAAATCATATGACACTAATCCTATGTGTAGAGGGTCCCGGGACCACGTTCCATACATATTTTTGTTTTGCCCATTGTCCTTTGTGGTGCGTGTAATAGTAAAATCTACTATGAAACATACAAAACTGTAATATTTCGCTCATTAAGTGAAAAAAATCTATTTACTTTGGGTCAGAATAAAACCTAGTGACGTTAATGAATTTCGCATTTGATTTGTTTGCTGTCTTCCAAGTATTTCGAAATATGTTTTCCCAAAGACAATACAATTGAAGAGTTATACGTCCATCTGTATATACTTTCAATTATGGTGTGTAGCTTATCGCTTTGTATGAACTTTGTGTTATGAATCATAATTTATTCACAAGGAAGATGTCCATAAATTTAAATAATGGTAGGGGAGCCCACAATGCTTAATTTGGAGTTACTCGAGCGTCATCGGGAGTTATTGGATTTTGAAGATTAGATGACAAAAAGAAAAAAAGTTTGGGGAGAGCCTCTACAGGCTTTCAAAAATGTTAAAAAACCGGTCAAGTGCGATTCGGACTCGCGCACGAAGGGTTCCGTACCAATATCTACAAAAACGGCAAAAAAATCATATCTGTCATATCTGCTGAGTTGTAGGGAACCTTAAATATTTATTATATTCTTATGACGTATTAAGAAAAAACTACTTACTAGATCTCGTTCAATCTAATATTAATGGATGTTTGCATGGTAATGTACATCATATATTTTTTTAGTTTTATCATTCTGTTATTTTAGAAGTTACAGGGGGGGGACACATTTTACCACTTTGGAAGTGTCTCTCGCGCAAACTATTCAGTTTAGAAAAAAATGATATTGGAAACCTCAATATCATTTTTGAAGACCTATCCATAGATACGTATGGGTTTGATGAAAACATTTTTTTTTTAGTTTCAGTTCTATGTAAATTTTGGAGGTTCCCCAAACCCCAAAATTTATTGTTTTTTTTTCTATTTTTGTGTGAAAATCTTAATGCGGTTCACAGAATACATCTACTTGTCAAGTTTCAACAGTATAGTTCTTATAGTTTCGGAAAAACGTGGCTGTGACATAGGGACGGACAGACAGACAGACAGACATGACGAATCCATAAGGGTTCCGTTTTTTGCCATTTGGCTACGGAACCCTAAAAACAGTCGCTTGTACTTACTCGAGTGCGTCAGATATTGATACTGTGTAACTCCAAGGTGTATCTGAAGACGTAGGTATGTTAATCTGCCGGTTTGCAAGGTGGGGCCGGCTGTCCGGAGGGAATAAAAATGAAAAAAAAAAACTTTAATTGAACTTTTCCCATTATCCTTGAACTATTTCCTTCAAAATAAAATAAAATTCGATCGCGCTCGAGAATGTCCAGGTGTTAGTTTTTTTTTGCAAGTTTGCGACCCTCACATTCCCTTGCGTCACTCAAATCGTCAGATTAGTGAATTGTACACTTTTCAGCATGTAATTAACTCACCATACCAACCTTAGTCTGACGCGCTCGAGTAAATCAAACTATCGACGATAAATAAAACGATTTTCTTTTTTTATTATTCTGATCGGCTGCCCTACTCGCCCTACACTATCAAATATGGTGGAGTTACTCAACAAGGTCATATGTTATTCTGCCGCGCTGGAGTAACTCCAAAAATCCCCTCTTGGGCGCTACTATAAAGATCTTCATTTCTGCAATGCGTCGCGACTAGACCATTTATTATAAATTAGAGACTTGTTAATTAAACTATATTAATATTAGTATAGAAATGACTGAAAACTTTTATTTTCAGGCCTAGAATAATTCACATAGTTGACCATTTTATACTAAGGATGAATGAATACAACTACAAAAGATGCCCATATAATAATGTCGGTTAAATAATGGTACTGTTTTATACTACATATTATTATTAATGTACATTTTATACAAGTTACCGTTTAGTCTAATCTTTTGGTAGGAATTAATCACATGTAATAAAATGTTCTAACCCCGACTATATGACAAAGTAATAATTTATAATAATACCTTGTTACCATGCTTAAAAAATTGAAATTAAAGGTCATTTTTTATTTTGTAATTGCTTGTTTTATTTCGCTACTATAATACAACATGCTATTGTAGGTACCCTCAAACATACAGCTACATTCTTAGAAGAACCCAGTCTCAGTGGTATAAATAAAAGAGATAGCATAACAACTTCTCTTGACATTAAATAGGACTTACCAATATAAATAGGACAAAAATACTAAAAAAGGGATAGTAAGTAATACAAATAAAACCGGACAAGTAAGAGTCTGACCCGCGCACCGAGGGTTTCGTAATTTCCTATGTTACTTCAAATACCACTGACTTATAGGGTTTTCTGTAATCTATAGCTGTAGGTAAAGGACATTATTATCTGTATTTATTTTTTCAAAAAAATTCGGATATAAGGTAGAGGAAAGGTCAATTTTCTTAAATAACCACTAAAATATTTTAAAAATCATAAAAAATATAGATATTTGAGTTCCTCACCACAAGCTAATGTTAAACAGTGTTAAACATTTTTATTTATGCTATACATACAATTTTGAAGGGGTGACATAAGGGGAACAAAGGATGATAGATAAAATACATCAACATGAGAAATATAAATAATTAGAGCCTAAATAAAGCCTTTGTCAAACAAAAGACTTTTAAATCTTCATTCAAAAACATCTTAAAAAATACATAGAAGTTGATATGAAATTCAAACACATCTCAATAATTTTTATTACTTCCACCAATCCAAGCACAACAGCAAAAATATAAGAATAATACACAGCACGCATATCAACTCTGAAAGAGATCGTCACCGTATTGCCTTTCGCCTCGTCGTAACCCAGAACGTAACAAAAGCGGATCAGCTACGGCTAGGCGACTCCGCGCTTACGGCTCGCCAACCGCTGCGCTGGTTGAAGGCTAGGCGGCACCAGCACCAGTTCAATCAGTTTGAATCCGAACGTGAACGTGACGGGTTTACAATATGCGAGATGGCTATCATGTAATAGCACTTGATGAAGAGATTAAGCTCGGGTTCCCTCAGGGCTCGGTACTGTCTCCCTTGCTATTTTCGCTCTACACAAGTGATATGCCAAAGACCGACAAGGTGCAGTTAGCTCTTTTTGCGGACGACACCGCGGTCTACTGCTCTAGTAAGTCCCCCTCAGTCATTGTTAAGAACCTCCAAACCGCGGCTAACGCCCTAGACGCCTGTTTTCGGAAATGGAGGATCGAGATCAACCCTGTCAAAAGTCAGGCGGTCCTATTCTACAGACCCTACCATCGAGGTACCCCCACTCCTCCAAAGGCAGTTACTCTATTCGGTGAACCAATCCCCTGGGAAAGGCAAGCCAAATATCTCAGGAGATTCAAAACCGCTTCATGCGCAAGGCCACGGGCGCCTCGTGGTACATGCGTTATGAAAATCTCCACATTTGACTTGGTCAAAAACAATTTATAAATCGCACCACACGCAGATTTTTCAAAACGCCGAATTGTCCGGTAAGGTTGTTGCAGCCATTTGAGGCTACAAGCTTAGTGCTTTTAAAAAAAAAAAAAAACTCGGGTACAGAGAGACGTAAGCGCGGGAACTGCAACTTCGTGCCTTCGCCTTTTTTTATTTTTTCTTTACGTTACGTTTCCGATTAGTGTGCATTCCAGTAGTGAGTTTCATACAAAGAATACTAAACGGCTCGAGTTGATACGGTGACGATCCCTTTCCGAGACGCTATGTGTACTGAGATCTTAAGGTAGATTCAGTCATAAAGGAAGAGGGCATTTTGCCATGCTTATGTACATAACCCAATACTACTTCGACTTTCTTATGTCCCTTCATAGGGTTTAAATGACGTCGATTTCAATGGTTTTACTTTTGTGTAAAGTTACAGTCTGTCAAATCTAAGAGATACTATTTGACATTTAGGAATGTCAAAGAAAAATTAACCTTATTGTCTTAAGGTATTTCTTAGATTTTAGTAATAAATAAGTGACATGAAATAACTTAAATCTAAATAATAACATGAACAAATAAGCATGTGTGTGTACATAAACAATTTCAATTACTACACAATTTAATTCTTTCTGTAACAAAACTAGATTGAAAATAAATAAATTGTATTGTTTGTAATCAACACCTGTCTCTATAAAATACATGGTAAGAACTTACATTTTATATAATTAACTTCATTTCTGAACAACTATCACATATAAGATAAATGTGGGTTTCTGTTGATTCTGAAATTGCTGTAAATTGTGCATTATTACTGCATACTGTGTTATGATTTCCTAGAGAATTAAGGATAATATTTTTAATCTCTGTTAAAGGCTCGTTAGTAATAATTGCTAGTTCACAGAATGAGCAAGACAAAGTATTATTGCTTAGCTCAAAATTTATCTTTTGACATACTGGACATATCACATTATCGTCTTCTTCTATTGAGGACCAATCAATATTCTCCATTTGTGATTTTTCATATTCTTTTAATATCCTAAAAATATAAAAGAATTATTTTTAGTAAAAAACTGAAATAAAATGAGGAACTCATGCATTTAGGACATATGCTGCCGGGCTATTGAGTATCACCCAGAATTTGAGCTTTATAAGCAAAGCAATACTATGAAATGGTGCAATAATACATATTTAGCATTACATTAGCCTGCGACTCAGGCAAGATTCTAATAAAGTGGAAACAAGTCAACAAAACAAAAAACTATACCAAGGGAGTAATAAATTGTTATGTTACCATTCAAGTTCTTCTTGAATAAGTTCCTTCTTTAGTTCTTCCAACAATTTACATTCATCTGCACTAATCATAAAGTCTTCCGAAAAATTGAACATACTTTTATAGATATCTGTTAGCCTATTGCATAGTTCATTTTCTATGACAGATCCTCTAAATTTATTTAATAGCATATTTCTACAGTTTTGTACTTTTTCTTTATAATTCTGAAAATAAAATATTGGTAATTGATATTAATAGGAATAAAACAAAACTCTTTAAAATATTGAAAAAACCAACTGCACACAAAACAATTAAAAAACATCACAGAAGGAAAGTGAGGAAGAGGAGGGACTAGATAAACCAAGTGAAGGCAAAATTTTATTGAACATTGTGTTGATAATGTGTAGGTAGAGATTATTTACGATAACATAGCGCGCCCCTCTTCGGACATGGTGTTTTTCGTATAAAAGTGGTAATTACCCAATAACATCAAATAGATCATTGTAGATTGTATAGTTGATTCCTACCTTCCTCATTTTCTCCTTTAGTTCAATTGGGGAATGTTTATGTTTAGATATCAAATTTTTGTACTTTGGAGAGGAATTAGATCTCGACGAATTCATATTAATATATATTTAAATACTTCTCGAATTTAACTTTGTCACGGTAATTTTAATTATAATCTTATTCCTTATTCTTTCGGTAGGTACCTAACATGGAACGGCTGAGAAAATGAACAAAACAGCCGCTTCGCTCCAAATCCAATAGGGTAGTTGACTTGACGACTGACATATCAATCAAATCAGCTACTTTTTAATAAATGTCAAAACTATAGATAATAAATGGAATTTTGTATGGTATGAAATATTACACTATGACGTTATAGTTTCACAGCATCAAATCATCTACTCTTAGTGGTTCCACTGGTAATAAAAAATCGTAAAAAGCATTAAATTTACAACATATTTTCTTTTTCCACGTGTTGATGTTTTATGCATTGGTTAGTGCAAAGAGCTTATAATATAACCACTACGTGGTTAGTGTTGGTTTGGTCATTTATTTTTGACAGTGTCAACCATGTGTCAACTACCCTATCTATAAAGGAAGCGAGCGATCTGACATCGATTAATCGATTTATGGGCCAAAAGAATCGATATTAAGGTGGAGGCGTCGGTTGGAGCACGAAATACAAATTGTAGCACAGTTATAGGTCGTAAGTTATCAACATGTTATTTGCGAGAAGAATGGTAGTATATTTACTGATTAATAACAAAAGAAATCATCAACATATTCCTCCAAGGTATATTAGTAACATTTTCATGAAATAGTCGTATATGTCAGTAATATACCTTAAGTAATTAATCGATTCAGTGAATAGAACAATAACCTCTGTCTACGACAATAACAGATTATTATAGATTGTGATGTATTTTTTATATCCCATACAAATAAAAGCTAACATCGAAGAATGATCGATTTTGAGAAATATTTAGACCTCGATATTTTCGTGAATAATTTCCATCAGGATTCGAAAACTAGGGATCAAGAATGGTCTCGCGCTCCTGCCGCAGGTCAATCTAGGAAACGCCTGCTTTCCTATACACATCACAATTTTAAGGGTCATCCCCACTTTTACACCCTAGATTGCCCCTGCGGCAGATTTGTGAATAGGCCGTTTTACTCTAATACCGGATGTGCCAACATGTTTTAAAATAAACATTGAAGTTTTTTTTATTTTTTGAATGGCAATATCGTTTCGTTCCATTCTTCTGTCAGTCAGATTGAAAAAACAATGTGTGCGAGTGTGAGTGATAAGTAAAAATATGTCTAAGTCCAAAAGTTGATAGACCTTCAATAAAGCGTAATTAATGTAACTTTCGTAATAACTTGTTGTGGTTATAACATCACTAACAAAATCACAATGAATCAAGTTGAAAAACGGCAGGCTCGCCCAGAGAAGGAGACAATCCATTCGGGGCACTTTATGGTGTCGCATTTTGAAGCTGAAGCCCAAGATGATTTTGACGATCTAGTGTCTGTTCCTGATGAAGAGCAAAACGTTCAAAAAGTATCAGTAGTTGCTACCTATACCGTGCCTGCATCAAAGAAACTATTCCACCTAACTGATAAAGAGGATAAACAGCACCAACAACTTTCTATAGAGATATCTCTTACAAAGTTGTTCAAATGTATGACCTTAGCTTACAGGTAAGATTTTTTATAAATATAATAATTTCAATATGACGCCTAATACATAAGTACTATACTTTCAATATTATCACCAATTTCTGTAGCATATACAGATATTATTTTATAATACCTCTGAGACAACCAATTTATCTGGCATTTGCCTAATTGATCCTTGTTATTAAAGTTGTTATATTTTATCAATATACTCAATAATCATAATTAGTTTAATAATTACAAGTGAATTAAAACTAAATCTACATAAATAAACTACCTAACTATATATAGAAATTTTGAGCCAAATAGCTGCATTGCAGAAGTGTGCCAAGAAGACTGGCAGCATTGCCACAATGCATGGCAATGACAAGTCTTTGAGCAAAGTATTTGCCAGCCCTCTTTTTGTGAGAGGCCTCAATATTATACTGTTATATTTAATTTTATTTGTATTTGTGTTGTAAGATATCTTTCAATGAATGCAATTTTTCCGAAGAATATATTTTGCTGAAAAATTAATAAAATTATTGAAATTAAAATAATGTGGTAAATTTGTATAACTACTTCAATTTACTAATATTACAAATTTAAGTATTTTTGAAACTAGTAGTCCTGGAAATGGTTGGTGAAGTAATTTAAAAAATGGGGCATTAGCAAGTACCATTACTGTGAATAGGTACCAGTACTAGAGCAGGAAAAAAAAATGGTTTGATTTTCTTGCATGTAGTATGTATGGTTTTAATTTACAAACTTTATTATTAATTTACCATGATAGAAGCATAGCTTTTTTAAATCATACTAACACAAAAACAAAACCTTTTTTAAAATGGCAAATTGATAGATTGAGTATGATTGTCACAAGTGGTTAGTAGACTTATTCTTATTAGCAGTTCCCCATGGCTTCACTTGCAGATAATAAGTAGCTACTGCTATAACCTCTGGGGATAATGTAGCTTCCCATTAGTGAAAGATTTTTTCAAATTGGACCAGTAACTCTGGAGATTAGCCTGTTCAAAAAACAAACTCTTCAGCTTATTATTATTGATTAATAAAATGTACATACAACGGATCACACTACTTTGCTTGGCAATATTGTCATGCCACCCCACACTTGTAACATAACTGTTGAAACAGCTATTAATAATAATATTTATTTTTTTCACCTTAGCTATTGAACCAGAAGATAATTTTTAATTTCACCTGTGCATAGTTTCACTACTATGTACCTAGTTATTTATTATACTCTGGTCTTAATAGCACATGTTCGTTAAAAAAATCTATTGCATATGTAATGATTAAAAAATTGCATCCCTTGGGCAGCTAGATAAATAGAGGCTAAATAATTGGAGTATGGTACCCTTAAAAATAATAGTCAATGCTAAATAAATTGTCACCCCTACATATTTTTTATTAAATGTTCTTTGAAATGAGGAAACTGTATGTTTCCATTGGTTTTAGCTTGCAAAGATAACAGGAGGTCATCATAGCCTGTTCAAAAGACACATAGGTCATTTGCTGAGATAAGTCAGTCTATGAATACTTAGTTATTAATAATTTACTTTTAATTTTATTTATCATTGATTGACTATGGCTGGTATTGCTTTCACTCTATAGGTAGCCATTATTTTTTAAACCAATGTCCACTGTTTTTACGGTTCCGGAACTCAAAAGAAAAAAACTGAATCCTTATAGACCCCTTATTATATCACTTGTGTGTCTGAAAATACTGGTCTTGATTATGTTGAAATTTGGTACACACATGTAAGTCGGTGACCCTAACACGGATGTGTAACATAAATTAAATGATTTTCTAATATGGGGCAACTTTTTGGGGGTAAATAAGAAAATTAAAAAACAATTTTTGCAATTTATATTGTGTGTCATATTAAATGAAAGGGCTCGTTGTGAGGATCTCAAATATATATTTTTGTTATAATTTTAAGAAAATAGGCGAAAATTGACCATCCCTTATCTCCGAAACAACTAGATCAAAAATTTTGAAAAATAAAGATAATAGTTCTTTAGCTATAGAGTAAAGTATTCTAGTCTTTTTTTTTGTCCTAGGAACAAATTATACTCAATATAAAAGGTTAGGTATGTCATTAAAGTTAAATGTGATAATAGGGAATACATGATATTTTTTCATTAATTTATATAAGAAAAAAAATTAAATTTTCGTATAACTATAAAAATAACCAAGATATAACCCATTGAAGATTTATATCTAGATGTCTCTTTCTAGCAAAACAAAACAGTTATATTATGGCTCAATGTTGGATCTCTCTGTCTAATTACTGTCAAATTAGTAGTTTGAAATTCTTATATCTTGCATATTTCTTGGTTGATTTTAATTTTTCTTTTTGACATCATATAATAATATACCCTATTATAAAATGTTTTTAATTTGCTAGGCTAATGTTTAATCTAAGAAATTGCATGAAAATCATTAAGTATTTTTGGTTAATAAAAACATGGGTAGTGTAGTAGAGATTTGAAAGTATAGAAAAGAGGAGAATTGAAAGCTATTCTATTATCATATTTTAGGCAGAAAAATATATTATCTACTTTAATATTATGGATTATAACTTCTGGATAAGTGGTAACACAACATTCATTATCTTAGGAAGGCCTGTCTCTATCCAGCTGTAGAGATAAAAAATAAACATCTACAACATTGTGGTATCCTCAAGTTGAAAACCTGCCAAGCACCTACTTGGTATTCCGACACTTGACAATTCCCTTCTAGGTTTTGTGTGCTTATCACCATTGTCCAAATCATCACTGATCACAGTGAGTGAGATTATGGTACACACAGGCTTATTTGTAATTAAAAAAAACTGTTTCAATATTCAAAATTTTGAATTAATCGGAATTCCAAACCTTTTTAACTGCCTTCAAAAAAAAGAAGGTTATCAATTCGACACGTATGTTTGTAATATTATCGAAACTGCAATATATTCACTCACATATGATAATCTATTAGGGCTTTTAAACAAAATAGTACCTGGTTGACCAAGCTTTACTTGGTTTTTTTTAAACGACGTTTTCTAAAAATGAAACCTAGCCAGGTTTATTATTAGATACATTTTATTTAGGTGTAGTACGTATCTATGTTTGTCCACGCATATCTCCGAAACTATTATTAGAATTGTGACCATTTTTTTAGCGGCTTACATTTACTTCAACTTAGGGAACAGTGCAAGTTTCATTCAAGATATGGATTAATACGTGTAAGTATAACGGCCTGGCTTATTGTTATGAGCTATGGGCGTGGTGTCAAAGCGAATACATCTCATAACTTTGGTCTAATTCTAGTGTATAAGAAAAAACAAAATTGTCGAAACCAAACTGGCCCTACTTACAAATGTTTGAACGTGCTTTTCACCGGAGTTCTGGTCCAATTTGAAAAATTCTTTCACTAATAGGAATCCACATTATCCCCGAAGGTTATAGGCTACTTTTTATCCAGGAAACCGCGGGGAAAACCTAGTGATACCTATAATGTCGATAGTTTCGGAACTAAGACACAAAAAAATATTTAGGTTAATTTTTTAAATCTAATTTTTTAAAAAGCCGGTGTGGGTTACTAGTACCGAATGTATTTATTTACGTCGAGAGAATCGGTCCGTTAAATTTTTTTTCCAATACAAAAATGTATTCCCTATTCCACCCACTTAGATGGCATTTGTGATGAAATCTTGGAATACAACTGCTTAAACTTTTTTGTATCTTATTTCCCGTATCATAAAAACAGTTTCATATAAACTGTGTTAGGTATAAAATATCACCCAAGAGGCTGAATTTCGAAAAATCCTTTCGTAGTTGACATAGAGTCTACTCCAGCTTCAAATTTCAGCTCCATAGGTCAAGTAGTTTGAGATTTAGTGATTAGTTATTGAATCACTGAGTGGAATAAAACTAATACCATATAGGTATTTTGTATTGAAATTCACCTTAGTGACTAAAGTTAAACCATTCGTGTGTTTAAGTTCAGGAAACATCATCATTATCTCATGTGATATAGGTACTTACTTAAAAAAAGTATTATGAATATTGTTATTTTATATTTGTTTCCATTAAATATTAAAATAGTATCTAGTTAGAAGCATCCTAGTTTAGTGATAAATAACATGAGGTGTAACTTTATTTTCCCAATTTGTCTTCTCACTTGTATTTACTCTGTTTTAGAACCGCCGATAAGATAAGTCTACGTTTCTTTCTTATCAGACTGTTATTTGTAATAAGCTTAAGATCACATATTGATAGCGGTGCTGATAACTGGCTTAGCACTTGATTGTCTGACAATTTTTGTTTTCGTAGTTCAGTACAGTCATATCATCCAGTCTGTACTTTTACTGCAAAGTATAATAATTTAATTATATTTTCTAATCATGGATATTTTAAATTATTTTCAAGTAAAAATTATTCTTATGAACTCTAGGACCTTTATAGTTAATTTAATCATAAAAGTACTTTTATCAAATGTTAGCTTGTGACTGAGTGGATACATAAGGAGCATGGTAAGTAAATATTTTTCAACATTATTTATATGTTTGATTTTCTCAGACAAAAACTAACATCACCAAAATGGAATCGTTTCAAAGGTATAAAACTCCGGTGGAAGGACAAAATCAGATTGAACAACGTCATATGGAGATGCTGGCACATGCAATGTAAGTATTTAATATTTTCTACATAAAGTAATTTATAAGGTCATCAGCTTAATGTTTCAACGATCCATATTATATATAGTTATAGTAGGTATAATTGATTTTCGTCTACAGCCGTAACTACTTTTCAAAGATAAACTATCACTTGATCCATATTTCATAAAAATCCACATCGGAGCAAATCTTATCTCTATTTCTCTACATTTATTTATCGGATTCAAAAAAATAATAAGTAGTTTTTGTCCGCGTGAAGGTATAAAAGCTATCACAGTCGAACACCTTTTCCACAAAATATAAGTTCTTGGTCGCTATGCATGACGATAATCTAAATTTATATATATATATATATATATAGTCACCGTATGATTATACCATAAATATCCCTACGAGTTGGGTATCGAATGTACTTGCGCAGAGCAATGACGGAGCTCTTGCGGGGTATTGGGCGGCGCGGACCGCTGCCTGCAAACACGCTTAGTTTGCAGGCAGGAGTTTGTTTTACGAGACATAGTAAAAAAAAATTGCATGCATCTTTGCATGGAATGTACCTATGATATACCTTTAATAAATAATGGCTTATGTTTAATTAATCTCCAGATCTAGTAAAATAAACACGGCATAAAACATTATATTCCCAAAAATAGTAAATGATTACCTAAATTAGATACCTCATTTTAGCGTGAAATTAGAATAAATTATACAACTTGCGATCCTATTACAAGAAAGCAACCAACTTATTTTGAAAACAAACAAATTATGATTGTTTAATCCAAAAATTGTTAATGAGCATAAAAAATTGAACAGTATTTTAATGTAAAATGATACTTATAAATGTAACATCTTAACCTATAAAAGTATATTATTCCAGATAAATATATAGGTACCTAATATAAACAAACCTCTATAGTTTAACCCTATGATATTGTAAAACTGAGCTTTATAATTTACTAGCTTATATTCAATAGCTTATATCGCGTTTATTAGGTAGGGAGAATATAGTTGCACTGGTATGATTCTGAGCGCCGTTATTTTGTGATCTTTCTCGCGAGTTTGTAGACTGTCGATGCATTGTGAACTGTACCATATTGCTTGCAATGTGGCAGTGTAATTTTCGTTAGTTCATGGTCCAACCACATAGTTGAACCTGACATGCCCCACTTTGACTGTCGCCAAAGATGGCAGGTGGAAACAGCTATGTTTGTGGGTTTTAAAGAGTTTATTAGAAAATGATATTGATATATGATGATAAGATCAAATAAGTAATTACTTGATCTTAAATGTGAAAATACTTTATTTGACTCTGAGACCGACCAATCAGGGACGGTTCACAATTTTATTAGTCACTAGCTGATCCTCGCGGTTTCACTCGCGTTCCCGGGATAAAAAGTAGCCTATAACCTTCGGGGATGATGTAGTTTCCTATTAATGAAAGATTTTTTCAAATCGGTTCAGTAGTTTCGCAGCCTATTCAACGCAAACAAACAAAAATACAAACAATCAAATCTTTCCTCTTGATAAATTCTGAAAGCTGTCGATTAGTGTTCACAATTTAACGGTTTGTTATCGATATATTATGAACTATCGAAATATCGAACTATTGTGAGTAGTATGGTAGTTTACGGATTATAAACTAGCGGTGTTCGCAATCATACGGTGACATATAAATATAAAAGTTAAACGTGACTGACCGATATATCAACGTTATTGCTATTGCTCAAACCACTGGACGGATCGGGATGTAATTTGACATGCAGATAGCTATTATAACGTAGCATCGAATAAGAAAGGATTTAAAAAAAAATGCCCCTAAGGGGGTGAAATAGGGGATCGCCGCTAAAACCGCGGGGCGGAAAGCTAGTACCTACATAAAGCTTAATTGCTTTGTTGGTCATGGTATTTTAAAGGAATGGTTAGTCAGTCACGCTTTGCTTTTATATAGAAGATTAGATGACTAAAGTACAGTACCTACGACAATTAATAAGTTATGTGCCTCGGCAATCTTAATAAATTCGAAATTAAAACATGGAAGCAGCCGAGGTTGAGCGTGAGAGCGCGACAGACAGAGCATGCGGACGCGCGATCTATGTATTAATCAAAGTAGTGTTTTGGTTCCTAAATATAGCACGTATATAGTAATTTTTAATTTGATTGCATCATTTATTCTGTAACGATTTTTTGTTTGCGACTAATTAAGAGCGGTGCGGACCCCTGAGAAAATCCCCGGGTTTATGAGAAACCCTGATTTAGTTTCTAAATATGTATGTATTTTGCGCGATTTATGAATAACTTACACCTACTGATGTCGAAGCTTTGAATAGCCGTTAAAAATCCTTCAAATAATAAATGAGGGAATAATGAGGTAACAAAAGGTGTGTGGCAGGAAGCCAGCGCAGTGTTTCTACTATCTAAGTAGGTACTTATAGCATAATATTGATTTTTCAGCTCAGTTGAGTTGGTACGGAGTTTTTCATACATAAGAGTTCTAATAGGTATACTTGCACGAAATATTTACATAATCTTCGACATCGATGACCCTGTCTACTTAACTAATAAAATTAAGATGATATTGCTGCAAGTTTGATAAATGTGGATTGCATGTTAAATAAACACTTCATATTATTTTAGGATCGCATGTTTATGCAACGACATGGGGACATTACAACTTTATTTCTTTGGATCGAATATACATTTTATTACCATATATTCACTTAGTTGTGTACTTTGCTTTGTGTTATTTGCTTGAACAGTTAGATGTATTTGTCAACTTATGCAATTTCGGTCAAAAATGTATCTAAGATAACAATAAAGGGTAGGTAAATTTTAGGTTTTACAAGACTGCGATAACGATGCCTAGTAAATTTTAAAGCAATGCTTATTTTAAAAATGTAGTAATAAGGGGTAAAGATTTAAGTGAAAAATAAATTATCATCCGAAATCACTAAAGATTTATAATATGCAGCTAGACCATGCGTCGCCGTCGTGACCAGCTGAAAAAGCGCCTACTTACAAATTTTATCGCTCTGATATCGGAACGGTGTTATAAAATTTATTGATAGAGAATATTTTTGTCCATTAAGTATTAAATTCCGTTGTTTAAGTACATGCGTAAATAACCACATGACAATTTGATATAATACTTTTAAGGTTGGTCATGCACAATAATTTATGAAGTAGTAATGTCTTCAGTTATGTATGAGCTTATGAGTTGAAATCGTCGACTACTCTAATGTACCGAGTCTAAAGGCTCAAACTGGTATCCAGTTGCTCACAGATAACAAAAGTATTTAATTAAGAGCACAGGAACATTATCCAGACATTCTTGTAGAATCAATATCAAATACAATCTTCTAGTTTAAATTTACCTGATTTGCATTGTCATATTTGTATTATTCGGACTCTGAGAATGGTATTTTTAATTGTTTTTTTTATTTTATTTTTTTATTACAGTCATAAAGAAACAAAACACTTTGGTGTGCCAATTCGCTTCGCCACTGGATGTTGATACACACGTGAAACCAGAGGTAAATTACTAATATACTTACTTGATATGAAATTATCAGTTTGAAATACACTCTATTAGAATTATTTTATAATACAACTTGTTTTTTTTAATAGACAACTATATTGGAGGGCAAATATTGGAAAAGACGTGCAGAGGCAGTTATAGCAGAATATAAAAAATGGCGGAAATTTCATATTATGCGGCTCCTTGGAAAGGGAGATACCTCTGTTCAAGATACGGTAAGAATAAATTCCAGTTCTATAAAAAGTATTAGACTATTATAAAAAAATATATATAATGTGGTATATGATGGGGCTTAGATTTCAGACATGGACACGGTGGAGTCGTTCTCTCAGTGCAGCGACCTCGCGGGCAATATGTTAGCAGACGAGGACTATCTTAACTTCATGACTGACACACTATTCTCCACTATCACCAACCATCAACCTTTCGCCTTTCCGGATTGCAGAGAGATCGGTAAGACTAGTTACTTCACTAGGCACTAAATCATTTATCGTGATTCTAAAAGGCCAGCTCTAAATCTGACGACTCTTAATGTTTTTATTTGGCACACAGTAAATAAAATTCACAATTTCTTTTCCAGCTAGAGGAGCTAGTTTGGCCGACTTTATTCAACCGAGTTTAGGGCCCTTACAACCGAATTTGGATGATTTTATGGACACATTAGAACCACTCCAAGGTATGATGATACAATTAGCGACGTATTTATGTGACGGTAGTGATAATCGACGTGTACAGGGTTCGTTGCAGATCTTCTGTCGACGCCTCGACTGCCGCCGGTGCCAGAGGAATCGGCGTTACCTTCGGAAGATCCAATTTATAGAAGTGGAATGTCAGTGGACTCATATTCATCACAGGGATACATATCCGGGACTCAGAGTTCCACCGCTGTTACCATGCCTACCAGCCAAATGTCCATTCACGGTCTGATTTATTTATCTACCTTTGACCTTGAACATATGTTTATGTAATCTCAACAGACATCATAATATTTTATGTATCACTTTTAGGTACAAGCAATAATACTCAGATGATACCAATGTCAGAGCAAACGATTAAAAATGAACAGATGCGTATGTACGATAACGGGAGGCTGTTTACACAAAACGATCTACAAAATAATATGATTAACTCTCAAGATATGCTTCAACCTTCATTCCAATCGATAGGCTACGAGCAACAGAATGCAGCACAATCTGAACATCAGATGCATAGCAACGTGTACGTTGGCAAATCCACTCGGCTGCAATATGTAAATACACCAAAACTCGTCGCTCAATCGGAGCCATGTTATAACAAATATAATACAGGTCAGTGAGACATCACCGCATAGAGATAAGGAAATCAATTTTGTAAGCCTCATCTTTTTCCTCATTTTAATGTTTTCAGTTCCACCGTCCCAGACCGCACCAGAGACGGTATCGCTGCTGCAGCAACCTGTGCAGAATTCAAAGTACGCGTCGACCATAGTGATACAGGGTCGCGGGGCCGGGGCCGGCGGGTACAACAGAGAGAAGCCTCGGTCGCGCGTGAGTCACTACTCGGGTCAGATGGCGAGCGGGCAGTACGGCGGGTACGCGGGCCCGCTCACGCCGGCGTCGCAGGGCTACGAGCGCCCGGGCCGGCAGCCCTCGCCGCAGGTGCAGTACCTGCAACCGGTCCCCATCGATACATACAAGTCCAAGCCGGCTACGAACGCCCGCTCCTTCAAAATGCCTTCTCCGCCGCTGGTGCCCGTCACGTCGCAGCAGGTGAACGATCCTATTTTATAATATCTCACTTCATTTCCTATGAACGCGACGCCACGTTTAAACACTTATCACCTCTAAAAATATTAACCTTGCTTGCATATAGTACTTATGATATTTTATCATAATTTGCTGATTGTACGCAGTATATTAGTATTTAAATGTTTCGGTTATCAAGGTCTTTTGAGGATTTTCACTCGTGTTAGATCTGCTGCTATTGGAAATTGATAACTCTCTAGTAGGCTGTTAGGTTACCTATAAGCCTACATATAGCTAAATGATGGTACCATGTTTAGGCATCAGTAGTAAGCGCAAGTGCAGTGGCGAGTCGCGGGAAGGAGCAGTTCAGGTCTCACAGCCTGCCCCTGGGTGCACAGCTGAACGCAGATTGGTCGGTAACTGCGCCCGCGCTGCCGCCGCCCGCGCATGATGCCTGCACCACTAGACATACCGCCCGGGTAACCTAATAGTTGTTTTACTTTTCTATAGCAAACGCTAATATAGGTTCACGAAAAACATGGTATGGTACATCGTGAAACTTCATTTTTGCACAAAAGTCTGCAGTCTGTTCAAAACTACTCCCAATAGGACTAGAAAATACACCAACATGTTATATTGAACCTTGAATACATAATCATTATATCTAAGTTGCAGTATTGAAAGCAACAGTCTCTTTCTATTATACTAATTTAAGGAATCGAATTAACTATGTAATCAATTTTATATGTGTCAAAATTAACAAATTATCAACTGATAGATAAAATTTACTATTTTGCAATAAGTACCTACTAATGTGCAAAGTAATAGCGGACGCTAATATGGAATCTTTTCGTAGTCGGTGGGCTCGTCAACATTAGCGACCGATATCGCACTATCTTAATTCTGCCGGGACATTAGGTATTTTCTATCGATTACATTATTATCTGTCGTTATCGTCGGGCGTTATTACAAGACCACGTTTATGACCAACAGATGTCTGTGGAAGCGAAGAATGATAAAAATCGATCGTACGATCGAAATTGGACAGCGCGCGAAAAAATTTGAAAGGTGAGTATGGGTGCAATGAGTTTGGAAATTTCAGGCGCGCGAGTCTAACCCGGGAGCAATTCGCATGCGGTCCCGTTCCACGTCGAGCGGTGTGCTCGCTGAAGGTTCGGCGAGTGGTTCGGCGAGCGGTTCGGCGAGCGGCACTGTTCGGCGGCCGCCGCCGCTCAACAGCGTCGCTTCGGAGCCTACTCTACCGCAGGCTAGCGTTATGCTCGCCCAGCTACTCTCGGCTCAACACTGTCAGTTACATTAGATATTATAATATAATTTATTGCATCAATAGACGTCTACTACGAGTATGTCCTCAAATTATGTATAAGATTTTATAACCGATCAAAGAATTGAACCAAATCAATCTATTTGATTTAAATCGCTTTTAAACATATTTCGAATCTTATATGGAGAGAGATAAAAGAGCACGAGTTGTCAAATCATACAATTGGTCATCATTGAAGCATTGAAGTTAAACTTGAGACTGCTGAAATCCTATTATTAGAGGCGTGGCATAGAGGACAACAGCAATGACCGACCATTCTAAATGAAAGATCAACCTAACTAGAGTTATTCATCACGAGGCAAAATGAGACTCACAATGAGTCAACCCTCTTGCCTAGCTTGAAATTAAACTTATAGATTACTTCCCAAAAATCTACTTACAAACCTTAGTAGAATTGTCATATTGTATTATTTCAGCTCAAAGCTTATATAAGCTCAACAGCAGCGAGGAGGCGGGCGTCAGTGACCCCGCCAAGTCCCCCGTGAGGAAGGGTCAGCCCTCACCCATCGGCAGCGATGTTATGTCACCACATCACGTGAGCGTTCATTTTCGCTTATCATTTTAGGTATAATAATTGTATGGGTTTTAACACGTAACGAAAATGGTAATAGGTGTGCTTAGGGACATCTTAGATTTACTTAAATGTGTAGACAAGGCTGCTTTTAACATTTATGTTTCAGATTTTAACCACTATCGTCCGTGAAGATGGCCAAAAAATCCAGCTTATAACTTATTTTTCAAAAATGGATGGTGACGTAGGAAGGGTAACAAAATGCTAAAAACCATTTCGATTTTAATCGTGTGTCTGTTGGAGTACGAAATCTCCGAAAACTGTGAATGGTTTATGGGGTACAAATAAAATAAAGCCTCGCTTAGGGCAACAATATAGGTTTAATTTTATCAAAATTAGTTGACGAAAGATAAAATGAAATAGGTATTAATTTGATGAAGGCTGAACGAGCGAGCGCGCCGCAGGTGAAAAACTAGTTAATACCTAATATGGTACTGTAGTTTCTTGTCAAAAACATTAACACACTTAACAATCTGAATGACAGTAAATCATTAGTATACATATATCTTCTCAAGTCCACATCCATTACGGAACTTTTAATTTCCACAGAGATAAACAATAAAACAAGTTCAAAATGGTATCTTAAATAGTTTTTGTTCCATATAGGTAGAATGTGTTAGGTTAGTAGATATGTTAGGTATGTAATGCAATAAAGTGTAATGTTGTTTGTTTGTAGTCGTTGTCGCCGCCGACGTCGCCGGGCTCGCCGCGGGCGGGCTCCCCGCGCGAGCCGCGGCGCACGCACCTGCACGCCGAGCAGAAGCGCCGCTACAACATCAAGAATGGCTTCGACACGCTGCAGGCTCTCATACCGCACCTCAACACCAACCCCGCCGCCAAGGTACCTACCGACCAACCAAACAACCAACCAACCAACCAACCAACCAACCCCTATACTATTACGATATACCGGCACAGAATAAGTCAGCTTCAAAAGTAGCTGAGAGTAGAACCTTGTCTTGGTTACCTGTATCTAATATCTTTATTTTAATTTATATTTTTTGGTTGTTGAATGTTTTCTAATTTTTATTTTATTATTATTTAGATAAGCAAAGCTGCTATGTTGCAAAAAGGCGCTGAGTATATAAAGCAATTGAAAGCTGAGAGGAATCAAATTAAAGAGGAAATGGAGAGCTTACGACAGCAGATCGAATGTTTGAACAACTCTATTTCGTAAGTATTATTTACAAGCATGTAGGATTATTGATAACTAGCTGTCCCCCAGGATTTCACCCGCGTTCCCGGGATAAAAAGTAGCCTAGTAGTATAATATATATTATTATTTCAGGGTATGATCTATCTATGTGCCAAGTTTCATCCAAAGCCGTTCAGTAGTTTTTGCTTGAAAGAGCAACAAACATGCATACATACAAACTTTCACGTTTATAATATTAGTAGGATGATGTCACTATCCGTACTACACAAAAATTTACGGGAATGGTGAAAAAAGTGTTGTAATGTATGTTGTAGCAACTGCCATTCTCTGCTGCCAGCGACGGGCGCGCCAGTGTCCCGCGCGCGCGCCGGCCGCCTGCGAGAAATGTTCGCGCGACACGTCGCTAATAGAACCATGCACAACTGGAAGTATTGGCTTGTATCCTTTGTCGCATATTTAACAAACACTGCGTAGCGCCAGCGGCTTAGTTACACGTTATTCATCTAAAGTTTTCAGGGATGTTTGTGAGGTATTGTTAAATACATTTAATCTAACTAAATACTTAACTGTATAATAGGTTGGGGAAAAAGTTTCTTCGCATTTTTTAAGAAAATTCAAAACATTTTTTAATATAGTTTATTTACATTTAACTAAAGTATGTAGGTACCATTTTGTTCGATAACTTTTTGCCATCTTGTAGGTAGGGACATGATACCATTGCTATAGAAATTTTGGGACTACTGATCAAAATACCGCAACAAGTGGTTTTGGCAGTCCTCTCGTGATGTTAACCTGACACTGCCTACAGAATTCTGAAGAGACCGAAACAGGTGGAAATCTGAAGGTGCAAGGTCAGGACTATACGGCGGATGCATTAACACCTCCCACCCAAACTCTCTTAATTTTTGCTGAGTGGCTAAAGATGTGTGAGGTCTAGCGTTATCATGATGAAAAACCACACCCCTTCTGTTGATTAATTCCGGCCGCTTTCTCTCAACTTCTTGCCTTAATCTCATCAGTTGTTCGCAGTAGAGTTCAGAATCGATGGTCCTGCCTGGTGGTAACAGCTCATAATGAATAATGCCCTTCCAATCCCACCACACACACAGCATCACCTTGTTGCGAGTTAACCCGGGTTTCGCCACAGTCTGTGAAGCCTGACCGGCCTTTGACCACGACCTTCGCACGTTCTTGTCGTACGTGATCAACTTTTCATCACCAGTTATCAGCTTCTTCAAAAAATGGTTCGGTTTCATTACGTCGTAATAAAGAATCACAAATGAGTACACGGTTCATTAGGTTTCTTTCAGTGAGCTCGTGAGGTACCCAAATATCGAGCTTTTTTGTGTACCCAGTTTTTTTCAAATGCGCCAAAACTGTTTTGTGGTCAATTCCCAGTTCTTCAGCTACGTCGTAACTACTGATATACTGATCTTGCTCCACTTTTTCAAAAATGGCATCCATTTTATTTTTTATTACATTTTATCCGTAATACGTAAGACCAGAGCGACGTGCATCTTTGACATCAAAATTTCCGGATTGAAAACGCTTAAAACCAAATTTTTGCTACTCTCACAGACACTGCACTAGGTCCATAAATATCGCAAATTTTTTTCGCGGCTTGCGTTCCATTTTTACCTTTTTTGTAGTAAAATTTTAAAATGTATCGAATTTCTTCATTAGATTCACTCGTCTTGATAGTACGAAAAACAAATGAAAATCACACATTTTCCTAATTTGAATTTGGAATTATGTTCTTTAAAATTTAAACTTTCTAATGATACCTAAACCAGCAAGATACAAATAAGCCAAAGAGATTTTATTATAAGTTCATACATACTATAATGCGAAAAGACTTTTTCCCCAACCTAATATTTATATCTGCCGGCGATACGACCAAAGTCTCAATCAAATGACAAATGAAAAGATAACATCCGAAAGTTTACGTAAACGAAATGTTTTTTTCTGTTATTTCTGCCTTTTATTTTCTGATACACTTGTTATATACGTAGCATAATTCCTAATTATGTTTTATATAATCTAAAGCACTCGAGCTCATACTCATAGTGTCCTCGTCTATTCATTTATTAAAATCCTTTTCAAACCTCCCTATTTTCTGTCAAAAAGTCTAGCTCGAGAGCTTGCGATAAGTAACGTGTACAGCTCTAGAGCTGTATGCACTTCAATGCAATCGTTGTTTTACCCGGTCCTAATTATAATTTTATCGTAATTTAAGCTGTACATGGACTGTATCTGTATGAGTTTCTTGAGTCGCTTCTTCTCCTCATACGTGACTTTTCCGAAACGATGGTATAACGTTGTTTCATTACCTGCATCCACCCATCGAATCCTGCTACCACAGATGTCTAAATGTAGTCTTCATATAGCTTGGCTGTCGTTGACTTCAAAGTACAATAGGGTAGTTGACTGACATATCAAATCAGCTACTTTTTAATAAATGTCAAAACGATAGTTTATATTTTGTATGAAATATTACAGTATGACTTCATAGTTTCACAGCATCAAATCTTAGTGGTTCCACTGATAATTAAAAATCATAAAAAGCATTAAATATACAACATATTTGATATTTCCACGTGTTTTTAGATGTTTTTTGCATTGGTTAGTGTTTGGTCATTTATTTTTGACAGTGTCAACTACCCTATTGTGTGTGTAAACAATAAAGAGAAATAATGTTATATTTCCTGAGCGATGTGCGCGCAGTTTAGCGTGGTGAGTGCGGCGCTGGTGGAGTCGTTCAGCGCGTGCGTGTCGTGCGGCAGCGGCGCCGACTTGGTGCGCACCACGCTGCTCTGGGCCGAGCAACACTGCTCGCTCGTCGAGATGAGACCCGGTTTGTATACCTAACCTATTATATATACCCTTGTACAATTAACTCATTAGCGTGTGAGGTGAGAGCACTTCATATTCGCCGCCGTTGGCGATACAAACAATATACGGAATATGCACATTTCCCAACATCTTTATTTCCATTACACATCAAGTTTGTGTAATTATTAATACTAAAAATCGGAGATTTTATCATTTTTTTTTTAAATCTGACAACAGAGATAGCTAATAAAACTATGTTGATATAATTATATTTTGAACTTGTCTACAATCAACGCTCGCAGGACAGGTTGTATAATAGCAGTATTATATTATATTTTAGCGGTACTAAACTCGTTGCGAGTTCTGTGCACGACGACGGACATCCTGACGAGTCCCGAGCGACTGCCGGAGGAGGCCCGCGCCGCCGTCGCGGCCAGCGCCGGCGTCAAGACCGAGCCCACATAACGTACACCCGCCTCGTACAAACGTGCCTCTTTACCGGTGAGATATATCTACCTACATCTATCACTCTTTTATCATATCGACGGATATACCATTATCTGTCTTTACAATACATATCCCCGTTAAATATTCGTAAAGTTTACGTCCAAACTGATCAGCGAATAGAGTAAGTCGAATTTGTGTCTTGTACGTGCACGTTTGATGCATGCTATGCCGTTAATAGAAAGGCTCGCCTTAATATGTCGGTTAAATTATTAGCTGGCTGAAGGATAAAGAAAAAATCTAAACTAGAAAAACCTATAATTTAATTTTAATTCTTTGGAAGCTCTACATCACTATTTTATTTTCTCTGTGCTTTATTCGGAATTCAAAATAAGTTTCAACCGTAACAAATAAGGTTAATTTTTCGTTTATGATCAATTTGATACTTATTGCTTCTTCAAGTACGTTGATTTCTGTTTCACCAGGTTTTGTGAATCATCAGCCATAATGTTGGAGCTTTTATTTCTTGGTTAAGAATAAAACCTTGCTCCTATGAGTTCTAGTGGACTAGATACCGCCTAACCGACTACTTGCGTTATATCTTTCTTATAAATAGATATGTTCTTTGGACACATACATTTTGGATTGTGATTGCTATTTATTCTCAAACGATAAAGAGGCATGTTTGCCTTAAAATTAGTCCTAAAATGACGTTGATATAATATGTTTAACACAGGATGGGGCAGGGCCGTGTTATAGGTAAAAATAACATTGTATTTCGGGTAGTTATAATTTAAAATAACATTTTATACTTACACATCCCACCTAATCGGCTTTGTCCCTCGCTGTATGATGTACAAATACCTCAAAACAATGAATATTGAATTTTTATTATAATCAAAAATTTTAAAGTAGTCCTCTAAAGTAGGTTCATAAATCTGAGTAATGCCGTGCTAGGAACGATTCAGAATATATTTTGCTGATTGAAATTCGAGGCTTAACTTGCATGAAGAGACTAATCCGGTATATCCAATTATCGCCACAAACGAATGAGGTATTTGCACTTGAAATTGTTATATTTTTTTTTGTAATATCAACAGGTGAACTAGATTCATACAAACTTTTGGTGTTCACTTTGATATGAAATAGGTATGTTAATTGATGTCGCACAAGTTAACATTATAAATTCTAAATTTATTTTTTGATGCCGTAAGCAAATATTTTTATGCAAATGATTATTCGTCAGCAAGGTTTATCGTGATATGAAGTTGGTAATTGTGGAAACAATCTAATTGAAGTTTCATTTAATAATATGATCGTATGAATTTTATTGTAAACTTTATATGTAACCACACCTGGGGACAAACAACCATAACAAAAAAGCAATAAAACGGAATATGTAAAAATGATACCTTAATATCTAAAGGTATGTAACGTAGTGTTCAAACGCCATCCATGTATATTTATTTCTTCTTATATGTCCAAGAAAGTAAATAACCTTCATATGTTTTTAATAAAATTTATCATATTTAAGAATCTGAAGGCATAACCTGTTTACACATGTGGAACTCGTAAATTACCAGAATTGTTCACCTTTTGTACATTTATAAAGAAATACTTTTTTTGCACTATGGAAACATCTCTAGGTCTGTGATATACTAAGGACTTTTCCTCGTGATTAGCATGCAAAAAATGTTAAATGCCTTAAGAAAATTATGCTGTATTCAATATTTTGCATGAAAAAATGTGACGGCTATTCATATTGAAACATACATATCTTACAAGTTTTTAAATTGATGTGGCTTAATCAAGTGCCTTTTTAAACATTTTGTTTCATAAGTTTATAATAACAAAATATTCAATTAAATAAAACGATTTACCAAAGATTATAACAATCCTCAGTTTGAAACACGATTGTTAAAACGACACCTCAAATCATGTATATATAAATGGTACTGTGCATTAAAATTCTAAATGTGTCTCCGCCCGTCCTGTCCGGTTAGACGTGAATACCAATATAGTTCATAAGTGGAAATGAAAGAATTTATTGAACATGTCGAGATTTAATTTAGAATATCTAGGTACTGTAAGCATATTTACGTAAGTACTTGTAAGTGAATATTTTTATATTGTGTGGTGACACAAATGTTTTTATATTACTATATGAATCGGTGCCAACGTAAATATTGTTGTAATTTTGTTATGTAGTGATATTATTTTATGAAGTATCGTTGACTCTGGTAGCACGTTGTTTGTTGAGCGAGCGGTCGCCCCGACCGCGCCGCGCTCGTAGTGAGCTTTAAATGAGTTATGTGCAATTGTTGTTCTATTGGAAATACAATTTGGAAACAAACATCGCAAGACTTTTATTTATTTTATTTACAAACAAATTAACTGTATACATTATCAGTTGAGATGTCAAATGTATCTTTTGTAAAAGGTATTCTTTAAGGAATACACAAAAAAGAGATGCGTAATTCGATACCCCGTGGCGATTCAATCACTTGGTGATATTAAAATTGTATAAAAATTACATATGGATAAATTATATTAAATTGATTTTACATTGTACAATGTGCCTACATCCATAATAGCAGAATAGCTATAAGACTCCTCTGCCTGTTGTTCTTATTATGTCCACGAGGATCCGTGGAGCCACACTTTCTATATATCTACACAATATATAGGTATCTACATAATATAAACTTTGCGATTTTGGTTTGTTCTTATCGACAGCGTAGAAATAAAATACATACATACATATACGTAAATAAACACGCGTCGAGGCGTTTTAGGTATATCAATGTGTGTCATGTTTTTTTGTTACTCGATTCTTCGATAATACCGAACTTCTCATTACCATCTTGTATTAGTACTTCCGTATTCCGCGATTTTCCATGCTAAGTGTGCGCATGCATTGTGTTCGCGGCGGCGAGCATGGTAGCGAGCCGCGACCCCGGTTGTGATAAAAGTGCGCGCACTGTGCCGAGCTCGGCCGCACCGCCGCCCTCCAGCACCACCGCACGGTCGTATCCACGCACTGATGATACGCGGTGCTGGAATAAAGATATGTTTCTTGAGACATAGACTATTGGCTTGGACATAACTAAACTTTATTGTGGTTTAGTGTTAACTATCGTGCTATTATAACTAGGGTCTCCAACTTTTATTAATAAAGAGTACGAACTAATAAAAATATCTCATTTATTTTAAAATTAAAAAGGTATTTTTTTTCGAAAAAAGAATTGTTCGATTCCAAACATGCTAAGTCTAAGTTTACATACTTAGATTAGGAATTCATTTGAATCAATTTCAATGAAGCCCTGTTCCTCTCTTCCCGCCACGCTGAGATTGTTGGCAAACACAGGCCAACATAGTAAAAATTATATGTTGATAAACCGGGGTGACTTTTAAATCACCGTCCAAATATTTTTATGGAGGCTTCGCGGTCCACTTCGGATGTCGGTGATTAAAAAGTCACCTGTATATGATGCCTAAACCTGAGCTAGTTATTAATTTCCTGGTTATGGAGAAGGACTACTTTTTATCCCGAGAATGTGATAGAGTTATGGAGTTGTGGGTGGACATACCGCAACAGTGATGATAGTAGTGTTAGGCGCGAGGGCAGCCATGGCGTGTAGCAGCGCCCTCTCGGCGGGTGCGTCGAGCGCGGCGGCGGGCTCGTCCAGCAAGAGGGCGGCGGCGAGGCGCGCGCGCAGCCCCGCCCGCGCCGCGCACGCGCGCCCCAGCCTACCCACGCTCCACCCGCCCGCACCGCTCCGCGACCGGGACACGCTGCATTCTGAAAATATACAGGTGCACTGCTTTATCGGGCGGAAGTACTCTTCCTTCAGTGTGAATCAAATAAATTCTAACTTTCTATACGAGACGTCAACCTTACGCGACCAAAATGTATGGAAATTTTAGATTGATGTCAGAGTTTACACCTAGAATTACCCATACTACGATCGATATTCGATATGATCACGGTCGGCTGCTAGTTGATTGTTAGTGATAGAATTAGTTCATTTTCAAAGTCTAAAAAAAAAACAGAAACGATGTAAATGTCAAGATTTTTTTTTTTATTTTGTCACTAGGAATTTAAAATTGGATAATTCATACCCAATCCCGCCGGTTGCGCAGTAACGAAATCAAATAAGCCCACAGCTCGAAGACTATGCCATATCTCCTCATCAGTATGCACTGCTAACGGATCCAGGTTCTCTCTCAATGTTCCAGAGAACATCACCGGTTCTTGCGGCAGAACTACGACGCGATGACGTAGCGTACGTAGCGGTACGCGAGTGACGTCTTGACCATCAATTAGCACGCGCCCGTTTGTCACGCAAGTTGCGCCCGCGCATGATAATACTAAAGTTGATTTTCCACTGCCACTTCGGCCGCAGATTGCTACCTGGAATTCATTGATAAGAAAAAGCTCAAATTATTGAGTAGGTACTTAGGTACTTTTAATTTCGGTAGTTCTACATTTATCACGATCGCGATTCAATAGTTCAATGTTGTTTTTAATCAAATATTGACCTTCGCAGGCACTTATTAGCCTGACTAATACCGGTTCCAAACCGGTTTGGAGAATAGTAGGAATTCTGTAATTACTCGAATCAAGTTTAAATGTATGTTCATAAGTATGACGCACGTGGCGAGTTCACAAGAGCCCCGACGACGTCACCTTTCTAAAGAGGATTGACCTGCTGATGTGCGTGCATTATGTAGTAGGATATTATTCTAATATTTGGCAGGTACTTGGGTTTGTAGTACAGGCCCTAGAATAATAGCTAACCTACCTTTTCGCCAGACTCAATTGTGAAGTTGATGTTATTGAGAATGGGCGGAGATCCTGGCTCATGGCTTATGGTAACGTTTTCGAATTCTATTTTCCCATTCCTTTGCCATCCAGGCGGTATTGCACCTACGAACAATATAAATAGATTTATTCAAGATAAATAAATAAATGGATACAATTTAGATTTCAATATTGTCATTTTTGTAACTGTAGCAAAAGTAGGCCTATCATCCTCCTTGCATCATCCCTATCCTTTATTACTGAGAGAGGTGGCCTTGAATATGAGCAACATAAAATATACTACTAATATTATAATGCGAAAGTTTGTGAGTATGGATGGATGTATGTTACTCTTTCACGCAAAAACTACTGAACGGATTTGGATGAAATTTGGAACACAGATTGTTACATTACAACATTTAGATTTAGAGACCAAATCAACTACGTACATGATCCTAAATGTCTTTAAGTTGGTTATGTAATATTATAGATAGGACGTAGGTACGTACAGTGTTCTCTATAGTCCTCCTGCGGCACGTTGGTGTGTTGGTGCAGGCGCTCGAGCGCGGCGAGGTGCGCGTCGAGGTCGGCGCGGCACTTGGCCAGGTGCGCCAGGTACGCGGGCAGCAGCAGCGAGTACGCGCCCGCTAGACCCGCTACGGACCCGCCACCGCCACTGCATAGAGCCACCCCCAGGGTCACACACACGCTCACTGCACCAACCACGTCCTGAAATGAGGAAACAATAGTTAATTGTTAACTATCAATCCTATTGATCTTCGCCCCTGCCCTGCTAGTTTTGAAAAACAACCTGTATCTTGGACAGTCAATGCTTATACGGTCTCTTGATAGATCGTCAACACTATTTATTATGTTTGTGAGATACTTAAATTGGAATACGGTAATTTTAAGGAACTTGGATGTATTGTCCAAAATTAGATAAATGTCGAGTGTAATGAGATAGATGAGTATTTTTTGGAAAAGACTAAAGTTGGTAGCCTCTGATGGCATTATCAACCTTACCGGACGATATAACTAAGCTACCGTGAAGATGGAGAACTATGTACCTACCACTTGTTTGGTAATGAATAGGTACCTACAGTACATGCGGCGCGGCGCTTGCTAGCAAACCGACCGAACATGAACTGAAATAATTATCGATGGAACCCCGTGTGACGCGTAAAAATGCTGACATAAAAGAAGGTACGGTTCCACCGTACAATGATCAATTAGTATGAAACCATTTTTTACCAGAGAGAGGCCCAGCCAGCGATTAGCAGTATTGAGCAGCAGTAACGCGTTGTGGTTGTGGTCGAGGCGACGCATGAAGGCAGTGCGCATGCGCGGTTGAAGACGAGCGGCGCGAATAGTTCCGCCGCCCGCGCATGTCTCCGCGCACATAGATACCACGCCCGCCGCGCTTTTAGCTTCAGCACGTTGTAACTCCCTATGAATTAAACAACATGATGTGATTTTACCTAACTTTTATACTTAACGTATTTGGTAGGGAGGTCAAAATTGTAAATGCGTTTCGTCTGAGGTTGTGAGACCAGTTCACATCTACCACAAATCGGATGGAACAATATAAAGTAATGATCGAGATCAGCCTGAATCTGAACTGTGAATTACAACAGATAATATCTAACCACCATTCATTTGACCCTTCAACAATTACTTACTACTTAATGTACCTGGCGTTACACAAGTAGAACGACTGTAGCATCAGGTAAGCGATGACGGCTGGTAGCAACGCGAGCAGACTCCACGGCGCTGCGACCGCGTTCACTAACGTTGCTGCCAAGCACAATAACGCCAATTGAGCCCATCGGCTGATTGCTGTTGGTAATTTCTGTTGTAAAAAAAAAGTTGATAAAGACATTAGTGAAGTGACGTAAGTAGACTAGTGAGTAGACACCATTTTTAATCTAGAATAAGCTCTTGGATTTTTTCTCACTGTTGACGTCCCTCAACTTCCAGAAGTAAGATTGTATTTAGGAGGACAGGACGAAAATTGGTCTTTCTACAAAATATAGATAAACTGTCTCATCAACAGTTTCCGTCCTAACGTGATATAACGGTGTCAAATTGAATGATCGCTGAAAGCTTCTTGAACCGCTCAACTTTTAAGTGCTATTCTGAAAATGCCTATCATGGCCATCGTGCCTATAGTTAGTCAGGTGGGTAGGGTAGGTAGGTACCTACCTTATCGATGACTTGTATGTCAGCACAGAACCGATGCAGGGAGTCCCCGAGGGGCGCGGTGTGGTGGTAGTGCAGGGGCGCGTGCAGCGTGGCGTGCAGCGCGCGCTCGTGCAGCGCCCGGCGAGCGCGCGCACCCGCGCCCGCGCACCACGCTTGCGCCGCGCCGCCGCACATCAGGCCTGCACTGCACCACGCCCCGTACACCATTACCCGAGACCACATCTACGATCAATACAATACAATGCAATGCAATACAATACTCCTCCTTTACGATACGCATTTAAGATTGTACTTTATTTCAGAGTTGGTCCCACATTAAAAGATTATTGTGATCTTGTGCACTGCAGGTAAATAAAAAAAATCCTGCATAAGCGAGAGCAAATAGATTAAGATAACCTATGTTTTTGTTTCTTTTGTATAATGTAAGGTTACAAAAAAATTAAACTCTCGATCCACAATTTTACCAGCGTTCCTAGAATAAAATAATAAAAGAACGCTAACATAGCTTAGCTACCTTTAGTCACAGCTCAATTAAACATATCCTTAAACATTCTTCAAGGAATTCCTCAGGTAACTGTAAAATTCTGGAATTCTCGAGCATCCTCTTCGTTCTCGAGTCATAATAATCAATTTTAATCATAATAACGGACAAAGATATTTATTACTTTTAAAATATATGAAATAGGATATCTAAAACATACCTGTTCAGAAGAAACGGTTGTTTTGGCGTTTTCGGCAGTAGTATAAGTGAGCCAGCAATCAGCGGCGACGGCGAAGCCTTGCGCGACTACCGCTGTCACCCAGTAGCCCAGCCCACACCACCCACATGCCAGTGCGTAGTCCCACCAGATTTGCATCTGTGCGTTGATCGATCAGTCAGAGAGTGAGTCAGTCAGCCAGTCAGTCAGTTTGAAAAATAACCGATGTATCAACATTATTCAAATTTTTAAAATATTTTAGACATAATTATAGGTATATTAGGTCAATGATCTTCACTGACCTCACTGATTTCTTCTTCAGCTTCCAATTTGTTATCTTGAGATACATTTGGGGCAGTGGCTGCGGTGGTAGCCGCACCATTTGAGGTAAGAGAGTTGAATGGTGTCACGGTGTCATCTGTTGCACCTGACATACCGCCTACAAAAGTATCCGTAGGTTCTGAGGACACAATGATAATGTGAGAAGTATTAATAGATGTTTCATCGCATCGAAAATTCCAAGTTCCTAGAATCAAATCAGGTCCTTATGTCACGTAGTCAGCTACTACTTAAATAATATACGAGTATATACCTAAGTACTGCCCGTACTATTACGTATTCTGTGGTATCGCTTGGGATTCTCGTACGTACCGGTAGTTTGATTTTCTTCTACAGGCGTGTTAGAATCCAAACTGATTAGTCGTCGTATCGTTCTGGGTGTCCATCTACAATCAATTAAATATTATGTAGGTACTATGAATACATGCAATAATCAGTTGAATAGTGGTAGAGAGTTGAGACCTAGAGAGCGTGCGATTGCGCGGGCGCAACCACCGTCGCAGGACGCTCGCTTCACGTTGCAGCGCAGTGTTGGACTCGTCCGCGCTCACCGTACGTCGCACGTCCCGTCGCCATCTGCCCATAAAATTGCATGTTTGTAATTTGTTGTCATTGTAATTCAATTTACCCAAGACGAAAACCTACCCAATCTTATGTCGAGCATTTTCGTGGGTCCGTTTTCTATCCTATCTTCACCAATTTTGTCGATCTCATATATTCGAACGAATAAAATTCAATCGAAATCATATCCTTCTCTACAAATAATCTTGCAATATAGATATTTTTTATGGTACCTACACCTACCTATAGTAATAATATTTTTGTTTTATTTACTTATACCTACCTACTTACTATTCCATCGCGCACCGGTAAAACCAGCTATAAAATCTAAAAGATCATCTACCGATATTTGGACATGCCAATGCGCTTAGTTGCTTTTGAGCCTTGAAACATGGAAATTTCCCTCGTGTGTATAAAACCTTCCTTCCCTCTTATTATCATTTTGGATTATCGGTTTAACTTTGCCTCAGATTTACTAATACGAAATCTGAAGTGATATGGTTTAGGTCTACAAAGGGTAAAATTTAGCAAATATTTAATCAAAAACAGGGACTTATATAGACAGGCCAGCACACAAAAAAAAGCAACAAATATTCCCGGTTACCTTCTTTGAAGTTGATGAAACTAAAGGTAAAAATAGTTTATTCATCTCATTAATATTTATGCCCGAATATGTTAACTAGACAACATTGACCGAATTAATAGGTATGTTATACACTTTATATGTAGGTAGGTACCTATCCTTTTGTTTTGAACGCTAACCTTCGCCTTCCAGGGCACTACGAAATATTTGTACTTGCTTTTTAAGCAAATATATAGTATTTGCTTAAAAACAATATGGTACGATAAGGTATATTTGCATACTGACTAAATTTTTGCCACGCGGTCTAACCGGTGATCCCCCATTATTATTTGCACACGAAAACCTTGACAGAGATCACTTTTAGTTTTCAACCAAATAGTGAAGTTAAATAAAATCTATTGAAAATGAGGAATTTCCAATATAAAAACATCAAAATACAAGTTTGTATTGACGTAATTTTTAAAATGACGTTTTGTTATATAAACTTTCAACCTCTATATTACCCCTTTAGGGATGGAATTTCCTAAAACCTTTTCTTAGTAGATAGCCTAGCTACGGTAAAAATTTGTGCGTTGATATATCAATCAGGACAAGTTGGTTCTTCTTGCAAGTTACAACAAAGAAACGGATTTCCGTGAATTATTTAGGCTTATTTTAAACAATTTTTAAGCTTTTTCTGATTATTCTACTAGACTTACTTATTATAAACGGAGGGTGGTGGAGAGGAGAGTTGCCTGGCGAGCGTGGGTCGGTGCCGCAGAGTGGCTCGTCGCCAGCTGCCTCCGGTATACGTCGGTACTTCAGCTAGGAGATGAGCTCCGGCGGCTTCACTTATACCAATCTATTAAAGTAAAATTAGCGTAAAGACATACAATCTGATTCATTGTTTTTTATCGATGTTAAAAAGATATTGGTGCCGATTCTGTTGTTTACGAACTTAACTACTATTCGTTTCTTATTATTTTCTTATATATTTATACATTGTTTGGAAATATTGTTTATAAGTAGGTAGATATTTTATTTATTCAAGCATACAATCGCTTAGCAGAACTAAAATAAAAACGTCTTCAACAAGATAAGTACATATAGGTAGATATGTAGGGGAAACCCGAGCTTATGAGGACTGTCCTCTTATGTAGCAGTTGGCACCTACTTCTGCGATTAATGCCAAGATTAATATCCATTAAATTTATATATAATATATTATACGTTTGGGCCTTAAGGCGTATTCGTTTTGCCCACCCTCCCCAGGGCAAGATGAATAATTAACAGTTTTTTAATGGCCATTAATTTGATAGTTACTGTTTAAGTTGTTATTTTCCAAAGATGATTAACCTAAGCACAAATTAAAAGTGAAATATGTTCTATTGATTATCAGGTTGTCGTTTTATTTACCTACATTTTCCCATTACATATGCGTCTTCCCCTACCTATTGTTTAGAAAATTATCAATGTTATCGTCAGTACCGGCGTTAGGGTATGGCGCGGTAGGGCGATCGCCCAGGGCGCCAGATGTAAAGGGGCGCCAGGCCCACCTATATTTTCGGTCGCTCATGAGCGACCGAGCGAGGGGTGGGGGGTTATCACATCTCGCCCAGGGCGCTGGTAGAGCTAAAACCGGCACTGGTTATCGTATCTTATGTACCTAAAGAAAGTGTACGGATGTTTTTTCGAAATAACTTTCTAAAGTAGCATAGGTTTTTGTGTGTAATCTCGATGATAATATGATATTTATGTACAATCAATGATCCATTATTAGCTTATGTGCATGATTCGACGACAGAATACATTTACGTTAGTTATTCGATATTATAGGTCAGCAATAAATTGAAGACGTAACAAATAATATATTACATAGGTATGGTATGCATACGCGAGATTCTCATTCCAGAGGTCGGGCGGGATGGTTTTCTCACACCATGAGATATAGATCACTCAATACAATTTCTTTGTAGTAAAAATAATATTGGTGATCGTTATTCTGCCTGGAACTATTAGGGCAATACGAATCCTCCAAACATGTAGACAGACATAATTATCGAATTAACTTTCCGTTGAGCGCGTAATGTTATTTTTATTTTGAAAAATAGGTAATTATTGTTTTGAAGACTGAATTATTGTTCGCATACGCATATGATTTGCTGGTATCAGTCGAGTGTAGGTACCTGTGCGTCATCAGATGGGGCGCCGTCTGCGCGGAAGCTGCCTCGGCTGAGCGCGCGCTCGAGACGCGTGCGCTCGCGCGCGGTGCCGCCGGGCGGGCCCGCGCCGACCCGCGCCGCCGCTGCGCGCGCCTCTGCCGCCAGCCGCGCCCATCCACTCAACGCCTCATCGCTGCTCGCCGACCCGAACCCGGCTACACGACCATCCTCCATTGCTATTATCTATTGAACATCGATAATACATGTGCTATGAACAATAATAATTACTATCATTACCACTCATTACTCAAAAAATAATTTAAAGTTACTACATAATCTTTACGTATTCTCTCTCTACTCTAGTAAGCGCGTGCCCGTGGGCTAGGGTTCGTAAATCCGCTAGATAAACAAAACTAAGTAGGTACTCGAACCTACTATACTATAATCAGAAGCATTAATAGTGAGGATATTATGTAAAAGATATCTACCAAGTTAGCATAATGCAGCAACTCAAGTCTATTAGTAGCAAGGATGACGGTGCGGCCGGCGCGTGCAGCGGGCACCAGCGCCCGCGCCACCACATGCCGCGCCAATGCCGCGTCTAGTGCGCCAAGCGGCTCATCCAGCGCTAGCAGCCTGGCAGGCGAGTATAGCGCTCGAGCCACGCTCACACGGACCCGCTGACCTCCTGATAGAGGCGCGCCGTGACTGCCAAGTCTGGTAGCGTCACCTTCTGTTAAAGTCCGATCACGAAGTAAGTAATGGCAGAGATTAATAGTAGTGTATAATATCTCACCGTAGTCAGTGGTATTATGTCCGAAGGTGGTAAACACACAAAGCCTAGAAATGTATACTGGCTCTCCTCTCAAGTGCAGCATCGGAACACTGCATTGTAACAAATATTCAACTTTAAGGTGATAGTTAGCCAGGCGGGTAGGTACTACAAAATACTCTACCACCGTGCTACGGCTACGGTTTCGCGATCCACAATCAAAATATAATCACTTGGTTTACCTGGTAATATCTTTAAGTCCGGTCTCAGGCCGGTGGCTCGGAGCACGCGAGCGTATCTCCGCGGACACCACGGATTCTCCATGACGATATTATCTCGCACAGAGCCTTCTAAAAGCCACGGTGGTTGACTGGCATACCATGTGGAACAGTACCTGTATTATTGATATTTACAAAACAATTACATATTGATGAAATAGAATCTATACTAAATCTATCTATATTCATACTAATAATAAAGCTGAAGAGTTTGTTTGTTTGAACATAGCGCGTTCCCCGGAGTTACTGGTCCGATTTGAAAAATTGTTTCACTAATAGACCATATCCCCAACGGTTACAGGCTACCTTTTATCCTGGGAACGCGAGTGAACCCGCGGGGAACAGCTAGTAGGATATAAGTATATGGTGACTAAATTAAATAGAATATAGGCCATATTTGTGCTACCAACCCATTAAAACCAACGTCTCCTCTCTCAAGATACATCTCTCCCAGGATAGCAGATAGCAGTGAAGACTTTCCAGACCCAGTAGCGCCAACGACCATTATTAATTTACCTGATAAACAAAAGACATTACATTTTAAGCGGAATTCTAAATATGAAAATTAGAATTAAATTATGCAAACAGGCAGTATCAATATCCGCTACGGTGCCGCGGTGTCATAACAGCTATTGTTGAGCTCAATACAATCACTATCGCAATTTAAATAAGTAGGTATTTAAATAGTAGCCACTCGTACACTGACCTGCCGGTATATCTAAATCGTCAACTTCTAACAGCATGTCATTTCTCATTCCCCAAGTAAATGCTGCATTCCTAAACTTAACTAAATATTCATTTCTTAGAGGAGCAGTGATTTCTTCGTCAGAGAATTGATCATCACATTCAGCATCACCTGCTCCATCTTTGTTTGTGGTGTCGGCTTCTTCAGTCTCATTGTCGATTACAGTATCAAAAAAAATATCTGCTGGTTTTCTCATACCTACACCATTATCTTCTTTTATATTATTGGATTCGGGTAAATCTAGGAATTCTTTTATTCTTTTAGAGCTCACCTGGAATAAACTATTAATTAGATGTAGATCCAATAGACGATCGGTTAGTAGTAGTTAAGTATATTTAAGATCTGTCTTACCATAGACTGTATCACCATTAATACTGTTACTGGTAATATAAGCAGGGGTACAGTAAGTTGATTGAAAAATGCTAGTCCAGTAAATACGTTTACTGCCGTTAAGCCACTGCCATCTTCCAAACAGTAGAAAGCGATGAATGTTATCACTGTTATCAATATAGTTGATACTTGAGTTGAGAAAGCTGAAAATTTTATAAACATTAAAAACCTATGCAAATAATATCCAAAACAAATGATTTGTTACTGTAGTAGGTATTTACGCACTCAAAAAGCCCCAATAAACAGAATCTTTATTGAGTAGCTTCAATTCGACTTCCCGCAGCTGTAAAATTTTTTCATTAAACAAATCTTCCCAAACATATAGTTTGATAACATTAATTCCTCGTAAGATTTCGGTCATTTTTGATATTCTATGATCAGTGCGCTTTGCAATTTCTTTAGAGTTGTCTGATAGTTTCTTGCCGATGTAAAATTGCAACGGGGTGATGAGTAAAACGCTCGCACCGGTGCCTATTATTGCACTAATCCCTAATTTTGTATACAGCAAATACAAAATAACAGCTACCTGGAAAGTATAGATATTTAAATAACTGGTAACAAGGAAAATTCAACTCGTAGCGATAACAGTCTATGGAAATATCCAATTTGTCAAGATTAACACGATCATTTTCACGGTTTCTATTTCCTCGATCCTATTATAAATTGTCGACCGAAATCGCTAGAATCAGTAACACTCTTCGTTCAATTGATAGGGACAAATTGGATTAAACAGGTAAACCCGCGACAAGAAAGAGTTATGTACAAAGGCACATATTTCTAGCTCTAATAAATAGTATAAAACCCTAGCTGAGATACCCGGGCGAAACCAGCCTGTAGAATATAAATAAATTAAAGAAAAAAAATTGCTTACTTTCAACGGAATAGCCCAGATATAATGGCAAATCCAGACACACGACATAATATTATAAGTGTCTTGTGAAACTAAGTTAGTGAGAAGACCAGACTGTGTGGTAGAGCTGTCTTCTGTGTTTCTTAAGAGCGGCGACTCCTCGTCGATGTTGATGTCAGTCGAAGACCATGGCGCCAGCCGCATGCACTTATCGTACACCATCGCCTGTTCATAATAAACTACATAAAAAGAAAACTATAAGTGATATAAAATGTTATAGATACAGTACAGGTATTACAGAGCAGTACAATGCTGTAGCAATTTATGTCAGTGAACTTCACGTAAATGCACAAATACAATAAGAAGCGTGAAAGACAAAACCGTCTTATTATACGAAACTAACTTGTAAAGCGGTCTTCAGTCTTGTGCCTTCCACCGTTACTAAATGTGTCGAATTCTGTGACAGGAATGCTTGACTAATCAGTGCCAAAGTAACAATAAGCAGCATTACATAGCCATTGTTGATAAATTCTCGTATTGTCACGTGTGAACCGGCGTCATTTGTCTGAACTGGATCACCGATGTACTGTATAATGACTGCTAGCCCCAATGGAGGCACTACGCCTATTAAATCACCAAATAGTTTCAACACACCGGCGATGTAAAAGTTCGGCCAAACTTTTCTGATATAACATCGCCATAAACATGGTTTTCCTTTAGTTGATTTTGTATTCTGCAATGGGGAAATAATTACGAAATAATACGATTTACGCTTCAATAGTACATATAATAATGATACAAGTCAGTAGGTATACAGACCATCTGTTCATTGTAAATTTTGTTGAATTCCTGATAGTATTTAATTGAGCGTTCCTCTTCAGGCAAATCTCCTAAGTCATGGTGTTCTAGAGGTGATTCATATCCTTTCCACAATAAAGAGTTTAACCACATAAACGATATTTTAGAATAGAAATGTGTTTCGTTATGTTTGTAAGTGATATTGTCATTATCATTTGAAGACTTAGAGATACTCCCAAATCGTTTCATAACCTGAAAAGAAAGCTACATTCTACAGTTTAATTTATTTGAGTTAGTTATAGCAAATCGTTCTTATCGAACAGTTTTGATGATTGTTTGGTGAATTAAAATATTTCTACATTTTTACAAAAATATGAACGATGTGTTTTATATATGGCTCGTTTATTAATACTTAATCCGTACATTCATGACAAAGAGCAGCTAATAGTGGCGCCAGACGTATTGTGAATATTTGTGAACATCACATCGTCTCGGCCGTTGAGAGCATTTCGCATGGCGAGCGGCGAACATGTATGGCGTATGGTAGTATAGTATGGCGACGACGATCTGCCTGACTCATATTCGCTGAATACGAAACTAGCTTCCTTAATATTTTCATAGCTATGCTATTACCTACTTGATAATTGATTGACTTTTATTTTCCACTGGCGTTAAATTTGGATTAGGGTTAAATTTTTTTCTTTGAGATATCAATTGAACGTAAATCAAAAATCACTAATAAATAACTGGGCATATAAAACCACACTTTTACGACAGAGAAAAAACAAATAAGACTAGGTGGGAGGTTTTGTGTCATTAGTGTAGGTAGGTACCTAACCTAGCCAGTTATTAGTACAAGATAGTAAAACAGAATAAATAACAATACTACCGTAGTTTTCGTTTACGTTTCATTCATCAGTTAGATCATAATTGAATGTGGCTTTAATTATAAAGTTTTTCACATCTCAAGTATGGAATGCTTAAAATGAGTCATCGACACATTCGTAAGCACTAAAATAACCACTGTATGGCACTATTTGTTTGTAGTAACATTATAAAAAAAATATTATGTAGGTACCTCATACATTTAGGGTTCCGTACCTTAAAAGGAAAAGAGCCTCATCACTTGTGTGTCTGTCTGTCACAGCCAATTTGATCCGAAACTATTAGACCTCAATAAGTTGAAATTTGGTACACACAATAAACATGTCACATCATAGATAGCCGCAGGGCCGGGAATATTTATAGATGCTGTGGGGTGGAAATATTTTATATTTTGCACATGGGTCCATTATTATATCTACCAGTCGTAAATTAGGTGAATATAACGCCTTGAAGTGGATGGGGACATTTCTTTGATGGAGTTTATTTATGCTGTCATTGCCAATGTAAAGTCTGCTTTACGTTGGCAATGCTAACTATTTAGTAAATTAAATAGTTCTACGGACGTAAATAGAAAGTGGCACGGCAATGGTGCCGCGACATGAAAATTTATATATGCGTGTGGACGGCATATCATTTAGATATGTAGCGCATTGCATATACATATATATGCACATATATGTATGCATGCATTTCTGCGTTAAATGGCAAATTCATCCTAGCCCACAACTCATCTGCTCATAGTCTTAATGACTGATCGCAAGATTCTATTTAGAAAAAAATAAAATGGCATATTCAAACGATTTTTTCTAAAATAAAAGTCTTACGCTACCTACGCCACGATGGTTAGGTTTGTATATCTACTCATAAGAGGCAATGGTGGATTAAAGTCACAATCTACCTACATATTAGTACATTTTGTAAGTCAGCATAAGTCAATGGAAGGATGAAGGAGCTTAGGTGCTGTTAACCTATTTAACTTCTACTAAGCTACGAGAAATAACAAAACTAAAGTGAATGTCTTGACAGCAGTATAGGTACTTCAGGCAAATATCCGTTTTAATATTTACTTGCCAATGCGTATGGAATGCGTATTTATAGTTGATTAAAATATTTTTTATACGCACCTCGTCATAAAAACAAACGCAGTCCACGCCAGATATCAGTAATGCTAGGAACATCGAGAGACCTTCGATGTATATTTCTATATGATTCGGCGAAACTCCAGTCATGAAATGCTGCCATAGGGTAGCTGCTGTGGAAATAGCCGACATTATCCAGTATATGGCGAGGTATAGGATTGGGGCAGCAGAACGCCGCGTCCATAGCGCAATGTGGAATGCAGCTGCTGCAAACCAGGCTGGTGGGGCCAGGAGGGCTGATACTAGTCGCACTGTGTCTGCTTGTCTCAGCAACGCTGTCGCTGCACCGCAGCACCACGTCGCAAATAATACTAGGCTTGCTACTCCTCGGACGTTTTGGCCTCGCCAGTGTTTGTTGTGCCTGTCCAATATATATATATACCTATAAGTAGGTACTTCACAAGATTCCAAAAGAGCATAATGTATAATCGTATCTTTTGTGAAATAAATAAGTACCTACCTACTAATTTTAGCGTCATCAGCTAGAAAAATCTTAACTCCCATAAATTGCCAATCTATTGTAAATTGTCTATGTTTTCATGCTTGACACGTAGAAAATTCAGAGCTCTGATGTGAACTTCGACTCGAGACTATAGGTAGGTAGGTACCTACTTACCTATAACTCTTGCTAATCCTATAATTGTAAAAATAATCACCTAATATGGTGTAGTTTTGGTCGCGGTGCACAGCAGCAAATGAGTGCAGCGGAGATGGTAGCACAATAGAGGTGCAGCGAGTGCAGTGCGGCGGACAACGCATGCATCTCACATGCATGGTCGCCGTGCGCACATACAGCGTCCATTTTGTTTCAAGTAAAGGTGACAGGCCGGTCACCGTACCCCATGGGTATGCTGATTGGGTCCTGGTGAAAATATAAAAGGTTATAAAACTCAATTAAGTAATCATAAAGTTTACAAATGAAGGGGGTAGGCTGACAAATTTCGCCACTATATCTACTTCCTGTTGGTAATAAATAATGTAATACAATACAATTTATGAGTTTTTTATCTATATCCATTACCTATAATTATATTTACTCTCATTGTGATTATTCCCATCGCACCCTATAGGTAAGTCATTTTTACATAGAACTCGTCCATTACGAGATAAAATTAAAATTTAAAAAATACATTTAATTACGAATTAAAAAATCTTTTAAAAAAATTGAAATACCTATGCACTATGTTGATGGCCCGGTGCACGTGTGTATCTACTGCACGCACAGATTTTTCCTGCAGCTCATTTCCTTAAGTAGGTGCCAATACTTATGGAAGACAAACCATATTTTGCAACATAACAAAACATAATCGTCAAAAAAAATGTTTGACCGAATTATGATATGAACATGTGGTAAGTAGGTATATGAGATATTTCGTCTTCGTTGGGAAAATATTTTACGCTTTATTGTATAATCTAGATTTTTACTACACTAGGATTTGCGGTTTTCATAACAAATTTGTCGAGTGCAATAAATAAATAAAAATCTACGATTTAGTGTTGGATACTACAATGTACTTGAATTCTCGGTGAAGGAAATCATTGTAATGAAAACCTAGCATGGTGGTAGGGTACCACTAAAAATACGTGGCTGGCTGGCTAGCACCCTCAAAATGTTGAAATCTTCACTAAGCACCATTCGGTTTGTGTCGGCGAGTTTGTCTTCAGCACTTGAGAGCGTACTCTTCTAGGATCTTGTATGCTTACCTCGTTCGGTCATATCTTAAACTAATGTGAAAAGATTATTTGTGAATTAATGAGAGTGATTTATGTAATGAAATAAGAGAATATTAAAGGAAACGGTAAGTATCTAATATTGAACCTAAAGGAAAAAAGTTTGTGCAACAGAAAAAAAAGTAGGTAGGTAGGTACACCAACCATAGCCGAGTTCATAAAATAACATTAATTTGTTATTTTTACAAAAAACATTTTCAGATCGTGTTGTATTGTAACTAAACGATTTAAGATTAATTATGCGACCTAATTATATGGTAGATTCCCATGGGTACAAGGGTTTTATGAGGTTGATTAAATTATTAAATCTTTGAATAATAGGTAGGTGATAAGATTGAAGTAAATAATGCGAGTAGGATAATACTTTTGACTTACCTACAATATTATTTATATTAGTTTGTCACTTTTATGATTTTCTTTCAACTAAAAGATTCTCAAATACTTACTTATCAATAAATGTTTTGATTATTTCACGTCAATCCCGGTTTCATGATTCACAACTAAAATCACCTCCACAATGTTATTTCAATATACTCAACTCACCTATATGAAAAAAAAAACCGTTCACATGTTTTCCACTGTCTATTGTGTGTGAAATTATGAGGTCGACTTTATGGCATTGTAATGTGTATTTTTATTCGTCGTTAAGTTTGTGCGATTGTGTGGTTCGCGGTTGTACTACTAAGTACCTACTGGCTTGGGAGCGAGCGGCTTGCGGAGCGCGCGATAACAGCCACCAGCTTCTACGTTCGCGACTGAATGTGATGTGATGTGGACAGAACAGAATGGCTGTGTACCTACTCAGTCGAGATACAACATTATTCATACAAATCGAAGTCGGGCGCCGGTTGTACTACTACTACCGGCTTGTACACAACACACCAGTGTAGCTAACCCGTCGCGTCAGTTGCATTTCAATTTAGTTCATTGAAAGTATTAAACTGGAGATTTTCTAGAGCACTTTCATTAGTGTAGTGTACCTACTTGTACGTTGTATTTCTGAGTGATTTTCCTGCCACTATTAGGATCATCTATCTTACCTACCTACATTGCACACAATGTGTACCCTATGATATACCTATTTCCTGAAAACTTTCTGAAGATTGCCTAAATATTTTGAACAAGAACTACTCAAAGGCTGTGTAACTAGGTAATTAATTTGCTACCTAACCTTTATTAAATCATTTCAAATATAAAATTGCTTGGTACGTACACACGGCCACAGATCAAGCTACACACTACGGCACCTTTTGTGGTTGTAATAGGCGCTATTTTGCAACAAAAATGTGTAGCTTGATCTGTGGCTGTGTGTACGAACGTACGTATTTACGTACCTAGGTATTATTAAACATTTTCATGTGTCATTGTAGATATAAATACCTAATGAAGTGATAGTGATGATCGTCTGACGTTGTTTGGTTTAGGTACCTACTGACTGTCATACATAACGTTTATGTAAGAAATAGATAGTTTTATTTGTTTCTAAGATGCCGCATCCTAAATACACGCTGGAATGCATTGTTCTGGTTATTTACATAACAAGTACTTAGTATAGTATGTATATCAAAATTCATGCGCATATTTGCAATATAACAATATTTATTAAGGGGGATTTATTATTTATTTATTTATTATTTTCGGATCTAGAATAATTAGAATTTTGTCACTTCCAGTGATTAGGGCATAATAAACGTAAAAATAGGTATGTAGTAGGTGTGGTGGTATGTACAATTGCGTCGACAACTGTCCTGCTGGTGAAGGGCGCGACACACTTGCAGCACTTGTTGCGCGCGCGCCGCCCGTTATGCCGGATATTCTCCCCACTGGCCTTCTTTCTTATGATGAGGTCTTTTCACTCGTTCTCACGCATGTCCACGTATTTTAAACATTTATTTATACTACTTACTTTGCTTTTCTAATTCAAGGGAACACATTTGATTGAAACAACTGGATGATACCTTAATATCTATTGCAGTGTTGGTATGTACCTACTCTACAACATGATGGATATAGTTTGATGTCACAGAAATTAAGACTATTATCTTCTCTGTGCTAAGACGAAGCCAACGACAGATGAACATACAAACATACATACATACTAGACTAGACTGTTCATAACCCTCATGTTCCGCCATTACTCGGGTAACAAATACCAATTTTTAAGCAGGCTCAGCAGTGCGCTGAGGAGAGAATGATGAAATACTGAACCTTCCTGTGAGTGATATTGAAATTGACAAAGCATTTCGTTGATTGGTCAATTATTACAAGTGTCAGAAATGCATTGTCTGCGCACTGAAGAAAGGGTATTTATTTAGGTAACAGCACTGATCCTAGTTCTACCAGTAATTCAATGGGTAACAGCGAGTCTGTAAGTAGTTGTCTACGTGACTGAAGAACACTGTTGTTTACCTATAATTCGTAAAAATTAAATGCTACGGAAGTATGAAATATAAATTAATGTAAAAGACCCAGGCCAGGTAAAAGTCCTCCTCCTTTTTGAACTATGTAGTGTTTATTTATCATTTTAATTTCAAAATTCTAGCTTAATTTGCTTGTCATTCCATTACAAACTAATAAAAGATAAGTAAATTATCATCCTAAGTGTAAAAATGAAAAAAAATCTCAAGCAGAAAATTGGATGCATCATCCCACTAGAAGTCAATATCCCATCCTGACGTTTCATCCGGTGGTAGTTTGTCTTTGGGGTATTTCTCGAAGTTAGACAGGTCTAGGTCATTAGCTACTATTTGAATCAGAGGTGCCTTTAGCCGCCGCTCTCGTAGAGCATCCCAGTCGAAGCCGAGGAACCATCTAAGAAATAAAATACATAATATTAAATTATATTTAAATAAAACAAACTAAAGTAATACGATATAGATAAAAGGTTACGTGAATTATGGAAAATAAACTAACTTGGCCGTCTCACATAAGCACACAAAGCTCTCAAGTGCAGCTGTCGGAACAAACCGTGCGACAGATTTTCGTGTTATCAAAAAATTGTTTTCATTATCTTTTCTAGCTATTTTAAAAAATAATGAAGTAGGTAGTATCTTCAGTAAGCAACACTATAATATATACACAACATTGAAATGAGATGATTGACATATAATACCTATTAGAAACAGAAATTGTCTCCCTGGGGTAGCCGCGAATTACGATCGAAGGTAAATTATGGAGTGACATAGATTTGGCGTACTTGTGAATTTTGATGTCAAGTATGCCGTTCTTGAGGTAGCCGAGTCGTTCAGCGGGCACAGCTCGACATAGCTTGCGTATAAGCATCTGGGCAGACTTGACGACGCGAGGATGGAACGCCACTGTGTCGATCCCTCGTAGTATAAGAGTATACGTCTTCATATGATCGCCACCAGCGGCACGGAATGGAGGCTTGCCCACCAACAGCTCGTGAATGAATACTCCCAACGCCCAACAATCAACCGCACGATCATGGCCCTTTAATTAAATATCAATTATTATTTATTGTAAAATCATTAAAATTGCTGACATAATAAACACTAATAATCATGAATACCTTATTCAGAACTATCTCTGGTGCTACGTACTCAGGTGTGCCGGCGAAAGTCCAAGTTTTACTATTTGGTGAAATTCTCTTGGCGAATCCAAAATCCACCTGGATATCAAAATTAAAGTTTCAAGAATATTTTAATAGGATCTAATGGTGCCGATTCTGTTGTTTACGAACTAAATAAATTTAATCTCACTATATCTCTTTCTAATAGTAAATATAAGAAAGGGATGCAAGATATTTTAGTCCAGGGGGGCTAAAACGGCTGGTCGAGCAATATTGCTATGCAATTCATATCTCGAATTTACAGCAGATTATGGTGGAATTTGTCTAAATTGTATATTAATTGATTAAAATGATTTGCATTTTCACCAAAAAATATTTAAAAAAAACATTTGGCTCTGCTGTAAATTCGAGATTTGAATTGCAAAGCAATATTGCTCGAGGGGCCGTTTTAGCCCCCCTGTACGTTTAGTCCGATCACATATTTCAACGTGAATTTAAGCGCGATCTTTATTGGTCACGACTATTTACCCGGACGGCATGGATTAAACTGAGAGCATTAAAAATGTTCTAACTTTTTTCAATAAGGTTAACATGAAAGAGAGGTGACTTGTCTAATATTAGTTAAGTTCGTGAACAACAGAATTGGCACCAATATCAAATTTTGTTATGAACATAACAAAATAGTTACTTACTAGTTTTATATAACCATACTTGTCCAACATTAGATTTTCGGGCTTTAGATCCCTGTAGATAATGTCTTTAGAGTGCAGATACTGGAATGCCTCGACAACACAGGCCGCCATAAAGCGTGAAATGTTCTCTGGGAAATAACGCTGTTTCTGCAAAATAGTCCAAACATCCCCGCCAAGGACCGGCTCCATCAGAAAGTAAATGTACTTGTTGTCTTTGAATGTACGATAAAGCCTGTGAAGTATAAAGAGTTCTAAGATACGCATGTCTTGTTTATCGATTGTCAGGTAGATTAAATTACATTTACGACTGCCAAGTTTATAAGGGGTTTATAAATAAATGTTGTTTGTGAAATCCATGTGAAATAAACCCTGCATGGGATAATAGTTTTCAAATAAGACAATGTCTTTGTTGCAATGTCTAAGATCTGGCCACGACATATAGAGTGAAAGTAAAATGATAAGTTGTCATGTCTCCAACGAAGACAGGACTAATAAGATCGTACTTCACTTCTGCTGGTAAGTTCGATTTATATTTAAATTAACAGTATCTACTTACCTGCAAATAAATGGACTGTTGCATGCCATCATTATATGCTTTTCATTGTATGCATGTTCTTGTTGCTGCTGCTGAACCATGTCAACTTTCTTTAGACATTTCAGTGCGAATGTAAGGGATTTGTCGGGTTTATATTGAACAAGCTCGACACGACCAAATCCACCAACGCCCATTGTTCCTACTATCTCTAAGTCTTTCAGTTCGACGTACTCAAATTCTGAAAAATAATAAATAATAATATAAGCTGTAAGCTCTTGGCTACGAAATTATTTGTATACAGGATAGGATTATTTTTAGGAGGTGGGAGGTTTCACCTGCCCCGAGCGGTTGTTTCAGAGGCACTAAATCATAATATAATGTAAAAAAACATATTTCACTAAGCGCCTAGCATCCAGCGCACGTTGTTGTATCGATTATTCCTTTTATTGTAAAATTATTTGTGAGTTTTTTTTAACAATACATTTTTATCTATTAAACTGCCCCGGTTAAAAAAAAATCGAAGTAGATTCGGAGCTGCTTCGAAATGGGAAAAGATTTCGCAGTAGCGTTTCACTTCACTGAAAGTTCATCAATTCATTTCTCATTCTAGGATTCAACGAACTTAACACTTCGTCTTGGCATTCGACGACACTGATCGCTATAAAACCGCCATAAATATACTTACCGCTTTTGATTTGTGACGTTTTCTTCTGTTGCGAAGGTCGTGGTACAGCATGTCGGACATTTTTCAATTTTTCTAGATTGCCGAGAAGATCTGTAAATGGCCTGAAAGTATTTAATTATGATTAAATCAAGTATCTCAGATTATTTTAGGTACTTTTCAGAAGTTAAATTTGGATTCTGTTACGATGATGATGAGATCGATTGTTCAACTTGATTGAAAAATCTGCCTACCCGCGCTCAAGTGTAAGGCATTCCACTCCAGGCGGTTGCGCTGTGACCGTAGCGAGTCGTCGGTCTTCATGCAGTAGGGCCTGCTCGCCAAAGTAGTCTCCGCGGCACAAGGTGCCCACGCGTCTCTCACCAGCCTCACCTTCACGCTTCGTCACCACTACTGTACCACCTCGGATTATATAAAATTTATCACCGCGTTCTCCTTGCCGGACTACTGGCGTCCCAGCTGAGAAGAATTCCTGCAATTTATTATAAATGACTTGTCTGTAACACTACAAATTAAGCCTTAAGAGCCTACATATTATGTTAGGTTTCATACCCGTTTTAGAAAATCGGATATCTTAGCCAGTTCTATTGGATGGATGCCAGAAAGCAAAGGCACAGACGCTAGGAATCGTATATTATCCTCCTGTTCCTGACGACCACTCCGTACCATAATCTTCTGGAAGACACGTCTCTCTAGTGTCCATACTTTTGCTTCCGTTATGCCTGAAATTGTAATTTACACATGATTTTCTTCTTGAGTACCAACCTACTCTGCAATAAGTTACATATTTTTTAAAGAAAAACTTTTTATTGAATAATTCCTAATTTAAATTTATCTATTTCCAATACTTTTTTCCAGAAACAGTTCATTTTATGTGGAGTTGAAGTTGCATATGGGATTACGATATCAAAATCTATGGTAATATATCGTCGGTTTACTGAAAGATCCAAAACATTGAAATAAGCAACTAATTAATTTTAGTTGTTCCTACTGTTTGCTCTGTATCATCGTAGTTATGATTATATTAAAGACAAATAAAACACCATTATATTGCTTATAATATTTTACCTACTTTTTGAATATAAATAATGTACGAGTCAATAAAGTCCAAAATTTTAATAGCTAGATATAAATGAGTTTTTGCAATTTATAGAGCTCGTCAAGAAGAGTTCAAGGTTATAAACTGTACTTGATGATTTTTTGCCATTAACCGAAGATATCTTTATTAGTTCTCAAAGAGGTCTGTAAATATCCTCAGGGGATCCATCGCCTCCATGGATTCATGGTAGAGAAAAAATCGCTCTTTGTGTACCTATGCAAAAATATTTTCTCCACAGTTTTAGTAGGTATATGAGATTTAATAGAAGTCCACAGAAATGAAACCATCTCCCGATCACGCATTCCTTATCAACAACTGGTGTGGTGTAGGTACCAAAATGTAATAATGCACTAATAAATCGTGGGCCGAATGTTTGTTTGCCGACTTTGTTGTATAAAAATACTCGACTAAAATAAAAACGTGATCGTTACTAAAAAATCAAACTTTAAATAAGATTCCAAGTGAGTAGAATAATAGATAATGCACAAAAGATAAATTAATAGCGAATTATGATTTTCAGTTTGACCAAATTGATGATAATAATAACATAAAACATGCGTTTACTAGTAGGTACCTAATCTAATCATTCATCAATGTAAATGTATTTGTATATGTTGTGTGTGTGATGTTGTTTACTTAGTGGGAAACGGCAAGTCTTTAAATCAGGTCATACCTACTCGTAGCTTAATGATTGAGCAGGGATAAAACATTTTTTTAAATAAGTATCTAATGAAACTACATGGTTGGTCCTGGTATAAATACAACAAAAAGATGTTGTAGAAAAAAAACCTAACCTAATGCAATTTGTGAAGGCATTGGACCATTCCCACGCTTCCTTCGCGCGCGTAATGTTAACGCAACTGTCCGAAAAATAGAATGTAATGTTTGTCCGTTTCATTGATCCTATAAGAATTTCAAATTCTTGAACCGATGTAGAAGTGTGTTGTTTAGAATCCATCATATGGGGTAGGGACTCCTAACTGTCAATAAAACGTTATAATGTATACATGCAATACTGTATTCGATTAAAATAGGTATTATTTATTTTTAACACTGATAGTGGTTACAAAGAATTGATAGCAAATCAATCTGGGTATTTTTATGGCTACATTAAAGTAACTAAGATAAGTAGGTAATCGTTATAGCTTGCCTAAGAAGTTTGTCTTTTCTTTATGAATAGCTTCATAAAAAAATACTTACATCGTATAGACGCGAAACGTTTTGCCTTGTACAAAATCGCAAGTTCACCAAATGCTTCACCTGGTCCGAAGGTCTTCACGACCTGCCCTCCCTTTAGTACTTCGAATTGTCCATAGGCTGATACAAACAAGTGACTGCCACTCTCTCCCTCTCGGATAATAAGGCTACCGGCTGGAAATTCCTGCGGGCTAGTTGCGTCAACAACTGCGTTAAGCCTCTCTTCATCCATTAAATTTTTCAGGAAATCATTAGCCAACACTGCCTTCTTAATCTGTTCTGCTGACCTGTTAACACATATTTGTTGAAACAAAAGATATACCTACCTACTTAGGTTAGGTATATGTATAAAACTGTGTAGTGGTATTATAAATAATCGGGCAAGTGCGAGTTAAACTCGCATGGAGAGGGTTCCGTACATGTTTAACTAAGTTCCATAAATATTTTTTAATTTGACCCAAATTTGTTGATGGTGACTAAAAAAAGTATGTAATGCTGGATTGTAGAGGGAAATTACTGAATACATTATCTATTGTCAAATTCTCAAAAAAAACCACTCTCGCAACTTAGCGAGCATCGCAATAGAGGCACTGTCGCACAGCTGAGAGGCAACGTACGTGTGCCTAACTTCGCTTTACAAGAAATTGTATGTGATAATGTCCATTGCATTGCAACTCAACACGCTATGTACGAATACGAGAGACGCGTGGTTTGCTCGAATGTGGCGACCACGCAGTTCAACGCTATCAACGCTATGCACGCGGTACACGAAAACGTGCATAGCTTCACTGCAAGAGGTGGGACCATATAGATTTATCGTCTGAAGAACTGTCTAGCAAAGCTCATGCCAATGCCATTCTATAAGTACAAAATATTTAGGAGAAACACGAAACGTGTCTGTTCCACAAGGCGTATGATTCAAAAGTATGCTGCGTTATAGTTGTAATAGTCTAGTCTTCACTTATTTTGTCACCGTTGTTTACGATCGTTAAGTCTTATTTTTTTAATAAGTCTATGCAGTTTAAATAAGTCTTCCAAATCAAGTGTCACGTAAAAAATATTTTTTTAGACCTTCACAGTAAGCCCTTTTCGATTTATATGTGATACGGTACAGTTTGCAAAACTTTATTTTATGTTCTAATTTGCTCCTTAAAAGGGCCTTACTTAACACATTCATGTCAGGGTCACAGAAATACATGTGTACTAAATTTAAACTCAAACGGTTAAGAATATTCGAAGCAAAATGGATGGTAACATTACAAGTGCAAATGAAGTTGATAGGTAAAAGAATTGATTAAGTGACGTCGATTGCCGAGACGAAAAGGTCACGGGTTACAATCCTACAATGAGCTTGAGCGTTCGGTGAAGGAAAACATCGTGAGGACACCATAGCACGGTGGTAGGATACTTTGTAGTACCTACCCGCCTGGCTGGCTACCACCCTCAAGTTGAAAATCTGTCGCCAAGCACCTCACGGTGTGTTCCGACAGCTGCACCGAGAGCCAGTTCCCTTCTAGGCTTTGTGTGCTTACCACCATCGGCCACATCATCACTGACCACGGTGAGATTGTGGTTAAACACAGGCCTATACATAGTAAAAAAAAAAACAGTACCTGGATGACCGAGCTATGCTCGGTTTTGTTTTTTGGTAAATCGTGTTTTCTAGTAATGAAACGTAGCTAGATCGATTTATCGCCCCCGAAACACCCTGCATACCAAATTTCATGAAAATCGTTGGAGCTGTTTCAGATATTCAGATTATATATATACCTATATATCCATGAATTTCTCGTTTAAAGATATTAGATAGACTTCTTATAGGTATTCCTGTAATCTATAGGAAAATAACTATTAACTGTATTTTTTTCAAAACTTTTGGCCCAGTAGTTTCGGAAATAAGGGGGGGGAATGGTCATTTTTCGCTTATTTTCTTAAATAACTTCAAAACTATTTATATTAAAATTTAAAAAAATATATATTTGAAATCCTCATAACATGCCCTTTCATTTGATATGTCACACAATATAGTATGCAAAACTTTTTTTTTAAATTTTAAAAATTTAATTCACCAAAAGTATGCCCCATGTTTGAAATTCATTTATTTACATAACACATCCATGTTTGGGTCACCGACTTACATATGTGTACCAAGTTTCAACTCAATCCAGTCTAATATTTTCGGACAGACAGACAGACAGACAGTCGGACAGACGCACGAGTGATCCTATAAGGGTTCCGTTTTTTTTTCTTTAGAGTTTCGGAACCCTAAAAATCAACTTACAAGTCATCTTTTTCGTATTTCTCGTACTGTAGATCAACAAGGGATCGCGACGCGTCGAGTGGAGCATGGGGTGCGATTATTCCACGCTTACGCCGGACACGCTTGTCGGGGTCCGCCTGTACTAGATCAGATATAGTTTTTCGGCCAGCACTACTTTTCCGGTCATCTATATATACACTATCAGAGTCCTTGCTAAAGCTGGACTTTCCACTCTGAATACTCATGTAACTGTCCTTCTTGTTTTCCTGTGTGTCTGCTGACAAACTGTCACTTTTGAACAACCCACTCGCTTCGCCATTTGAAGGTGGAACGTCCCCATTGGTCTGTGTTACATTTGGAACATGTTCCGGTAATATCTGTAGATAAGTAGGAAAATTGTTATCGATAAGGATTTTGTTAAGGTATTTAAGAAGTTCCAAGTATTGAGTACCTAAGTAGATAATAGGTATAAAACGTATTTACAATTATATTAATCCGCTCCATTATGACCTATGCTAGTACTGTGTTCGCACATGCAGCTCCGGCACGGATCCATGGCCTTCAGGTGATTCAAAACCGTTTCATGCGCAAAGCCACTGGCGACCCATGGTACGTATGCGTAATCTCCACATTGACTTACTTTGAGCATATTTTTCAATACCGTCGCCGCAACCCTCTTATAGTGAAAGCTGCAACCTACACGCCCTCCCATATACCTACTCCGTATCCTTAGTCCAAGGCAAGCCCCTGCGAGCCGGATGACCCTATTACTTTAGCTCAGATTCAAGCTGCTGAAGCTCGTAAAAGTAGGTACACAAAACCGATTACGCTATCGATCGTCCTCGCCGTCGCTGTCAAGAGTCTAAGATGAAGACTATTACAAGACATTGGTAACTTTCACAAAATTATGCAGATATTTCTTTCTATATAGGAGCTGAACAGAACAGTCATACAAAATTTAAGACAGATGAGATAACACCCCTATCAAACGGGATAAAACTAACAGCTACGAATTTTTAAAACTACAAATGATTGCTTGCATGTTGCATAAGTAGGTAGGTAGGTGGCGAAGGGTGCATACAAGCCGATTCCCATCGGCTTACCTTTTAAAAATCCCAGTCCCACATTTTCATCATTTCAAAGCCACCTTTATGATGCTTAAAATACACTGTACCTAATTATAAAACTATCGGTGTTTTTTGATCAGCTTACCCTCGCCATAATATCACCCTTCGCCACTGGTAGGTATATTCTTCTTTATATACCTATTTATAACCTTTGATTTTGTTTTAAATCGAAATGCCACTCATTGATTCACCGACTATAATACAGGTGATTTGTAATTCACCTGCAGTGCTTTAAAATTATATTAGCCGATCCAAATTAGGTACCTACCTATCCTACCCTCCAATAATTGGAAGGCATGTGGTGTGGACTCATAAGTACCTACCTACTTGCACATGGATGATTAGCATTACGTAATAACTAATATATACTTTAAGTACCATTAGATTATTAAAATGTCTGCTATATGAATTCTACCATAGTAAATTAAAAATTGCCTTTACATACTTTGATTTGGTAGGTAGATACCTACTTTTTATATAAAACTTTTCTAGAATAATATCAACCTTCGAATGTCTTGATCACACACGGAATGTTATCTTTGCTGTGATTTGAGAAATTATTTGTGATTAGCTTTATCAATATTGGGTACATTGATTTTAGATATTTGTACACATTAAATAGACAATTTATATACAGTATGATGAGATTCCGTCCATTCAGCCCAAATAATTATGAATTGAATATAGGTACCATCAACAAAGTTGAAGCATGATCAGTTTTGAGACCTTTTCGCTTGCAGCCAGTAATCATAGTTTGCCCTGTCCATTGTTGACAATAAAACGGTCTCTTGTAAAATCTTTTGTTTACACTATTTACTGACAATGGCAATCTACTATTTTATGACAAGCGAATTGTCTGGTTATATTGTGTGAGACACAGGTAGCGGCTGGTCACTGTACACAAAATACACTCTTAAGGTGATCATGCTTCAACTTTGTCGATAGTACCTACAGTGTGAATTTTTCAAGTGGGTGTGGTAGACCAAATCCTAAATTATAAAGAACTAGCTGTTCCGCGCAGTTTCACTCGCGTTCACGGGATAATATATAATATAAGTAACCTTCGGGAACAATGGAGCTTCCTATTAGTGAAAGAATTTTTCAAATCGGTTCAGTAGTTTCGGAGCCTATTCAATGCAAACAAACAATCAAATATTTCCTTTTTATAATATTAGTATAGATATCGAAAAAATTCACCCACATCAAGTTTGTTTAATACTATCCTACAATTCGGTATCGAATGTACTTGCACATAGTAACGGCGCACGCCCCGGCAGGGCTCTTGCAAGGAAGCGGGCGGCACCGACCGCTGCCTGCAAACACGCTTAGTTTGCAGGCTCGAAAGTTTAGGGACAACGCGACCGTGTTTTACGAGACTTCATCACGTAAAAACTACTTTGCGAGGAGTGTACCTATGATATACCTATAGTAAATTTATACTTAATGATAATAATAACATGTAATATAAATGAATGTAAATATTGTTAACAAAGTAAATTATAAAAAAATACGTATATTTAAATTACACGTTTATTTTAGACTTTACAGGGTTACCTATATGTAATTTACCTACCTACCTACTATTTCTCAATCACGAAAAAATGTTTAATCTTTTAAAAAAAATATTGCTGAGCGCGGCTGACTCTTCCGTGGTTTAATAGTTCCATCATAAAAGTTATTCATAACCGTGTTCTTAACGTTAGAGAGGTACTGTAGTGTAGGTAAGTAAATAATTAGGTACATGTGAATAACGATATCCCTTTATAGCGTATTTTTTAACCCTTTTACTACATAATAATACATCCAAATTGTTATTATTTAAATGGTAAGAAAGAACCAGCTCTTTTCAATAAGCCTGTAATTATGAAGCAGGCTTTTATTATTTTTCATATTACCCAATTATTTCTCGATAATTCATTTTTGCATAATTGAGGACCATTTCTTTTTAAATTTATTCAATCTATTTTTCATTAGAGTAATATGGTTACTAAACGCTATACTAATTTAAAGTCGTCCATTTTCTTTGACAACGATTTACTTACGACAATAGTTTCACGTCGTCGATCGGGAGCATTGTTTTCTTTTGTGGTTATATTAAGGTTAAATCCTCCTTTAGAGGACCACCTAAACGGTGGACACAACACCATTTTAGAAAATTCTTCAATTACTCAAACAATAAAATATTTTTCATTACTGATAAACGTTTGAAATTGAACTAGCGATATAGTTAGCACTGAATAGCGCTCGCGCCACGGGCCTAGACTGCGCATACGTCGCACGGCTGCCCTTATCGCTTGGCCAGATTATCTCACCATTCCGATTGTTTTAATTATTTCACACTAAGGAATCATTACCTACTATTTATTATCAAAGAGCCTTGCATCTTATCACCACAAAATAATATCAGTCACCAACTATTAAAATACTGCTACTTATATATGCAGACAAATTTAAAATACACTTCCCAAAATTATTACTTCTGAATTTATTTTGAAATAGATTCAGCATCTTTCTACTGTATTTCTGATTACTTTTTTTATCCATATACCTGGCTATAAAATATATATGCAATTTCAATGGACCATTGTTTTCTAGAACAACTTTGTTTTTAATTGTTAAATGCTGTTGATTTAAATAAATAAATCGAATCACTGAATGTAATCGTTTGATTAGTTATGGGAGTAACAAAACACAAATAGATTTTCATACTATAATTTATTGATAACGTAAATGAGTACACAATGCCAAAGGCTTTAAATGATTCACTTCATTCAATATTTTCCGATTGAAAAAAAAAACATATTTACAATAAAGGGGAAAATCAGCTCTGCAATCACTTAAAATTGCCACAAAAATCATATCATTTATAAACTTTTATCACAAATCTTTTGAAGGGCTCGCTGTGCACTTGGCTCGAAAATGTTTTCAATTAAAATCGGACAATCTGCATTCGGGGGTCCGTGCAACAATAAAATGTGCAAAGAATCTATAAAATGTGCCAAACGGAAGACATTTATTATGTAATAAATATATTGTAGTTTACATTAAAACATTTAGTTAACATTAAACGTACGATATATAGATACGGGAATTGAGCATGGTATCGTAATAGTATCTCAAATACTGGTCAGATGCGTCGTGCTCGCATACTGCGGACTGCAGTATGCCGGCCGGGCCCGCGCCGCATACCAGGCCCGCGTCACGCTACGCACACGTCGCATCTCGGTCCTACTGCGCACCACCTACGCATACTTGTGCCCATTTATCACTAATCGTTTAGAGAACATTTCGCAACTATATTATCATGAAAAAAATGATTAAGCGTCATAATATGAACTATGACTTTTATGTTACTTGAATTGGTATTTACTGGATATTTTTAAGGGATATTTGCGATGCATTATCATAGCGGCAAGTCTCATACAAGACATAGTTCGTTACGAGTTCCAACGATCGTCATCTACTTATGTTATGACGTATAAAACTCGATTAAATTCATAGACATGCCGCAAAATATGATGTTGTGCATTACAAATGAGTGACATGGCATGTCTATGATTTTAATATAACGGATATATGGACACAGGCGTAAATTGCAAACTCTGCATATATCTGAGTACTCTACTAATACAACTGAACAGCGTCGACGAGTGCAATTGACGAACAAGTGATACTTATTACTCTGCTACTTTTAACAATATGAACCCGAGGGACATTAATGATACGCACAACATGCGGGAGCGACTCCGCCGATAACACTATTTACAGTTGGCAGCAAGGACGCGCCCCGTGCACGGTGCGTCCGCGCCGCGAGGTCGAACGAACCTCCTGTCCGCTCCGTCCGCCTCGCGGCTCATGTAACACCTAGTCATTTGTGAATCCGGTGCTGTTAGCGACCATCGACGTTTCGCTAACAGCACTACTGATATGACATTATGCACAATTATTTAACAATTAGTTATAGCCCTAACGTTTATAAGAATCGAAGCCGTCGATCGTATAATTTGTGCACAGCATAAATGAACGAGAATAGTATGAAATTTTAATTTAACATCTCATAAAAACCGAGAAACAAATCGCGTTACAAAATACATATTATTCTTAATTTAATGATTATTATTTAATTATAATACATTGTTCTTGATGTTTTTTTTTCTCAAAATCTTATTGTAGCACACTAACCATTTTGTCAGATATGTCATTTAAATTCTGAATTTTCTCCGAGTAACAACAATTTGGCTTAATTTATCAAACTTTATACAAAACTTAGGTATCATTTTTGCTTTTGTGATTTATCATACAATATCATTAAAATCATCTATAAAAAGATTTAAAATAACAATCAAAAATTCATTTCATAACTTGTAAGTATGAAATCAACGCGACGTGTCTCATTTGATATCTACTAAAAAAATACAGATGAAGCAGTTATTACTTTACTACATAAATAGGTAGCTTGATGATTCTCGTCTACGTCGCGTTGATTCGTATCATAGAATGGTTGTCCTAATGCAATGGAGTAAATCAAAATCATTTGTGACTTGCGCTTCTGTAGTTCATACAAAATATTAAACCTAATAAATAAAATCATCCAATAGAATCACATGTACTTTTATCTGTACTCAGATACAAAAACTTGCATTAATAGACTTAAACCAAATACTTCTTACAAAACTAAATATATCTTAAAAGTAACGAATTCATTTACGCATGAGTATTCAGCAGTAAAGCACAAAATGTTGTTCAAAGCTGCAACGAGACTACAATAAACTAAGATAAAAATAATTATAAAACTTATAATAAAAGCCAGTGGCACTTAAAGGTGAGTGTTGTGAATTCAGTGTACAGAAAATATGACACGAATAGCTTAAAATAGATTTAACAGAATGAACTCAAATTCTGTAATATATACGAAAACGATTTCCGTAAGTATCACATGAAACCTTTACGAACAAGCACCTTTCACTATTTATTAGAATTGTGCGCGAAAAAGACTAGAACTTGCAAGACAAAAATTATGTCATGGGATTGCTACTGACTTGCGTGTACATCAGACGACTGGGCGAACACATATCATCACCTTAAATGGTTCAATAATTAAAGCTATCGTGGGCGACACCGAGCCATGACGCTACTCCAGATACCGACTGTCACAAGAAATATATTACAGGAGTAATAGGTAATATTATCTTGATATGTTACATAAATATAGTCCGGGAAACGTTAGACGAACGAATGTAAGGCTTCTACGAGTCTCCCGATCAATTTGGTTAAGTAAATTCTGATTCAATATGGGTGTTCGAAAATGAAAGGAGACTCTTAAGAGCTTCCCACGTCTTGTTATCCGAACGTAAGAATAGAGCGAATCCATTATGAATACTTATCGTTTACAACAATATCAAAATATTGACCATCAACAGTGAACAAATCATTTCAGATCTATATTCATATCATTTAACTATGTTACGATTAAAAAACTACTCTAGATGGCAAATAGATATGTCCAAAGAGAAATTTACCTAGATATACTTTATAATACATGAAAACGCTTAAAATGAAAATTATTTTGTTCGAGTTATCTATGTGACTCATAGATTTTGAAAAGTTTTTCTGACTGAAAGACTATTAAATCTATTGAGGGGTGTAAACGACATGCAAATTCTTCAAATACGTATGAATCGATGGGCATTTGTGCTTTGGTATAAACATTGAGCGAATTTATAGATGGTACGATATTTTATTTTACAATTCTAATGAAAATGTTAGATCTAAAATTTACGTCGTCTAAAGGGTTGGACCCGTACGCGTGTTTGTTCCATAAAATGAAAGATAAACAATATCAAAGTAGCGCTGTATGTACGTAGAAATTAGACACCGTTATGTAAGACAATGGTACTATTAATTAAACATAATTACAAGGAGAAAATCTCAATGATATGTAAGAACTCGATGGAGTTCCCTTCTTTTCTTAAACTCTACAGCTAAAGCGTAACGCCTACGTTTCAGTAAATAGTAAAATATTAGAACATTATAACTAGCAACCGATTTATTCGGTTTTTATAATACGTAAAAAGTACTTTATGTAAACATATCCGACCTGACACAGTATCGACGAAAAGAGCTATGTACATGGCATGTACTGAAAGTAAAGGTTTGAATAGGTTAGAGGATACGATTCAAACTGCGCCGCACCGCATCCAGCTCGAGGTGCAGCGGCACGGTGCGCTCCTCGCAGTGTAAGCTTCAAGCGGAACATGTAGCGTAGCATTCATTACACACACCAATGCTGCATCGCGCGCGATCAATTACATTACGCCACTAGCCGATCTCGACAACTCATTGTGACAATATGTTTCAACTATTTTAAGGATGAGAAACCTAAAATAGAACTACTTATGTTATTACTTATTTATTACCCAATAAAAGAAGGTAGGTAACTTTTGAAATATACGTATAAAATAACAACCAAATAAATGGCACCGCATTTAAATCGCACCACAACATGTTATGTATAATAATATGGTTCCGTATTGGAAGTGTACTTGGACTACTTGGTAGATTCGGAACTCTTATTAGTACCTTCCTGTGATCGCATAAACGATTACACTCATCTAGAGGAACAACGTAATAATGTTAATTAACTTAAATTATTTGATAATGATCAGATATAATATAAGTGATTGGTACCTATAACAAAATAATTCATTTTATTTTGAAGATAGTCAAAGTTAACAAAAAAGAAAACTATTGGGATCCTGAATGCGTGCGTGCCACATACTGGCAACGATAGTGTTTCCAGTTCTGAAATTGTAAAATATGTTCGGAATTTTCAATATTTACAATTTCTATATGATATGCAAGTGCAAAGCTCACTAAATATCTCTTTACATGAAATATAATATTTTTGCTATTGTCAATTATACAGTGTACGTATACACTAAAAGAAACTGTACACTTGAGTTGTGGATAAGCCAACTTTATTCGTGTATTATTAGTAAAATTATAGTATTTCTTACAAATATTTCATTAGAACGAAAGCACTCACTTTAGCTGCTCGCACTTGTATAGCATTAGGTACACAAATAATTAACAATACAGTTTAACTTAGTAAACTATTTCTGTTAGAAATTTTAATGACTTTGGTATTTTATAAGTTCTGGAGGCGATAGTTGAATAGGTACTGTACACTCGAGCTCGGCCGCTACGTGCCAGCTCGGCTGTCCACTGCCCAGCTACCACCCACCTCCAGCCCGATTGTTATTAGTTTCTTAATTACATTTTGCTATCCAAGCTTATTACTTATACAGTAGTCGCCTAGCACTATTACTGAAACCTTAAATTATGAATTATTTTTGTACGTTTACAAAGAGAGTCCATTGTCATGTTAAGGTAAAGGTGACGAAGGTAATTTTTTATTCGAGTTTTATTTTGTTCCACTGGCTTTTAATATGGCGTGAATCTGTTGTAACCACTTCTGTATACTGCAGTCTGTAAATAAAACAATATAACTATGAGAAAACGATATAGGTGTATGTATGTTTCGCTATATAGTGGGATGCAAATGGTTAAATATTTTCACGTATTTGCGATTTTAGATTAACCCTTGAAAACCAAAGTAAAACTCCGTATGGGTATGGTTTTCCTTATCGAGTTGCTTACCCCGTATCCCGTGACTGGTCCGATACCGTGGCCCAAATAAGGATCCGCGTACTCCCTGCCGTACCTGGAACAGAATAAAAAATTTAAAAGTAAAAAATATAAAAAAATCTAATATCTTAAAGTAATATTTTTTTAGTTAGAGAGCGCAGAGGGCTCTCAACCGCAACATTTAGGTAACCACGCCTGAGGGAACCCTCGAATGGGGTACGAACCTCGGTTCAGGGCGTTACCGAGGGAGGGGAGGACTTTAGTAACAGTTACGACTAATTGGAGGCGGTCGGATTTCTAATGGCGGGTCGCTTAAACGAGACAAAACAAATCATTTTTATTTCAATATCGTTACTGCGAAATAGTCAAAATCAATGGCTTGTAATGACCGCAAATAATGAGGATACGTTGTTTATGACTCTGAAGTCAGCGATGTAATTCACATTACCCATAGAAATGATCAGGTACTGTAGCCTGGAAGGAGTTGAGAGAGTGAAAGAGCTAGATGATGATGAGGCGTCATGTAATGTAATGTTAGACTCACGTAGCTGCAAGAGGTGCGAGCGTGGGGGCGGGCGCGGCGCTGACGGCGGCGGCGGCGGCGCGCGCGGCGGCTCCGTAGTTGGCCGCCGCCGCCGCCGCCGCCGCGTGCTGCGCCGTCGTCAGCGGGGACTTCAGCAGGGGCGCCGCTGCCGCCGCCGCCGCTGCCGCCGCCTGGTAACGCCACATCACATCTCGTACGCGTTCTTCACTCTCCTATAACCCGCGCACATCAACAATTGGATTAAGGATGAAAGCGACGTTAGTCATAGTCCGCATGAGACCGGTCGCACGCTTCTTTGATCGAGCGGGAGAATAGTCACCGTCATGATTAATCTCATTCTTTATGTGCGCGGTTTATATATATATCATTCGAATATCCCGTCGTGTCGAGACCGCAGTTATGACCGCGAACAGTGAGCCCACAAAGGCGCGATCGTCCGGAACCCGCTGCACTGCCTCGGGCTCTGCGCGACGATCGGATCATATAGAGAAAATGGTAGTCGAACGCCTTACCGTCCAATGCGACGCTCCGAACGAAGGGTATATGTTCGAAGCCGAGCGATCTAAAGTAGCCAGAAGTCGAAAGCGAGAACGATGCAAAGATTGACGCACTGAAAACTACTTTATATAAAATACAAAAAGTGTTTTTTTCATTTACATAAATACAAATTGTCATGCAACGTTCCTCGCACACTTTCCTACTGAGATGTCTCAAATCACTTTTCCTGCAGCAAATGTCGAATTTAAATCGATTTCTCTGTACAAAATTGTTGCAGAAAAATGTGTTAGTGATCGATGAGCATGAGCATGCATGTAAAGAAACATGTCTAAATCGAAACAAACTAATAAACAAATGAATCGAAACTATCTACGTAAGTACTGGTGATCATTAGTATACTTGGAATGTTGCAATTAAGTTTTGTGGGCTCAATGTTCTACTCGGAGCATGATGTAAATTAGCATCAGATCGAATCAACTGGCAGCTTGAGCAGCAGGCCTACAACTAAATCACCCACCACAATACCAACGAACAAGGATAAAGTCAACAGTAAGCAAACCGCGCGGGCCGGCCGCGAGCGCACTCCACTCGGTTACCACAAACACAAGGTGCACCCTGCATTACGGTGCGGTGCGGTGGATTACCAACCAATATGAACCAACCATACGAATATTATAAGGAGCAAACAAAATCCCAGCACTCACTCCACGATGATTATCGAATTTTAATAGCGTGGTGGAACATGAATCAGGAAGCGATAGAGATACAGATATAATCACATATTGATCGTAACTGAGCGCTAAAGGCGTGTCGGTTTACCTCGGCTGCGGGCTTCGCGGCCTGCAACAACACACGTACTGTCACCACGGCCCCAATACACCACACTTGATACCATTCATCTCAATAAAGGTACATCATTATTACATAACACATCATTTGCTTCTCTTATTATATAAATAATTAAATAAATATTCACCTGGAGTCTGTAGTTGGAGTCAGCCGTTGCAGCCGCAGCTAAGAATGGGTCGTAATAGACACTGCGAAATGAACGCAAAATTATAAAATAGTAATAATTTTAAATAACAAATAATCAATACAATATCTTTACTGATGTATACTTTCAATTCATGTCTAAAATAAGCAACTAAATGATTTTAACCAGTTCACAAATAAGATAGGAAAAGTGCTACAAATAGTGAAATCATTCATTAAGCTATACTTCAATGCAGTAAATAATAGAAGGATTGAACTACGATAACAATCTACATAGTAGGTAATTGACAAGTGTCAGTGTGTACACAGATAGACATGGAAAGCACTAAGTTTACTATGAGCTAAGGCAAACGAACTAGTTAGATCATTTTACTGACTGTTAGTTACAAATTAATATTAATTTATTGACTACTTTATTGCTCAACGAATTACATGTGCTGGTGTTTGTTAATACAGTTACATTAAATAATTAAAAACATACCCATACAGGAAAGGAGGTAGGATGTGGTTATAGTGAGGGATGTGGCGGAAAGTACGGGCGGGAAGAGCTTCGTACCCTGTTATTAATCAATGATGTTACGAATATGATTTATTACAAGACCTGACTTTCAATGATTCCGCATCGATATTCACATTATAGTTAATTTTATTTGAATAAACAGAATCTTGTAGCAAAAAGATACCATCGAAATGATCATTCGGTCATTATTATCTAGTACTTTACTTACGTAATACTTATAAGAGAGGAAAAATCCATTCAAAACTTTTTTTATTTCATTACAAATTGATCAATAGGGTCCGTTAGTGTAGCTCCACACCTGCGGAAGGTTCAGCGCGGAGAGTTCCGCAACTGAACATTCGGCCGTAGTAATAGAGCATGTCACGTTCAGCAGATGTGTCATAGCATAGGTTACTTAAAAAACACTGCGAGCTTGATTAGAGGAAATTTTCGCGCTGAAACTTCCGCAGGTATGGCGCTACACTTTGTTGTTAGTAATCAGGAATTATTTTTCCATATGTTCGACATTTATACATAGGCATAGGTAGTTGTCACATTCAACATTTACTTAAAACATGGTGGACATCTACGAAAATCTATTTATTTAGATGTCAAATGAGATAACTTTAGAATTAGTGGCTAAAGCTCTGTATGATGTAGTGGTAGGTGGGTGGTCAGGTCAGGCAGGTAGATGGTCAGGTCGGTGGGGACAAGGGTGAGTACTCACGGTGCATAGCCGTGCGCTTGTGCGTGCGCGTGTGCGTGCGCTTGGGCGTGCAAGTGCGACGCGTATGCGGCGGCGGCGGCGCGGGGCAGGACGGCGTGCGGGAGGGTGTGCGGCGGGGGCGGGTGTGCGGAGGGCGGCCGCGGAGAGCGGCCACGCAGCACGGCCGCGCCACGGAGCGCCGCCGCCGCCGCCGCCGCGCTGGGGCCAGGGCCGGGGCCGGGACCGGGGCCGGGGGCTACATGCAACACACGCGGGTGGACGTGCTCAGTGCTAACATGCGGCGTTACCTGCGTCGCTGGGCGGCGCGCGGCGCCAGCACGAGCGGAGGGGCGGGGGCGGCCGCCGGCGCGGCGCCGAGCCACGGCCACGTCACGCCGGACACCCGCAGCCCTGTGCACACATCCCATCCGCCTCTACACACTGCACTGCACGCACTGAGCGGGGAGCGGGGAGCCGGGCGAGGGGACACCTACCGTACGACGCGCGCCGACCGCCCCAAGCCCGACTGACTTACATCGATCTCGGCGGGTGGACCGTTCGGCCCATTTATTAGGACTTTCGAGAGGCGAATGAACGTTCCGACCGTCGATTACGAAACGGCCATCTATGTTACTAAGTATTACGAATGTGCACTAACTGTAAGATGCGATTCCGAATACGAGACTAAATATTTCAATAATATTATTGACATTTAGATCGGGGGATACGAGGGCCATGCTACATTACAGCAAGTCGCGAGTCTCGGCTGTGTCACTCACTACTGTACTGGCGCATACTTAATTGTCTCCACCGTGCTATGGGAAGGCACGACACGCATAGCCGTTGACTTTCTGCTCTAAAGAAGCATGGCCGTTATAAACTTTACGAATGCTGTAAATCCAACTTGTGACATACAAATTCTCATCGAGCAATAGATCTAATCAACCGCATAGTCCCACCACAATAAGTAAAGAAAGATCATGCTCAATGAATGTTATAATAATGTAAACGCGAAAGCTTTAGTATCTTCGAATTAAAATGTTTCATACCAAAGTAATACTGAGCGTTCTCACCTTCCGGCCATTGGACGCACACTGAAACAAAATAAACAAATCTTTGAAACCCATACACAAAATTGACAAAGTCATAAAATCTCTAATGCTAGAACAATTAAGACAAACCTAGAAGACATTCTCAACTACAGAATTGAAATATTAACAGTGCATTCATTCCAGCAAACGTCAAGATATGAATAAACAATTGTCATCATAGCTGTAATACCAAAGTGTTATAATGTCAACTAACAAGCTGTCTAATTGTCGATGTTTAGTTCAGATATGTTTTAAATCGTCAGGCAAACAGTGACGCCGGAGACAGCCTGTACATTTTACTTGCATGTATATTATATAGCGAGTGATCTATTGGGCAACTCGCTCGAATAGTGAAATCGTTTGTGTGGCAACAGAGTCGAGTGTAACGAGAGAAGGCGTGCATTGTGTGAGTCGGCGGCGGCTTAGAATATTTGTGTGCCTGGGACCAGACTAGCCTGTCTCCGGCTGCTGACAGTGGACTCATTCTCTAAATAGCATTCATCTAATTGCATTCAGACAACGGAACTAGCCAACATGTAGCAAGTAAAGTAGGTACATTGACATGAACAACATCGATCTTATAATTCCAGCTCTCTCACCCAAAGTGGGAACTGATCCATTTCTAGTCAGAATAACTGGATGGATTAAAAGAGAAAAATCCCAAGATGCATTATATTTCATACAATTGTTTTAATAAAAGTGTTAGTGAAATAATTAAAGATTTCTGTAAGATCTGATATTAATACGATTCTCAGAGAAGTGTATGTCAACTGTCCTAGTAAGGTATGTATATTTCCAAAGGATCACTTTATAAGTTAAGAAAGTTAGTATGACAATGTCTAAATTAACACTTTGTTTATTTAAAACAGCTTCACTTACCATTGGGTACAGTTGGAGGTTTCTTTGTCTGCACTCTCGCTGTTGCATTATTAACCTGATTCGGAAGTAAGTCATATGTCAGAACCAATTCTACATTATAATTACAGATTGGCTGACTTTCAAATTAAATAATTATATTATAGTTAATTTTGAATTTACATGAATTTTAAACAGAAATATTCATGGGATTCGAACCCACAATTTAGAAAAATATACATCTATATAACAACCAATAGAGGTATGCTATTAAAGTCAGCCAATTTAATGTCAAATGTCTGTTTTTTAACAATAATTTGTCATAAAGTTAATTTAGAATTTGCTTTAAAATCATCATTGATTATAGAATAAGTTTATATTTTTAGTTAGACATTTGACACGTAAAAATTATAGTTAAGGATCGAGGATAAATTTAGTGATAATAAGTTTGGGGATATTCATTAAAAACATGTAAAAAGGAGGCCAATGTTTGAACGCCACTCGTTCGTCTATAGTTAGTGTTTCGAATATGTAGTAGGTATTTTTAAGTGAAAAGATATAATGGAACTAAAATTTGTGTTTGCAGTCTTACCTCTGCGGCATTGTGACGGTACTGTTCGTTCTACATTTCTCTGTGAGACACTCTCTCTTTCGATCGGCATTTTAAATGACCGTCTAGAGAGTAAAGGGATAAAATAAATAAGGTTTGTTTGTGGATTAGACGTCGGCATACTTAGTGCTAATATGCGGGCCGGCGCGGGCGGGGCGGCGCGGCACGCTAGCATGACAGTAACTACAGAGCAGACGAGCGCAGGTTGCGGTGGGCGGTGGGCGTAGGAGCGGGATGTTATAAGTTACATAGTGCTACGGATGGTAATCATTGAGTCATGCACACCTCTATCTTTCTGCCCTCAACCACGGTGCCGTGAAGACGCTCTCGTGCTCGCTCCGCATCACCACTATTTGCGAATGTTACAAAACCGAATCCCTGCATGCAAGACAGACAAAACATGCATTAAAAACAGCGTCGCTCAAAAAACAACGTGCAACAAAAATTAACATTTATGCATTGCATATTCTTTATTTAAATATTCTAGTGAAATATCGAGAGGATATTATTGATTCGATTACGTTGATACTTTGAGCGTATTCTAGCTGAATGGGTACACATAAGCGTTTGGATTACAGTAAGAAATCAATATAATATGTATAACGTCGCTCGACCTAGTAGTCTGTACCATTGGTAGGAGAGTTTGTATCACTGTGTATAACGATTCTGTTCGAAGCTAATATCATATTTTACACTACTTTGATCAAAATTACAAGTAGATACACGTGTGAAATGTTAGCTGCAGTTTGTTCTCTAAGGGAGAATCACCGATCATGCATTAACTAAACTTTACTAATTACACCTAAAACAACAATGTAATAGACACGAATTCCGTACAAGTTATACACCTATTATTTCAGTTGGAGTTATCTCACTATTAGGTAAGCAAAACAGGATAATAGAATCGCAAAATACAATTTCTTCTTAAAATGTATTATCTCCATTCAACAACCATAAAACGACAACAATATGTATAAGTATATTATTAATTATGTACGTACGGAAACTACAACTTTATACACTAACTGGTACCTATTGTACTTGTAAAACAAAGTGCATATACTGTACAGTGCCAAATAAAACTAAAACACTTTAAAATGGGAAAGCAATATTTATATCTTAATTTAATTCCATTAAATTTTTGAAATGTTTTGTGACACATTACTGATCGAAATCAAATTCTTACTGTCGTAAAAATTGCATTCAGAATATATTTGATTAGATCATCATGAAATATTTCATACCAATCGATCGTGCTAAGTTATCTACTTTCAAAACATGGTGACTGATAACCCATAGGTACAAAAAGCAGCTAGCACAGCACACAGTACAGTGGAAGAGACGAGTTGGTGAAAATTGCAAACATTTTGCTGATTATACGAAACGCTTACACTTATAAAAGCAATGACAGCTCTATTATTACCATTCTGAGTGCATTTATTTATAATGTAAACAATGATTTGGGCAGAGAGAGAAAGAGAGAGAGCGAGAGAGACATAAAGAGAAGAGATAATGAAAATAAAGGAGTTGCCGGAGCTCGGGAGTTCACTCGATCCACTGCTGGGCACGGAGGGAGTCTGGGAGACGACACAGCGGCGGCGGCGACCGAGGCCTGAGGCTGAGATACAACGCGACCTCGACCGCTCGCATTGCAATGCAACAAGCTCTCGCTATTGATGACAGACACAGAGATCGATCCGACGGACGAGGAAGACACAAGAGACAAACGAGATAAAGCCAAACTAAGTGATGCACCCTAGTAACAACTAGGAAAATAACTTAGGTTAAAAAACTCATTGCTTTACAATATGCCGTTGTGTATTGAGGGATCAGCGGAATATACATGCCCAAAACTAATGAAAATTATTTTCCCTTGTTAGGAAGCGTGGAATGATTGTAAAAAAATATTTATTAATATAACATAGTGGACAGAAAAATATTAAGAACATTACAAATCTAATAATCTAGATTAAATACTCAGAAATGATTGGTCATCCAAACTACACACACATTAAATAGGGCATCATAATTGAATAATTATATTAAACATGACACGACATTAAAGTATACATATAATATCGTAATTGGCATTAATAAAAATAATAAAAAAATCAACAACAAAAAATTATGAAACAGGAGCAGTTTGGACGATTACAACAACCTTATTAGTGATGAATAATAGAGCTGTCTTGAAAATATGACTTAGGAAATCAGCTGTTAAGTGACGATGCATCATTCTCTAATACTGCATATCCCAATGTAAGGCATTGAAGAAAAAATAAGTTGGAGCTATTATTTCAAAAGAGTAAAAATACTTTCTTGACATGAGCGAGCAAGGACTACTTTAGGGGCGGTCACCAAACTGACACAAGGAAAGCAGTAAACACGAAAAAGCGATCAATCCAATCAATTAATTAATATAAAATTATTTCGATAATATCTCGTTTATAGTTTTATGGGAATTGTCATTTACAGTGAGTTGTTTTTTGAGTATCATTAACATATTATGTAAATTGATTAATGTAAAATACATCTGTTATACCGTAGACTTACTGATAGATATATTATTTTCATAATTCTAAGGTATACTAGGTATGTTCATAAAGAAACCGGTAAGAATGATAAATGTATGTCTATGGTATAACTGATAAAAATAATAGTTCTGAATTGTTTTAAAATCGGAATAAAAGATTAATTATTCAATGACAATATACAATGCAATTAGATACTGCACCAAACATTAAAACCAAGAATATGCTATGAGAGAAGTTTATTTAAAACGATTATGATTATATTTAACTAAGCCCATTTTCCTTTATGACTTGTTAAGCCTGGATAATTATTATAATTAAATTGCATGAATTGAAAAGAGACTTCAGACAACAATATTGAGTAACATAAGGGACATGTTTGAATAATCTGGAGATTACTTTAGTTTGGGCAGCAATTACTAGAGACAAGTTAGTAAGACCTCTTAGCTACTGCAGTTCGGTTCTCAAATTTAAACAAAAGTTTGAAACATTAATAGAGACTTTAATGTCAATAGGTAGCTATGAAGTGCCAATTTCTAAGTGCGATTACGGGAATAATATTATTAATTTTAGATCAGTTAAATACAGCTCTTAACTTTCATTACAGAACTTACTTTAAATAATTCAAGCAGATTATAAATATTTATTCCCGTAATGACTTCACAATAGTATACGGAAAGCAATAAATAATTTATATTATTTGAAACAAACTATAAGATCATGATTTTTATAAATACCTACTTGGGATTTTTAACAGTTTAAGGTATATCTGCACGCACATATCAGTGCCCTGACGTGACGTTCAGTAACATACTGGTTAGTGACGGGAAAGCCCTTGCCGCTATGCTACGCGTCGGAACCGATCGTAATATAGGGTTTGCAACATCACCGCACTGAGCGGTACGATAATGATCATCACATCACGTCACGGCACTAATATGTGCGAATACACCTTAAAGATTTACATTATATAATATATTTATTGCTTCGTAAAATATAGAATTCTTTCATAGAAGTAGTCACAATGAAATCTGTATCGGAAATTTAGATTTCAGGGGGCCACTTCGTGTAAATACAGCAAGATAGAAAAATGCTTACCTTGGAACCGCGTTCGTTGAAGATTATTTCTACATCAAGTATTGTGCCATATTGCTGAAATGTAAACATTGAATTTAAAATCGTGGATCTCACATCGACAATATGGAATAATTTGTTCATGCGGTGCTTTTAAAGTGTTAAACAAAAACAAACCTACCCCAAACATATTTCTGAGATCTGGATCTCTAAATCTGAATGGTATATTGGAGACGTGCAACCTCTTAGGTTGTGATGCTTGTGATACGGGTACGAGGGTCTTGTCCGGTGAACCAGCGCCTGCGGCGGCGGCGGCAGCGGCAGCATTGGCATTGGCTTGTACGGCTGCGCTGACGGCGGCGGCGGCCGCGTGTGCCGCCGCCGCCTGCTGCGCCACCACCGCTGCTGCTGCTTGTTGCGCCACCACTGCTGCTACACTAACTGGCGTGTTCTCATCGTTTGAGTCGACATCGCTTTGCTGAAATCATATAATACCGAAAGCTTATATTTTTTAGTAGTAGTAGTGTATAATAATTTTAGGTTATAAATTCTTGAATTTTCACCAATTATTGGATGTTTTTACTTGAATTAAATGGTAAATTAATTAATCAATATTAAAACTAAGATAATGAATAGAAGCATAGCATAAGCGATTCAAAGTAAACGATTCATTTGATAACCTTTGAACGTGAAACTAAGAGAATACTTACAGAACTATTATTTTGATTTTCTAGTGAATTTGGCGCATGTGGTTGTGGTGGTGGTTGAGGAGAGAAATTAGTCGGTGGTAGAGGTGCGGGTGGCGGCGGTCCTTCGCTTTTGACGAGAGGTGGTTGCGGCGGTGCTGCTGGTCCGCCAGCCTCCCCCTTCACCCCGGCGAGGGCGTCGCCGTTGGCGGCGAACTGCGCGGCAGCAGCCGCAGCCGCCGCCGCCGCAGGGAACGGATTCGCCATGCCCGTCCCCACCATGTGCTGAAAACATCAAAATTTTTTTGACGTCAATCGAATGTTTCAACATAATAATATTAACGATCGAGAATTCAAAGTTATTTCATCTCAGCGACGCGTTCTAGGTAGGTTATGTACTAATTCTGTCGTAATAAATACGCTCGCTTATAGTTGACGTTTCTGGGCTGCGAATCGAAATATTGACGCGAAGAACTCGTGCCAAAACACGAGTGGGAGTGCGCACAATCAAAATTCATAATCTAGTAAAATACCTCTTAAGTTTATATCTCTACTTATATGTACTTAGTTATTCAATATTAATGTAATATTCTAAATACGCTAATGTAGCTGGTTTGTCCTTCTTTCACCCGGCAATATAAAAACGGGTCAATGTGATTTTTGGGAGAGTGTTACATACTTTTTATCCAGGAAACGCAGGTAAAACCGCAGGGAGGAAGCAAGTACAACAATAAATAATAATATGTTTAAAAAATGTATTTCTTAAAATAAGAAATGCTTCTGATATTTGTTTGAATGCTTTTATGCTTGTTGTATGGTCGAACATTATTGGATAGGGCTGTACATTACGATATTCATGGCATAAAGTAACATACATAATCCATACCTCTATGTAGGTAACGTAAGTACCCACCGCGTGCCCCGACAGAAGCCAATTTCGAACATTCCATTCACACAGAAGCATCTACTATGCCACCTACTCGGCACACATTCACAATTTTATTTTACGTCCGAAATGCCCGTCAGGAACAAAAATTGCGAGTGAAATCTAACACAGGCCTCACCCCCGGCTTATTGCCGCTGAAAACTGAAACGGCCTTGGGCGATAAATATAAAAAGCTCATCCTTTTACAATATTACATGTTACATAAAATATGCAAAATTCTTACAGTACGTAATTTTTATTGCAAAGGATTATAAAAAATGGTGAAGCTTTGAGCACATTAAATAATGATTTTTAGGGTTCCGTACCTCAAAAGGAAAAAACGAAACATTTAAAGTTATTTAAGAAAATAGGCGAAAATGTATACATCTCCGAAACTACAAACTGGGCCCAAAAATAAGAAAAAAAAATGTTACAAAGTTAGTTAATTAAATAGTAACAAAATAGTAGTTTATGATACTGTTGCATGATAGGGGTTATTAAAACACGAGTGTGAGTTTAAGAACCGAGCCGTAGGCGAGGTCCTTAATAGTATCACACGAGTTTTTAATACCTAATTATGTGCAGTATCATACAGTACTTTATCTAAACTTATCTAATAATGTAATTTAAATGTACAAAAAAATAGTTTTTTTGCAATTTAAAAAAAAATTGCTATTTTTGTGTGACATTTTTGGTCAAAATGATATATTTAGGCAAAAACAATAAAATAAACGAGATTGATTTTTTGGCCAAAATAAAACATGTATGCAAAAAAATCAATAAAATAAATAAACATTAATCATAATCAAAAACAGTACTTTAATGACCCACTTTATGCACGCCCGTGTATAATGATTCATTATAGTACAGTTTTGTTCCCAAGATAATGCTATAAAATAACTTTTTTTCTATTAAAGTACACTTTGGACCTATCAATTGTATAATGAATCAGTATCAATTCAATTTTTGATGCAAATTTACATGTAACATGCGAATTTTTGACTAGAACTTTAGAGGTAAGAATTTTTGGGAGTTGGTAACACGGATTTGATGAGGTATATGATTATTATGTTCGTTTATTTTATTGTTTTTGCCTAAATATATCATTTTGACCAAAAATGTCACACAAAAATAGCACTTTTTTTTTTAAATTGCAAAAAAACTATATTTTTGTACATTTAAATTACATTATTAATATGAGTTTAGATAAAGTACTGTATGAAACTGCAAATAATTAGGTATTAAAAACTCGTGTGATACTATTAAGAACCTCGCCTACGTCTCGGTACTTAAACTCACACTCGTATTTAATAACCCCTATTATGCAACAGTATCATAAACTACTATTTTTAATTTCATTATACACGGGTGTGCGTAAAGTGGATCATTAAAGTACTGTTTTTGATTTCGTAATAAGAACATTACGATATGAGAGTAGATAATAGTTCTTTACCCAACCGGCACCCTCGGTGCGCGAGTAAAACTTGTACCTATAAAAAAACAAATTAACTCAAATGTTACTAAGTTTATTACCCGGACTTTTTAATAACATTTGAGTTAGTTTATTTTCTTATGGCGACATTTACAAAAATAAAATGAAAATAAGAATTTTTTACCTACTTACTTGTTTTTACCACATAATAATGAATGAATTAATATTAAAAAAAAAATGGTTATTAACATGAGCCATGAATTGAAATTAAAATAACATTTCAAAGTTGAATAATTGAATGAACTACTTAATGTTAATGGTCCGCAGTAGAGTAGTACCGGAAACGAGAAAATTAGGATGTGGTTATTGGCCACAATTGCGTAGTCTGATGTTCCCCACTCAGTGAAGGAGGGAACGGGCAGGAGGAATGGGGACACATTTTTAGTATCGAATAAAAATCGCTAAGGATCGGTACGATGTCTGAGGCGTTAAGGAATTTAATTTACTTTAATAAATTGCCTAATATACTTATTTATATATACTTCTTTCCACTGGCGTAACAAGAATATGGAGAGATAGAGGGATTAATTCGGTTGGGCCCTGCCGGATTATTCGTAGGCAAGATGTACTCTTTATGAGAATGTTTACAACAAAACTTTACGATACGGGTTAATTTTTACATCCACAGCATTATGATGAATATTGAAAGTCTCAACTTTTGACACACTCGTGACATTGATTCCATCCAACATCCAACTATAAAACTTTTAATTTCGTGTAGGCATATATTGTATAGTCCACCCGCATAGTTTAATTCTATTCCTCGTCATACTTTAATTTATAAAAAAAATGCTGACCCTACAAACACACCCAGTTAAATTAATGATAAGAAGATAATGGTCGCATTTCTATTTGTCTCGTTTTATGAATCATTCCCAGAAGAGGGCCTGAAAAAGGTTCTTATTTATTAAAAACTAACAAAGCTTTAACATACAACAACGCCCCAAAACCGTACAATGCAATGTATTTTCACGAAAAATATAAATGAACAGGATATTTTGTAGCTGAATAGCGCAATTTTACTTATTGTGTTTGCTTTTACAATGCATCGGTCTGTGCGAAAAAGCGCCGTAAAATTTCTTTTGAAATCGGATACTGATACTTGCTGATACCTGTCGAGTAAATATAATAGTAGTGGGTGGTGTAGGTAAGGTAAGACACATTAATCACTATCCAAAGGGGGCGAAGAGTCCTTCACTGCTCTCAAAGCTACGAAGATCTTTCCTTTGCCACTAAAAGTGAAGCCTCAAAATTGGATATATACCTACCTATATCTATACTAATAATAATATTTCTATAAAAGCTTTTTCACTACTTTTGCTTAAAAAGTCTGTCATTGTAGCGTACCAAGGCGGGGATAAAATAGCGTTTCTCTCTAGCGGAAAGTTTCTTTTTTTGCGTGCCATCCGACACAACCGACGTGGAGGCTATATATTAAGCCTAAAGAAATATAATAAATTTTACTTAGTATCGATTAATTAAGAAACAATTATTAAAATTAAAAGCTTTTCTTTTTATAATTAACTAAAGACTAACATAAATAATAATGTAGCTTGACACTCACAAAAAAATTAAGTTCTTTAAAACGATTTGACTTGGTAGCCAAGTCAAATCGATCCATAAGAACGTAATCGATTGTATTACATATTTCTCTATGTTTGCACAATTTTTTTATTAATCTGTTATAAATATAAAATAAACAAATTGGTGCCAATATGAAACTAACAATTTTAATATTGTATTGGATTATTTTATTTTCTCGCAATCGTAGTGAAATGTATAGATAGTGTACAACACACCGCGCTAAAAATCTACGACAACTTGGTTTCTATTTACTAAAACTACCTCTTCTGTAACAAATAACATTTTAAATAAGTAATGGAACAAGGGGGTCTACTCTGAATTTGTAAATGTTGTGCGCAATTCTATTGGTACATTTTTCAAAACAATATGATCGGAATATCGTGTATCGTGGTGTAGAAAAGTTGTACTCGCTCGACGAACACTGTTATTCATTTAAAGTTATATTCCAAGTTACGGAGGCACTTCATTGAAGTTATTGTCCATGAAACTGTTCCATAAAAGTGGTTTATTTGGGAAAAAGTAATAACTTCTGAAATATTAAAGGTGGCGTAAAGAAAATAATATCATTTGGCAATGATAACGAGGCCTTCAACATTATTAAACTCCCAAGACTCAATAAAGCAGCACGTTCTAACTGTCACTTACTCTCAGGGTGAGAGGTCAATTAATTGACGCGATGATACATAGGGTGGAAATAAGAAACGGCTCAGTAAGAGCAGCTACCTTATTCCTTGTCTTGGAGTTACATCCATATTTTGTTGAGTAATTAACATTTGCATTTACCAATTTATCTTCTTTAACTATATCTATAAAACGGTTCCGACTGTGACTGACAGACAGACAATGCACAGCCTAAACCGGTGGACCTAGAAATTTAAAAAAATTGTAAAAATACTCTTCCGAAAAGAGAATATCCATCTGAAATTCATTCTGATCCCCTATTTTTACCCACCTGCAGTACTTTATGGGGTAGTCATCCATACCAACAACTTTTACTTTGCGAACAAATCTGAAATCGCGACTTGTTTTCCTTACAAAACATCTAGTTAGGGTGGTACTTCCACGTATGCGGAATATCCTGCTAAATTAAGCGAATACTATAAGAAGTGTAGTAGATGCTCCAGGCGACACCCGCAAGACAAACTGAAGTATGTACTACCTCGCCACTTCCGAGAAAGAACGAGAGCACTTGACTTTGGAGTCTTAATTCTTCAACCGTAGCCGAGGTCTGAGTTGAGCTATGATTTCGTACATGCCAAGCCGCCGTAGCACCCTCCAGATCTTGTTGCTATTTATGGTAACACGACGACACATCGTGACTCATTCCCTAACAGCGCAAGACGCCATGCCAGACGTGTTAGCAATATACAACTAACGAACAACATAAATATTCTGGTCACAAATATCAACGACTTAAACTTTATTTAAATCAACATGATGTTACTAGCTAATAAATTAATACAAAGGAAACATAATTCAATTCAACAATAAGCTAGTAGGTAGAGCGAAGACAACAATCATATCTTATTGGTAGTATGTAATAAGTAAACCCTCTTCCACGTCAACAACCATTATCCATAACGTTATAATCTCTTGTTAATACTTGGAAAGAAATTACATTGGCCACCACGCATGTGGTAGGCCGTCTTCCAATCATATCCAGCGGTCACGTAAACAAAACTGACTTTTTATAGAGTGGGTCTGCGATTCGTCTCACACAAAATGTCTGGCTGCTTAGTCTCGTTCGCCCCTAAAACTGAGATGGTGTTTGTAATTACAAACTCATCGGTTTATATTAGAAATTCGAAGGCTATGCCATATATGTAAAGAATATCTATATGATAAAGGTAAAAATAAAATCTTTTTCTATTAGACAGGCGTATGAAAATAAAAATAATCCAAAGATGAAGTTGATCAGGAGTATACACGTATAACATGTACATATGTATAAATAAACCTTCGAGATTTATCCTCCGAACTCAACGAGAGAAAACAAATTAATAAAGTTTTGTACCTATACCTACTGAATACACTAGTGATCTTATCGGGAAAATTTTCCTATCGGCAAAATTTAAATAAAAAAATAGTTATTTCAGTACTCATTGAAGATAGGAACCGGAAAACCGGAAAAACAACGGCTGGTAGTTTCAGTACTTCTTATATGTAGTAGGTATGTCAATTTTGATACAAATTATAGATCAATCTACTAATATCATAAATTGGAAATTAATTCTTTCCGTCTATTTGTAAAGTTTTCAAATTTAAACCTCGGAAGCGATCTAAAAAAAATTACCTATAAAACAATTGCACGAATTTACCTATATTATTTATTAGAATGATCATAATAGGCTACTTTTTATCCCGGTAACACGGGGACAGACAGCTATTAATATATTCCATTTCAGCACACTGTAGAGCAAGCAAAGTTATTGTATGCAAGTTGCTAGCGTTGAGTGGAGTCATGCGCTGGCCAGCACAATTAGGTAATTATATCAAGGCCTATTAAATGTAATTGAACGCGACAAAAGTACGGGCTCGTACACTGCCCGAGGGGACGCTACGACACTCAATTCGGAAGATGCGTCACCAGAATAAACATCTGGCATTCGAATAATGTTATGCTAATTCTCTATATTTAATTCTTATACATATTACACAGACTTCGCATTCGTGGTGCTTTTTATGGTATATTAATTAGACCAATAATAACTACTACTCTACTACTATGCATAGACTTGACATACATTGATGATTTTATATAAGTTACTTCTAAATGCAGATAATGAGTCACGCGAAAAATATTTTCTTGACGTGTGGTGAATTGGTACATTACTTAGTTCCAAAATAAACTAATGCTTTTACAACCATTTGCTTGCGGAAGAGTTCAATGAGTTCAACAAACCTCTATATTTAGCGTGTAAACTTAACAAAATCTTTGACACCGTAATGGCCGGCGTAGAGTGGCGGATGGGATTTGAAATTTATCAATTGAATTTAATAGTTATCCAATCGGTAAATTTTAAATCCATACGTTATCAACTTTCTCGTAGTAAGGTTTGTTTCACCAAGTGTATAGAGAGGTCTACTCCTACAAACAAAATCACCCGGCATAAAGGACGTAGGTTGGGATAGCGACAAATTCCCGTGTCCAGGGATCACGTCAGTTCGATCGCTGTTCACAAAGTATAGATTAATGACATGGAGCTTCTGTGAAGTGTATACAGGAGCATCCCCCTTGTCCCGAGTCCCCTCGCTGCCTCCTCACCCCAACAGTAACCCTTGTTACTGAACAGATGCCGAGTTCTTGTAAACACAAACATAGAGGCCGTTATACCTACCACGTACAAGTAATATAACTTACACGATAGCTATATAATTAATCAAACATAGAGTAAATATATTACTTTACCCTGTAATGTTGCCAGCATGAATATTTTTTTAAACGTACGCTTAACCACTTGAAGGTGTCTCTGTCACAATATTTATTTAGTTTGAGGCTTTGTGTAAAATCTCTAATGTGTCTACAATCACAATCTCATATCAGGCATGAAATATAATATTTTTCAATTTCACTAACCCCTTATTTATTATGTAAATATTTACAGAAATTTCTGTGAACAAGTTCAAACCAAAAGTTAAGATTTAGAAGGTGTCCTGTAGAGTTAATGCTGTCGTATTTGCAGCTTAATAATATGTTGGCTATGTACATTCTTAAGGCGATGCTATACGAGAAATGATGATTCTAAAATGCGTTTTTCTCTGTATTCTTTACTCCAAGAGATTTGAAAAAAAAATATGTTAAACTAGAGAATATACCTAAAACGGGGAAGTTTTTTTTTTAATTAAGATTTCTCATTAGTAACGTCGGAAAAAAATCGTGAATATACCTTCCCCTTTTTATTAGATCTCAGAATGTATGTTCATATTTTCAAGTTATTTGGATGGAACAAATCAAACAAATGGGGTGCCATTTGCTATCTAAAATATTGACGGGTGCTTTAAAAGGAATATCTTTGGTGCTTTCAGCGTCGGTGCTCTAAAAATGGGTGTGCAAAGTGGAATACCTCTATTATGTATTGTAATCGGATATACATTATGTGTACCAAATTTCAGATCAACTAATTCAAAATTCGACCCAAAACATACTAACATGTGAAGTTAAATAAACCCTTGTCAATAATGAGACCGTCGAATGACTGAAGCCACGATTTTAGAAAGATGCAGTTGTTTTTAATTTCTCATAATTAACGTTGACGAGTTTGGATTTAGTTGCGAGATAGGTACACCCACTCAGGCACGGATAGAGCCTCGGTTTCAGCGGGATTTCTTCTAGTGAATATTATTTTGTATTAATATTCAACAGTTTGCAACTGCGAGGCGCTACGTGACTAGGGGAGTATTTGCAGTGCTTAGCGAAGCGCACAGCCTCCGCACCCAGCCTCCGCCAGGCACCCTCGCAGCGGCTACCTACTACGATGCTATGAATATGGATGATCTCGTTTGCTTGCAATAAAGATTAATATTATCATTTCAAACAGTTTAACCACCAAAACCAGGTAGATTTTGAATTGTAATAATATTTCATTTGTGGCCACTGGCCAGTGAACGAATTTGTGGCACTGAAATTGTTTTTAACAATTTTATGACTCTGAGCTGCAAAATAAAGTGACGACCACATCTAACAACAAAGATAACCGACAGTGTGGATTGGGGAATTTTCTAGTAGCGTCTCAGACGCAGACACAAAGGTGGCGTTAAGAATTCCCGAAGAAAAATATTATCCTCAATAGAACCACACCAGAACGTAATGAACAGTAAGTGTGCAGCTGCAGTAACGACTATCATTACAATAAAAATCTACCAAAATAAAATACAACCTACATGAAAAGGCAAAAATATTTTGAAAAAACCTTATTTATTTATTTTTCATATCTATTGATTTATTAATAATTTATTGACATTAGAAAATAAATATAATAAGCATATAAAAAGTTTGAATACAAATTATTGTAATAAATTATCTTCAAGAGTTACGGAGCTCAACGCGTATATATGAAACAACTACTGTTTCATAATCTAATTTATTGTATTGAATTTTCTATTTTATCTACTCTCATATCGTAAAGTTCTAATTATGAAATCAAAAACAGTACTTTAATGACCCACTTTATGCACACCCGTCTATAATGAAATTAAAAAATTATATTATAGTACAGTTTTCTTCCCAAGATAATGCTATAAAATAACTTTTTTTCATTAAAGTACAAGTATTTGGAAATGTCTGGCCACTTATAATGTAAAATTTAATAAGTCAACTTGTCAAACAAAATAATAAAGAAAAAAACATTATAAGTGGCCAGGCATCAGGACTAAACAATTATAATTTTAGATGCAAATTTACTTTATCTGTGGTCGCGTATGCGGTAGAGATCTCAACTTAGGAGTTTTTCCCCACACGGATTTGGGCGCCATGATGATTAATGTTTGTTTATTTTATTGATTTTTTGCATACATATTTTATTTTGGCCAAAAATGACAGTAAAATAGCAGTGATACTAAGGTGAAATAAACTTGGATCTAAAATTGTGAAGGCGGCAATGGAAATGTCGAATAATCGATACCCGTGAGTCATGAAAACCTATGACAAAATATTATCGTTTTATTACCTTTAAATTACATTATTAGATGAGTTTAGATAAAGTACTGTATGATACTGCACATAATTAGGTATTAAAAACTCGTGTGATACTATTAAGAACCTCGCCTACGGCTCGGTACTTAAACTCACACTCGTGTTTAATAACCCCTATTATGCAACAGTATCATAAACTACTATTATTGTATTGAATTGAAACACTACCGGTCGAAGAAGCACTCATATGTGTATACTAGCTTTTGCCCGCGACTTCGTCCGCGTTTTCGTCGTTTTTCGTAAAGCATATGTCCTTCCTCAAGGTTCAGTGGTTTTGATGTGACAGACAGATTAACTTTTGTATTTTAGTAGGGAAATATAATATGTCAATCCACAATAGGTACTGTTAAAAAATATCGCAATAAGGAACCGCAGAATATTATTATTAGTAGCTGTGCCCCGAGACCATCAGCGTGTAACTCCTGGTATGTTATTATGTTAATGTATTGGTAATATTGTTTAGATCACTTTCACATGAGGCTTAAGTACATATAGAATGAAAATACGGCACGTGAACATAAAGATTTCTAGAACTGCTAACCCGGGAAAGAGCGACATATAACTGACCATGTGAAAAACGTAAGAGTAAACAAAAATAATCAGAATGCTCCGAACTGCTAAGCTATCAGGAGTTACACGTGTTATTGTGAGTCAACCATAAAAGATAGACATATGCTGTTACGGGATATTTTTTAGACAATTTAATGTAGAATATTTCCGTCATACATGATTTCTATGTAACTTTAACCATTAAGGCTGCACACGCGACGGAAGTTTAAAAAATCGAGTAACTTCTCCCGTTTTCCCAACATTTCCCTTCACTACTCTGCTCCTATTGATTGTAGCGTGATGAAAAGTATACTATAACCTGCCCAGGAGTATGAAGAATAATTTTACCAAGTTTCGTTATAATCCGTCGAGTAGTTTTTGTTTCTATAAGGAACATACAGACAGACAAAAAATTTACTGATTGCATTTTTGGCATCAGTATCGATCACTAATCACCCCCTGGTACCTAGTTATTTTGAAAATATATTTCATGTACAGAATTGACCTCTTTACAGATTTATTATAAGTACCTAGTCAGGTCATAAGTATTGTCACACAGTAAAAACTTTTCTTTTAGAATGCTGGCCACAAAAAAGTTTATTGAATTCGAATTTCGAATTGTTCATGAAAATAAAAATGTATACATTTTAGAATTTTACTCATTTTTAAATATGGAGTGGACGCTTAATGTAGACCGTATTGCAGTTATTGCGTTGCATCGTTGCGGTTACGCGCCAATTCAAATTTTTGACATACTGAAAAATTTGAATATAACCATAAGATTCGTTTATCGTACCATCAAACGATACAATGAAGACTAGTGTAGATGACAGGTCAAGAAGTGGTCGCCCTCGGTCTGTTAGCACTCCAGCAGTGGGTATTCCAACAAGATTCGGTGCCAGCTCATAGAGCGAAGAGCACACAAGACTGGCTGGCGGCGCGTGAAATCGACTTCATCCGGCACGAAGACTGGCCCTCCTCCAGTCCAGATTTGAATCCGTTAGATTACAAGATATGGCAACACTTGGAGGAAAAGGCGAGCTCAAAGCCTTATCCCAATTTGGAGTCACTCAAGACATCCTTGATTAAGGCAGCCGCCGATATTGACATGGACCTCGTTCGTGCTGCGATAGACGACTGGCCGCGCAGATTGAAGGCCTGTATTCAAAATCACGGAGGTCATTTTGAATAAACTTTAGTGTCATTAGAATCTTTGTTTTGTTAAGTTCATTTTGGTATATAAATGGTTACATAATGAATAAACTTGTTTCAATTATTTTATATTAAACATGTGACAGAATATATGACCTGACTAGGTATATAGATAATACAGTGGAGATAGATTGGCATTTTAGTAAGCGATCGTAAATGGCTCGAATAGCTCTCTTCCGGCCGCAGCGGGGCGGGCTGGCGACTGATCATAGCTTCGCAATAGACTTGAGCAAAATCGTTCACATTGTGGAACACAATGTGAACCCGTTCGGCTAAATCATTCCATAGTTCATTTTGCTCCGAGAATCAGTGGTACCGAACGAGTACAGAGTGGGACTATACTGCTCATCTGCTTTGACTCTCTAGGGCTTCGGGTAATAATAACGAAAAATAAAGCGACATAAGATTAATAGAATGATGATAAGAATGTCCCAGGATATTTATATATTTATTTATATTTAACTCACTCACTCGATTTCGATTCTACTTTGAGCAGGGAACGACGAGCCGCAGAACTGTGGAATTAAAATACTCCACAGAGTTGAACGAGTTCAATTCGTACAGTGAATGGGAGGGAGCAGTTCTTCGGAACAAATCACCCATGAGTTACACAAGCCTACTTCGCAAACCGCGCGCTGACAAACTATCCGCCACAAGGCTCTGTTCCATAATTTATCTTTATAACATAAATACTTTCCAAAAGCAAGTATTAACAACAGCAAATCTAATTTCAATCGAGTACACAGATAGTAAGATTGCACGGTTAAGACGATAATAATAATATCAATTTAGTTAAGTACACTATAAATTACATTGTCTAGGTTATACTTAGTGGTTATTGATAAAGCAAATAAGTTTAAATTTTATATGCAGTAAGCTGATAGCCAACATTTGCTCCAGTAGCGTCGATCATCAATAATTCGCAGATCCCCTGGTCCCCACACAACGCATCGTTGCCGCTCAATGAATTACCGGAATTCATAAATATTTGATTACTTATGATGGAGGAAAGAATAACCACGAATGCGAAAAATTCAAGGGATCGTGTGACAACGTTCGCAATGGGAATGTAATTTCGTAGACAGATTTGGTGTACGCATTTATTTATAACATTACTCACCCACTTTTGTACGGTCTGAAAAAATGTAAGCAGGGATACAGACGAGTGTGATATATATTTTTATAATACAGGATGATATAATACAGGATGGCATGGTAGACCAAATTCTGAAGTATAGGGAACAGGGAAAAATGCTGAAAGGAGTCCCGAGGCCGATTTTGATTTAAACTAAAACTGTATACTTATATACCTACTTGAATTTTCAAAAAATAAATTTGCATTGCTGGGAATCTAATTGATTTTAAAAAAAACATAGCCGGTATTATTGCTCTATCTCATAGTGTCGCTTAAAAAGATCAATTTCTGGGAAGCAATGTTGAATCCTTTCAGCATTTTTCGCTATTACCTATACTTTCGGATTTGGCCTACCACGCCCATCTAAGCATGTTTTGAACATAACAGTAATTGCTGACACTTATCAGCAAATGCAACCTTCCAATCCGTTATTAGAGTGTTACATTCATAAGATTAATTTTTCAGTTCATTTGAAAGTATAGCGCAGGGTAGCAGTGATCTGGCCACATAACTGGCACACTACACCTGCACCATACGGGAAATCCGTGTTTAACTAGATTGTCAGTAATGTATTAATCGTAGTACAATTATTGTTAGAAATCGTTACCCAGGGTACTCAAGATTATTTTATGCTTCCTGACCGACCCGAATTCCTTTCTTGTCAGATATGGGTGCTGTATTTCTGCATTATATTTAGACGCATACGAAAGACGAGGGATCTGCTTTATATTATACTAGCTGACCCGGCAGACGTTGTCCTGCCCTGAGAACAAAAATAAAACTGGGACCTACCTACCTACCCCTACCTACCTTACCTACCTACCCTACCTAACTACCTACCCCTAACCTAACTACCTACCCCTACCTACCTTACCTACCTACCCCTACCTATCTACCTACCCCTACCTAACTACCTACCCCTACCTAACTACCTACCCCTACCTACCTTACCTACCTTACCTACCTACCCTACCTACCTCTACCTACCCCTACCTACCTTACCTACCTACCCTACCTACCTCTACCTACCCCTACCTATCTACCTACCCCTACCTATCTACCTACCCCTACCTAACTACCTACCCCTACCTAACTACCTACCCCTACCTACCTTACCTACCTACCTCTACCTACCCCTACCTACCTTACCTACCTACCCTACCTACCCCTACCTACCTTACCTACCTACCCTACCTACCCCTACCTACTTATCCTATGTCCTTCTCCTGGCTCTAAACTACCTCCCTGCCAATTTTCAGCTAAATCGGTTCAGCCGTTCTTGAGTTATAAGTGGAGTAACTAACACGACTTTCTTTTATTTATATATATAGATTACATTGACTCCCCCCCCGTACCCCAGTGACGCTTACATGGAGCCTACATCGCATGCTGGCTAGCTGAGCGCGGTGAGCGACAACCACGCGACTTTTTTCTAATACTTGCATTTTTAAACTCGTGATATCTTCCGAATGAAATGTCCGAATTGAATAATTCAAAAAGTTATAAAAAGGTATTAAAGCCGTCTTGAATATAAAGTAATTTATTTTGATGAGGATTAATACCAAGGTACAAATGAAGAGCCTTTTCAAGAGGCGGCATATATAAATTAATATTTTAGAATAAAAAACTGCTTACTGTGACATAACTATAATATTTAGACATATGCCGTCCCGACACTTTTTGTAGATAATGATGAGTTCTGCAAAGTCGTAGTAAATGATTTTGTTCTATCATCAATAGTTTTCGCAGCGCACGCGACGTAAGGAATTTTTCAGGTCATTTTTTTACACCTTATGTTACATTATTGGAGTTTTAGTAAGGATCCCTAATTTTTTTTTAAATATAATATAGCCTATGTTACTCGGGGATAATGTAGCTTTCCAAAGTTGAAAGAATTTTTGAAATCGGTCCAGTAGTTTCGGAGCCTATTCATTACAAACAAACAAACAAACAAACAAATCTTTCCTCTTTATAATATTAGTATAGATATAGATATTGATATCTTAGCAAGCCCAAGAATTACTGTACATATAAGTATATGTATGTATATGTTATATTCATCAATATATCGTATTTAAAACCTTTTGCTGGGGCACGAGACTTGAGAAGATTTAAGATTTAAAATTCATAGACTACGTTCACAATAATAACAACCTTGCATTCATTAATATTCTGGTATTGCTTTATACACAGGCAGGATGTGCTGGCACATGGCTGGCATTACCTTTTCGATTTAACGTGTATCTCTAGTTTAAATTTATGCTTATTTTCAAGTTATTTAAATATACTGTGGACTGATGATAAATATGTAGTGATATCGGCTCTGAAAAAGCGGCTGGTTGATGCTGTATCACGGCACGATGCCCGCTCGCTCGGTTCGCCGAGCCAATCTCTTTGAAACTGCATCAGAGGTGTAGTGTAGGTACTTTATGTTTCGGATCACCGGACACGTTAATCAAGCGTTTTATTTTTAAATCTACATTTTAACCAAGTACCTATGTAAAATTATTAATTTTGACGCGACTTAAAAATATGTAACTCATTAAGCAAGTTCAGTAAGCAAGCCCAATGGTTAAATGAGGCTATTTTTTATTTATTTATTTATACCAAAACTTATTTTTATGTAAACGCGAATAGATTTATGGAAAGTTTGATTGAATGGAAGGTTTTCTAGGCGCGAAAGACTACTGAAACTTTAAGGTGAAACGTTCGTTTGGAACGCGAAATTCAAATTTTATCACGTTTTTTGCTAATTGCAGCTCAGTTATAGGTCATAAGTTATCAACATGTTATTTGCGAGAAGAATGGTAGTATATTTACTGATTAATAACAAAAGAAATCATCAACATATTCTTCCAAATTTGCAAAAAACGTGATAAAATTCGAATTTCGCGCTCCAAGCGACGCCTCCACCTTAAAAAATAGGTACTATTGTATAGGTATATGTTATTGTTTTTTTTTTCATTTCATCTTAGTCTCTTACCCAATTGGTATGCAGTATGTATATGCATGCAATTACACTACATCATTTAGTTAGTTTGCAAGCACACCATCTTAATATTATACCAACAGCACAACGCATTTCTCTCATGGCACGCAGATATCTCACGCGAATGGTCACGCAACTCAACGTCGAAGGAATTTGATTTAAACTACCTACTGGATGAAGTATAATCATCCCATCTGTTCATCCGGGCTCAAAGATTTATATTGTCATATAGATATCGTACGAAACTTAACACAGCCATGTAAATGTACATGATGTCAGTGTCAATGGGTCATTGTTAGAATGGTTCTAAGAATTCAACTATCACAGCACATGCAGGCAGACTGTTACCTTGCAGTTACTAATAAACTTACTTGTATTTTTGCAGATTCGAAATCTATAGGATTGCCACGAATGACGCGTAGTCTCGCGGACACATACGCCCATTTAACAAACAAACAAAGACAGCCGCCAATGTTTTGGGCGAGCTAGGCTGCATTCCCATCAGAGATGTGCTAAGCAGCAATGAAGCGAGGATATGAAAGCTAAGCTATGTGACCGTTTCCACATGCTGATTTCGATGCTGAGCTATGTAGCGGAGCGAGAATTGTACAATGATCGGGGGGACTGTGACGCTGCATTGTTGACAAAAGTTCGTCAATTGGTTCAACGAAGACAAAAATCTAAGGCAAAAATGGCGAATATTTTTTTACTGGGTTAAAAGCTCTTTATCACAAATGTAAGAAGTGCATTGTAGTGGGGAATTGCATAGAAAAGTAAGCATCTATATTGGAAAAGCACCCGTATAGGTTACATTTTGTAGATCGACAAAATGTGTACGGTTGGGTGGCATAGTTGAGAGGAGCAAAGCATACAGTCTAGTTCATAATAATCCATGTTAGACTAGTTGACGTAAATGTGTCAAAAAATCGTTTCAGTCTGTCGCTGTCGATCCGGTCCATAAAGCAGGCTGACATGGAACCCGGCGCGCACCCGTCCCAGAGTCTATCGGTTCACCAGTCACCTACAGGGAATATTGATCTTATTTGAGCTTGATTAACTCAGTCGTTGTTCGCGTGCTAATAATACTTCAACTCTGGCACTGGTCCAGGCGAGGCCTTAATGGTACTTCGATGCACGACAATTTTCAAAGGTGACATAGCAAACGTCGGATTTAAATTGATCTCGCACTGATAAGAGCAGATTGCAACACTATATTTCATGAAAAGAACAATATTTTTGCTGTGAACAATTTTGAATTACACGCTACAGTGAGAATCTGTTTCAGATTTTTATTCGATAGCTGTTTTATTGCTGTTAAGTTTGTACTGCATAATAATATGCAAATACGTGTTTATGTATAAATAACAACTTCTTAAGAGACAATATGGTTTACGCAAGTGAAACATGAAGTTTTTATAATATTTTTGGCCCATATCAATGTTAAGCTAAAGTGGAAGTAAGAACCTAATTAATTAATATGAGAAGTATAGACCTACAATTATTTCACGTCTTTAGATGGAGGGACTTTCATAATACTAAGCTGACATGCGTGGCTATAATTATAAAGGTCGACATTAAGCTAACAAATAACTAAGGAAAGGTGTAAAACAACAATAAATTAAAGTAAATAATAATTGATAATAATATATCTACATTATACAAATATACATACATAAATATATCTGTCATAAAACAAATGTGCCGAGAGTTTCAGGGAGAAAAAGGTTCCAAAGGACAATGACGTAATCTTTTAGTCCTTGATATTTGCAAGAGTTTTCATATAAATATAATTTTGTATTTGTGTCTATCTGACTGTGAAAGATTCCGAGTGATTTATGTATAAAATTCGCACAAATCATTGGTTGTTTCAGAGATATATGTGAATGTGTATAATACTCGAATTGAATTGTCAGAGCCCGAGGCGTGTAAAAAAAGAAAGCCGTTTTTTTTTCGGAGACTAAAATGTTTGGGATTTTTTTATCTATAATTAAATGGAAAGTAAAGACTGATACTATGTACATTTATGTGCATTTTGCATACCTATGGTGTAATCATTTCAATTGATTTGATAGCAAATCTACATCTACAGTAATAAAATTATGAAGAGAAATGATTCGTTTTTTTGTGTTTGTTTGTAATGGATAAACTCAAATGTACTGGACCGATTTTAAACATTCTTTCAAAGCTACATTATCGACCGATTTTTATTCAAATTAGTCAATCAAAACACGGGTAAAATCGAATATTGAATGCGGTGCGGCGTGTGCGTGGTGTGCTCGTGGCTTGGGGCGTATGCGTGGTGTGCGCGGGGCGGGCGCGTGGTGTGTGCTGTGCGGGTCGACTTCGACAAATGCAATTTGATATTTATTAAGTGTCTTGCTCAAATTATTTGCAACATAAAGCGTGCTGGACGTGGGTATTGACGAGCGTGGCGTGCGCGTAGCGGGCTCGTGTCGTCTGATCGCGCCCTTAGCGAAAGATTGAGTATGAGAAAAAAGTAAGAGCGTATGTATTGTATGTGTAGATGTTTGATGGGCAGAAACTAGTAGATAAACGTGAATAATTAGATTTTTGTGACCTAATCGTTACAATCACACATAAGCGGCAAAACAGATTTGAATGAAACTACTAAATCACATCTTGTGATTATTTTATAAAAGATAGAATAGATACCTACTCCGAAAAAACATGAGATCCTTCGGGTACGCGGGTTAAACCACAAGACTGAAGCTAGTAATAAATAAAAGGATAATTATATGGATAGAATTAGTTCATTCTGGAGTAACAATTTTATTTTTGGAGCATGATATTAATGTTAGGAAGCGCATGAATTGTGGTCTATCCATAAGTTTGTGGTAAGTATATCAGAAGTTAACATTTAAACAGACTAATACATTCATTCGCATGCTGAGTGCTTAGTAATAAACGGTAAATACCAGTAGAGTAGGTGTTCCTGTATCGATGACATTGCCGTTACTCACCTGAAATAAATAATCTACCGTAATTAGTAGTTCAGAAATATACTAACTTCAAATTGCGGCGGAATATCGTGAATTGTGATATAAAATACATCTTATGAAATCCTATGTTTAACATTTGATTTACAAAATGTATTGGACTGGACCCATGACTCAGATATTTGTTTATTATGCAGATATATATGTTTATTACCTTAACTCTAGCACGATGATAACGTTAGACAGATAAATAGTGGACTGGTTTCTCACGAAAGTCACGAATCAAAATAAGAAGGCGAAGTAAATTAAAATTTCGTACTTATTACCCGACTGCGTCTCCGCAGTCGGGTAATAAGTAATTTTTTTGGCTTCTCAGCCAAGAAAATTAGAGTTATATGTGTTTGACCTGTATGTAGGTTTGTATGTCTGTCTGTCTCAATGTTCCCTCGTAACTACTAAACGGCTGAACCGATTTTATTGAATGATATGTCGTTTTATTTGTCTTTATTGCGTTAGTGATGAGTATATTAAAATTTGATTTTTTTTTGGCGTCAAATGTGGGATATTAAAATGAAGGGTTTTAAAAGGTGATGACAAAAATATATACAAGTTATATGTTTAAATGTAACTAGGTACTCTTACGGACGGAAGGACGGACATGATGAAACTATAAGGGTTACAGACGTGAACTACGGAACCCTAAAACAGGCATAAGTACACGTATGGTAAACTTAATTTTATAAGTTTTTAGTACCTATACCTATCTATATGAGTACCTATGTTGTGTTAAGTATTTGCAGTGCCCTTTGGCACAAGGTCCAAGAAAACTTTTAAATAAATTTCTTCTTCACACATGGTTAACTGATCCCAAACTAAGCTGAGCTTGTACCTACTATGGAAACCAGATAACTGATATACTACATATACAACTTTCTTTTTGGAAATACATTCTTATATAGATAATTACACCCAGACTCAGGACAAACAGACACGTTCATGCACACAAATGTTTGTCCTGGATGGGAATCGATCGGGAAATCGAACCCACGACCAGCGGCGCTACAGGTGGTGTCTTAACCAACTGCTCCAACTGGCTTGTCTACATCAATTGTGTAAATAAACCAAATGATCACAACTCTTTGCAAGAGGTATATCGCCTGCGAAGCCTTGCAAGCTACTTCACAATAAAAACTAAAGAGATGAAAATACAAAAAGTACCTAATTAAAAAAACTAAAAAACCCAACTTTGGCTGCACTCAGGACCAATTACCAAATAAAATTGGAACTGGGTGGAAGTGAAAGTGAAATGGGTCCCGCCTGCTATCCAAAGTTTTTATAAATGTCTAGATAAGTTTCAGATTATTTACTTGTTTCTTGTTTTTCAATGTAGGTTATATTAAATTAATTTTGAACTTTTGTTATACCGCAGTTAGGTTTTTTAATTACTTTTTCTTTTAAATTTAATATTTATTTTGCGATGTAAACATATTTTTAGGATGGGTTGGGAATCTATATGATTCATAAAGATTTCATAGGTAATATTTACAAGGTAGCAATCCGTCTGTGATCTGTGTTGCCCACGCCTAAGTCATACGATTTGAAGGCCTCGACTTTCCGACTTTTATTTAAATGTTGTTTACTACAGTCGTGTAGCTTAGGTAGATACGTAAATGATGCACTTTCAGTATCATAAATTGCATTACGGAGTTATCGTGTCGGCTGGTGGAACGAGTGGCGTCGCGACGCAACGCAGACGCCGGCGACGGCCGCGAACCGAGCAACGTTGGCAAGCGGCCAAATTTTTTCATGCGCTTCACTCTGGCTGGACCGGGATAAGTTGCCCTATTCACCTGAATCGGTATACGAGTACATTTATATCAGAGCGCAATACAGAATTCAGTGACGACACTTTTTAACTCTTATTGAATCGATTGGACTATGATCACTAGCCACTGTGGCTCTTATACATATTTAGGTAAATGACTCGAGTGTTTGTGATCGTCAATATTTGCTCATTAGAACGATAATGTTTGTGTAAATAAAATAATTAAATTGAGTGTAATTACATTTGTATAGGAGTGGGGTAGGTAATTAGAAGAAGCAGGCGGCTCACTATCTGCATCTTATTACCTTATTTATAATAATAGTAGGAATATTGTTAATCAAAGTACGTTGACTAACGCGCGGCAGCGGGCGAGCGCGGGTCAACATTGGTCCCACAAACTGATAAGAAGAACGAAGATAACGGCAGATATGTAGTGTATGGATGGATGTACAATAATATTATTATTATAGTAAATATACCTACTTCTAATAGTAAGTATACAAACAACATACTCCTAATACTCGCATTGTACTCGCAACGTACTGCGACTGATCATCGAAAAAGCTCTGGCTTTTTCGATTTAATATGCCCTTGTTCAATTGTGATGTAAAGTATTTGACACAAAGATAGGAAGTCTTTGGAACATTCTCACAGAAATGGGCGTACATTATTTATTTATTTATGTACACAAACACAAGTAAAAATATAAAAGATACAAATGTACAAAGGGACTGCTTATTTCAAATAGAAACGTCTTCCAGCAACCCTGCGACTGGAAAAAATTATAAAGAAATGAAGACAGTGTGTGAAAGTAAAAGAAAATAACTAGTTGCCAATAGAAATACTTAAATCTAATCAAAACTAAATTACCTACCTACACAAATATATACAAAATAATAATTAATATAATTCATAAATAATAAACAAATGGACAATCAATGTAAAGTGGAGAAGTAATGCTTGACGCGTTTTTTAAAAACAGAAATGATTTTAGAGTCAAGTATGTTAGGCGGAAGTTCTTCATGCATGAGGCGTCTATATGAAGATGGAATAGCAATCCATCATGGTATTGGGTTATCTGTGTTTCTATGAAGTCAGCAGATCTTGTGTTTGCACATCGTCTCCTGACTTCATCTTTATAGGCTCCTGTATTGGAGATAGTGGAGCCGAGATAGATATAGATTTCTACTACTTCATAATTTGACCGAATTAAAGACTAGAGAAGGTTTCTAGGCGAGTCAAGAGTTCCTCCATATCTTCTTTAGTTTGAGCAAGAAGAGTAGTATCTATCATCAGCGTATCTCAGATTATTTTTCAGCTAACCGCTAATTGATACACCCTTTTTCCATCTCTCCAGAACAATACGCATGATAATTATATGCGGTATAACAGTTAAATAGTAGCGGTGACAAAATACACCCTTGTCGAACTCCAGTCTTGGTTAAAAAGTTTTCATAAAAGACATCATCAACACGAACCGCTGCTATTCCATCTTCATATAGACGCCACATGCATGAAGAAATTCCGCCTAACATACTTGACTTTAAAATCATTTCTGTTTTTAAGAAACGCGTCAAGTAGCATTACTTCTCCACTTTACATTGATTGTCCATTTGTTTATTATTTATGAATTACTTTATGATTTTTTCCAGTCGCAGGGTTGCTGAAAGACGTTTCTATTTGAAATAAGCAGTCCCTTTGTACATTTGTATCTTTTATATTTTTACTTGTGTTTGTGTACATAAATAAATAAATAATGTAGGTATGATGTCGGGGTACGCCCATTTCTGTGAGAATGTTCCAAAGACTTCATATCTTTGTGTCAAATACTTTACAAATGAACAAGGAAAAGCCAGAGCTTTTTCGATGATCTGTCGCAGTATGAAAATTTGTTCAGGTGCAATTTGCGATGAGATATGGCTATAGTAGTACCCGATGGAATTAAAATATGTTTATTCTAAACTATATTTTCGGTACCCAATCATCGCTTCAATTGTGCAACGCAAAAAGGTTGTGTGTGAAACATCAATCAAAGTTTATATAAACAGTAGGAGATTGTAAAAGCAATGGAAATTTTTATAGATATTTTAAAGTGAAGATCAATAGAGATTGGATAAATCTGTCCAATTGAAATAAATCAAATAACTTGCTATCGCAAATCAGAATACCTCTCAGTACCATACGTGTTATTGCTTCTCTAAGGCTTAACAATTAGTAAACATGTTTTATGAATAGAAAACATATTTCCATATTTCCAATTAAGTAAATATAAAATGGTCTCATAAATTTCTCAGTGATGAACATTTGTGAAAGCAAAATGTTCAACGCGACTTCTAACAAAACAATTATAATTTCATAGGCATTTACGACTAGACTTAACAGATTCGGAAATAGCAACCATAATACGGACAACAAAGAAACACAATCATCTTCTGTGTATATTTTTCATAGCTTACCAATAACATAGAATTCATAAGTAGGTAATGCTTAGTTTGTTTTTTGTGAAACAAACATACATTGCTAAAATATAAAAAAGAGAAAGCCTAACAACAGCTTACTTATCTTCGGAGATACAAGTATTTTATGAGCCTATAATAAGCCTTCAACATGTAATTCCACCGGAGCCCGCCCGCTTTCTATTACTCGCTCGATTACCTATTGCAAATCCATCTATTACTTACACCTACGAGTATGTACCTACGGTATTGTGTTAACAACACGTTGTTTCTCAGACATACTCGTATTTATTTTATCAAAATCACACAGTATACACATCTTGCAGACAACAATTCGTCGAAATTATAATTGGAAGATTGCTTATACCTATTTCGTACCTATTTGTTTTGATACTGTCTATGATTTCTATTTAGCTTTTCTATATTACCATGCTGACTCAATTATAGCTTAGCTGTGATGTTGAATGTCAAAGGTTGCGACATTTGGCGGACTTTTTAGGTGCCAATCTATTACTAATATGTACCGTCAGCGTCAAAAGTAGTCGAAGTAGTGAAGTCAACTCAGGAGCCATCACCTATTATTTCTCTTAACAGTTAATATGTATAAAAACTGAGAATTGTAAATGAAACACAAACGTACTAACTAACCTAACGTGTTCAGAATCATGCCGGTTGCAGACCAAGAGCTAAACTAAGTTAGTTTAGCTCGCATAGCTTAATGGATTTTTTTTCATACTTGTGTGCAGACTGCAAACTAAGCTATGTGAGCTAACTAGAATATGCGAAGCTAATGTCGATGCGCTAAGCTAAGCCCCTCCCGCCTGCCCCGCACCCTCTTCGCACATCCTTTGTCAGTGCTGTCGCACACTGCCTGAGCTTTCGTTTAGTTCTTGGTGTGCGTGTACATACATATGTTTAGTTTAGTTAGCTAAGCTAAGCTGGCTTTGTTTAGCTTCGGAATAGCTTAGTTGTCGGTCTGCAACCGGCACAGATACTTTTAACCTGTCACTGTTACTTAAATTAAATTGTGCACTCAGTTAATTATGTGTTAATCTCGATTTAAAATCAATCTGTTACATTGATTTTAAATAAATCAAATCAAAAAAGAAGAAAAAAAAAAGAAAACCTACTTTCTTGAAAAAATATTAAACTACACTATTTTGTAGCTTGTTGCGGGTGACAGTAGCAAGAGAGATATGAAAATAAGCCTTATGTTTATAGATTAAATGTGATGAACCTTATTGCAACGTCATACGGTTCATTTTCATCTCTCTGGCTACTGTCACCCACACCAAGATACAACGTAAGTAGTGTGGATTAGGTTATAAGATTAAAGATTTACAAATGAACGTATATTAGGTACGTAGGTACTTTTAAATTACACGTTTGTTTTATTGTCCATTTTGTGAAAATCCTGGCACGTCTGCGCGTGTGACAGCGTACTCACACGGGGGCGGCGGCATAGTTCCACACTGTAGGGAATATAGTTACACTACACTGTGGTGATACGTATGACTGAGGTATTCAACAACGGTAAAGTCTTCATACCTAATATACGAGCAAGTGGCAGTGCTTTTTATCTTTACCCGTTGAATGAGTATCTTGAGACGTCAAGCTTGTTTACCTTCAAAAATAATATGCATATAATACCTATAGGTATAGATACAGAGGCACTGCCTGCATACCGATTGCTACACTATATATAGGGACATCTTACCGGTCAGACATCATTTTTATACGTACCAACTCCTATGTAAATAAAAATATATTATGTACTTAGTTACAATAAACGAAGAAAACCAAGGCTATTATTTTAGCGGTCAAGTATCTAATAAGAAATAAACCTGATAAAAAAATACAATAATATACGATCAAAGAACTCATTTACAAAAGTGTAAGCAAACATAAACGTGGATATAAATAAACCCCATTCAAGGTTCCATAAACATGGAAACATTGGAAACCTTTCACCTAAGCAATTTTGAAGCGGGCTCGGCTCGGCCGGCTCTGTGGACGCAATCAAAGCTGGCTAAGAAAGCTAGTAGCTAGCTATCCAAGTGGCAGTAGAACGTAGGCAAGTAGACATTCACAAACACACTGGTGAATATAGGGTGCAACCAACTCCACGAGCCCACCGAACTCATCGAGTCACGCTTAATTAATCGTCCACTTCGTCGATGTTAACTAAAACAAGATTCTGAAACTACATGTTCCAATTCTTATAAACGAGTATCTGTTCGATATCAAACATTACGTACGAGCAGCTTCCGAGAGTTTTAACACGAATATTTTCATTACGAATAGGAATATTACACACGGCTGTCTCATTCGTTCATAAACTTTTCTTTATAAATCACTACATAGTATAAAACAAAGTCGCTTACCGCTGTCTGTCTGTCCCTATGTATGCTTAGGTCTTTAAAACTACGCAACGGATTTTAATGCGGTTTTTTTTAAATAGATCGAGTGATTCAAGAGGAAGGTTTATATGTATAATACATGCATATTATAGTACAGAAAAGCCGTGCGTAGCCGGGGCGGGTCGCTACTTCATTATATAATATACCTATTGCCGATTTTTTTTCATATAAATAGCCATAAAAAAAGACTTCGAAAAAAAGGTTCATGATCGCTTTACAAGATGTTTACCAGAAATATATTACAAAAAAATTTTTCAAGTTTCAGGATTTTTCATGTTATTTGGATGGCAAAAATAAGAGAAAAATGCATTCTTAGTTTTAAAAAGGGGCATATTCACGGTTTTTTTCTGACGTTACTAATACAAAATCCCACTTTAAAAAAAATATTCCCTGTCACATATTCTCTAGTTTAACATATATTTTTTCCAAATCTCTTGGAACAAAGAATACAGACAAATACAGGACAAACAGACATTTGTGTGTTCATGCACACAAATGCGTGTCCTGGATGAGAATCGAACCCACGACCAGCAGCGCGATAGGTGGCGTCTTAACCAACTGCGCCAACTGACTGAATCTAAGAATTAATGTTAATATTTTCATGTTATTTGCACACAAATGCGTGTCCTGGATGAGAATCGAACCCACGACCAGCAGCGCGATAGGTGGCGTCTTAACCAACTGCGCCAACTGACTGAATCTAAGAATTAATGTTAATATTTTCATGTTATTTGGATGGAACAAATAAGAAGAAAAAAACATTCTTAGTTTTAAAAAGGGGCATATTCGCAATTATTTTCTGACGTTACTAACAAATTAAAAAAAAATATATTCCTCATCATATTATATTCTCTAGTTTAACATATATTTATTAAAAATCTCTGATAACAAAGAATGCATAGAAAAACTGAATCTACATAGAATCATGATAATTAAATTATTTGTATAAATATATTGCTCTCAATAATCAATCATTATTACTAAAAAACAATCCAGTACTTACTTATTTATAATTACGATAATATTTTATAGAAGATAAATGTGTGACCTCGTTATCATCGTGTGAGTACAAGCAAGCAAACACGCAATACTCTTCAATCATGGAAAGCATACATAAGTCTAAGAAATATACATGGTTAATATTTTTAGGACCTTTTATTTATAAGGTTAAATCAGGTACCTCCTACCTATATTCCACATTCGACTACAAAGCACAGCCAGCTTCTAGATTTCAAATATAAGTAATTCTTTTATAGCAACGATAAGTATACTAAGCTTCTTTTAAAACATTTGGGTGACACAATAAAATTACTCATTTAAATTATAATAAGATCGCGGCGCTGCCTACATTGAATTGACAGTTGGAAATGTAAATCATATTTAATGGCACTCAAGTCGCCGACAGTACTGTGATACGCACGACATGGATACGATCACATTTAACTGGTTATCTATTCTGTTGGACACTGGCCAATTTGTCAAAAAGAATGTGGACGATATTGTAAACTTAGAAATCAACAGACAAATAACATTAAAGGCAAAGTGAGTTTAGTTAGAACTAGAACTATGCATAATGGAGTTCCCTTCAAAGTACGAATAGATAAAAATTAAATAAGTACATTCTACATACTTAATACATGTATAATGCTCGTTAAGCCTACATTTATATATTAAGGTAATTCAATAAAATTTATAGGCCGTGATATTATTAATATTGAAAGCAAAAAATTTTTTTTTTTTTTTAGATTCCATAAACTATAGTTTGTACAAAGTATTACCACATAATAAATAATAGTAAGTACTAAGTAGGTAACGGTAGGTAATACCTAAGTACTATTTTTTTTTTAGCACTACTGTACTTAAATCGTGACAAACAGTACAAGAGTTTATGAAAATCATCAACTTTAAACCGCTAATACTATTTAATGACAAAGAAGGTAACAGAATGACACCGCAATAAGTTTAAACTCTAACTCAAAGAAAATTACGAGATTCTATTATTACTAACTATCTTGTATCTAACCATATAATAACCATAAAATCTTATTTTTTAGAATAAACTATTTGACGAAGTATTATTTTACTAGCAAGTCAGCTCAGATGGTAATTCCTTGCCGTATCCTTACTAAGGGGCCGGCCAGCCCTGTAATGTAATAGTCCAATCTCCCGACTCCCTAGTACCGACGACATATCTTTTATCACTTTTCTTCCTTGGGTGTTATTTTACGACTTGCTGGTTTCTAAAATTAATTAATCCTTGTTTCTACAGTTAATAGTTCCGTAAAGATGCAAAGTTCCCATAATATTTATTTTTTAAACATCTTTTACAACATGATGTTTGTGCAATACTGTGTGTGCGCGGCTATGATGGTAGAACAGTACACAAGATATCTTTAACATTCTTCAGTCTATCGGAGACCCTGTTCAAATAAAACGAGGTATTTGTTATTATTAAAATTTGTAAAAAAAATATGTTACATTGTTTCTGTTGATTAGTGTCCGTCAACGAGCGGTCTCGCGCCACTCGCGAGACAAATGAACAGACGCCGGAGCGGAGCGGAGACGCGCGCTGCCATCAAACAAAACACAAAGAAAGTAGGTGGCCATCATTTCGCTAGACGTGATTGCGGGGCGGCCGGCGGCGGCGATACCTTCCCATAAATATTATTTCTTTATTAGGGTCCGTTCCAATAGGTTTCCAAAGAGACTAACAAAGCCAAGTAATCCATTCTATAATATTTTGAATGCAAAATAAATACATAAATGTATAGCATATCTCTGGGTCGCCAAACAAATTTTGACTAACTTACGACCTATTACGCTATTACTGAACTTCAATTAGCAAAAAACTTAATAAAATTTAAACCTCCATGTTAAATAGTACTTACTCACAACACAATACAAAGGTACGTCGATGGCATTATTTATCAATAAACTTAAGTAAAGGATATTTAAACATTAAAATAGTGTGAGTTTTGAAACCATTTATAGGAGGAGTGAGCATCTGGTAACAAATGTCCTATTATTTCGAAGTGAATGACTACTTACAGAGGCAGCTGTATCCACTTTTTCAGAGCATTCGCGTGTCTGTGAGCATAGCAGTTAATAAGAGGAGCGTACGGTATTACACAGTACAATGTCCATAGGACACAAACAGAAGGGAAATGAAACCGCAAGTTTACTTAAGGCTGGAACGTGGGTCAAATCGCAAAAATACGCTGTGTTCCGTCTAAACACAGCGTATTTTTGCGACGGACGGACAGCGGACAGCGGAGTCGACAGCGGAGTCTTAGTAATCATTTTTCTATTTCCTCAAGTTTTGCTTAGGTGTACAACTCCATAACTGTTATGAGTTAAAGTATAATTCTTTAAATATTATCGGACCTTTTAGACCTTTAGTTGTATTTTTGATGTGATGATGGATGCTTAAGAATATGATCAAAAATCCGCACTACAGTTTGAAGGCCCTTGGAACCATGTTAATACGAGTCGGTACCACGATTAATCAATAATATAATATACCTACTGACATCAACCAATAGAGAACAGATTCAAATAGCAGTAACATGTCATCGTACGGATGATAAAGACGTGGGTCGGAAACCTATTTGCCATCGTTGGAAACAAAGTGGTTATTCTCACGAGATGTCGAGAAATGTAGGCAGCCCCATTTACTTACAACACCTTGTAGGTATTACTCGTATACAAAATTTTTTAAGTGTAGGTATAAATTTTCACGACAAATACTATAGAAATCCTTTTTTCTTGAGGATACTTTTATTTATTACAAGCTAAACAAACTTTAAATTCGAAAACTAAATAAGCGGCCATGCTCATACCTATTAATAATTCTGTGGTAGGAAGGAACCACAGGCTAAAATTCTTAAAAGGGCTTTGAAGCCTATTTCTGGTTTAACAGAATATTCATAGGGCAGGTAAGGTACATGTTACTTAATGATAATCATGGGATGTACTCGCATCGTACAGTTCGATGGCAGAATGGTATCAATCACAGATGCACCTACTTCATTTATGGGCATTGTGTATTCAGTCAATACCATTAGTTTCAATAGGTACCTACCAACCAAATGCTATGATTCCACTGTTATTGCATGCAATACGTATCTACCTACTGTCAATATTATATATAATATATGAATAAATTGGTAGGATATAGGCCAGTCGAGTATTGTTTTTGATCTCAAATATAGTTACTTAAGAAACTAGGCGAAGATTGGCCCACCCCTTCCCCCCCCCCCCCCCTTATCTCCGAAAATACTGGGTCAAAATTTTTGAAAAAATACATATGATAGTTCTTTACCTATAGATTACAGGAAAATCTATAAGAAGTAAGTGTATTTAGAAGAACATAGGAAATAACGGAACCCTTGGTGCGTGAGTCAGACTCGCACTTGTCCGGTTTTTTTTTTTACATTCAGAATGCTGAGAACAGGCAGGCTGAGCACCACACACAACAATTTTGAAGGTGAATACCATAAATGTAACCAAATTATCTATTCCTTTTTTACCTGGATAAAATATAATTTGGACACCTAAATAAATTTTCTATTTCTCGGTTAAACTTCCAAGCGAAATAAGTCATTAATGGATCCAACAAGGGTGGCCGTGTTGGGAACATTTAAATTAATTTGTAACTTTCCCGATTCTCGTACAACAATGGAGCCCACCATTACAAGCACCCGAGATCTGAAAGCGAATTAGTGAAACCTGAAGTCCTTCGATGATGAAAAACGTAGGCTCATTAATGCGCTCGTTATTTACATTTTAACAGACTTAAAAAAAGTAGGAGGTTCTCAATTTGACTGTTTTCTTTTTGTATGTTACGTAATTACTCGGCCAAATGTGAACCGATTTAAAAAAAAAATCGTAAAAGTATACTCCTGAGGTAGTCCTATTGTCACCAAGTCTCAGGATCTGTTTATGGAAATGGCAAAAACCGGCAAAACACTGAGAATTTAAAAATAACGAATCTCAAAAAGAGAATCGCCTTCAAAAACACAAAAATGAATAAAATAATAACTATGTAGGAACTCTAATCTGACTTTTTTGAAGAAGACGGCTAAAAAATCTGCGATACCATGATATTTTACATGGAACACGAGCTACACTTACCATAACGAAATTAACAAATCAACATCGATGTTAACAGCCAATGTTAGACGTAAGACGTTTATGTAAGACGTGTTAGTGCAAATGCACTAACACGTCCCGTACAAAATAATATTAAATATTAATAGTTGTTAACAAAATCTTATATCTCCTTACTACGTTAAGTTAAACAGATAGATCAGATATATAAATGACATTTTAGATTAACTAATATTTAACGTCGTTAAGCAATATACTCGTAAAAACACTAACTAACGTATGTGTAATATGCAACTATGATTATCTGGCTACTGACTAAAAATGTTGGTCTAAAATACAAAAATGTCACATTTGCTCAAAATTTTAACACCATAGCTTACTTAGTAAGGGAAGGTCCCTTACTAAGTAAGCTATGGTGGTCAAAGACCGGCAGGACTGGACCGGAATGTCTGATCGCCTACACCACTCTGGCGGACGATGCGAATCCGGTCATAGACCCTCGTATCCATGTCCGCCATAATGTATAACGGCAGAAAACGAGCCAGAACAGTTGCCGCCTCAAAAAATACAGTCCGGAACCCTCGTACGATCCGTAGCGCCATCCTTAGATGTAGACTGGGTACGATCCAAATCAAATTTTCGCACTAATATATCTCTTACCCCTTTGGGGTACAAACGATTTAAAAAGCGGTACAATCCTGTAGATACCGGGTACAATCCCGGTACATCCGGAACAATCCCGGTACATCCGGAACAAACCGGGTACAAACAATTGGAAGTCTTAAAAATAAATTATTGAGTACACAGTGTTTTGACCAAATTTTCACCCTATATCTCTCTTACCCCCTGGAGGTACTTACAAGCGATTTAAAAATCGGTACAATCCGGTACAAATCGGTTACAAAAGAATGGATTGGGAATGGAAAAATTATTGATGAATACTTAGTTGCCAGGTTGCCACATAGGTTAGTAAGGATTCTTTGCTATTTAGCTACCTGCGGGTGCAATGTTTGGCAAGCAGGTAGTCCGACCCTAAAGCTGTGAAGTTTAATCATACCTGCTTGAACTTGAAATGTGAACAAAGGCCCGGTATGCGAATAATTTGTCTATACATATTAACATCTCTGGTCGGCTCTCACGTTCACCTTGAGCCATTGAAACGGGTTCCTGCAGTCGTCCATGCCTACCGACCGCTGCTGACGTCCCCGTACCTATATTCATAGCGAGGGAGAGGGAGCAACACGATGATACTTTTATTGAAATTTCAAAATAACGCAGCAGTGGGGTTTCAACTACGTCATCCATTTGGATCACCCGTTTAATTTGTACTCGTATTACTATTGTAAACAGCAGGTAGATGTTTATTGAATAAATAAACGAAGGACTTTATTTTCCTGTCTGATTTACCTTACAGACGTATATTAGCAGTGCAGACCTAAAAGGTCATATTCACACAACGTCATCGTGACGCGTATTATCATATGCTCAGATATACGCAAAGGGTGCCAAGGTCCAGTTCCCGAAACGTGAAATTCGCAAGATGCGTGAACGCATACCTAGAATATGAATATATCTTTCCGCTTAGCAGTTCAGCCGCGATCCTCTATTATAATTTTTATTTAAAAAATGGGTGCCTGCCTGCATAAGTATATGGAAACTTCGTACAAAACTATAAAAAAATATATTTGTTTTGTACTCTCCTCAATATGCTCTAGACTAGTAGTTCTACTATATGGCAGAGTATGTAATTTATTTCTCTACACTCTACAGGAACCCCTGATTCTCTTAGCGCAGTCTTAGTGGGGTTGAAATGTACTTAGTCAATTCCAATCAGAGATACTAAAGTTAGTATAAAACTCTTGAATTCAGACACAAGAATTGTGGCTTTTCTTAATCATGGACTGAGGCATAGCATTCATTGCTACAAGGTCAACAGACACCATATTATTGATATGCTGCAGGAACAGTGTTGGGGACAGCACAGAAACTTGGCCACTAGGATTTATTTTCATGCTATTGTAGCAACTACCATCAAGCAATGGCGGCTTTCGTGCATCTGCTAAAATAAATCCATTCAACCAAGCATTTACACTTCGGAGAGCTTATATGCAAGTTACTTCATCATTATGTCTCATCAATGGTAGTCATCATCTTATGTTGCTGAGCTGATGACAGGAGATACAACTCCTTAACAACTGATTGTTAGGGGATAATTCTTTAAATATTATAGGACCATTTGTTGTATTCTTTGATATGATGATGGAAGGTACAACACAAGGTCAGTGATAAAACATAAGAAACTAAAAAATTAAAAATAAAAAACTTTCAACAAAAAATAGACCACCTTGAAAGGCCAAAAAAGCATAAAAAAAACTATGTAGAAACTCTAGGAACTCTACAACTGTCAGTTTTGAAGTCAGCAGAAAAAATCTGCAGTACCATGATATTTCCCATGGAACATGAACTACACTTTCCCTGATTTCATAACAGTCTAGATTAGAGTTAAATAGGTACCTAGTTATTTTATGCTTTTTAGTGCCTTTGAAGGCGGTTCTATTTTCTGTTGAGTTTTTTTGTGACAAGCGCATTGTCTGGTTATAACCATTGTGTGAGGCACAGGTAGCTCCTGGTACACATACACCCTTAACAGTGAACATGCTTCACTTTGTTGATAGCACCTACTATGGAAACAAGATAACTGGTATGTGGTACCATACTGCAAGTAGGTGAATACCTACTACTTTTTAAAACACCTTTTTACATTTTTAGTAAATTTCTTACCATGGGTTGCATGGGGTTTACAGTATTTTCATAGAAAAAGTTAATTAGTCTGTGGCTAATCTACCAACAGAATAAAGAAGAATACCTAATATTTAGTGGAAACTTTAGGGAACATAGTTTCTTCTAACTTTAATTGTAATGTAATTAGAAAAGGATATAAAACATAAAACAATGGATTCACTCTTGTTCAGTAAACAATAATAATTAATTACAATATAGGCATCTCATTGTATGTAGAAGGCATTACCCACTTAATTAATATTTCTGATTTAAATGTGGAGTAAATTATATGACTTACCTACACCTACGTCTACCAAACAACGAAATATTCTGGTTTTAATCCTACGATCTGCCGCGACGACGTAAGACAGCCGTGACAGTGACACCCTACCAATAATCTTCACGGCTACAAGACCAAGCCGAGGTGACCCTCTATACAATGTGTGTGAGTTCTCTAAATAAGGGAAGGAATAGATGCCTACTATTTATTAACTATTGTTATTACATAAGCGAATAAGTACATAAGGTATTCATCTGTACCAGCAGCCAGTTCCTTAAAATTTAACGCCATGCGCCATAACATTCTACTCCGCTTTGTGTATTAAGTACTATATATACCAGTTAGTTATGTTATGTACGTAGGTAAGTATAGTATAATCTTTGTCATATCCATAAATGCAAAACGAAAATGGATTTCGAAGATAGTAAAGTATGAGAAATAGTACATAACGTGGATACTCACAGGATAGTACATCCCCTGCGGCGGCAAAAAAAAGGCCCCTGATCCCCACAGCTTGCCGTTTGTATTTACTTTTTGCAGCACAAAAACACTCCACGCACGCCCTTCGCTCGGGCGTAATCTTTCACAACACAAACTTATAAATTCGAGATAATCATGAGTATTTAATGGTAATTACAATGAATAATACTAAAAATAACCAGGGTTGTTACTTTTTAGGTTATGTGGGTATGGCGCGGAGGAACGCGCTCTGTCTGGCACTGAAAGCAGTTAGTGTCGATGTGCAACAACGGACGGACTGTACGAGACAGAGACAACGAGCACGCGTGGCTTGGATACTAAAAAGTCGCCTGTGCGAAACACGGTGTGTAAGAGTGAGATAGAATGAGCTTCCCAGCCTGCCGGCTGTGCTGCCGGTAAAACTCGGGTAATAAAAGAGCTCAAACAATATATTCATCTCGGTTACACATAATTACAAACGATTTTCAACTTTCCGGTCATCATTCATCATGGTAGGCTGGTAGGTAGGTAGGGATAAACTGGCACTAGTCTAGCTAGATATAGCTTGGGACAAATAAGTTTATTTATTACTCGTTTTATTGATGGATTTCTTAGAATTAGGTACGTACAAATAAAAGTACTAAAGCCCTACCTAAGTGTAAACTAAATATTTTATACCTATACATAACACCACGGTTGAAACCTAAAAAATAAATTAAATAGCCTACCTAAGTATTATCTTTAATTTTATCTTCTTTTGGTTTATCTAAATGTAACCTAATGTAGGTACTATCGACAAAGTTGAAGCATGATCACCTTAAGGGTGTATTTTGCGTGCAGTGACCAGCAGCTACCTGTGTCTCACACAATATAACCAGACAATGCGCTTGTCATAAAATAGTAGATTGTCATTGTCAGTAAATAGTCTAAACAAAAGATTTTACAAGAGACCGTTTTATTGTCAACAATGGACAGCGCAAACTATGATTACTGGCTGCAAGCGAAAAGGTCTCAAAACTGATCATGCTTCAACTTTGTTGATGGTACCTATAGTAGGTAAAGCAAAGCAAGCAAAGTCTGCTTGAATGGAGTGAAAGAGAAGCAGCATGGTAGTTTGTCCTCCCTTTGTTGTCCTTGTCGGTTTGCCGAGAACGGTTCGGATCAATGAATCGTTCCCGGGCCCCCCTCGGTCTCGGCGTCGTCATCCCAACATTGTCTCCCTCTGCCTCTCATCTCAACATTCTCAACGCATTTTTAATTTTGCACGCACTCACTCAGCCAAAGATTTGATTATGATTATTTCATGGTGCATTTTTTTTGCAAATGCCCACTTTAAAAGCCGAGGTCTCGTAGAGGTAAAAATATTGTTTCTTCTAAAAGGACTGCGTGTCTATTAGAGTTTAGTATTTAGGTATTAATTAGGTAATATCTAACCACCTACATACGAATAATTAACACTAATCTACTATAGCAGGTATCTACCATTATTAATACTTTTTAAATCTACCATTATTGTTTATTTGTCACGACATTTAAGTAATTTATCACTGTATAAAAAACCAATTTTTGTTTGTAGCCAAGTCATCTAAATCTACGGCTCCTACGGCTTAGTTCTAATGCCGGCCATAGACGTTCATGGAATTTGATCAAACCTCAGATTACAAAACAATAGGTTTGTAATCTGAGGATCAGGCTAGGTCATGCCAATTTGATAAAACTGTATTTTTTTAATCAAATTGGCATTAACGTCTGTGGGAAAATTTTATAAAATATGTGTTGTCAAATGGCACGAAGAAATACAAAAAGGCAGGCATACGCAATATGAAACGATTTTTAATAACTCAATCCCTAAGGGTTTAAAAGTATAGGATGTATAATAGGTAGATCTTGACTTGTCAATAGGGTTCCGTATCCACTGGGTACAAACGGATTCCTATTGCATGCTATTGCTGTCACTCACGTGTCCGTCTGTTGTTGTCACACAATTTTATAACAAGATGTTTGGAGCTACAGTTTCCAAATTTTCACAATAATATAAGCTTGTTGACCCAAAGTCATACAAATTGTCAAAAAGTATTTTAAAATGTTTTAAGGGCGGTTCCTCTAAAGCTAAAGGGAGGCACGAAAATTTTGAGCTCATTGAGTAGATAGGTAATACTGTACTTTTTGTTTTAAAAATGTTGGAAAACAAAGGAATAAGAAGCCACAAAATTTTTATCCGAAGAATTTTTAAACTTCCCATTGACCTATTGACTTCGGTTTTTATATATGTAGGTATGTGTTAATTTTTTCTATTACAACCAATTTATACATTTGTTACGCAACCCTAAATGTGCGAAGTCCGACATGCACTTGGCCGGTTTTATTACTACTACCTACCCAAGGCAAGGGAAACGTTGAAATGACGTTTTATATTCATCTGCTTCCGTTACAAATAGACCTTTTTTTTATATCGCAGCATCGCAGCTGTTCGAACGAACCCCTTAAAATATTGTGGGAACAGGGCGTTTGTTCTCGCTTCATCCAAGCCAGAGCTGCAAATTGTACGATATAATTGAAACTAGCACTTGATGTCTACCTATTCCCTAAACTTGTGTGGAATGATAACTGAAAAATTACCCCATTTATATGTGTATTTGGCTCAGACAGCCGAATGCGAAATTTATAAAAATAATCATTTTCTAACTTCGAAAAAGGGAATAATGTGGAAAGATACCTAGAAGCTTCTTCTTGCTTGCTTATCTATCCTCTAGCTTACCATAATTTGGACAAATCACTGAAGAAGATAAGTTATTTAAATAGCATTATACGATTTTACGTATATAATCGTTATCATCAAAGAATAAATAATATACTACGTACTAGTTATCATAATCCATTAAATTATGTACGTACCTACTGTTTAGGTGAATAATGTATAATAATTATTATAATCAACTGATTTGGTGGACTGCTAGCGCCATCTATTGCGACGTTTGTAAATAAGAGCGACAAGGCTACGAATGCTACGAACAAACTGTGCTACGAAATGGAAAGCTACACTCACACCAGCCAGCAGTGGTTGGTTAGCGGCCACTAACCTAATTTCTTAGTTTTCCCATAGTTAATTCGCTAGATGTCAGTTTGGACGATTGCGGCCGTGGGTCGTAGAACATTGGACTAACTAACTAGGCTGAGGGTACGTATGTAGGTACTCTACTACCTATCTAACTATTGGAGATTTCTTAAATACTTATGCAATCAATTTTAAACAAACAGTTAAGTTATACTACAGCTTGGCAAAAAAGAGTAGAAAATAATGGACTGTGCTGCTCGTATGGCAACCCGCTGCAACCGAATAGCGCACCAACCTAATCTTGATACATAGCTGTTTTTTTTTTCAATTAGACAAATTGATTCCCACTTTGTTACTTTTTCAAATCAATTAGTATTGTTAAATTGAACAAGGAGTTCTTAATTTTTTTTTTTAGGATGTAAAAAATACCATATTGTATAATATTATTCTTTTTTATTCCAACAAATCAAAAAAAAAAAAAAAACACACTTTTTACGTTTATTAATCAGCGTTTGATAGTATAAATAAAAAATCTACGAAGTCGTGAACTTTATTTATTAGAAACGTCATTATTTTGGGCTCAATGGGAATGTTGCCAACAGACAAAAAATTAGTTCCGTTTCTAGACTTTTTTGCCAAGCTGTACTTACTTGTAGTACGTAACTGAATAGCTTCAAAAGAGGCAGCTTGTAAAAAGAATCATAAGAATTATGACTAGGTATTATGAAGGAATATGTAAACCACAATCTCAGGACATCCTAATTGAACCTTTTGCGTTTTTAATCACTATCCCTTATTTTGTACCCTTAGGAACCTGTGTGGATAATTTTAAGTGAGGCACGTTCATAAGTGCCTTAAAAGGACCTAAATTAAATAAATGCGTTTTGAATTCGATCTTTCAATCTGAAATTAAACAAGCAAAATCCTTTATATTTAATATAGATAGGTTACAGTAAATAATTTTAATTTATGTAAGTAGGTACCTACCTACTTAAATTAAAATTATTTACTGTTAGTACTAAAGTTGAAAAAAGCTCCTAGTACCTACCTAATATAAACGCAACGCGCAACTACTCAAAGTATATTTTATGGAAATGGAAGTAATGTATTGTAACATATACCCCTAAGATAATATTCTATGTTATTTAGGCAAGTAAGTACCTACCTACAATAAGACGTAGGTAATTACCGTTAAAAGGAAACAGTCGCGTTTTCAATGGAAATGTTTCACTTTAACCTTTAAGGAACAGCAAACCGCTTTGCAAGGCTATTAAAATCTGTGTGTTAAGGGGGAACGTTCGGTTGGAGCGCGAAATTCAAATTTTATGATTTGTTTTGTTAATAATCAGTAAATATACTACCAGTCTTCTCGCAAATAACATGTTGATAACTTACGACCTATAACTGAGCTGCAATTTGCAAAAACGTGATAAAATTTGAATTTCGCGCTCCAACCGAAGGTATACCCTTAAGTAAAGTAGGTATCCCTATGAAGTACATACTACGGCATGGTAGGAAGGAACACAAAAAACGGCGAATTTTTATTTAACTACGAACGATACGAATCCTATCCTGCTAATATTCATACTAAATCCTATACTAATATTATAAATGCGAAAGTTTGAGTGTGTGCGTATGTGTGTTTGTTACCACTTAGCTCCGTAACGGCTGAATAGATTAGGTATAATGTCGGTTTACTGCAGTGATATATCCAAAACTTTGTAATAAGCAAGTAATTATTTTTAGTTGTATTGTTTACCAAAACGACAAAACACCATTAGGTACATTGCTGAAGTTAATGACTTCTTGCCATTGCGCCTTTAATTCGGTATTAATAAAGTATGTTTTTAAATAGACCAGGATAAGTACTTTTTGAATATAAATAATGTCCGAATCAATAACGTCCAAAATTTGAATAGTTAGAAATAAGAGAGTTTTTCCAATTTATAGAGCTCGTCAAGACGAGTTCAAGACGGTTATAAACTGTATACTTGATGATTTTTTCCCATTAATGAGTTCTTGCAGTAAACCGACGAACTAATCTTGATAGATCATATTATACCGTGAAATAAAATATAGGATACTTTTATCCCCGGAAAGCATAAGATCTCTCGGAAAGCTTTATTTTGAAACAAGCTTTCGACCCGCGGTTTCAGCCACGATCCCCTATTTTATCCCCTTACGGGTTGAATTTTAGTGGATACGTCATGATATCTATCTGTATACTAACTTTCAGCCTGATCCGTCCAGTGGTTTGAACTGTGCGTTGATATATCAGTCAGTCAATCAGTCACGCTTTCCTTTTATATATTTAGTATAATGTACCTATTGTGCTCAATTGAATCTTTTCAATGATCTTTCTGCCCTATGAAAAAAAACCTTTCATGAAATACGTTTTCCCCCTGCAGCTTTATTGTCTTACGAACGTGGTAGTAAATGTTTAACGTTTTAGGTTCCTAGGAAATAAGTTGAGTTTGATTGAAGAGCTAAAATAAAATTATAAATTTAGTTAAGTTTATATAATAAGTACCTATAATGTACCTAATTCACTGAATGACTAGTAAGCAGGAAATAACAAAAACAAAATAAATAATAAACGAACAGGAACAAAATATGGGAATAGTTTTTTTTTTTTTTTTTTGAAAGGTCTAAAGTTGGTAGCCTCTGATGACTGCTCCAACCTTACCGGATAATCGTGTGATTTAGGAGTAGACCTTTCTGCTACTATTTTAAATAGAGTAAGATGACTTCCGACCTCAGGTTGAAAAATAAGGTTGGTATTTCAATATCTTAGTAGGTATTTGGTATTTTATAGATAGAATACTAAACAACTTGTACCAGAAATGCGTCAGTGGTCATATATTGTTAAATTATAATTAATAATTAATTAAATAATTGATTGATTACTTAAATCATTAATTGATTAATATTAATCAATATTAATTAAAGTAAGCTGACTTCGGACCTCAGATTGAAAAGTATTGATTGTTGGTATTTCAATATCTTAATATTATTTTATAGATAGAACTACCTATACAACGTGTACCAGAAATGCGTCAGTTCGCGAAGAATCTTAAGAATATTTAGCATTTGTGTATAGGGCTTATCTATACTATAGCTGCAGTGATTATAGGCTATATAACAGATAGAAAATCATCCATAAACATGGCAGATACCTACAACTAATAAAATCTAGAATAAACTCAAAAACTGTACAATGTTCAACTTTCCGATGGAAAGAAATACTCATTGTGACTAGGTCAGATACTTACTCCATTCCAATAAAGTAAGTACAAGTACCTATCTACTTTCAGACAGATCATTATCTCTTGGATAGCCATTAGCGTAGAGTGAGGTTAAAAGGTATCTACTCGATACTCTGAACAAACGATTAATAAAATCACTTACCTATTAAACAAAATATAATTACTTAATTCTGTTATTGGCGAATGAACAGAATCAATAACAAAGGATCCTGCAATTGATCAATTTATAAAGTGATCTTAGTGTATCTTCGGTTCATAATTTAAAAGTTTTATCTACTCTCATATCGTAAAGTTCTAATTATGAAATCAAAAACAGTACTTTAATGACCCACTTTATGCACAACCGAATTTGAAATTAAAAAATTACGGACTAAACAATTAGGAATCAATCAGTATCAACTCAGTTTTAGATGCAAATTTACTTTGTCTGTGGTCGCGTATGCAGTAGAGATCTCAACTTAGGAGTTTTTCTCCACACGGATTTGGGCGCCATGATGATTAATGTTTGTTTATTTTATTGATTTTTTTGCATACATATTTTATTTTGGCCAAAAATTATAGAAAAATAGCAGTGATACTAAGGTGAAATAAACTTGGATCTGAAATTGTGGAGGCGGCAATGGAAATGACGAATAATCGATACATAAGTCATGAAAACCTATGACAAAATATTATCGATTTTTTACCTTTAAATTACATTATTAGATGAGTTTAGATAAAGTACTGTATGATACTGCACATAATTAGGTATTAAAAACTCGTGTGATACTATTAAGAAACTCACACTCGTGTTTTAATAACCCCTATTATGCAACAGTATCATAAACTACTATTATATTCGTACGGGTTTTATTATCTGTTTTATGTAAGTAACCATTACAGGGTAAAGTTTACACGATTTCTCTATTTGATATTATATCTGTTTATTTTGTTTTGACCATTGATAAGTAGCTTGTGTTTTTACAATTTCATGAGGTAAATGAAGATGTAGTTGAAAGTGGTAAGTGCACAAAATCTAGAAGGCAACTGAGTTTCAAGTGCAGGACCTGATTTTGTTTTATTCGATGCTTTTTTCCAGCAAAGTTTTACTGACATAATGTCGAACGAGGCGATTATTCAATCGCTAGATAAACCTCGGATAAGTTGTTCTTCTTCTAATTTCTAATTAACACAGATACCGCTATCAGATTAAAAAATAAGCCTTAAAATATTTTGCTATTGGGTAGGTAAGGTATGAAATAAGGTGCCTAAATATAAATACGTACATACAAGCCTACGCGTTCCATTTTTAAATTAAAAGTTTTGTGTAATTGAATCAAAAGTTTAATAACAACTGGAAAAGCTTTAAAACTGTTTGTTATCTAATTATAAGTATTATTATACGTTCACAAGTAAAATATCACCAGTTTTCTACTTAAATTGTGTGAATGACCAAATGACTCCTTCATAAAATTAATAAAAAAAATTACTCACCCAAATACTCGTATTAATCCAATCCCAATCTTCATACCACTCTAATAATAAAATGTACCGATCATTCATTGTTAACAAATAATTCACATAACACACACAAGAATAACAAGTACCTATGGGTACATATATAATTAATTTTAGTAAAGGTGTTTATGTAACTTGAAAAGGTTTTTGATAATTCTAATTTTGAAAATTCAAGTGTTAGCGTGTTAGTCAATATGTCTTACCATTAATTATAAAAAATATTAATATTTTATTGAATAATTTATTGCTAATACTTTTGGATCATATTAATCATATTGAAATGTTTTAGTGACGGTATTTGTACCTAATTTATATTTATTTTAACATCATTGTAAGATCTAGGTCGGGAAGTTATTCTGCGATAATTACTTACCTATTGATAACCAATGGTATGAAACACATCTCCATTTCGGCAATAATTTTCCTTACATCTATATTTTCCATGCAAGATAAGTAAGTATGTGTATATTAAATAATATTTTTGCCACTAAAATTTAATAATAAATACTAAGATACTCGTATCTAAATACAAATCGATACAAAACTAGTTGCCATTATATTCACTTCCGTTATCTTTCCCTTTATTTTGCTATATAGTATAGTTTATATATATATATATATATGATATTTTTCTATTTTTCCTCATTTATCTCTAATAATTAACTCGTTAGTTGTTATTATGGTAAATTCATTTATTATTCACTAACTTTAAGTGCGAAACTCATAAAATTCGTTATCATAAATTATTTCCAATAATTTACTATTTTTACACGTTACTATTTTTTACAGAATTTTCGAGTGTTCACAAATTACATTTGTCTGTCCCCTGCTGTAAATACATAACATAGCACCAATTCCAAGGATTGGTGACTCCCTCACAGCGATTTACTCTTGCTCGGCATCACTATGTTTGTAGTATTTGTGGTGAAGCTATGTCCCAATTCCGACCACTAATAGTCGGTTGTGGGATCCTCGTGTGTAAAATACAAACAAGACTTTAGTTCTCATCAAAGCATCGTCCGAGATTGATATTTGATGATACTGTGGATTCTATAATCGAAATCGCTTGCTACCTAATTAATGTACTCGTATAACAATTATACTTGTAAATATTAGAAATCATGTACTTAGCGACAAACCTCTAAAATCTAAAATATTCAATAAATAAATGTATTCTAAGGTAAATATTCTGTTTACCCCAGAATATACCTAATTCAAAAAAAAACGTTTAATACGGAAATTCAAAATTGGAAAGGAAAGAAATAGGTAAGCGAAAATCAATTGGGTCGTTATTAAGTACCCCGAGCCACTCATTTAAAAAAATGATTTGGTAAATAACGTGTGACACAACGTGTATACCAAGATTTTTCTATGAAGATCTACCAACTAATTTGATTTGAATTGTCGTATAAGTCGCAAAAAGGAGGAGGTTAACCATTCGTCGGAATCTTTTTTTTTCATGTATGCTCCCTGATGACTTGATGCCTAGACCGTTTTGGACAATTCTTTTTTTGTTTGATAGGGTATATACTTCACAGGTGGTCCCATGGCCATCAGGTCAGGATCTGATGATGGGATCCTGGAGAAATCGGGAGAACTCTTCAAATCATATTTGCGTATGGTAGTCATCACCTCATGTTGCCGAGCTGACTTCAAAACAGTCAGATTAGAGTTCCTACATACTTTTTTATGTTTTTGGTGCCTTAAAAGGCGGTTCTATGTTTTGTTAAAAGTTTTCATGTAAGTTAAGCATTTTGGTGGATATTTTTTCAAATTGTTTTTTTATGATTTTATTACATTTGTTGTCAGGGCCATCTACCTAGTTCTCTCATTTTTGTTTAAAAACTAATAGGTTGCTTTTTGTTTTTACTAAATGTCAAATTAAATAATGTACCTATTTTGTAGGTGCCATAGACAAATATAAGGGTTGTACCTACATATCTTTGTTAAATTGTTTTTCATTTGTTTCAAAATTGTCTACTTAGCCAAAAAATCAAAGGAAGACAAATAAGCCCCTTATCAATTTACGTAGGTACATACATTTCAAAAAGAATTGATCAGTTTAACGACATCTTATTATGTTACACGTTTTCTGCCAATTGCTTGCGCAAGAAACGAAATTCACAATCTCGTAAAAAAGGATGCCTTTGCTGTAATGGGCTGTAAAATTATCACATATGGTACATGTCTGTTACAAATAAAGGGCCCCTTAGGGCTATAGTTATTAGGCCCTACTGCCCTTTATTTGTAGGTACTATGGCTTCTCGGAATAATATTTTACCGACATGAAATCTAGTTAGGTACAATAGTTGCATGTAGTCCGCTACTGCACTATACATTTAGGTATGTGTGTGTATTTCCATGTGAGAATTATCAACACCAGGTATTTCGGTTTTGCAACTCATGAAATAGGAGCAAAAGTAGTTTGCGTTATGTAAACGCTTTAGATTGTAGGATTTGTAGGGCATTTTGCGCTATGCAATGCTATAAGTAGTTAAACCATTGACCAATCGGACCTGCTCTTTATAATCATTAAATATCAGTAGAAATAGCTACATTATTAGAAGTACATCGATGAGATGAAAGGAAGATGACATGATCAAATCAATTTTTAACAAAAATAGTAAAACCTCCTTCAAAGACAATAAAACGGGACCACCTTGGAGCTATAAGTACCAACTGAATCCAACGAACAACAATTATGTATTAAAAACGGATCATAAACAAAAAAGTTATACTTTAATAAATATAAAAAACATACCACCGAATTGAGAACCTTTTTTTACTCGGTTAAAAAAAGAGATTCGAGTATTAGTTGAGTAAACCCAGATTATCTACGAGAAAGTATATAAGCCCCATGTAAGCAAACACCTATAATGAATTCAGTAGTTCGTATCGCTTTGGTAAACTCTCTCTAGAAGTTACTTTAGGTAAGAGTAAGATGTAGAATTGAACAAATACTTTCATAAGTTTTCAAATTCACTAGAGATTCTCATAAAAAAACTCTTGGCTTAGGATAAAAATGTTAAAGTTAATTGGAAAATGTTATATAACTTTTAGTACCTTACCATGAAATGTTTCATTTCTTCAAAGGAAATTAAGAAAGTTTTGCTTGCGATATGTGGCTGTTAGTTGAAATTCCAGCTTTTACTTATTGTACTTAAAATATGAATCTTTGCATAACTTTACACCCCGTTATTTATTAGGAATTTGGTAGGTACTTTATTTAATTTCATAGTTAGTACCTACATAAAGAGAGCATTTTTATATCACAGTTTTATATTATGGTCTGTGTATGTTTTGTACCACGTGGTAAAAGTTTTCAAAAATAAATACTCTCACTTATACCTTTTCTCAAAATACTATCTAAGTAGGTATATAATTATGTAGGTATAAAACTTATATAGGCCTCGGGGTGCCGGCGGGCGGGAAGCTTTTTCCGCCAACGCATTAGAGTTAGCTAATTTATTTATTTAATTTTAATATTATTATTTTATTTAGCTGGCCATCCAAAGAGGATACGCCGCCAACTGCCTTCTGGGAACCTTGCCGTTGATCGGCAGCGGCCGCATCGAGGTTTTTTTTATATGTACTTTGTAAATTTTTTGTATATAAATTGATGTGCGCTATAAAAAAATGTACTAGAAAAATGTGCTAAAATATTACCAGTTTTTCTAATCAAAAGAATTAAATACCTACATTCACTTTGTTTACTTCGTGGTAAAAGGGTATGCCAGCTCAATCCATTTGTTTTATGTTTATTTCGCAATGTTCTAGCTGACCGAATTTCACTTATGTTATTTTTTGCCAAAATTTCCTCCGAACTTCCGAATGTTTTCAACATAAATAAATTGGCTGTTATCTTTTTTAGAAAATTTGTAGAATAACATGTCTACCTACAAAGTTTTTTATTATTTCACTTGATATTTTTTTTTATCATAACCTAAATATCGCTTTTCTGATTAAATTTTAAGGTTTTGTAAATCGTTTGTATGTAGATGTAGATTAGATATAAATTTCGAACAAAAGCATGCCTGTGACTTGGAAACACATCAGATACAGTATAACACAACTGAGATGTCGCATCGGCAAAATCTCCTATTTCCGATCACTTCCGATTTACTCAGCTAATAAAAATCATTCATTATCGCGCTGAATTTTGAATGATGATGAGAATGAATGACGCTATTGGCATAATATATTCCCGCGTTAGTTCGACTCAAGTCAGCATTGGGAATGCACGTGAGTAATTTATTCCCTACACTTCAGGACAATTTAATGGCACAGCTATTTATTTTATTTTCACTATGACTTCGTTAAAACGTGGAAAGCCGTATAATAGTCAAAGTCATGAAATTATTTTTAATGTTTATCAATTTATGAGTCAAGAGGCCACGGAGTGTAAAAATATAATTTTTGGGAAAGATCACTTTCAAAGCCTTCAAGAACGAACTGCGAAAGCAACTTCTTTACTGGCCTAAATTTAAATGAGTCATCATCATCAGACAGCGACGAATCGTTTAACGACAAGAGGCGCTGTTGAGACTGGGGAATTGGGGATATAAGTATGGATGTCGAAGGCGTTAATTTTGATTTGTGACATTCATCATTCTAGCCGTGTACCCTCCATATTGAATGTATCAAAAGAAATATATAAATAACACACATATTAAAAAAATCTGAAAGCTTATATGCAAGAAGCTTATATTGAAGTCGTAAGTATGTACCAGTGACGTCCCTGTTTGTGATATTAGCGTCTCGTCACACCGTCACACGTCGTCGCCCCGGCCCGACTACAAAGTTGTAATAAGCTTTGACTTTCCGCTGAGAACACTTTCCAAGCTATTTTGTGCCATCTTGCACTTTGAATGCAAGGCCTACCTATCTGGCCATTCAACTTGTCTTGACTTGACCTATTCGAATGGCAAAAGCCATACCCATTTTTTTTGGCCCAAAGGGGGTCAAATACCCATTTTTTGGCCTATTAGCCATAGTAGGTACCTACCTATCTAGATATGTTTAAGTCATGTTCAAGTTTAATGAAATCCAAATAACTCTTCAATTGTTAAAGTTACCTACCTACCTACATACCAAAATTTAAAAACACCTTGCTTCCATTTAATATTAGCATATAAATTAAAAATTTGTGCTGTTTGAAGACAATCATGTTTTAATTAAAATCAAACAATTCAGGTGAAATTGTACCTATTTTTGTTTTCTGAAATAATATGCGAGACTTTTCAGATCATGAATAACAAATATACTTACTCTACAATATTATTTGTTAATCTATGTTACACATAAATCTGTTTTTTTAAGTAGAAGTTCGCATAGAATAATAAAATAACTTAAAAAAACCCGACTGCGGTACGACAAAACTTCAAAATTAATTTATCATACACTGAAAAGCAAGAAACACTAATCTAGACATTTATAAAAAAAAATGTAAACATCTACTTAGATCACTTACTTGTTAGTTTTTTTAATAACTTTTTTATTTTCAGCTTTTTAGTTTTTATTGTGATGCAGCTAGTGCAAGGCTTCGCAGGCGATTTACCTTTTAAGAGTCGCGATCATTTGGTTTATTTAAAAGTTTTCTTGGATATGAGCGTGCACAAATGGCTAAGCCTTCAAATTACTCATATTAAAAACTTATAAAATTAAACTATACAGGGTTATTTGGAAATAACCTGCAGTTGAACGGAAGTATGTACTTACAAATATATCAATACGGACAACTTTTACTATGGAACCAATAAGTTTTCATACAAACCTCTAACACCGTCGATCAAAATTGCATTTGTTTTAGAAAATAATGTTTGCTTGAATAATCTTTATTGTCAGGTATTGCAATCAAGTGAAAAATATTATGGGTTATCACAAGCCTCCCACCGAGTTATAGACCGTTTGATAGTCCGCAATCGGCCAATGCCGAATCACGGCCGAACCATGCGATTACAGAAGCCCGGAAATTACAACCATGACACTGCACGACACCGGGACTTGGGTCTCCACTCCACCCGGCCCTATCCGGCCGTATTTATGCAAAGTTTTTCGTGTACGAGTTAAACATATTATATTTATTTGTTTATGGATTGAAGTAGGTGACAATATAACTTAAAATTATTCTCTTATTATATTACATATTTTATCTTCTAAATATATAAAAAGAAAAAAGGTAAGTAATTAAAAAACCCGACTGCGGTACGACAAAACTGCGGTGCACTCGAGACCCATTACAAAATAAAATTGGAACTGGGTGGAAGAAGGTGATAGTGAATAAAGCAAATAATACCTATAAATACTACATTACTTAAAAAAATTCAGGAAGTAGTTTCTGAGTACCTAATGAAACCAATAGGTTTCATACACGTGCCTACTCAATTCGTTTCTTTGGGGAATACCTACCTGACATGAATATAAATTATACCCGCGCCGCGTCGTCGTATGACCTCAGTGTAGTGTAGTATGTTATGTTCATGTCCCCAGATACCTACAGTTTCTCATCCGTAAAGATTTGCACGTCAGGTTCAGGACCTCATGATCGTAAAACAAGCCTATTTTTTCGAATAACAAATAAAAATAAGGAGCCACGTAGCTGTGTAATATTTTGTTTGTCCCTATCATGTCCTGGGGAGATCGTAACACAAATCAGTATCATTTATAAAAAAAATATACACCTATTTTATCGATATCCATATAATCTAATAATAACTATGTATGTCTGTTTGTTACCTTTTCACGCCTAAACCACTAACGATTGCGATGTAGGTAATAGGAAGAAATGCAGATGGACAAAAGCTACGTTAATTTTCCTAGGAACACAGCTAGTTTCAAATAAAAAAAAAACTTTATTTACGAATATTTCTAAGTAGAAATCGTAGAAAATTGATGTAATGAACATTACTATTAGAATTTATTTTATACTGCAGCGTATATTAGGACGTAATTCGAAATCGGTCAAGGGTTATTAATGAGAAGCGGAAACTTCAGTGGGGTGAATCGTTTAGATCTGCGATAAGCAAATTACGTCATCACGTGATAGCCCTTTCAGAAGGTCACGTAGTTTTTACTTATCGAACAAACCTGTATTAGCAAATACATTGAAGATGAATGAAAGTAGGTATCGTGATTGTAGGTAAATCGGACGCCGAAACGTTAACGGTTATTCTACTATAATGAGCAGCTACTACACGAGCTTTCGGTGAAAGAAACTATGGCAAAGTGGTAAGAACAGAGACCCTCTATCTAACCGCCATGCGCCGTGTTGGTTAACAATCCTCATCATGAAATGTAAAGCTGCAAGGAACACCTATCAGTGTTTTATAGTAACTGCACATAGGCGCCATTTTCGTCCTAGGCTTTGTTTGTGTCCTTTTTGCTGTATACCTATACTAGCTGACCCGGCAGACGTTGTCCCGCCCTGAGAACAAATAAAAACTGGGACCTAACTACCTATACCTACTAACAACCTATTTACCTAACTATTTTCCACGTAACTTTTTTTTTCTGTACTAATTTTGCGGAGAGTCTCACACAAATTTCCATCCCCTATTAGGGGCTGGCGGATGATTTCCAAAAAAAAATAAGGCATGTATTTTTCGTTGGTAACAAAGAGTCTGTGTACCTTGAAAACTGCGAAAAGTCCCATATAAAATTTCACCCCCTCTTTTAAGGGGTTGGAGGCTGATTTCTAAAAAATAATATATTTTTCATAGCATAAAATTGTATTCTTTCATCAAATATATACAGTCCACTTATCGAAGAACTAATTAAGCCCTGTGTTCGACCCTGCGTCCTACATATTAATATAGGAACGTTACTAGATAATACCAGCTTTTCTATTGCAGTTGGTTTGCGTCTGGGCGTCTCCAGAACCGAACCTCATCAATGTCACTGTGGCGGCGGCGTGGATCGTTTGGGTCACCACTGTCTATCCTGCCGTCGTAGTGCAGGGCGTCTTTCACGCCACGCCACTCTAAACGATGTCATTCGTCGGGCCCTTGCCACCGTGAACGTGCCGGCTATTTTAGAGCCGAACGGTATCTCGCGTGACGATGGAAAGAGGCCTGACGGTATGACATTGATTCCTTGGAGTCGTGGGAGGCCGCTGGTATGGGACGCCACATGTGCTGACACCCTTGCACCCTCCCACGTCCAACATTCATCACGGGTGGCGGGCGCTGCCGCAAACGCTGCGGAAAACCTCAAGCGGAGGAAATATACTTCTCTTGGAGATAGTTATATATTTCTTCCGTTTGGGGTCGAAACTATGGGTAGTTGGGGTCAAGATGCTCGCAGTTTGGTTAGGGAGCCGTCCGGACGCCTTATTGACACTACAGGTGACCAAAGAGCTGGCACATACCTCGGGCAGCGCATCAGCCTTGCAATCCAACGAGGTAACGTTGCCAGCTTTTTGGGAACCCTGCCTGCAGGCGGCGATTTAAATGCGGTATATTATTTATAGTTACTCTGTATATAGGTTTGATTTTGTAGTTTAATTTTAATTTAATATTTCATTATAGATAGATTATATTTTGCATGTATTATAAATAACTTTTCTATTTAAAACCTCAAAATAAACCATTGAAGTAGCAACAATGGTTTCTTTTAGACGTTTACGGAACCCTAAAAGGTAGGTGTACCCATGTAAATGTCAAATCGTTTGCTTATCAAGCAGAACGAAACGAGCAACACCCTCAATGACCCTCATTCCATTCAATGCTATGTGTGCTGTGGTTGGAAAATGAAAATAATAATTCCTTATGCCAAACAATTTTCAGGAATATGTTTACGCAACCCCGGATTCACCCGTGATCCCCTATTTAACCCCCTTAGGCCTTGATTTTCGAAAAACCCTTTCGAAAAACACACCGCTTCCAAATGTTATGTCTCTAGGACAAGCTGTGCAATGTGCTGATCAGATTAAGCTGAAAAGTTTGTTTGTTTGAACGCGCTAATCTCTGGAGTTACTGGTCCGATTTAAAAATTCTTTCACTAATAGGAAGCTACATAATTCACGAAGGTTTATAGGCTACTTATTATCCCGGGAACAGGTAGTAATACATATATATATATAGATGAAATACAATCATTTTTCAAGCAAGATCAATCATGTATAAAAAAATCACCGCTCAAATAACTTGAGACGTTAGGAACATTCCTCAAATTATAATGCCATTACTACAAGTAGAATTAATTCTGACCAATTTGTGTTTTACGTATACGGGTATTTCAAAATGATCTGATAGCCATTTGATAAACTTATTGAGATAAAGAAATGAGGAGCGATCGCGTGCTAACCTGAATTGCTTGCGAAAAGAGGGGAAAAACAAAGCTCGGACCGTCGCGTTTTGGTCGAGGCCGATTCTTGCTTAAAATTGGACAGAGCTACATTGAAACAGCAATTAACTCCAATATACATTTTATAAAAATGCTTGTTCTAATGGAATGGTAAATTGGCGACGAAATAAAAAATATTAAGGTGACGAAATAAATAATGCAATATTTTTATTCCATAGTCTCAATTGTATATAATATATATTGAAATAGGCTTAAATATTGATTCGGCTCCCTCCCATAGAAGCAAATTACCAAATAGTAATAACTTAGAATCATCATAAAATCATTGTTCTCATATAACTCAACGCTGAAAAACGATAGGTACTTTCAACATTTACAGAGTTAAAACATATATCAATAAACGAATAAACGAATAAACTGACTGATCTATCAACAAACAGCTCAAATCACTGGACGGATCGGGCTGAAAGGCATTCAGATAGCTATTAGGGCGTAGGCATCCGTAAGTCGGCTAACTTTAGAAATACGTTCACACCTATATTTTGTGTTTGTGATAAATTGATATTAAAAAATTGCAAATTGAGCCGTCACAAAAGTTCATTATTAAATGTTATATAATGCACTATCGGGTCAAGGATAGTATTTAGCCGATATTATAGAATGATTAGCTAAAGTCTAGGCAGGCAAGCGTAATAGTGCATGGCACGCAAGAACTATTTACCTATTTACTATTTACCAAGAAAGAACGGGGCTCTACGGAGGTGTGGCTGCTCGTAGACAGTTTTCGTAGACTTTGCTACGACAGAGTAGGGTTAATTATGCTAATGTTGTAGAATATATTTTATCTACTCTCATATCGTAATGTTCTTATTATGAAATCAAAATCAGTACTTTAATGACCCACTTTAGGCACACCCGTGTATAATGATTCATTATAGTACAGTTGTTGTTCCCAAGATAATGCTATAAAATAACTTTTTTTCTATTAAAGTACACTTTGGACCTATCAATAGTATAATCAATCAATATCAATTCAATTTGACGATGACAATGTCACAAATTTTGTAACTTGAACTTTAGAGGTAAGAATTTTTGGGAGTTGGCAACACGGATTTGATTAAGTATATGATTATTGTGTCTGTTTATTTTATTGTTTTTGCCTACACATATCATTTTGACCAAAAAGTCACAAAAATAGCAATTTTTTTTTTTTTTAAAAGTTCAGTTGGTAGAAAAATACATCGATTTATCTATTTTTTTTAATTACATTATTTATATGAGTTTAGATAAAGTACTGTATGATACTGCACATAATTAGGTATTAAAAACTCGTGTGATACTATTAAGAACCTCGCCTACGGCTCGGTACTTAAACTCACACTCGTATTTAATAACCCCTATTATGCAACAGTATCATAAACTACTATTATCTACTCTCATATCGTAATGTTCTTATTATGAAATCAAAAACAGCCCGTGTATAATGAAATTAAAAATTTATATTATGGTACAGTTTTCTTCCCAAGATAATGCTATAATAGTAGTTTATGATACTGTTGCATAATAGGGGTTATTAAATACGAGTGTGAGTTTAACTACCGAGCCGTAGGCGAGGTTCTTAATAGAATCACACGAGTTTTTAATACCTAATTATGTGCAGTATCATACAGTACTTTATCTAAACTCATATAAGTAATGAAATTTAAAGGTAAAAAATCGATAATATTTTGTCATAGGTTTTCATGACTTACGGGTTTCGATTATTCGTCATTTCCACTGCCGCCTCCACAATTTCAGATCCAAGTTTATTTCACCTTATAAAATAAATCTTCGAGGCGGCGGCTGCTGTGATCAAAGCAAAGGTCCCAGCAGACTGGCAGCATTTTCTCTTTGGATGGTCCCCCGAGGCCACGATAGGTTTGGATTTTTAAAATGTAGATTGTATTTGTATTGTTGTAAATAATTGTAAATAAAGTTAGTTGACCACATATTACTTGTATAAATAACATAATATTGTAGGTAGATTGTATGTACTTTGAATATTTGTTACAAGCCGCGTGGTCAGAGCAGCTATGCTATTCTAAAAATCATCTCCATTCTTCAGTTTCCACGTGTTTGTTTATTAACACAAAACGAGCAGCGTATTCACGCCTAAATTTTTAAAAGCTAGAGGTACCGTACGACGCAGGATAATTTTGGTGTTATTTAGCTTGAACGTAGGCTATCAATAGATATGTTAATTAAGATTTCAACTTGATTCAACTGATTTGATTTAGAAGCATCTATGAAGTAAAATGAACATAATAAATGGTGAACATTATCTTTAATTTTAGCAAGGGTTACCCACAAAACAAAGGTTTTGGTTTGAGAGAATATCCTACAAAAGATCTAAATAGTCTTATTTAGGTCTCTCTCACAGAACTTCCAGTGGTCAAACAATCGTTAATTATTGCCAAAATACCATAATCGTTGAAAAGTACCCAAATTGTAAGAAAGAAAATGAAACATTGCCGTGAAGTCATAAAGACATAAATTATAAAGGTAAAATAGAATCTGAGCAGCAAGCAGTCAGCAGCACAATAGAGTTGGTTATTAATGGCGTGACAAGAGTTCAATTGAAGTTGAACAGAGCAATATAAAGTGAGCAGAATAGGTTCGACTAACGTGCGTTTGTGGGCGCCAACGACGCGGCCCCGTCTTTAAGCGCCCCTTATGAACTTTCTCCTGTATTAGGAAATAATAACCAAAAGTTGTAAAGGTCTTTTAATAATAACTTTCCCACATCGCGTGCACGAGACTTTTTATATAATATATTTTCGTACATTTTTAGGATTCTGAACCTCAAAAGGGAAATACGGAACCCTTATAAGATTCAAATTCATCTAATCTAAGCTTTAGCTTAGCTTGTAAAAATCTATCTCATAACATGAATTATATTATTATGCCTAAAGACGAACAAATATTACAGCAAAAGTTATAAATAAGGCTTTCAAGGGAGCAAACATTTTCTCTATGCGCTTATGGTCTGATAATATTACTGTTAGCAAAGAACTGTTAGTATTTGTTATAATATTCATAACAAATGCTAGAGATTATTAGTTGCATAAAATAGATAGAAATTTATCAAAGTAAATACCTTTTAGCAATAAGCTTTGGACCCAGAAATGGTACGTTTTCAGTGGCTATTTAGAATCGGAAATGAATAGCAATTACGCCACATCGAGGCTCATGTACGGAGGTATACCCAATGACATAAGGATTCATTTATTAAGTACTGTTGGAAAGTATGCAACCTCATGCGAGTTGCTTGGTACGTTTCTAAGTAAAATGCAATGTTTACTATTCAAATCAAATCAACTCAGCCTATCGCAGTCCACTGCTGGACATAAGCCTCTCCCAGGCTGCGCCACAACACCCTGTCCTCCGCTTTCCGCATCCAGTCTGTCCCAGCCGTCTTTTTCAGGTAGTCGGTCCACCTAGCTGGGGGGCGCCCCACACTACGTTTGCCTGTACGCGGTCTCCACTCCAGGACTCGTCTGCTCCAATGGCCATCAGTCCTTCGACAAACATGGCCAGCCCACTGCCACTTCAGTTTGCTCACTCTGCAGGCTACGTCGGTTACTCCGGTTCTCTTCCGGATAACTTCATTTCTGATTTACTATTCACAGAGGATAAATTAATAAAGGTTCATTAAAGTCTAATATTAGATAGGTTATGCTAGTGAAGTGTAGGTATACCCACACTTTGGACAATTAGAAACAAATATTTTCTCTAGTAATGTATCTAACCGTTAACAACTTCTGCGGTCCACTTTGTTTTTACAAAGATCGCTAGACTACACAAAAATATTCAATTACCTACATTGACGAGCTCCGCATAAAAATATTTATTGAACAATATGATATCTTTAAGTGAAATGAATATCTACCTATCATAGTTAAATGATGTTTTATACTTTTATTTCGTGTAATTTGAGCTTCGTTTTAGTTATAGTATTACCAATTATGTAAGTAAGTACACAATTTTACAAATATTTATGTTTTGTTCTCTTACACAAGGAGACTTATGTTGTCTGTGAACAGAAATTAATTAATTAATCATGTTATCAGATAATGTAGCTCCACTATCCATGGAACCTAATATTGTTAATATTATTTAAGCTCCGTAATTTGGTATACACTCTGCTCATACATTATTTTCAGTCATGTCTATGGCACATGCCTATACTAATGCTTTAATTTATTAGACCTTCTACCGCCGACAAGCATAGGTACCTACCTACATCTACTCTACTAGGTTATATTCTTTTCAGAACAGTTGCTAGGTAGGTATATACTACGGTCTCCATTCGATTTCAAAGGACATCGGTCCATCAAGCAGCGTCCACTCGAAAAATCAACTAAACATTTCAGATTATTTTTATAAAAGTATCTCGCGGATTTTTTATACGCGCTGCTATAGGTAAAATAATATTTTCTAAAATATAATTAAATTTTAAAGTAAATTAATTGGTATGGAACATGTTCATAAATTGATTTAATTAAAAAGCATAATTATAACCTAGCAGGCTACAATAATTTACATTGTCGCACGAAGTGGCTAAATACAATTTGCTAGCCGTTAAAGAGTAAGATCATAATGTTTCAGTATATTTTTTTCAAATATACCTACCCTTCGAACAATTACTACATATTATGCTATCAAAGAACTTGAAATTGCTAACGGAAGCGAGGCTAACAATTACTCGCCCAGTTTCGTTCAATATGCATGCAGGCGCCAAGGCCATCCAAGAAAGTGGGTGTAAGTGTTTTTGGGTTTTCCGAGTACCTGATCAGATTCATTAACGAAGTTATTCTAATAAGTTAATTGAACGGAGCCTACCGTTAAAAACGACTTAAAGCAAAGCAATTCATGAGGAGATCCTTTTATAATGGACAAAGCTTTTGAATTAACGAGGGCGTCTATGCTGCGTCACGTTATTGTAATTCGAAATAGTAAACCGAGTCTACGGTATTTATATCAAACACCATATCTTTAACAAACACTTGGTTACCATTTAGTGTTTTACGCGTAGTATTCAAATAGTACCCATAATAACTAATGCAAATAATATCTTTCACAGCTATTGAAATGTTGCACGGATTTGTCAACTAGATTCAAGTGGTCTGACAAATTGCTATTTAAATAATGCTGATGTGCTTTATTTATCTGAGTCAGTATAGATGCTACCTAGTTATATTTCGAAAATTTAAATAATAAAAAAAAAAAATCTATGCTGGTTATGTGTACCTATATTCAGTATGATGAAATACACCCACAAATAAAAATCCTTCTACTGGTGAACGCGGTAAAAGTTGTTATACCTATCTACGAGTATGTGCGAGTAGATAACTACAATTTCGTAGGCCAAAAAATAGCCTAGGTATATTTTGTTCCATCGGCTGACTCATGTCCGGACTGTTCAAGTCAGCTTGCACCAAATTCGACATGCGATTGATAGGATTATAAGAATCCATTGACCTGTTCGCTATAGGAAATATTGTTTTTTCTGGAATTCCTATTGTGAATTAGTTTTATGTAATTTATTATATGTATCTATAGATAGAAAATGGTACGACGGTACATTATTTTGGAATGGAATCTCTGTTATGTATTCCTTTCATAAAATACATGACCTTTATTCAAACTAATAATTCAATTATCAATTAACGTATGACCATCCAAAATTATGAAACATTTGAAATGGGTACAAAACTTTAAACACATTACCTGCTTACTGAAAACTATAGATAAAATGTCCAGTGGGATACCTACTGGACAGACAACACAACAGAAAAGCCGATTTAAATATGTTAAAGAGGTGCAACCGCAGGTGTAAACCTTTCATCGCGATCCCTTTCAACCCTCCCGGCGCGTTGAATGGGACCACTATTGAAATGGATCGGCCTGTTTGCGTTCGGCTCTACTAAACTAAACGTTGCCTGCGATCCAGAAATGACTAAAGTTTTAGTCTTGTTGTGGGTGGGTCACTCACAAAGTTTACAGCAAGTCTAATTAAAATTAGGTTATAGTGTCCCGAAATTGCTGTGCATGAAATGTAATGATTGATTATAATAATTATAATAATACTAGCTTTCGCCCAGCGGTTTCACCCGCATTAGAGTTCATGAACACCCCGTTCTCAATTTACCCAACCAATTAATATATAGGTCAATTTGTCCGTTAGTATTCTCATACCTTGAAAACCACAGTACAGATTATGAAGCGCTTTTCAAAGATAGGTATCCTCTTAGGTTCAGGTTCCTAGAGGAAGGTTTTAGGCTATGTAAATATCCAGGGATATGTAGGTATAGTTGTTCTGTGACGATTGAATGCTACATACCTAAATATATAATGCACGTGGAGTTCAGTTTTCACGTCTAAATACTGGTTAAAAATTACAATCCATGAAATACCTAAGTTTTTGTTACCTACGTTAAAAAAACAAATATTTACGAAAAAATAAAAATAAATAACGTCTCAAAGTATCAAATAATATTCTTTTAAATAATTCTAGCAATCAATGAATTACTGTGCATAACATTAAATAACAAATAAGAATGTGACTTATCTTAAAAAATATTACTACCACGATATTTTAGAACGGAAATCTTGCGATCGGATACATGCACTTGTCGTATAAAAAGTATACACGTTTTGACTTTTGTGTCATAATTTTCTTAAAGTATTATGGATTATTGAGTGATTATAATTTAGAGAAAAATATTCTCAATAGTACCTATGTATATATTAAATACCTAACGGTATCATTCTTGGAACTATGTAAGTATTTCTATAGACTCGTATATACATTTTAGATCTTAATTTGCAGCAATGTATCCAAATAGTTAACAGTGACACACATATACAAATGGCAAAGCGGTAAAGAAAGTTTCAAATTTAATCTAGAAAGTAAGATGTAACTTATCGTAGAATGATAGGTACTTTGATTTGGCAAGTACCTACCTATAATATACAATATTTACAATTATTTACAACAAATATACAAACTATATATAAAAAAAATCCTCGAGGCGGCCGCTGCTGCCAATCAACGGCAAGATTCCCAGAAGGCTGGCAGCGTTCCCTCTTTGTATCATGGCCAAGCTAACGCGTTGGCGGAAAAAGCTCCCCGCCCGCCGATCCCCTGTGACCTCAATTAATTTTGAAGATAATGTTCGAGAAAATCGGCGAGCCTCGAACCCCCAAGGACCCATGGTCTCGACCGCAAAAATAAATAATTTGGGCCAATAGAAGCGTATTTTTTGGATTTGGAATTTTCCGCACCAGCCGCAGCCGCTCCTGCAACTCTACATGTCGCTGGCAAGTAAGATGGCGCAAGTGTATCAACAAATGTGGCATCCCACACCAACGACTTACCGACAACTTATCTAATTTCGCGTTATTCTTTATTATATACTAGCGACCCGCCCCGGCTCGCACGGTTTTTCTCGGCTTTTCTGTGCATGTATTATACATATAAACCTTCCTCTTGAATCACTATCTATTAAAAAAAACCGCATCAAAATCCGTTGCGTAGTTTAAATAATCTAAGCATACATAGGGACAGACAGACAGGAAGCGACTTTGTTTTATACTATGTAGTGATAGTGAATCAAAAGTAATATTTGTTTGCTCTTGAAATCATTGGAAGAATCAACAACGGTCAAATGAAAGAGCATTTATTTAGAAATTGGAAATTTAAATTAAATTCAAACAACGGTGTTAGTAATTTTGTGAAGTTTGTTTAATAACATAATATTTTCACGTTACAAACTTTGTACGTAGCTGCAAAATTGTATTACCTATGTCTCTAAGTATATTTTACCTTTTCCACGTATACAAAAAAAATTACTCTATAACAGGCAGGGAGGCAGGCAGCTTGTCCAGGCACAAATATTTATAATCTTGAGTTGTTCTCAGAGAGCGTAGGACAAGCCTCTTTTCAAAATTTATTCACTTTATTCTACAGAGTCTGATCGCGCACACTTGCTAGCTGTCTCCTATATGGCTGTCTCTGAACGGGACTCGAGCAAGGACTCAGGTCCACTGGTTGCAAGTCATTCTATCCACAAATATCGGGCGGGACTATGTTAGATGTTGTTCACTTTCTCGCTTCGAGCCGCGCGACCGTGTAGGTATTCGTCTTCGTCTTGGTTCTAGGATCAATTTATCCTCATCGCTGGTGATCACTTCGGCGAGCTTGGGCACCGTGGCCTTTGGTACTCTCTAACGTCGGCCGATTCTAAGGCTTGAGGCTTGCTGATTTGCTCGAACACTTAAAAACTTATTGAGGTTTCGGGGGACCGGCGGGCGGGGAGCTTTTTCCGCCAACGTGTTAGCTTGGTTATTCAAAGAGGAAACGCTGCCAGACTTCTGTTGATCGGCAGCAGCAGCGGCCGTCTCGAGGATTTTTTTATATGTAGTTTGTATATTTGTTGTAGGTAAATGTAAATAACTTATTTTTAACATTATGGCACATGATTTAATAAATCAAAATACCTGAAACTATGTATTATTATCAGTTTTTACAATTTAAACTAGAAAGCAATTCAGTTTTGACAAGAAAATAGTAACTTTTTTTGGTTCGCTTATATTGACACTTGAACGGTCCAAAGTAGGTTGACATCTCACCTCATGGTACGAAAAATGAATGAACGAAAAGAGTTTACGTATCAATTGCGAACCAACTACGATCATAATATTACTGGATCGCTATAATGATGTCATGGTATGAAATAGCGAAGCAACTCAATTTAGGTTTGCATTTGGATCGCAATAAGAGTTGATGGTAAGCCCCCAGTTCTTATCTTTCAACCACAATTGAAATCCCTTTAACTGCTGGGCTATTAAATACATATACCAAATTATGGGAGGTCATAAATACCTTTTAGCGAATCCAGAGCGGCTGGAAAAGCGAGCCATTACTATAAAGTTCACGTTCATTTGTAAAGGTTTTACACAGGTATTATATCTAGGTATCTACACGGCATAGTATTGTGATTTTACTTAGCGTCGTCGCCCGACTTATACCAAGCTTTCCGGCTCAATTTTCACCACTTTGCGTGATCAATTCCAATTTTAGAATTCCGTGTTGAATTAAAGTAAGTACCCACAGGTTGTATTATATTTTTTTTAACTAAAAAAACGACTTCATTCATGATCGAGCAAGATTAATGAATATGAATTTATGTCGTAGACTCGTAGTTTCAAAGTTGTTCTTATACCTAGATAGGTATTATAAATATTTCCACCTCGTAAAGTATTACAAATATATCCTAGTGTCCAAATATACACTAGTTACCTACTGTAGGAATAGAATTAGCTTACAAAATAAAAGCTAAACAATATAGTTACATTATTAAATCATTTAAATGTTGGAACTTGGAAAATTCTCGGAATTTTCATAGAGATGTATGAAAAATAAGCGTGGCTCATATCACTCACGCGGCTTGCAATTCTCATTGTTTATCCTATTCAAGCGATACGTAATAACTATAAACTTGTTTATTGCTTACCTACTAACCCAATCCCGAGTCGGTCGTCCACGGAATCCATTTTAGCTTAGAGTTTAATGTGTACCTACTGGGTTTGACGGACCGTCTCGTGATATCCCTCTAGAGTCTAGGGGACCATAGTCGATGTTTAAATGAACACTAGATCTTGCTTGACGGGCAGACAGCGTTTCGTGAATTTCTGATGATTTTAAAATTAGATTAGTTCTGTTAATCCGTAAAGAATGGAATTTTTACATATCATAAACTATGTATACCTACTAAATAAATAAATACAAATCATGATTCATTTATTGTGTATGAAACTGTAAGTAGGATAAAACAAATAAATAAACTACTGTGCCATCTTTTAAAAAAACATTTTTTTTTACTATTTGGTCTGTGATGATGTGGCCGAAGATGTTAAGCACACAAAGCCTAGAAGGAAACAGCATGGCGATTGTCTATCTCCGATTCCGATTACGAGGTCCCTCGTAATCATCTCAAAATTTTGGTATTGTCAAAGAATAAAGAATATACTACGTACTAGTATTGTCTATCTTTTTTTATTCCGATGACTACTTAATTTCAAATCATTAATTATTATGAGAAGTAATTACAATCGCAGTTTAGTTGTTGTTCACCTAAGGTAAACAATAAAAAAATTATAAGATGATTACGAGGGACCAAGGTGTCATACAAATCTCGGAATCGGACAATCGCCATGCTGGTCTCTCTCTCTCAAGTGTACAAATTTCCCATGCCTAATTTTGACGATGAGTTTTAGTATGCATAGACGATTTGTGTATGATATAATGTAGGTACTTACAGTCAAAATCGATCGATGAGACCACATATTTGCAAAACCTAACTGATACACATGAATGAACAAAGCTATTAGGTACCACAACCTACATTATCATGCAAACGTATCAGATTATACTGTCAATATTCAATTTGTTACAATTTGGAACAAAATTATCTGTTGTATTACCAATATATATTTCACTGTAATATATGAAATTAATAGTATATTCAGGTTCAATTAATTGGCTGGGGTAGTTATATTTTATTTATAAGTACGTATGAGAAACGTACAAAATAGGGGAGGAGGAGAGAAACCTAAGGGAATTACAAACAAGCTTGGGACACACAAATTAAAATAGATAGCTAGGTTAAAGTAGCAAGTTGGTATGAAGTAAGTGCGGCTCAGCAAGAAGCCGTGAGCGCCGGAGAGAGATAAGCCTGGTTTAAATGCGACCCTGCTAACTTGTTGTGAAATTCTAAACTATTTCCATGCTATCTGTCTGCACCGATGCACTAACTATCGCTACAAAATAACGAGCTATGCTCTTACATTAAAGTAGGTACGTCGCTTTCCATTTACTTTCTCATGCAAATAATTGAATGAACGTGAACGTGTACACATGCATATTAGATTAATTAGATCATGCACTTTAAAAAGACTTTAACGTACCTAATACAATATCTTATACGTATGATACAATATCTTATGCGTATTGAGTTAATAACATGATTTATTTAATTTTCATATTAATTAACTTATGAAATGTGTGACATCGCGCAAAAAAACAATAACCGCCCTCCATGAAACATCAAGGCTCGAGTCTGCATCATGCGCCATTAAACATTTTCTTTTTACTTTTCTTTAACTAGCTACTTTTATAAGAACAATAGGTAAGTGATACATAAGGATGTTGCTTCTGAATTTCCAGCAAAAATAATATTGACGCGGAGGGAAAATAAACAAAACAGAAACAAATAATTACTTAGGTAGCTCTAGGAGATACTTTAATTTCTTTGATTACGACAATGTCAAATTTACTCACATGTTAAAATATCTATCGTGCTATAGATAAAGCTATCACCCCAGTTTCTTCCGGTCCTTTATTTTAATCCTCATAAGGATGAGGATTTTCGAAAAATCCTCTTTTTTATATACTTACTACATATTCGGCAAACAAGCATACGGTCCGCCTGATCCTTTCTTAGTGGATGACAACTTCACAAGGAAGGCACCTTTCAAAATGTCATGTCTGTATATGCAGCGGTTTATAGGGTCTGCTTTGATATATCAGTCATGGACTTTGAATTATATATATACCTACAGTACAGATAATATTTATATAGGTAACTAAACTATGTACATTTCGTTAGTTTTCTGCAATTTCGAAGTTATAACTACCTACTTTATTTTCCCATATGTTTGCCTACTACCTTTAGGTATATCTCCTATCAATAGCATTGTTTATGAAGGAGAGATGGCAATTATAAATAAATTTGTCAATGCAAACGGCTATTTTGTCCTTGAAAGGTGCATGAGAACATTTTCCGTCGACCTCGTGGCATTTCCATCCACATCGACTTCCTACGGCTGCCGCGGTCGTTGGTAGTTGGCTACTCGCAGTTAGTTTTTGTGGAAACAGATTTATATCTTCCGTTTCATTATTTTCGTTACAATTCCTTTTATTGTTGTTGAAGTAGCAACAATGTGAAGGAAAATGTATAGTGTTTTCCATCACACACTACCATTAGTTCCATAGCCAATTGGTTACACCAGATGCAAATGGTATAAACATTTCATCAGTTTATATATTTAGATATGGTACTTATATAATTTTCATTGAATTCGGCGATGTAGTTTGAATAAAATCTGTATTATTCATAGAATTCTTAATCGATGACGAATGTATATTTTTAATACCGAGTAACGTATCTTAACAATTACCTAAATGATACATATTGTAGGTTCCTACCGACAATGTATCTTTTAGATACTTACACAGTGCTTGATTATGATTACTTTGCCGTAAGCCGATATTGAATGCCGGGGTGAAGTCTAGATTTCGAATCCATCATTCGAGAGCCATTCTCTTCAAAGCTTTGTACCATCTTCGGCCACATGGTCACTTACCTTAAGGTGAGATTGTGGTCAAAAATAGAGAACAAAAAGTTTTTTTTGTCGAATGGAAATCGATCTAGGCGTCTTCGAGTAATCGGATAATTGAGAACCACCTCCTTTTCTGAAGTCGGTTAAAAATAGAAGCTTAAATTCAGACTAACAAAGGCTCAAAGTACCGGTGGGTATTAAATATTTTATACCGACTTTATAAGGTACCTGACTATAGTAAATTATCACAGAGATCAGCGCTACTGAACGTTATTATCACATTGTATTGTTCTATTGTATATTTATTGATTAAATCGCAAACAGGGAACAATTAACGATAGTTTTCCTTTGTCATTTCACAAATGGACGGGCGGGCACGGGCAGCCATAAATACCATGCGGAGAGGGCTGGCTAAAAGCTACCTACAATGCACTATTGAGTCGTCTCAGCTTTCCTTCTCACAATGCGAACACCACGCCAGGATTGTTACACAAAAATGCTAAGATGGAAGTAGTAAGTACTTCTCGTCCTTCGATACAAATAATACATGAAAATAAAGAAAGGATCGGAAATGCAAGCGGACATCCTCTTGTAAATATTTTATAGTGGAGTGAGGACCTCACCAGCTTACTCGACACTTCATTATAAAATAAAATTCATAGGAATAGGGTAGTTAACAGTGTAAAAAATAAATGACCAAACACTAACCAATGCATAAATAGTAGTTTATGATACTGTTGCATAATAGGGGTTATTAAATACGAGTGTGAGCCGAAAGCGAGGTTCTTAATCGTATCACACGAGTTTTTAATACCTAATTATGTGCAGTATCATACAGTACTTTATCTAAACTCATCTATTAATGTAATTTAAAGGTAAAAAATCGATAATATTTTGTCATAGGTTTTCATGACTTACGGGTATCGATTATTCGTCATTTCCACTGCCGCCTCCACAATTTCAGATCCAAGTTTATTTCACCTTAGTATCACTGCTATTTTTTTATAATTTTTCGCCAAAATAAAAAATGTATGCAAAAAAATCAATAAAATAAACAAACATTAATCATCATGGCGCCCAAATCCTTGTGGGGAAAAACTCCTAAGTTGAGATCTCTACAGCATACGCGACCACAGACAAAGTAAATTTGCATCTAAAATTATAATTGTTTAGTCCTGATGTCTGGCCGCTTATAATGTTTTTTTCTTTATTATTTCGTTTGACAAGTTGACTGACAGTAATTGAAGTATTAAAACCCAAAAAACATTATAAGTGGCCAGACATGTCCAAATACTTGTACTTTAATAAAAAAAAAGTTATTTTATAGCATTATCTTGGGAAGAAAACTGTACTATAATATAATTTTTTTATTTCATTATAGACGGGTGAGCATAAAGTGGGTCATTAAACTACTGTTTTTGATTTCATAATTAGAACTTTACGATATGAGAGTAGATAAACATCTAAAAACACGTAGAAACATCAAATATGTAGCACATTTAATGTATTTTATGTTTTTTAATTACCAGTAGAACCACAAAGAGTAGATCATTTGATGCTGTGAAACTATGACGTCATAGTGTAATATTTGATATAAAATTCCATATAAACTATTGTTTTGACATTTATTAAAAAGTTGCTGATTTGATAAGTCAGTCAACTACTCTATTGATTCTACTGCCTATAAGGAAAGGAAACCATAGGGGACCATAGCCCGTTAGCAGTTGGCTGGTTTCCACTCTCTAATTGAAAATCTTTCGTCAAGCACCTACCGGTGTGCTCCGGCAACTGCACTCCACCTTCGATATTTTTTTTAAATAATACAAAAGTGTTCGCCATAATATATTATTACCTATTACTAAGCGGATTATAGCCTACGACTACATCAACCCTAATCGTTGTGAGATTTTAGTCATTATTCTTCTTAGATATTTCAGAATTCTTTGAAAAGCCTTTGCATAAACAAAATCTCATTTCGTTTTTAATAATACAGTTTCAGGATTTCATTTTAGGACGGATTTAAGTCTTGTTATGTAAGATCTCATAATAACTAATTAGGTAGGCAGGTATATAATAAGGGCAAACGTTACCTTAGTAGGTAATACCAGTTATATAATAATATCTACGAGTTAGGAGGTAGGACTACTACGTATGTGTAGTATTGAGTGTAATGTATAAAGGTGATTGTTATGAATGGCAACACTGGCCAAGGAAGATGGCGTCAGAGTGTGCTGGTTTTGGAACAACTTGATTTTAAATAAATATTAATTAACCTGCTAGTTTGCGTTATTATTGAAAAGACATCACATTGAGCACGTAATGTAACAATCCTTATGTAACCAGATAAATTATGATATACTTAATATACATTTTACACAATCATGTTATCAGGTTTTGCACCTGGATAGCGCGAAAGCAATCTGAAGGCCCGATCGGAATTCTATATTAACTCCATCAATTATGAACCGAACGAATTTCAATATAATCTCTTTGTTCAATGAAATGGAAAAATAACTCAAATGAAAATGTAAAGATTATACCTATTTATTTTTTATTTATATTGGTTTTAAGAATTATAATACAATTAACATTTGGTAATTAACATAGGTAGTTATAGTTAGTAATACGCAATTACACTAAATTAACCAAGGAATGTTACGTAGACTACCTATGAAGTCGCATGGCGTGCAGTGTCAAGAGATTTACCACGAGAACTCGACACGTTTCGGCCTAGTGGACTTGATATTTAATAATGTATATACCTCTCGTTGTTCTCAACTGCCACAACAAAATGTAACATCGAACACAATGTACCTACTAGTCTCGTAACGTTACTTAGTAGGTACGTATTTTAGTACGGGTATTATGACTATGGGCTTTTTTAGCTTAGTTTCATATAAACTTATGATTAACTAACCCAGGTCACCAGGTAGGACAACTAAAATAATTAATTATGAATACGTTACTATCAATTTGTTTTAAAAATCATTTTCCTACACCACAACACTTGTTGGATGCACCAAAATCTAACTGAAAGACAGGATATTTTGATAAACATTAAGAAAGGCTTTCGCTACTCAACAGTATTTTATTATACATGTGATTTCTAATTCATATATGATTAACTTTTACTACCAACAAATAATCGGGGAAAGTTTAGATGAAGAGACCTTAAATGAAAAGTTTTTAGAGTTAGTCCCATGGTTATTGTTTCTTGTTAACTATATTGTTGAGAACATCCACCGCATAAAGCACTTGAATTACAAATATCCCTATAGGTATAATGAACGATGGAAGTGCATATGTGTCATAATATGTGAATGATGCGAGCGATAATGGTATACAGTTTCCCGGTGCCCGGCGCGCGGCGTGCAGCCCAGGGATGCAGCGAGCGAGCGCTGAGCAGCGGGCCGGGCGGGCGGCGCGAGGGCACCCACCCGACCACGTCGATATGCATCGTTGAGCGAACACAATCACGGCCCGGCCGGCATCATTACATCAACAATACTCAGTGTAAACACACGCCAACATGTTGCTTCATTTGCATATCAATACTAATAACATTTGAAAAAAGAGGTAGTTTGTTTGACAGTTTGCTTAATATCATAGTCTCCGGAACTAACACTGATCAGATTTTGAAAATTTGTTAATCTAGGGATCACAGGTGAAACTGTGCCGTCAGCAAATTTTTAACCTACTTAAAAAAAGGAGGGGGTTCTCAATTCGGCTGTATGTTTTTTCTTATGAATCGATTTTAATAATTCTCTTTGCGTTGGGTTCGGCTGGTTTCAAAATAATAATATGTCAATTACTAGTTTGTATAGTGTCCTAAGTTAGTTTCGTTTGAACAGGATAAAGTTTGGTTTTTGACCACTCCAATCCAGCAAAATCTTTTTATTTTACTACCATACCGCCAAATCAAACCTATTAAATAAACTATACCTATCATAAACACACTGAAACAGAAACTATTTTATAATCCCGACAAGAAAGTCATAACCTTAGATATGCTGAAATTCAAGGATCAACAATCAAACAAAGTTAACGGTAAACGTAAACCTTTCTTGACATTTTTAATCACCAGCCTCTTTTCTCTTTTCACTTCACTAAGTTGAAAAACGACTCGTCCCAGATATCTAAGCATAGCTTTTGGAGATTGTTTGTTTAGGTTTATGTTCCGCTGGTAATACCTACGTATAATATCCGCTTAATGTATTTCCATCTCAATACTCAAACGCAATTCTAACAATTATGCTGTAATCAATCAAATACCTTGAAATCAATTCCAAAGCATCCTAACAGATTAGCATAGGACTCAAGTCTCAAAAGAAAGTTTTATGTGCACTTTCCTAGCAACGCAAATAAACCGAATTCAACAAGTCGTTAATAAAATCAAAAAGCTTTCGTTATTGACTTACTTTCTGAATTAAATGTCCGTAAGGTCGCATAAAATTAGTACCTTTCTGACTACATGACTTACCTTGTTGTTTTAGGAAATTGAGTTAGCGGTAGAAAGTTTCGCTTTGTCCCATGTGTTGTTGTGGTGCGGTCGCGTGGGGTAGCTCGTGGAATAAGGTGGCGGCCGGTGGAGGCGGGCGGGGCGTGCGACGCGACGGGACTTCGCAGCGGCACTACCGCACCGCGCCCGCCGCCGCCGCCGCCGCCCAGCGACCAGCAGCGCCCAGCGCCTCCGCCCGCCCCACACGCCGACGAATTCCTTGCTGTGATTAATCGTCGAGCCACCTGCGGAGCCTTTTGTATTATCTAACTACATAGCTAATGTATTCGCTTTCTATAAACAATTTCGAACATTTATTAAGGTGATGCCTTCGGTTGGAGCGCGAAATTCAAATTTTATTACGTTTTTTACTAATTGCAGCTCAGTTATAGGTCGTAGGTAAGTTGTCAACATGTGTTTTGCGATAAGAATGGTAGTAGGTATATTTTACTGATTATAATAACACAAGAAATCATCAATATATGTCACAGAGTTAAATTTGTTGTAAAAAGTAACGTTTTCATGAAATAGTCGTATTCTGTCACTAATATACCTCGGAGGAATATATATATAGTTAACGTGGAAAATAGTTAGGCAAATAGGTAGTTGTAGGTAGGTAGGGGTAAGTAGGGGTAGGTAGGGTAGATAGGTGTAGGTAGGGGCAGGTATAGGTAGTTAGGTCCCAGTTGTTTTTGTTCTCAAGCAGGACAACGTCTGCCGGGTCAGCTTGTATTTCATACATTTTACTTGCCTGATATCGCATCGGCACGGGTCTAATCGGATAATGTGAATGAATAATTACTTACTTTTCACTTTTGCCTGAACTTTTGTCCTGACAGGCCAGTTGGCGCAGTTGGTTAAGACACTACCTATCGCGCCACAGGTCGTGGGTTCGATTCCCATCCAGGACAAACATTTGTGTGCATGAACATGTCTGTTTGTCCTGAGTCTGGGTGTAATTATCTATATAAGTATGTATTTACAAAAAAAAAAGTAGTATATGTAGTATATCAGTTATCTGGTTTCCATACAAGCTCTGCTTAGTTTGGGATCAGATAACCGTGTGTGAAGAATGTCCCAGGATATTTATTTATTTATGTTATTTGTTTACAAGCGTTGATTGAGCCTGCTCCACTGCGTCATTTGAATCCTTTAAGCCTATTGTTTTTAAATCTATTAAAACCGTTATAATTGATGGATAAATTAATCAGATGGCTATGATGAAAATTTGTTTATAAGAAACGATATTTGGTATTTCAAAAAGAATCCCAAGTCCCTACCCAAAGGTGTATAAGGCAGATGTTAAAAAGTGAGTAGGTACGTAGTTGATTTATATAGGTACCTACAGTTAAAAAAAGATGTGACATGTTTTTATTTTGAATCTGTGTCTAAATCTATGAATACCTCTGCATAAACCTACTCACTCGTACGCTCGTACTTACGTTCTCTCACTAAAAAGCGTAGTAGGTACTTATTGTGCGTACTGTTCGCATGCAAGTATCCTACTACATACATACTACGAATTCTACCGACAAAAGTATTTCGTATTTACATTTTATAACTACTTATTAAACAGAATTTTAAATACATCATTCTTTGCGTAACGAACTCGCTAAGTACCTATATCTACTTACATAATATTGGGAGAGGTATGGAATTCGATTAATCGGAAATTTTGTCACGTACCAATGTTCCATGGTGTGCCCATTCCATACTTTGACGACATATTATAGTAGGTAATACTCTTACATATTTTATTTGAAGGTAAGATCTGGGAACAACGTTGTGTTTTTACTCAATCTAATCCTTCATTAATTAAAAGATTTTATTCGTAGGAATTAGTCTTTCTTTACGCGCACAAGACTAGTCCGACTCTGACTTTGGATAATGATAAAATTAGAAAACACGTTTCACGGAAAAGTGTATTTAGGTATTAACCTATTATCTATTCTCTACCTTAGCCACCATTGAAAGGACTCGTTTAGTGTTGGACCCAAACTGAAATCGGAAAAGATGGCTTTCTTACTGAACTTACAAGGACAAGCTTTACCTTACGAGTAAAAACTCGTCTGATACTTACTTCTAGTATCTATCTCGATGCTTCTAGAACAACTTCCAGCATGATATAAAAAAGTGGGTTTACCTATGCTAATAGGTACTGGTAATACCTATTGACAAATAGCTGTATGAATTTGAAGCCATTATATCTTATTTGTCTGCTGATAGCAAATTATAATAACATACACTATAGATACAATTTTCCTCTATTTAAATTAACATAATTAAACAAAGAAATGGGTTATCTTGCGAAATAAAGAGGTTCTTGACATACCTAATTTATTAGTTACCTTCATAAATCGTCTGTTATACTTAGTGGCCGTTTTTATTGAGATGGTGCGTGATGAGAAGGGAAGTGAAAATCCAGGGAAGTGCTGATGTATTCAACACGTAAAACTTTACAGTACAGCACTTATTTTGTAACCGACCGGTGTTTTATAGGTTTACCTACCTATGTCTGTGATTTACTCATAAACGTATTTTCACAAAAAATATAGGTATAGTATGACACAGCTTAGATGAAGCATCGGCAAAATTCGTAAAATCGATCGTTCCCGAAAATACCGCGCCTACAACATTACTCATGAGTTAAACAATGATCGGCGAAAATTATCTTGTTGAACGTTGAATGGCGCGATAATGAATGATTTTTATTAGTTGTGTAAATCGGAAGTGAAGTGTACGAAAACGATTTGCCGATGCTACATCTAAGTTGTGTCATACTATACGTATGGTACTAGGAAGGAATCAAACCTTGAAACGTTTTAAAGTTTATGATTACATACAAAATTATGATTAATAAAATAGAGTTTTTACTACGATAGTTAGGTATAACAGGTACCTATTCTTCACAAAGTCATCTCAGATTCCTACCTAATCGTGCCTGCAGATAGTCTTATGAACTGCTCTGTATCAACAAATCTCAGGGAGTTGACTGACAGTGGGTATTTCAATCCAAAACGGCAGCACCTCATCAATCATCTAACATGGCACGAACTGGAGCTGAGGAGTTCAGCGTTGTTATACCTCAAACTGAAAGCTTTGTCGGGTTAACGTCAGTAACTTTTGTTCTGTCATGAAATATAGTAAGTTAGAAAATTAACCTTTAACATTCTTAATGTACATTACGACAACTTTGTTAGTTTGCGGTTTCGTCCGTAGTTTGTTATCAAGCCACGATAAATATAGCTTAAAAGCGGATTATCTTAAGTAGGGGAGAATGATACGAAAACTGCGTCTTCTATAGTTAAATAACTTACAAGGACTGCAGATGGACTGTCCGCATTTTGAATTTTTAACGAATATTTCGTGTGATTTAATTTAATTACGTCGATTTCAAGCACCTATGAGTCGATATTTTGATAAATAATTACAAATAAATGATTAATTCACATTTCTAACTTTTCATACAAAACATGACGTAGGTATCTTGTTCGGTCAAAATGTATGAAAAGTTTGAAACTTTTTTCGTGATTCCAGGGTTGGTTCTAGTAAAAGTTGTTCATAATAATGTGTACAAATAATCCCTGAAAATTGAGCCGGTGATTAAAAATTACCCTCTATATACATACAGGATGATTAATCACAAATCGATTGATCCTCAATTTTTCGAAGAATTTATGGTACCATACAATTTTGTAATCCCCTAGGGATTTCACTGTCACAAAAATAACCAAAGTTTACTAAGACCAGAATACTTACTACAAATTTTATCTTCAAGTTTTACACAATCACTACCTACTTTGGTACCTAACTACCTATGGAAGTACCTACTGAATAAGTATGTTATGTCTGAACTGAACAAACTTATCGTATATGTAAATATTTACCCATTGATGTAGCTTGAATAGGGATATCTTACAATTGGTAGGTACGCACCATCTGAGAATTTGAAACAATATGAGGTAGCTCGGTAAGTCTTCAAACAAGGACAATATTGTACAATGGTGTGTACCTATATGATAGAATTGGAGAACGATCATGCCCGATTAGCAGGCTATAGAAATATTTAGTTGGATGTGGCTATGGTTATCTGAATAATAAATCATTCCCCGAATAATTTGATTATTTATGAGCTCGATGGAAAATATTCCATTCAATTTCATATATCAAATTCCAGGACGGAAATTGGAATAAACATTTTATTACGCAAATTATTTCACCTCTGGTTGATAGCACCAATGAGCTAGTTTTGAAATAGAGAAGCTTCTATTAGAATTATGAAAACTTGATCATCAATGGCGAATGTTATCGTTTTTTTATTTGTATTTTGATAGAAAAACATTTCTATGGTTATTACATGTTATGTTCAAGAGATATCCACCTAAATTGTGATAATTTCTTATGACAATCGACTTTCGGCTCAATATGCGGTATATATATACAGGTGGATATTTGATACGGGTCCGTAAGGGCCTCCACGCGAATATGGTCTAAGAGTCCATCCCTTATTTTTTGAGTTATTGCTATCTACAGGCAATGAGAAATCACCGATTTTTTTTTATTCCATTCTATATAGATAGTATGTACCTACCCGTAAAATGAAAACACTAACAATTCTTATGAGGTGTCGAACTCAGGCACTTTTACGGACGCCTACGGAAATTGAATATCTTACGAAATGTCTTGAGGTGACGGTAATGTATGCAGTTCAGATATGGTAGAGACGTGATATGATAATATTATGATAAATCACATACTTGGTTTTATATATAGGTTCATAAGAGGACATTAGTATAATATGCATTTTTTAATCGCTTTCATAACAAAATATAAAATACCGTAAAAAAGCCAAGATTTTTTTTTTATTTCATTATCTTTTTGTAGCAATTATTACATAAATGTTCTGAACTTGTACCTACAGTCAAAGATTTCAACCTCTAATTCAATATGTACAGCATGAATAAAAATTGTGTAAATGCTTGAATATAACTTAAAGTATAGCAAAAAAAGAAAAATAAATTACATTTATTTGCATGGAAATAAAATATTAGGTCGCATCAAATTAACTAGCGGTCTGCCTGAGCTGGGTTGGTTGAACCTGTGTTTCAGGCTATCGCTTTCTCGTCGGTTCTATTGTGGCGTAAGCAATACTGGTTTTAATAAATCAAATAAAAGTAAAGCAAAAAGTACCTACAAAATTGGAAAAATAAACATATACAAGACAACAAACAAATCAAGCTAGCTCTTCTTTGAGTCTAAGCGATCAGACAGAGATCCGACATGCCCTGTGACGTCATGGGGCACTACGGCCATATAAACTCCATGCTAAATTCTGTTTTGCTATAAAGAGATAGATCTTTGATGGCTTATATATTGTCTCAGTTATTTTTAGTTATAAAAATATTTTTTTAGCCTTTATAAATCAATAAAAAAACATCTTCTTCTTCGTCGTTACGCTCTTGTCAGAGCGGTCGTGGTCACGTTGAGGCGTCCACATCGGTGGTAGAGGCGAACACGGTTCTTCGCACGATCTCCCGCCATCTCGCCCTGTTGGCAGACTGTCTGGTGCAGTCAGATACGCGGCCTCCCATTGCGGATTTTATTTGGTCAGTCCAGCGAATAGGTGACCTGCCGCGTGATCTAACCCCTTCCACCTTTCCTTGCACGACCAGCCGTTCCATGGAGTCGTTGTCCCGCCTAGAGACATGTCCAAAGTACTGTAGTATACGCGACTGTACTACGGCCGACAAACGTTGCGTGATGCCGAGCTCCTGGAGTATGGACTCATTGGTGCGGAACTCCGTCCATGATATCCCGAGCATCTTCCTCCAGCACCACATCTCCAGAGCGCTTATCTTCCCTTTTTCCAACTCGCGCACTTTCCATGTCTCTGCCGCGGAACACAAGTGTTCGCATGAGCCTGACTTTGGTGGCTTTGGTAATGTTGCGATTCCTCCATACTTTCTTCAACTTCTCCGTCGCAGTTCTGGTTATAGCCATACGTCGTTTCACTTCATCTACGCAGCCGTGTTTGAGATTAAAGCCCCGAGATATACGTAGGTCTGGACTACGTCGCAGTTCGCAATCTGTGTCACTTCGGGCGAATTGTCGTTGACGCGGTCCACGATCATAATCTTGGTCTTAGATCGGTTTATTTTTAATCCAAACGTAAGGCTTACGCGCTCCATTTTGAGAAATAATTCCTCCATAAGGCTAGCATTACTCGCAAATAAAGTGGTGTCATCTGCATACCGCAAGTTCGCGATTTTGTAGCCACCAATCACCACACCATTAGTCCAGTCTTCGAGAGTGATTCGCATTAAAAGCTCGGTGTAGATGTTAAATAGTAGAGGTGATATTATGCATCCCTGTCGCACACCCGCACTTGGATGGAAACTATCTGAGAGGAGGTCATCTGTCCGCACTGAAGCTGTTCCCCCTTCGTAGAGCTCCCGTAGCAGGTGCACAAGGTGTTGTGGTGTGCCATTTCCAGTAGTGTTTTCCATAGCATTGGCCATTTCACCGAGTCGAACGCTTTGGAGAAATCAACAAAGCATATGTATGTCGGCTTGTTGAATTCTCGAGCCTTCTCAATGATTTGACGAACGATGAAAATTTGTTCACGATTTCCTTTTCCTTTCACAAATCCGGCTTGTTCTGGCGCAATTTCTCTGGACAGATATGCTTTTAATCGCTCGTTTATGATGTGTAGCATTATTTTGCTAGCGTGTGTTATCAGGGCAATAAACCGAAAGTTGCTACACATCTTCGTCGAGCCCTTTTTATGAAGAGGAGTGAAAAAAACTGTGTGGGCCCATTCAGGGGGCCATTTGCCTGTGAGCCATATCTTGTTGCAGATTATGTGGAAGATATGAACACCACGCTCTCCCAATGCTCGTATAGTTTCAATTGGGATCTCATCTTTCCCTGTGGCTTTTCCATTCTTAAGGTGTTGGATAGCAGCTCTTACTTCTGACTCAAACATGTCACTAAAAAAACACAAGCAGGCTAAAAAACATGCATATTCCTTATTGCCACCTTACGAGTATGTATGACGAAGGATTACTTGATTCACTTGAGAACCGCTCAACCAATTTGGCTGTCTGTTTGTTTTATTTTGTGTTCGTAATTGTCAGGACAAGGTTTGTCTGAAAGAAAATTGTTGGTTTTCGAGGATATAACGCAGATAGTCGAATCTAAGACGTGGAGAAGGACATTAGCTGCTTTTTAACACCGGGGCCACGGAAGAAACCAAGGGGGCCAACTAGTATAAAATAGTTGTACGTAGAATATTATTAACTCTGTGGCTATAGTTTATTTTTATCCCGGGAACGTGGGTGAACAACACATAAACTGAAGGGGACAGCTAGTAAATAATATTTATGATATTTTTTTATTTTTAATAAATATAGAATTTATTTGGATTACCCATGAAATAAATTATTGCGGTTACAACGATGGGTTACATACAACTATTAACCGAGCGACTTCCGGTAGGTACATTAACAATAAATAATATTTTAAGATTAACACCAGACCTTGTAATTTAGGAAGGATATTAAAATAAGAAAACGATTTAATAATAGTTAATTTTTATTAGCCACTATTAGAAACCACGACTGCTTAAAATTAATTCCATTATATCAAAACATAATATGTACAATCGGCTATTGTATAAAATGTTTTCGGTAAATACAATAATGTATTCAAGTAGCTTGCCAGATATTTTATATTTGCAGAACGACTAGATTTTTGTTACGCTTCATGTATTTTGAGAAATATTTTTTTATTTGTCTCTACATTCACTTGTACCGGAATAGAAGAATTTTCTGACTATCCTGTTTTACTGGAGATAAACGAATCCTATTTACTGTCAAAATATAGATAAATCCAAAAATAATACTCATCAATATAGGCACGCAGACCAACCGTTAAATAAAATAATAAAATCCACATAACTGTGTCGTTACTCATCTTAAATTATTTAAAATTAAAGTTACTAAGGAAATAAAATAAAAAAATTACGTCCTTAATTTTAAACATTAAAATAAAATGAATAAATAAATAATAAAACTTTGTTTATCTATGATATAGTTAGTAATGGCACTAGTTATTATATGTTATATATCAAGGCACCAGAAAAATATATAAGCCAGATTTGCTATAAACAGATCTTTCTATTGTTATTTATTATAATATACTTATTATTATGTCCTGGAAAATATTTTGCCATGCAATTGTTGAATAATAAATCACACATTATACAGACCTACAAATATTACAGTAATCAAAGCAGTAAACACATAATCAAAGTTGGCAGTGTTTTACTAAACATAAATAATAACTATTGAAATATAATTATACTTAATGTATAGACGTTTGTTTAATTATTAATATTTTTGAAGTATTTATAATATATTTGAATACATTTTTATAAGGCATTTGTAATTTAAAGCACAAGGGTATCTATTGCCATGACTGTAGTTGGGCAATTATTTTAAAAGGACGAATAATTTTCGCGTCAAACAATTTTAACAAGTACATACTAATTTTTGCCAGGTTAATTTAAAAGCTCATTTCGAGTGCTATAGCAAAACACTAATTGATATTAATTTGAACAACCTTCATTATATTTTTTTCGCTGACGATGTCCAATTTGGTCAGTTCCGGAATAATTTTATTAGGACATCGAGATACATTACAAAAACTACTCTATGTTATTGCTCTACAGTCTATATTATATCGAACGCAATGTCGTTAGATTAACGTATGAATATTGTTAGACTGTTGTTACAAACCACGTTGCGTTCGATCGTATTCGAGCTACACAAAACACATAAGTACATACAAACACTCGCACATAAGTACAAATAGCATAATATATTAAAACATTTCTGAGATTAACTCCGAGATTAAAACAGACTAATATCAATACCACTTGATAAGCAGACAGGGAGATTTGTGTTCTGTGTACCAACTATCTCACTTTATAAATATATCAATAATAAAAAGGCACATTTCCAAAGGCAGCATCCTAAACATTAATATAGTAAAAGCTTCTAAAGTCACATTAAAAATTCTATAAATTATTCGATTGTATGAAATGATTCGGATATAATAGTTTAAATGCGATAGTACTATATCGATTTCGAGATATTTGAATGACTATTTTAACTCATCTTCTCTGCTTTTATGAAGTAGATTAATTATTTTCCGGCGTATGTGGGGTTTTTGAACGTCGACGTTGCTTGCTTGTAAATAGGATTCTCGCCCTATGAAATAAAAAGACATAATTTGAAAATGTTACTTTCATTAATGTATCGAGAGAGGATTGTCCAAAGCATGATAATTAGGTAGTAAGCTCTCAAGCTGATACGGCTGCAGATAAATATCCTGGAAAAATCTACATAAACTTAAGCAAAGCTAGTACTATAGAAACCAGATAGCTCATATTTACTACTCTTTAAATATGTATATGTTATACTTATAAAACGTACCGTGTCCCATTTGGCCATCATGCGTTCCTTCTCGAAGCGCGCGAACTCACGGCGGTCGTGTATAGTTGTAGCCATCTTCCACAACATGAGGAGTGCCAGACCGACCAGCACTATCGCTGCTATTACCCCCAATACTATACCCAAGATTGGTACCTATGAGAAAAAAAAATATTTTCTATATTTATAAAAAAATATATTATTGTTGTTGGGGAAAATACAAAAAAAACATTTGGTAAGCAGTTGTTTCCTGACATCTACATTAGATATGGAGCATGCTCATCATAGCTGCTCGTAATGTGAATAGGGAATCCTGAATAAACGAGAAAATGTGTAACCATAAAAAAACTTTTTTTATGTCAGTAGGTTGACAAGCAGGCAGGCGGTCCACCTGATGGTAAGTGGTTACCGTTGCCCATTTACAATACTAGATGTATTGCCTGTTATTATGCCAAGAAGGCAACTGGCTCCAAGTTTATTAGTTCGTTTATACCAAAGTCGATTTCTAAAGTTCCTTTAAAATATACATCTCATATATTCTTTTATAGAATAACATCCTACAGTAGTACAAAATAGACTCATGATAATCATCAGAGGTAAAATCTGTACCTGACTCAGACAAATATTGATACATGTGTAGAAATATTAGTTTAATTTTTATGACACACAGGTGTGAATCACGTTCGAAATGATTTGATATTTAAAGTCATAAAAACACGTAGTTAATTAATAAATTTTATTCGTAATAAGAATCATTGTTGCATACCTTTTTCGGGCATTCGCGCTCCTTCTGCGCCCGAATGATCAAATTCTGAGTTTCGTTGTATGAGTATACATACACATACAAACAGTCTTCATCGTCGTAGAAACTGCACAAGTGTTCGCCTATCGATTCGTTAGCTGTCAGAACAATAATCAATTTATTTATTACATGTAAAAAGGAAACTCCCGACTCTGACTCATCAACTCCCAGTGACAGTGACATACGGGCGGATTTTTCAGAATTCGACACCTATAAGGATAAAATGGACATCCGTGCGGCGGCTAAATGTTTGGATGTTTGCGATCACTTTGATAGATTATACCCTGGAATACGAACATTTTGAATCACGTAAAAACTTAAGGTTCAACGCGGTTGGAACTAGTAATAAATAATATCTCAATATATGACTTACCTTCAATTTTACCCTCTTCAATGATAGGGAATAGTGCACAATCTTCACACATTGATGTGGTTTCATTGAATTTCGGTCCACGGTGATGTACTTCGCACAAAACACAGTCCTTGAATTTGTTACAACGTTTCGGGCATGTCTGAAAGTTAAAAATAAAACTTTAATATATCATGTGATGTGACTGACTACAGCAAAGTAAGTGATTCGAGATCGATGAGACTAGACCAAAATTTTATACATTCACCAAAAAATGCAATTGCGCACTATATTTTCAATGTTCCTTACGAAAATTATATATAGGACAAGGTTCAAAGCTAGGCGTAAAGAACAGCATCTTACCGGACACTGTTCGCAGAACATTCCGGAGTAGTGCTGATCTCCCTCCACATTACAGAGGCACTGACCGCACACACACTTGCCGTGATCGCTGCAAATCTTGCCGTCAACTATAAAACAATATTACAATAAAATTGGTGTTTTACTAACGAAATTAGAATAACCAACTTCTACAATGGGACCAACCAAGTCAACCAACCCTGAAATCACCAAAAAATTTTCAAACTTTTCCATACATTTTGATCGAACAAGATTGATGTTTTGTATCAAAACCTTGATTTTTTTTTTCGTGATTTTAGGTTTAGTCCCATAATATAAGTTGTTCATAATGATGAGTACAATAATCCCTGAAAATTTGGACGTTGATTAAAAAATTAGGATTGTTTTTTAACCAACGAAGTCGGCAAACAAGTATACATACCGCCTGGCAATAAGCGGTCACCTTAGGTTATAGACGCTTGTAGCCCCCCAAGGCGTAGACAATCCACTACGCGCGGTTTGTACTTATGATCACATTCGACGACGGCCAACTCAGTGAACGGCTAGTAAATTAATCCAGTCGAGCTGCTCATTAAGTAAAAGACCGCTATGCTACCTCTCATAAAAATGTTACTTACTAGGCGATCTGCAAGGCGTCTGGTCCTTAAGACACTGGCATGCAGGACCGGAGTACTCCGGTTTGCAGCTGCACTTGCCGCACACACACTCGCCGTGATCCGGCCCCGAGCAAAGCAGCCCTTTGTTCATATCGCACATGAAGTTGTCGCATTCGCAGAACGGACCTGATACAACCTGAGAAACAATGAACAGATGAAAACTCTAACAAATTCAATATTCCATGAAAGTCCTGTTAGTTAGTTAACCTTTTCCATTTTCTATAACGGTCTTGTCTTTCAATTTACTTGCTACTTGCTAGTTGTACTAGCTGCTTCACATTCCTGACCAAGTTTATGAGAAGACAAATCGTCACTTATAGACGAATCCGGCAAACAAGCATATGGCCCGTGAGGTGGTAAGCTGTTATCGGAGCCCATGGACGCTTGCAACAACCACTATGACATACATTCCTAATCCCTTTACTTTGTCCCTATAAACATACAACATGAAATAGTGAACTCAAAGAGAAGAGACAAAACAGATACAAAAAGCTTCTTCCAAATATAAATTAAACTGGTATGTACTACGTATGAGACTACTTGAAAATAGCATTTGCGTGTTGATAAATTAGTTGGATGGAGGCCGGCATAATATTTGTTAGGTGTATTATTGTGCAGCGGAGTAGATTACCTTAGTAGGGTCATCGTACTTGTTGCACTCGCACACGCCGCAGATGCAGGTCCCGCGCGAGGAGCAGAGCGGGCCGCTGGTCGCGTTGGTGGGCCGGCAGCCGCGCTCCTGCTCCGCCGAGCCGCCCGACTGCGCCGAGCACTCGCAGCTCTTGCCGAAGTGGCCCGAGTTGCACACGCACACGCCGCACGCCGACACGCCCTCGCCGCTGCACACTAGCGGACTGTCGTTGTATGCCTACACGCCACATACACAACAACAACATCCCACCAGTTACAATACCAACATTACCTTCTTACCATTTACAATTTTACTGGACTGATAATAACTAGAATATTAACCGTAAGCCATTTTATTAGAACTTTTAATAACTCGTATACATCCATGAAAAGTCAATTTTTATTTAATGTATAAAGGAGCATATTATTTAAGGAGACAGGTACATAGTTCCAAGATTTGCAGAAAATTGCAGCCTTTCCTAAAAGCTTCAAATTCGTACACGTGTAAATTTTAAACTTATAGGATTCGTATTCAGATAGCCTTTGAAAATTAGAAACAAAATAAAGAAATTAATGGAAAATCGACAATCAGGGTCGATGTCTATCTGCAACTCAGTTAATGAAGCCGACGAAACGACATACTTGCGGTAAAATGAAATAATTTTATAATATTCCATCCCACGGTATTTTGAAATAAAAACAAATACTTACGTGATGACCAGGCCTCTCGCACGGACAATCGCAAACCATCTCAAGGTCGATAAACAAATTATCCGACATACCCAGACCTACTGGGGCAATCTTAAATGTTTGCTTCCACTTATTAGGGTCTTTCGGACACTCTTTCAGCAAAATTTCCGCTGTAAACTCTACGACATCTCCCACCTAAAAAAAAACAAAAAAAGATTAAAATTAATTGACACAAAAAGGAAAAAGAAATAATTATGGGTTAAAAATATTGTGAGACTTACCTTAAGACCTTCGCACTTATTTGTCTGCATCAGTTCAGTGCCCAAACATTTTGAGTAATAAACGATTTGAAGAGCGTCACTCGATGTATCTTTCATTTCTACCTCTGATGTAATTTTCTGAAAATAAAACATCAGTAGGTAATTGAATATTTATAGCACATTATTAGTATTATCACACCCAATTTCAAATCAGCGTCAGTAGTATTAATGACGCTGATTTCATTTGATGACTAAAAACATAGCTGGCATTATGAAACAAAAGTAGGGCAGAAACCGAGATATCTTTGAGCTTTTACTTAATCCTTTTTGAGGGCTCAATTTCTTCCACCCGACGATTCTGCTAATAAGTTTTTTAAAGTTTATATTAAGTTCAACGATACCTTTTAATTCTCAAAAAAATACTTGAAAATCTGCCTGCAAGGACCGACAGCTACAGTTGAGGGCATTTAGTTTCGTCCTAAACTCTGTGTGCTCACTACTTACGGTTACAAATTCAGTTCTATCCAATGTAAATTAATTATAGTTTACTATAAAATAGTGTCCTTACGTTGTACTGTTCCCGTACAAGATCGACGACGTTGTCGGAGTCGTCGCTGAGAATGCCGCTGCTGGACCCAAGGATGTGCTTGCTGAGTTGTTCGTACACCTTGATCTGTTCCGCCGTTACCGCAAATATCACGTTGATGTCGTTTTCTTTAACCTAAATAATACATAAATCACAATTTGAGTAATTTTTATATCCCGGGGATACATAAGATAGCGCCTGTTTGATTTATAAGTTACTAGCGACCCGCCCAAGCTTCGCACGGGTGTACAAATCTTTGAATTTCTCGGCTTTTCTGTACTATGTATGTATTATACATATAAACCTTCCTCTTGAAACCGCATCAAAATCCGTTGCGTAGTTTTAAAGGTCGAAGCATACATAGGGACAGACAGACGCAGGAAGGGACTTTGTTTTATATATACTATGTAGTGATTAGCACGATGGCCAGTAGGAGCAATGGCATTTCAATTGGATTACTGCAATATTAAATGAACAGCATGTGCTTTGATTTAAGAGGATGCTCTCCGCAAATGACTCCGTCTTTTTAACTGTCGGGGACGAGCGAGACAAGCGGTGGGCACTTTTAGTAAAAAAGACGTTTATATTTTATTATTTAAAGTAAGAAAACTATATCTTTTCTATTAGATCTCAGAATGTATGTTTATTTTGAAGTTATTTTGATCGACGATAATTAAAAAATCTATTTCCTTTTCCTCGCCTATTATCTCTAGTTTAACATAATATGTAATTATTTAAAAATCTCTTGCAACAACGAACACAGAGAAAACCTTCATTTAGTATCATAATTTCTCATATATTGTCGCCTTAAAACGCTGACGTGTTTGTTGACTCATAATAAGTGATTAAGCTGCCCACATTGTTGCATGTTAACAATAATACTAAGGGAAATTACAGTCATCTATATAAAATTTACAATAGTAAGTACACTGCTAACCTCATAATAAATAATTCTAATATAAATTACCATGATTCGAGCAATGCATTGCAGGGGCATTATTTCTCCTTACTTTTTATTACAAGGGGGATTAAACAAATCTCCTAGGACATGCAGGTTTTAGTCATCAAAAATTTCGCTAGGTGCATAGTCTTCCCTACAATTTGACTTACCTTGAGATTAATTTGTGAAATACTTGGGTAATCTTGTAGCGTGGAATGTGTATAAGAGTTGTGCTCCATGTGACATTCTCCATCGTTGGGCTGCACGATCCCACCAAGCTATAACAATAATATTATGTTAAGGGTGAACCTTCGGTTGAATATTTACTGATTAATAACAAAAGAAATAATCAACATATTCCTCTAAGGTATATTACTGACATATACGACTATTACATGAAAATGTTACTAATATACCTTGGAGGAATATTTTGATGATTTCTTTTGTTATTAATCATTACTACCATTCTTCTCGCAAATAACATGTTGATAACTTACGACCTATAACTGAGCTGCAATTTGCAAAAAACGTGATAAAATTTGAATGTCGCGCTCCAACAGACGCCTCCACCTTAACAAATGATACATCAACAATACAAATATCTTAGTTGGTAGGTATAGCCCGCGCGCGCTGAGCACCCCGCACTCTCCCAGTACTGGTGTCGACCTTGACGCGAGAGCACGCTTATCGATTCCTGTTATGACTTAATGGAAAATGTTGTAGACTTATATAATATTGAAGTACCTACGTGAAGACAGTGAAAATATAACATAACATACCTACTTCAAGTACTAATTATTTTGATTGCGACAGTGATTAATGGGATTTCATGTTAATTGTAATAATTAAGTATCAGTTCATTATTACTTATTATTGTATTTACTTTTTCTGATACAATTTGTTTTTTTTTTCAAACACAATAATTAATGAATTGCACTCCAGCGGAGGCTAAAGATGTGATGGTATCGATAGCATAGTATCGACTAAATCACAATTCTAGTTCATTAAGTCAACATTCCTCGGAGCTCGCGCGTGGTTTATGCTAAAACTGCCATTGTCTATTTTTGGTTGTCTAGATCATAGGTTTTTTTTTTTGTCAATTAGTTCCTCGTGCCTATGGGCTTGCAATATTATAAGGGATAATTCACCTTTACTATAAGACTGCATTAACAATATTTTACCATAAGATATCGATATCGTCGTGGTGTTTATAATAATAATATATCATATGTTTATGTGTATGTAATTTCTACAATACCTTGCCATCGCCAGCGTAATGAAAACCGGCGTCCGTTGAGAAGACAAGCAGTCGCCTAGCCTGGTCCCTCCAGCCTATTTGCTGCTTGCATACGACTGCTTGCATGATCGCGTCAAAACCTCCCTCAGGGGCATCCAAGTTACCGGACACATCTGCACGGGCTACTGCTTTCTAATTTATAGTAAAGATAACGTCATTAATGAGGCAAGATCTGAATTCATAAGTGCCTTATCAGGGCTGGGCTAAACTGAATAAATGAGTTAGATCAGATTTTGGGGACAATATTCGTAATTTAAAAGATTTTGCTGTGCACAGCACTCTGTGAGACAAGGAATAAAAAAACTTACTTCAAAAAAGTCTGTGTCGTCGCTCAGTGACATCTGATTTTGGTAACCATATGGCGCCGCACATCCATCGCAAGGAGAAATTAAACTAAAACAACAACGTTTAATTACAATAACGTCTATAAATACATTGTTTTTTTTTATTTACTGTCAAAGAAATCTTACTTTTTAGGCACGGTTGATACATATGGCATCACAAGTTTGTCCACAAACGAACCAAAACCAATTCTAAAATCACCGGTCATATTCCTCATCGTAGCTGAAAGCAAACTGCCCAGTGTACTGAGCTTTTCTTTATCATTTTTCATGGATCTACTGAGGTCCATAAGGTAATATAAATCAACGGGATAATCTTGCGCTCGGGAAAAGGAAAATGAGAGCTTTTCCATTTGATCTGTAATTTAAGGGATTAAAATGAATTAAAGAATAAGCGTATTGTCCAATATTGAATTAGAAGTAACGCTAAAAGAAACATACTCATTCTCATTTGCAGTTTGACTCTCTGCGGCTTAATCTGAACTAAGCTTTCTCCAGCGCTTGCTGCCCCGGCCGCACTGCTTCCTGACCCCGAAAAACTACTACTACCTTTAGCGCTTGATTGTTCGAATGTCGAACTTGCACTCATACGCCCTTTCGCTGAAAACACAAAATACATTGTGATGGAAATGGAATAGATATTAGTATAGTTAATTTCAATAATTGTAGTACTTACCTCTGCTCAGCTCCCTATTGTACAAAGGGTCGATAGAGCGTTGGTTATCAGGGTTGAATATGTACGCTTCGTTACATCCTCCGGTGCCGCCTGCCAGCGCAGGGTTGAAACACCGTGGGCCATTAAAGTCTGTTGCGAAACACCAACTACAGCTGGGTGTTCGCACGCAGTCGCTGCACGATGTCTTGCTAGAGCAAGGGTTCTGTGCGAGGAGCTGCTCGGCGCGCTGGCCCCAGCACACCGCCAGCAGGCCCGCCCACACGCACACTCGTAGTAAACTCGATCGTTGTATGTACATTTTTGGGCTTTTTGTTTTGTTTTCAGATCAAATTCTGTAACAATTACAAACTATGATATAAATAACATTTAATTTTGATTTCAACTGTTATTAAGAACCAAACGTAAAGTACTGTTGGACTTTTGATTTGTTTACTGTATTACCAATAAGAGAAATAAATATCTGTATGTCCTGACCACACAAGACAAAGAGTCACTAGTGGTGTGGTCGCGACTAAAAAGTCATCATCAGAAAATTGGAGTGGTATAGTATAATAAATAACATGTGTTACAAGAGGACATTAGTTGGTACAAAACTCCCAAGCAATGATAGGTATTTTCCTTTTTTGTATTATTACACGAGATGGTTTAAAGATGGTAATGAGACGACGGCGTAGATTCATTTTAAATCATTTCTTATCAAACACGAACGAGACAAATGTTAACGTTGTGCAGTAAACAAAGTTTTAATATGAACTAGTAGAAGTTAGTTGGAAACAAGTAAGTAAAATCTGTGTGACACACAATAATACGAAATGCATCACGAGTCTTCCGCGTATGTAAACATGATGAATTTTCAGTTTAAGTATGAACTGCGGCACTGTTAAAATTATACTGTAGAAGGCAGATTGAGTTTGCACCTGTGGGCGGATGCGGTGGCGAACGAGAAAGGGCGCCGCCCACGCTCATCTACAAGATTGAGGCCGCCAGAGCACGATGGGACAGTTGAGATTGCGCTTGTAACCAATGACGCTTTACATGTACTAGCTTCCGCCCCGCGGTTTCACCCGCGTTCCCGAGGGATAAAAAGTAGGTACCTTACGCTTTAATCCAGGGTGTCAACTACCTCGATACCAAATTTCATCAAAATTGCAGCCACTTGAGTGTGAAGAAGTAAAAAACGTAACTCACAAACTTTTGTTTATTTATTAGTTATTATTTTAGTAGTTAGTAGGAAAGATAAGTGGATAAACATCTTAGCTTATCACAAAATATTTGTGCGTATGACAACACCTTTTTCCCATCGGTATAAAAATCTGTATACTAAATAATTAGAATAATGTAAATAGTGTCAAATTTCGAAAAAATTGTACTTACATACATATTAAGTCCCTACTTTTGCGATTTCAAAGGACTACATTTATAGCTTCCTACTCCCTTGGGAAAACCAAGGCGGGACCCCTCCCGCCTTGGTTTTCCCAGTACTCACCCTCTCTTCAAAGGTGATTGGTTTTTTTGCAAGGTTGGCAAGGCGTGAGAGTTGAGACAAGCGTCTATACTATAGGCTACCGTAACCTCTTACCATCAAACGGGGTGTATGCTTGTTTGTTAACTTAGCAGATTATTAAAAAACCTTTTGTGAGAAATTGTCGTTTTTATATTATTATTACTAATAGTGTAGCATTCTTAGTACCTATAATACGAATTCCTATCCTGTAGTAGGTACCTATAAGACGTAATAGCTAATACTTACCTACTTATTAAGATATCAAAATCAAGTACATCCATTCATGCAAATTTTAACGTAGGTACCTATTTCATTGATAATATTACGTAGAATAAAAGACCAGAATCCGTCAATGCTCTAGAAAACAGGTTATGTAGCTGAATGACAAATTGACCATTCATAAGCTAAGGACAGTCACCAAACAGTAAGTTCCTTTCATGCAGCAAATGACCTGAAATTCTTTAGCACTTTAGAATGTTCAAGTAGCGAAACCCTTAAAAGGCTCTTTCAAATTTGAATACTCCAAGGCGTGTACTGTACAGCAAGTTTATCCTGCCAACCAGAGCGAGAATATTCAAACTATATAAGTACCTACGCCTACATTTAATCTTGCAGACCTACTCTCTAACTGAAGAATGGGTCTAACTAACCTACTAGGTACATACTACTGAGAAAAGATTTTAAATTATAAAAGTACATACCAACTCAGGTTTGTTGTAAATAATGTCTGATACCAACACAGTGTCAATTCACTCTGCCTGCACGGAGTGTATCTTTATATTTTACGGTTTCTTATCGTAGCTGTTGACTCACATTTCACACAACTGTTGAAGTCACTGCTTATTATACCCCAAGTACACAGTATAATTTAAAAACAAAATATTCTACAATATGTCTCGGGTTTTTCATAACACTATCACATACGCTGCACATCCAGCACTTCCAGTCAGTTAGATTGAGCGCTAATTAACGTTCAGTGAGCGCTATTATAAGAATAAACAATGCTTTGTTGACGTGATGAAATAAGCACTAGTAGGATTATATCTCACATCACAAGATTTTAAGAGTATTCAATTTGTTTATTTTTTGTTAACAAAAAGTTACGATATTTTAATATTGTACAGACAGAGTAGCGCGCGGGACCTGCGTCCGCGCCGGATACTCGCGTGACTAATTGTACAGAAAATAACTTCGTCAGCTCTCAGCGGTGAGACAGCGAACACCGTCATCGTTTCTCTTGGAACTAAATCAATACTCGTCAAAACAGTCTTCGCCGACCTGTATGTATACTCTGTAAAGCACGACCTTGATTGAACTAAAATGGGTCGCTGCATTTATTGTAGCATGGGATGGGTAAATGGACTGAATTTGCGTGATAGGTATTATCAATGAACTACTTACTATTTATTAGAGCCTGTATTTACATGACATAGTATTTTATTCCTGGTATCGTAACTATCAATATACGTTTATTATGAATACTGGATTATTAGTAATACTTAGTAGGCATGTAGGTCAAGAACATAATACATATAGTAGTACCTATTCAATCATCGTTTTACTTTAGCAGTGCAATAAAAACATGACTAAAATATTTAAGTTGAACTGTTATTAACGACGCGATGTCCATGAGTTTTAAATATCGACCTCAGAAAAAAACCAGTGCTTCTGTAGGTCACTCACTACAATATTACGTCATCGTTCGCAAGTATGATGCGATGATTCAAGCACATTAATGCTAACGTAAGCATTCTTTCATATTAACAATCTGATTTGATTGCCAAATCAATATGTAAAGTTTATTCGATCATAATGGGCCTGTATCTCTATCAGAAACTGACGTAGGTACCGTGTAAGTGGCTAGAAAGAAACTTACATACGTCTTAGGCTCCTAGCATAATAGGAATTAAGAAACTATCTCGGAGGTATATAGATAAAATAATAATTTAATTTAATCAGTTGTAATAACAACTGATTAGATCGATTTTTGATTAACAAAACCAATCGGTAGGAAAAAATACCGTTCGTAGCTAGCTAGCTACTTACTGACTACTAACAGGAGTAGCAGGTAAACTCGACCGATATATTTCTTTCCGCAGTCCTCAACCAGTTTCCATATATCGACGATAACGGTCGAGCGAGGGGTGGAATGGATCGCGAATGGTGGGTCAATGACTTGTTCCCGCTAACATTGGCGGGCGCGGCGGCTCGAGCGGCTATTACTCGATCGGTCGGAGGGTACAAACGCTGACTGGCTTGATGTACAGCCCTAACTTATTGCCATGGTTCCTACTCACATAGATATGAACCCTCTTTTGTGATAAAAAAAAGTTAGAACCAAAGTTAAAAAAAGACAATAAAAATATTATGGTAAATAAAAATTCTAATGCTTATACAGAGGGAAAACTCGCTTGCCACACTCGGGAGTCGCTAAAACTGGCTAAAATCCGAAAAAATTACATCCTGTACTTTTAAGACATCAATCAATAGGGTCAATCATAAGGATTATACTAACAAATATGGTAAATTAAATTAAAGGAAAACTATGAAATCTTAAGTTATAAAATTAATGAGATAAGGTAAAGCAATTTTATTCTAGGGTAAAATATGCAGATAATTATGTATCTTAATGTGTAGCTTGATCTATGGCTGTGTGTACTATATACATACGATATATACTACATATACTACTTTTTTTTGTACTTACATAGATAATTACACCCAGACACAGGACAAACAGATATGTTCATGCACACAAATTATGTTTATCCTGGATGGGAATCAAACCCATGACTAGCGTGATAGGTGTTGTCTTAACCAACTGTGCCAACTGGCTTGTCTCATATTTCACTTAAAAATCTGCCTCAAGAGTCTTTTTAATATTTTTGCTATTACCGGTACTTTAGGATCTGGCCTACCACAACCATCATATTCCTAACTAAATTAAAATAAATCAATCACATTATCAACTAAAGAAATATAATTTCATTGGCAAACATAATTGTTTGTTAGATCAATTATTAACTGTTGCCCAGCTATGTTGCCCATTATAAAAAGCGATGAGCTGATGAGATATCATTATCTATTGTATGTTTTTCAATTTTACAACTTCTTTCTTCTCGGGCATAGGAATAGTTTTACTTCTAAGCACTTTGATCCTCCGAGGCATCAGTAATGAGGTAGGTACTTGAAAATACTCATTTTTTTTGGACATACAAAATTTCATCAGTCCAATAAAAAACAACATGGATACTTTAGGTTAGAAGTGTATGGGGATCACGAAGCACAGCAAGCAATAGCCTATATATAACCACGTTGTGGTTTTTTCTTCTGCCCCTGAGGCTACTCTTCTCTGACCTTCAATTGTTAATATTGGTTTCCATATTAGCCTGGTTAGTTTAGGATCATAGATGGACATGTGCTGAGTAATAACAATAGTATTTTTTACCCTTATTGGGTAAATAGTGCCTAGTACTCAGATTATAAAACAATAGGGCCTAGTAGAAAAAGTCAGATTAAAATTAATTATGAGTTAGGTAAGTAAGGTGCTTGACGAGGAGGACGGAATCGTTTGAACTGATTTAGGTCGGAAACATATATTTAAATATCATCGAACGTAAAAACAGAAATAACACAAAACAAAATTTAATCAGGTCGCTCGTATCGTAGGCCATGCAGCATCTTCTCAGCTTCCCTAAAGGGTCAGCAAACAATGTAATAAAGAGATAGGTAGGTAATTTGAAATATCTTACCAGTCTTCAATATTTTTCAACACTGCACAACATAAAACAACAAACATTTTCTAATTTATCATGATATTTATTTATGTCAAAATAGCTGAAAGTAGTTTTAATTTCCACACAAAAACCTGTGATGTGATGAGTTAAAATATACATACATACATAAAACTTTTTTTTTTTTTTAATTTTGGCATCACACGTATTTTGCCAGTGTCAAGTTGAGCAATGTAGGTATTTTTATATTCTTCATGTATTAAATTCTCGTCAATCGTCAAGTTTCAAAGTTCAAGTCATGTTAAATCTTCTTCGAGTCATAATCAGTCAGTTTAGTTAGGTTTTAGTACAATGGTAGCCGTTCTACTAAAACTTTTCATGGACTTCTTGAGACAACTTGAAAAGCCACTATACACGAAATCATTTCATTTCACTTCACTGGTGCACTTGTATTGATCTTTATTGGACAAAATACCACCGATAATATTAAAAAAAACTCAAAAAATACACTATTTTATGAAAATAAAATGAAAACGAAACGTCCACGGTCTGGATTACCCAAAAACCTAACTGAAAATCCCCAATTTTGGGGAAATAAAAGTCGATATTCCCCACATTTTCCCCACAAGTTTTCAAAGACACGTAGTACACAACAAGCAGTTAGGTATATGTGAACTCGAAATATGAAATTAATGAACACAATAATAACACTTAAAAGTTCTCCGCAACAACACAAAACTAAAGTAAACAACAGGGATTTCCCCTCAGAGGGACTTCCCCGATAAAGTTTGATGGACATAAATGTTGCCATAACATAAACTCTAAAACCTTCCTACCGGATAAGTCGAGTTAAAGTTGAATAAAATATACATAATTTATAAATTATGCTTACTTCATAAGCTACTTTTATTACTTCTAAGTTCAGTTTTAATGTAAATGTCTAAATTCCCCGCATTTTCCCCACATAAACGCTCTCCCCAAAAATTACCCAATCGGACTGAAAATCCCCGCAGTTTGGGGAATTCCCCACAGATTGGCAACGCTGAGAAAGAGGTCGTCTAGTGTTGCCGGGCCATCGATAGTACCGCAATACTATCGAGGAACCCTGAGGAGGAACCCTAACCAAATTACTATTTAGCACAATAGTATTGAAACTATCATTCAATAGGACAATCGATAGGACGAGTGATTTGCAAAAGTTTTAGTTGATCTATGGTGTTGTTGGTTCCGCTTTATGGCTAATTAATAAAAAAGAGAAATATCAATTCAAGTCAAATGAATTGAAATATATATATAAAATATTTTTATTTTCAATGTTAGTTCACCTACTATATTTTATGTACTAAATTCCAGGTGTTATTAGGAATCTAACATGATTTAGGGTATTTTCTCCCTAAATCACGTTAGATTCGACTATCGATGCATCGATTTTTCTATAACACTAGTTGAGTCATGGGAACCAGGGACTTGAATACCAATATTTTTGCCGTAACTTTACAGACACGACAGCGCCGTATCGTTACTATCCGATACTCGAAAGCGTTCTTTTTTGTAACGTTACTAATATCGTTGTCTCTTTTATGCAGTTGAATTCTTGATTTATTTTTGCACACTCAAAACATTCTAAATTTCCAACTTTTTCGGTAGATTTTCCAAATTATGTATTGTAACCATTTACATATTATACAATTTGTTACTTTATTTATAAAAGTTCTCATTGTTCGTCAATCAATTAGAAATAGTAAACAAGATTATTACGATTACTTTTACGAATGAATAATTAATCAGGCGCCTCGTAGTACACGTAGTAACGTTTTTTCGTTATTTATCTTTTAAATCATTCACAGAGCAATCGTCTTATATATTTAATCATATATAAAATATTGTAGTCGAGCGAGAGAGAATTGTGAAAACAATCTCTGTCTTTGTCCATAATTCATATTCATATTGTAAACAATTATTGTGACTCTAGGAACTGGCACGCCGGTACTCTTGGGTTATTTCTGAATCGTTTCAGCATAGGCACAGATTTATAAACAATAAATATGTTTAGTGCATAGGTTATCCACATGGAATGGAAGTTGAAACTTGGAACCGAAGAAAATATAAACGCTACGTTCTACTTGGAACGCTACTAGACAATCGATTTATTATTTTTATAATGTTGGTTATACGAAAATATACTGACCAATGAGAGGCATTTCGGGCCTTTCTTCTTCGAAGAACATGGCCGACATTTTGATATTGCTGTCATGAAGATTTTTCAGTGACAAAATTTTAACTTTGTAGTTCTTCATGCACGGTTTTATGTTCCCCAAACATTTTATTTTTTAATTGCTTAGACAGTGTTTAGTGTAAGCTATTTTTGTTACAAAAAATGGCAGCGGATCGTGAGATTGCTGCTGAAGACAGCATCAGAGTGGTATGCCGATTTCGGCCACTGAATGACTCTGAAGAAAAAGCTGGCTCTAAATTTATTGTGAAATTTCCTTCAGGACCCGATGATAATTGCATTTCAATAGGGGTGAGTGAAAATAATATCGAACACTTTGTTTTCCTTTCCCCTATCATCGCCCTAAATTAGATCATGATGACTAATACATTACGAGTGGTTCACCTGCTACGAAATGGCCTTTCTTTTCTATTCCGCTTCGATGATTATGATCGTGTTAATCCAATTAATCTGGCCAAATATGGAATAATTTAGTACGAGGGTCTTTGTTTTGTCGAAAATCAATACAAATACCTTCTCGACCTTGACCTGAGAATACGTCTTATATATATTTTTTTGAATTAATTAGCTTATTATTATTCTTTATAATGCAGCGTATATTATAGGCCGCTACACATTTCTTACCATTAATCAATATACCAATATCATTACAGATATCTACTATTTTTCGTATCATGTAAAATATGTTAACATAGCCCAAGATTTAAGGCCATCAAAAACATTCCATTTTCAGAGATTTAAAAAAAAATGCTCTATATATCTTTCTTTTACTAAATTAATTATTATTATTACGGTGAAAGATTTTCACATGTTCTGTTAAATAACACTTGCTATACCTACATTAAATTGGTCATAATATGTAATTTAAAGTTTATCTTTGATTACCTACCTAGATCTCAAAATTAAATTTTGGTAGGTAGTAAAAATATTTCTTTTACCAATGATTATCTTATCTTGGAGGAATCATTAAAAATATCAAAATGCAATGCATCAATATTAAATGGCATTGAATGCAGAATAAAATATATTATGTACTAAATAGTGGTTTAAAGATGTTCTATGAATTTTTCCTTATTTAAATGTATCTACAGAGGTATTACATAGGTATTATTTATTGAAGGAAATAAACATTCTCGTAATTAAGAAATTGAATTAAGGTACTTACATAATTTATTATTTATTCCTTATGGTTACACTAAAGCAAATTTAAAAGAACCTAATAATTTAAAAAAAAACTTCATATGCCTACTTATCTAAATTCAAACAATTGTAAATGTGTTAACTAATCTTTAATTTAACAGCAGTTCCTAAATAAATATTATGTTTGTATGGTTAGGTGTGTGAGCTATGCACTTTATTGCTTGCCTAAGTAGGTGATGATGTCACATTCTTAATGTTGGCCTGATTCATCCTCAGATGTACATTTTACATTCCATCTTCTGAATTTTAATACTAAAATAACATAATATTTCAGTTTATTGAGTCCTGTATGTAAGATATGAACAATTATTGTGGTTTTATCTATTTAAGTAGTGTTAATTTACAAAATATAAATTGATAATGAGTTTTCAAATCTTTTATTTTTATATCATAGTAAATTAAGACTTAACGTTTTACTTATAGGGTAAAGTATACTTGTTTGACAAAGTTTTTAAACCCAATGCAACTCAAGAAAAAGTTTACAATGAAGCTGCTAAAAGTATTGTATCCGATGTACTGGCTGGATACAATGGCACTATATTTGCATATGGGCAGACAAGTTCAGGGAAGACACATACCATGGAGGGTGTCATAGGTCAGTAAATATCAAAAATCATTTAATTATTTATATTTTTGCTTTTTAGGAGGTAGAAATTAAATAATACTTTTAAATTGCAGGAGATCCAGGGAAACAGGGTATTATTCCACGGATAGTAAATGACATATTCAACCACATCTATGCAATGGAAGAAAACCTTGAATTTCACATAAAAGTGTCATACTTTGAAATTTACATGGACAAAATCAGGGACTTGCTAGATGGTATGCAGTCTTTAAAATAAAGAGGAAAATATTTTTTTAGGATTTTACTTTAATTTTTTTTTTGCAATTTACAGTTTCAAAAGTGAACCTCAGTGTTCATGAAGACAAAAACCGAGTTCCATTTGTGAAAGGTGCTACTGAACGATTTGTGTCAAGTCCAGAGGAAGTGTTTGAAGTTATTGAAGAAGGAAAATCAAATAGGCACATTGCAGTCACAAGTGTGTATTTGTTCAGATTAAGTAATTTGCAAAAACTAGTTTACATTTTAACAAAATATCCATGTACTTCCAGACATGAATGAACACTCATCTAGATCTCACTCAGTCTTTCTCATTAATGTTAAACAAGAGAACTTGGAGAATCAAAAGAAACTATCAGGAAAGTTATATCTTGTGGACTTGGCTGGTTCCGAAAAGGTAAATCACAAAATAATCATCTCTAGATTGCTCTTATGATGGGTTTACATCTTTTTGAAACCATGCAACTTTTGGCTATGGAACCAACTATAATTGATCAGCCTAGGTTTCAAAAAGATGCGATTTTAAAATACACACTTTATTTACATATTTAGACAAATATTTAATGATTTTCTTGTTATATACAGGTATCCAAAACTGGTGCTGAAGGTACAGTGCTTGATGAAGCTAAAAACATCAATAAATCACTCTCAGCTTTGGGCAATGTAATTTCGGCATTAGCAGATGGAAACAAGTCGCACATTCCCTACAGAGACTCAAAACTGACCCGTATCTTACAAGAATCACTTGGTGGTAATGCAAGAACTACTATTGTCATCTGTTGTTCACCGGCCTCATTCAACGAGAGTGAAACTAAGAGCACACTCGACTTTGGCAAGAGGTATGTTATTTTTAGGGAAAAACAGAACCCTTATATATCTGTCTGTCTGACTGTCCGTCTGTCATAGCCAGTTTGGTCTGATACTACTGGACTGATTGAGTTGTAATTTGGTACACATATGTATGTAAGTCTGTGGCATTTGAAAGTTTTTTAAACTATATTGTGTGACATATAAAATTAAAGGGCTCATTTTGAGGATTTCAAATATATTTTTTATATAATTACAAAAAAATAGTTTTGAAGTTATTGAAGAAAATATACGAAAATTTACCATTCGCCCCTTATCTCTGAAACTACTGGCCAAAAAATTTGGAAAAAAATACAGAAAATAGTTCTTATCCATAAATTACAGGAAAACCTATGAGAAATCTATGGTATTTAAAGTAACATAGGAAATAACGGAACCCTCGGTGCGCGAGTCAGACTCGCACTTGTCCGGTTTATTTTTATTATAATTATGCAGTGTTATGTTACGCATTGGTGCACATAGTTACAAAATGTTAATTTACAGAGCGAAAACTGTTAAGAATGTGGTGTGTGTTAATGAGGAGCTCACTGCTGAGGAATGGAAACGCCGTTATGAGAGGGAAAAGGAGAAGGTGGCTAGGCTGAAGGGCAAGGTTAGTAAAGTAGTGATTGAAAGGTGGTTGTTTTGACCTATTTAAATACAAGTATTATGTTAGAAAATAGAAAGTTATTGTATAGCTTTATAACATCAAATATATTGACTAAAAAAAGACAGCATAAGAAAATAAATAAATAATAAGGGGTTAAGAAGTAATTAGTTGCTGAGATGATGATTAGTCAATTTTTATAAGTAAGGCTGAAAATAAATAAATAAAATTGGTTATTAATAACCTTACTACTTGTCGCTTATTTTTCTTTTCTTAATCACCAAATAAGATAAAAAGTGCTTAGAAACTTCTATACATAGAGCACTGTCATTAGTCTATGAACCTATGGGTCCCTGCCAGTGCTTTATTTTACTGTTATGTTGGTGGTACAACAGGTGGAGAAATTAGAAGTGGAGTTGAGCCGCTGGCGTTCTGGTGAGACTGTGCGGCCAGAGGAACAGATCAACCTACAGGAGATTGAGGCAGTCACTCCGATTACATCATTTATCGAGGAGAAACCGCCAGTGCCTGTGAGTTTGTATTCAAATTATATTATAAAAAACTTATAACCTTTTCATTTTTTAGGGATAACTTTTGTCTGCAATACAACTTGATCTTGCCTTTTTGTTTGCATTGCCATTATTTTTTCATAGCCGGTCCCTGTGGCCGTAGCAAGTGTGGTAGAAGAAGCAGCAATGCAAGGCAAGTTGGAAGCATTGTACCAACAGTTGGACGACAAAGATGAAGAGATCAACCAACATTCGCAACTCGTGGAGAAGCTGAAGGAACAGATGATGGAACAGGAGGAGCTTATTGCTTGCACAAGGTATGTTTTTACTGCATTAACATGTGACTTATTATGTGTCTGTTTTTTTCGTATAAATATGATAAACTTAGCTTTCCTAGTGATCCCCTATTTTACACCCTAGGTAGGGGTTGAATTTCATAATAGTTATATTACTCTGTAAGTGAAAGAATTTTGAAAATCACTTGAGTCACTTTTGAGTTTATCCAATAAATAAATACAGAAAATCTAATCATGTCTCTTTGTAATCATGTCTTGATTATTTTTAAGTGCTTCTTCTGGAACTTGCTTACTGTACTTAGGCGATAACAGTTGTATAAACTTAAAGACAGTAAATTATCTTAATAGATATTTGGTATGCTTTTATGGCTTTACAAAAAAATAGTAAAGCTTATGTAAACAATATCAACACATTTATTGCGTAAAGGAATACAGTTACACAAATGTTTCTTTATTACATTATGATAATAGTAGTGTAGTGTCTGACGTAATACATTACCCACATGTTTCTTTTCAATGTCTATTAAAGTAATGATTTTAAGTATTACCCTATATATTATTTATTCTTTGCCTATACTGTAATGATAACTACATGATTTATCTATTTCAATTTTGGCATGTCTTACGCCGTTCTTAATATCATGATTGTTTTCTATAAATATACCTAGTATGGAAATAAAATATATACCTACATAGTTTAAAACAGAAATGAGAATTCCTTTTGTGAAAACTATAGGCGCGACTACGAGGCCCTGCAAGGTGACATGAATCGCATCCAGCAAGAGAACGAGGCTGCCAAAGAAGAGGTGAAGGAGGTGCTCCAAGCACTCGAAGAGCTCGCCGTCAATTACGACCAAAAGTCACAAGAGGTTGACAGCAAGAGTCGCGAGTGCGACCAGATGTCGGAAGAGTTGCAGACCAAACAGGTACGCCTTAAATTTTTGGTACTCATACATTTTTGGCGTATTGTGTTATTCAGTATTTTTTAAATTGGTTGGAATTGTTATTTTATATTTTTATTTATCCAGAGTGCACTAACTAGTGCTACGTCTGAGCTGCAACAACTGCGCGACCTATCGGCACACCAACGCAAACGAATCGCGGAACTGCTCACCAACTTACTGAGAGACCTCGCCGAAATCGGTGCCGCCGTCGGAGGCTCCGAACTGGACTTCAAGCTCAATGTAGACACCGTGGGAAAACTTGAAGAAGAGTTTACGGTAGCTCGTTTGCATATAAGCAAGATGAAGAGCGAAGTCAAGAACATCGTGCAACGTTGCCACTCTCTCGAGACGGCAAACATAGACGCCAACCAGAAGGTGGGTTTCGTGAAATTAAATTATTAATGATTTAGAAAAAATGAGTAAAAGGCATTCAGTGCCAAATAAAAATAGTTTTACTGTATGTCTGTTGCATGCATGTAAAAATGCAATATTTATGGATAGTAATATTTTTATAATCAAGTCTTAAATAATCGATTTTGTTATTAGGATTTATACTGTTTGTAAGGCCGTAAGCCTGGCATTGTTTATCACTATAAATTGCCGGCTAACATGTTAGACCATTATGAACTTAAAACTGACAAGTCCTCAGCACAGTCCTAAGTACCTGTAGCAGAATACTTATGCTTGGCAAGCCTAAGCAAGATGAAGAAGATTTAGATGAAATAATGTAAATATTGAATACTTCATACAGATTGAAGAATACGAGCGTTCTCTTGGTGAGTGCCGACTGTTGATCTCGCAACACGAGGCGCGGTGCGCGTCCCTCGCGGAATCTATGCGCGAGGCTGAAAACAAGAAGCGCCAGCTGGAGGAAGCGGCCGACGCGCTCCGGGAGGAATGTGCCCGTTTGCAGGTGAATGACCCCTCATTATCCATGTGTATTACTCTCAATACTGAGGCTATTTTAATACACTTATGACTCACACTGATAGCTCAGAGTTTGGCAAATTTATTATTTACAAAGTTTAATGGCATCAGATATTACCAAAATAGTTGTTTTGACCAAATGTGTGAAATGGTTTTTTGTATGTGTGTGTATTGTAGGCGGCGGAGCGTGTGCAGCTGGCGGCGGCGGAGCAGCGCGCGGACTCGCAGGTGCGCGGCGCCCTGGAGGCGCAGCTGGAGCAACTGCGCGCCGCACACGCCACGCAGCTCTCCGCGCTCCGGGACGAGCTCGCCGCCCTGCAGAGACACCACCAGGAACTCAAGGAGTAAGCGCCTTCCAACCAACCCACCGTGCTATGACATCCTCACCATCTCTGCCTTTATACAAAACTCAAGTTCATATGTTAATCTAAATGACTTTGACTGGCCCGTTATATCCCAACATAAATGTAGAGAAGAAAACTAATATTTTTTTTTCCACCGTATAAATTTGCAATGTTTCTAATAAATATTTTTTTATTTTGTAGCTCATACCAGGAGTTGACTCTGGCCCGCCAACAGCTGCAAGACGACTACGAGAAGCTGAAGCGCGAGGAAGCCGACAAGTCGGCCAAACTCAAGGAGCTCATGTTAGTGTCCCGCTCGCCCCGTCGGAACCTTGATAAACTAGAGAAGGAGCTCGTCAATCAGCGCATGCTGCTGAAAGACGAGGGAGATAATTTTCGCGAATATATCGTCTCCCCGAAGAGAGAGAAAGCAGCCTATGGCTTTGGAATGGGCCTAGAAATCGAGAAAGCTTCAGTCAAAGAGGAAAAGTCGCTCTCGGCAATCCTGAAATCCCACACCCCCCGTCACTCCTGTAACATCCACCCTCTCCAGCTACATCTACTCATATCTGTCACCATGATCCTGCTCACCCATCGCTATCCACAAATAGTCGTTTTGGTTTAAGCTTTATGGCTTGTTTTCTGTGATATCAACATGGATCTTTGGACGATATTAGTTGCAGTGCCTTTAATAATTCGATGTCGACAATGGCCAGTTGAAGTTTAATGTGTTTAAGAGATCCATGATTTTGTTTTGAATAATGATCCGAATACGCTTTCATGACATATGAGTATGACTGCAACTCGCTCATACTTATTTACACATAGTAATAGTACAAACAAACATTATATTTTAAAATTAATAATTATGAGCAAGTTGTGTTAATCAATCATTTTAATTTACAATCGTGTATTTTTTTAAATTTTCCTTTACATTTAAAATTATTTTGAATGCTTCGCTTCGAAGGTCTTTCGTGATGTTAGTCGATAATGCATTTTAAGTATTTTATAGATTATTTTGTTTATTGACAAAGATCTAATTTTGCTTTCATGATATTGTTAAGTGTCGTGTTTGGTGTACAGTGAATTCTTAGCATGTCGACATTGTCGTTTACGCTTGTGAATGAGAGCATGCATTTCTCGTTATTAGTTTTGTAACTGTTATCCTTATTGTTATATTTCGGTCTTCGAGTTACAATAACATTGTCACGCACGATGATGATGACGACTTATTCGCGTTGTGATTATAAAACAATAATAATAACTCGAGTTGTGTTACAAACTTCACTGCCTCTTGTTTTGTTACTTAGATCATATATAAAACAAATATAACAAAGGCTCGAGATTATCCTAAAGGTCGACAATTTAATAGTATGTTTCAGTAGGCTATAATTTGCTCTAAAAATATATATATTCTAGTAGGCTTGCACAAATTAAAAACGACTCAAGTTAAAACATCTCATGTAAATATCCCTGTAAATAATGTTAAATGTTTGTATAGAGAGCCAGTAAGTAAATATTTTTATCAAAATATTTTTTTATACAATTTGATGACCATTAACATAACACTCATTACTTTAGTTAGGATGTGTTCACATTCTTACTCTATAATTGAAGTGTATTTACAGTTTGTCCATTTAGAGTCGTATACTTGTTCAATATGTAGGGGATTAGTAAAGTAACGTCATTTTATAGGTACCTAAATATAGGATAGAATATAGGCTAAGGAACCATTCAGTAATTTGTTTTACCTCGTGGTATCATTAACAGTATTTGTGGCATTTATAAAGGCAACATAAGTTACCATTCCAGTGTTAGCATTTATTACGATCATCCTAGTGATAATTATACATTTATTTACCGTTTATTCTCATTATACTGCATGTTTACATCATGATCATGTCACTCCTAATGTTGTCCACATATTTATTTCTTTTAAACTTTATTCCTAGTGTCCATTTCACTTCCTAGTCTGTGTGCACTCGAAATGCCGAAGAGTGATTGTCGCCTCGATCTGTTAGTTTGAACTAGCGCAAATAGAAAATTTCACGTAAATACTAGAATAATTAAAACTTCTATTTGCACGTTATATTACGTAATTGTATGTCAAGCAATTACATCTAGAGAAATATTTAAATGAGCCTTATAATTATAGATTCCTAGATGAAATTGCTCGTGACGCGAAGCGACAAATATAATGTGATACGTTTACCACTTCCCATAGTCGATGTAAGTACGATGTAGATGTAGTGCGAGGACTTGACGCCTTCCGCTTTTTAATTTTGAGTTGTCATTTTATTCCGCACGTATCCCATTCATATTCATTCTGCCGGGGGTTGGCATTATTCTGAAAACATTTGGGACCTAAAAGTACGCAGCTTCTATGTTTATGGATGGGTGCGTGCCGGGACATTGATAGCTCGCGTCTTTTCACAGGTAAAACGAGCCTTACTGAATCATGGGTTACATAATCACGATATCGACTTTGATTTGATTGTTTTGTGTAATTTTTGTGCAGTCAAAGCGTGGAGCGGCGTGAGCAAGCCCGCGCTGACCTCAAGGGCTTGGAGGACACTGTAGCCAAGGAGTTGCAGACCTTACACAATCTACGCAAACTATTCGTACAGGACTTGCAGGTTCGCTTATTTAAACATATTATTTTGTTACTTCTAGATTTGACGCACTATATTAACTCCATATTATCTAAATTTACACTTACAGCGTAACAATGGCCTAAAAATTTATTGCAAATGTTAGAGGCAATCTAAATTATTATTTTATTCTTATAGGCAAGGATAAAAAAATCGAACAACTCCGAAGAGGGTGCCGAAGAAGAGGGCGGTTCTCTTGCGCAGAAGCAAAAGATCTCATTTTTGGAAAACAACTTGGAGCAGCTAACGAAGGTGCACAAACAACTGGTGCGGGACAATGCCGACTTGCGCTGCGAACTGCCCAAGCTTGAGAAACGGCTGCGGGCCACCATGGAGCGCGTCAAGGCGCTTGAGACGGCGCTAAAGGTAATATCAAAGAAGTGTGATGTGTCGGTTGGATGTCCAACAATATTATTATTAGACTACACAGTCGAATATTCATTAAATATATTTTTCTCGAATATCGAATCATACAGAGGCATTTAAAAACTCGGGTCTCGGGTGTGTAAAGGTCCATTTTTAATTGCCCTCCTGAAAAGTAGCGCATAAAGAATTATGTGCCAACAAACTTAGCACTTCCTATTTTGTATTGTTATGCGTGGTAAAGTACTGGTGCCGATTCTGTTGTTTACGAACTAAATAAATTTAATCTCACTATATCTCTTTCTAATAGTATATATAAGAAAGGGATGTCAGATATTTTAGTCCGATCACATATTTCAACGTGAATTTAAGCGCGATCTTTATTGGTCACGACTATTTACCCATACATTACGACGGCATGGATTAAACTGACAGCATGAAAAATGATCTATCTTTTTTCAATAAGGTTAAAATGAAAGAGAGGTGACTTGTCTAATATTAGTTAAGTTCGTAAACAACAGAATCGGCACCAATATCTATAAATAGTAAGTCTCCATTTTAATAAATCTGTTGATATAAATAACTAAATCCATGTTGATATCTACAGGAAGCGAAGGATGGCGCAATGCGTGACCGCAAGAGGTATCAATTTGAGGTGGACAGGATCAAGGAAGCGGTTCGCGCCAAGAATCTCGCACGACGAGGACCGCAAGCGCAAATCGGTAGGTTTACACATAAAAATAAATTATACAAATTTAAATATACTCAATATTCTACGAAAAAAATATGATTGCGTGTTACAGCTAAGCCGATCCGAGCTGGAGGTGGGCACCTGGTGGGCGGTACCGTGCCAGGAGTCGTTCGGCCTGCGCCCGCGCAAGATATTAAACGAAAGTCAATCATTGTTGGCGCAAGAGGTAACTTCTCATATTTTATTTTCTTTTTACTAGTCCAGCTTTGACGAGGTGATGTGAAATTTTGATATATTTTACTTTTTTTTACAGATGAAAGTTGAAGAGATAGCCGTTACATCATAGAGAATTTAAATGAAACTTCATAGATAGATGTACCTAACAGGGGCGGCGAAAATCATTCTTGAAAAATTATATCCATTATATTACTGTGTTTATGAAAAGCCTAATATAAGCTGCAACAAAAACAAAAAATATGAAAAATATTGTAGTATTCTCTTAGGCTTAATCTTTCGAGCTATATTATCTTAACGTCTGTAAGTGCACATGGATTTAGAACAGTAATAGCTTTTCGCTAATAAATATAGGTTTCATATAAATTCGATATCGGTTATCGTTAGGTACCCTTGCAAAAAGTATTACGATGTGAGCAGACCCGAAGCTTCGGTTGTCTTCGATGTTGCTATATTTTATTAAATCAGATGAAAGTAATATTTTTAATGAAATGACAAAAGTATTAAATTTAGTTTCTCAGATCGGATGCTTTACATGTATTTTATGCTAAATTGAATATTCTATAAATTTTGTAATCACTATCTTGTGGGAAGAAATGCGGGGAAAGTGAGGTTTGTGAATTAATCAGTACAAAGAGATACCGAGCCAGTTACCATTATACGTGTGGGATACACAGGGGTGGATGCGCTCCCATTTCTTTTCCATTGGATAAACATCAATGATTATAAGGTTGCAATATGTCATTATATTTAAAAATATAAGCTGTGAATTATTTGCAATATTGCATATGCTGCCGCACAAATAAAACATGAAAATATACAAAAAAATATATGTACGTTCCGGTCGGGCGTGTAGTCTTCAATGCGAAGTGTGGTGGCAAATGCATATCAGTGTGCATCTTTCAATGTGTAGTTGTAGTTTAAGCTTCTTTAATATATATTTTTTTATATATTGTGATAAGCGTTGTTATGCCGACTTGCGAGCAGCATTTATTTAGTTAACGAAACGAAAACATTGATCATACAGTCACAAGGTGTCATGGGTGATAACGGGAGGACTCCCAATGTGAAACATTCAGTTATACATTAAATATTGACACACTCACACGGATAAATGAGCTTTTCATCTGCGTCTGTGGATGCTGATAGTTAACACAAACAAAGAAAAAAGTTAAAATAGCATTTGCGTTTAGTGTTAATTGGTGTACACTCGCACAAAAATCTCACGTGTCGATAATAGGCGTGTAATGTCCGCTATTCCCCGGCTACGGCTTCGGTAGCATTGGCTTCTCGTGCGTGTGCCTGGGCGACTTGCTGCAACGAGCAAGTTCACTGCCACTAGGCACGGTCTGCGCCAGATGGATTCGCGATACGATATTAGTGGGCGATTTTTGTATCTGCCATCGGAATATGAAAATCTCTTTCAACTAATAACATTTTTTGCTCTGGTAACTAAAATATTGAAATAAATACATGTTAGTTAATAAGACGTGTTGGTAAAGCTACGTTATGTTCACATAGAGTTCTTGCATAATTGTAGGTTATCATTCATATCACCTTCCGCTTAGCCCTCATTACTACGCGCGTCACCTTCACGTTTGCTTGTGAGCTGTGATGTTTTTTAGCAAATGATTTAATTTTATATTTTGTCTTTCTTGTAACGATATTGGGTAGTTTAGTCACTAAGTTACAATATCTGCTCTTATTATAGTACATAAAAGATGGCTAAGGCTTAAGTTCAATAAAATGTGTAATATTCCACTCTAATAATTAACATGTTTAAAACTAACTTATTGTTTTTTCTTTTATGAAACAATTAACAGAATTAAAAGCCTTAAAAAAAAATATCCTTATATATTTTTGGATTGGTTAAAGTTCTCTACTTGCTTCTAAGACACATCAGCTTTGTAGTAGATCTGTAACTTATATAAGTACTTATGAAGTAATCACTTCGGTACGCAGTCCAGTACAGGAGCGATCTCCTCTCGGTCAGTCTGTGTGTAGTGTGCTCGTGCTCCGGCTGTGTACTGCGAGGAGTTATGGAACTATGACCGACTAAATGACCAGAAAACCAAAGATAAATCACAACTTTTAGATTTATTGTTCGAGATTAATTACCAGCTGAAATTTAATAATAAGCCCCGAATTACTCAATGGTTCCAAAGCTCCTTAATGTGTTGCAATACATTTATATCGTTTAGTTGTAAAGTTGTAGTAAATTATTTCACCCTTAAGTTAGGTACTTGATTTTATTATATTTTATTTATTTGTATTACATAAAACTAAATTATCTCGTTTTTTTTCACTTTTGAAGTGTAATACGCTTTTTTTTACATAATACCTCTATTTACATCATTTTAAAATCATGATCAAAAACATATTTTCATTCAAAATTGGAGATGTCTACAAAGATGCATTCCACGAGGAAAGCACATCGTATCTTTGTTAATCTGTAAGTTTAGTTGTTTTGTTAAAATGTAGTTAATAAGAGGCTATCCTCGGTTTCCACTCGCCTGTTGCATAGATAGCTCTGAACCGGAACCGGTCGCAAATCTGTCCCGGGGCCGGTAGATGGGCGAACCCCAAACCGACAGGCTTGCCTTTGCACCAAGTGATTTAGTTTGTATTGACATCTTTTGTATGATGTATTTAATATATGGAAAATTCTCAAAAAGAGTGTTTTCTTGATTTTTATTTATTATAAAATAAAATTATGAATTTAATTTGCTATACTGTATTTTCATTTCAATCCATCATTACTACACATTCTTGTATTAATAAAATAACCAACTCAATAAAATTCATCATAAATAATAATATAAATATTGCTAGTATTAAAGCTAGGAATTATTAGATGGGGGCAAGGTCAAATTAAAGTCAAACAATATTAAAACTAGCGTTCTTGAAGGAAGGTCACCATCATAAAATATGATACCTAAATAAATTATAACCCTTGGGATACAATTATATCACAGCTACAACCTTCTCACTGCGACATATCACATAATATTTTAATAGCTGTTTATATTGTTCTGTTCTGCCCTTTCAGCCTGTTCAGTGGTTTCAGCTGTGCGTTGATAAGGTGCTCTCACACTGCTGTTACATTCATGTTTACATACATTAGTAAATTCTCATTCATTTTCTATTATACATATGTAGGTACATTATTTATATGTAGGTATTTATAGTGAATGTATTAGGGTATTAGTGAGAGAAAAAGTTAGTAAAATTTTTAACAGCAGTGTACGAGCACTTTTAGATCAGGCAGTCAGTTACGCTTTCCTTTTTATTTAAATAGATTATATTTATATTCTTTGGTCAATTTCCATTGGAGTAGACAAAAATAAACACATAATATTCCTCGAATTCAACATAACATAGTGGATTATCTTTCGCATATGATAGGTCCTCTGTGTCATCACAATACTGCGCCGCCACAAAGGGTCTCATATATTATACAGTGCAGATGCTATTTCATATTTTTTGCATTCAAACAATAAATCAAAACCATACAAATAAATAATGGAAGGTTACCGGTATATAATTATATGACTTCATTACACACATATCACAGGCATAAACACATATTACCTATATATAAAACTACTCTGCCCTGTCTCATTAATCTTCATATTTCATAAGATATTAGATGTACTTATATTGTGAAGGGTAGAATTGTTTATAGAAAAATACGCCAAATATACATAAAATATAGTTCTGTAGAAGTTGTAGAATATCCACCCAAAACTAACGTCACGGGCGGCGTCAACATCATGACGTATGTTAAGTACCTACCTACTATCCATCCGTGCAGATAAAAAATGGGATTAGGAATGGCGGCTCATTGAGCCCGTACCGTCAGCATACTATGGCACAACGGTATAAAAAAAAACGTAACGATATATTCCGCAAATAACGTTATAACTGTACACTTGATATAACTGCTTTTATAGGAATTACATTATTTTGTATTAGAATAATCGTTATGCTAGTTTTAGATGTTAACAGGTGTGATATAGTCGGCGATAGGTGTGTGAGCGAGAAGTAAATAGGATCGAAGCCATTTATAGTCCCATTCTTTATCGGCGCGAATATTACATACTTATTAAAACCTTCTATTACATTTTTTATTTGTTTGTTTTAAAACGAAGCGAACGTACAAATAATCAAATCTTTTTCTTTATGATTTTAGTGTAGGTAACAGATATATCGATGATTGACATATTTCCCAACTTCTACGTAGCTTTTCTAAAATACCCAAATCACCCCGGTATTAATCTGCAGGTAAATGTTTCGACTGGGCGGGCATGGATGAAATATAAGTTACCTATAGTGGAAAATTCTCAATGAAATATAGGACTTTTGCTTCAACATAACTAGCATGTACAAGGGCGGAGGTTGGGTACCCAGCATTTGACATAGAATACATAATAGTACCCCAGGGTGGGGCAAATCAGAAACTTGGGCTGGGTCCCCCGCGCTTGTTTTGCCCCCCCTCTAGCTGGGTTTTTCTTCATAAAAATATTTAACTGCTTTGTACTTTATATCTAACAATGTTTTTTTTTTTTTTTTTTTTTTTTTTTTGAAAGGACTAAAGTTGGTAGCCTCTGATGGCTGCTCCAACCTTACCGGACCTCTAACAATGTGATATCATTCTTATCTATTTATTAATATTAGTTTAAACCGATTAGTCTATTTTACCACCACACAATAGTAGTTTATGATACTGTTGCATAATAGGGGTTATTAAATACGAGTGTGAGTTTAAGTACCTACCAAGCCGTAGGCGAGGTTCTTAATAGTATCACACGAGTTTTTAATACCTAATTATGTGCAGTATCATAAACTACTTTATGTAAACTCATATAAATAATGTAATTTAAAAGTAAAAAAACAATAATATTTTGTCATAGGTTTTCATGACTTACGGGTATCGATTATTGGTCATTTCCATTGCCGCCTCCACAATTTCAGATCCAAGTTTATTTCACCTTAATATCACTGCTATTTTCTATCATTTTTTGGCCAAAATAAAATATGTATGTATGCAAAAAAATCAATAAAATAAACAAACATTAATCATCATGTCACCCAAATCCGTGTGGGGAAAAACTCCCAAGTTGAGATCTCTACCGCATACGCGACCACAGACAAAGTAAATTTGCATCTAAAATTAATTGTTTAGTCCTGATGTATGGCCACTTATAATGTTTTTTTCTTTATTATTTCGTTTGACAAGTTGACTGACAGTAATTGAAGTATTAAAACCCAAAAAACATTATAAGTGGCCAGACATGTCCAAATACTTGTACTTTAATGAAAAAAAGTTATTTTATAGCATTATCTTGGGAAGAAAACTGTACTTGAATATAATTTTTTAATTTCATTATAGAAGGGTGTGCATAAAGTGGGTCATTAAAGTACAGTTTTTGATTTCATAATTAGAACTTTATGATATGAGAGTAGATAAAACACATTATAGGTTACGTTACGTTACGTGACAACCACAGAGGACTTTAGTTAGGATATAAGTTGTATGTATATTACGGTATCCACTATTCTCGATTGGTGTTGGAGTTAGAGCAAAGCGGTGGAGATTGGTCATCTACAATCAAATTGTCCATCATACAATTTAATTTCAATACTGATCATTAAATAAATATCATAATATAAATAAAGATAATAATATAACTTAACAAATAAATTAAATTACAGTTCGATTTCACTTTATAACTTATTTCAATACGTTCTCATCATAGACCTTCGTACGTTGAAACAGACTCGATCGATTGCTGACGACTAACCGCTTGATTGAAGCCATTTTCTTTCGTAGAAGATGAAGTTCTGCAATTATTAAATACACTTGTAACGTTTTTATATGCTTCTAAGATTTGTCTAATCTTACTGAGTTAATTAACAATAATCACTAGGTACTTATGATCCTTGGAGCTAAATCATTTGATAGCTTAGTTAATATAGATTTCTCTTGCACGTCTCAAATGCCAGAATCTCAAAAGGTATTCAAAATAAAACGATATAATTATATGGTGAAGGTTACTCACACATATGAATTATCGTGCCGCCACGCACGAATATTTTTCACGTCACGGAATTCACGCTACAAAGGGCGGATACTTGCGTGCTATTGATACGATCTGTGATTGCTAACTCCCGGGCATAAGGGATAAAGATCATAGAATCAAAATTATTTTTACGTGCCCAAACAAAGATATAAAGGCTGTTGTGTGTACCTAAGTGATCTACTTTCAATCAATCAATGATTTTAGGAAGAAAAATATTCTGTAAGCTTGTTTGGATGATTTTACCGTAGAACGAAGCAAGTTCGAATGATTATATCCAAGACTATAATAAATCATATACAGATACAGAGATTATAAATTCATAAATATAAACTTGATCATGGTGACACAAAAGAACCTACCCGAAGAAAGGTAGAAGCGTGATGAGTTGACCGCGATTAGTGCATTCCCTGAGCTCGGGCAACACGAATAATATGTGACGCAGGTACGCCTGTAGCGCTAGTCGCCGCTGTTCTACCAAATGAGCATCCTGTCAAATTAAACAAAGAACAATTATGTAAAGTACTTTTTATTGACAAGTCAGTTGGCGCAGTTGGTTAAGACACCACCTATCACGCCCTGGTCATGGGTTCGATTCCCATCCAGGACAAACATTTGTGTGCTTGAACATGTCTGTTTGTCCTGAGTCTGGGTGTAATTATCTATATAAGTATGTATTTACAAAAAAAAGTAGTGTATGTAGTATATCAGTTATCTGGTTTCCATAGTACAAGCTCTGCTTAGTTTGGGATCAGATAACCCTGTGTGAACAATGTCCGAGGATATTATTATATACCACTAAAATCTGTTTGAAAATACCGATGCCGTATGAGCAATAACAGTCTAAATTAAATAAATTTTATTTTTGTTGTTGTATGCTACTGTAATATAAACGTCTTGTAATTTGTTGAGGAGTCGTCCTCAACAACATCACAAAGAAATGAAAGAAGGCACGGTAAATAGGAAGTCAAATATTTTCCTACGTACTTAGTTAATAAACAGCAATAGTCTGGTAACTACAATACTGAAATTGTCCCTAAAATGGTATCAAATTATATAATGCGATTGGGAACTTATGAATACTTACACGTTTCCTTAAAGTTTTTTTGGGTGGGAACTTATAAGTTGCTATGTCAGGATGACATTTCTTCAGTTGTGTGTGCAATTCATGGAATTTCGCGTATCTGTGGTAAACATTCCACTCCTCCTGGCCTATTTTCAGGAATATCTAAACGAAACAAATACAATAATAATCCAGTTATGAGAATAAAATATAACCTCCTGATGGATGGAGCGGGTAAGGTGAAGCACTTAACACACGATTCGGAGGCCAGAACAACCAAGATCATCTGGACCAACCTACTCTTGATCATAAGTTGAATGGAAATCAGAAAATCACTATCAAAAATATAAATCTTATTAGTATTTGTTACCTGATAGACATGATAAGTGTGAGTTTTCTTTCCAACCAAAAATGCACTAGGTATATGAGCTTTGACATTTGATTCAGGATAATCCAAAACCTCAATGGTATCGGTGCTTTCCAGCTCTAATAATCTTTGTTGTAAATGTTGGTTGAATTCCATTAGTTCTGCGTGCATTTCAGCAACCTAAAATAAATAAATTAATTAAGTAACAATAACATAATCACCTGAAGAGCACGACAAGGGCGCTATGACATGTAAAAAACTCGCTGCAAATCGTTTTTTGCTGCGAGCCAGGTGTGAGTAAAAGTGATATGAATTTCGAACACCACCTTTAGGAGCTAGGTACTCGTTTCTGATAAAACCATGATGGTTTTATCACATAGATGGTTTTACTAATTTCGGCCTAGTTATTTAACATACGAGAAGCTAAGATCTTAAATATTACTATTTTTGTGATATACTACGATAGATAGTTGTCTAACTCCAAAAAAGTTAGGAGAACAAGTTTCTAATGCTGAATTTAAATATTGTCTTCTGGTACAGGTGAAAAGTTGTATATTTCACACGAGAGCATTTTTTTTATTTCTCGTGCCTTTTTATCGTTCAATGTGCTCACAAGTATAAATTTGAATCAGTCGCTATGCTTTTAATTCAATTCTAGACTACTTCGTTACGTCGTGATTTAAATTCATGACTCTTAGCCAATAATTACTTTGCTCACTAACAACAAATAAAAAGTGGTCACTGCCAAACTATTATTTACTATGAATTATGTAATTAATAAATAAATAAACTAGTATTTCTCACTTCTCGCCCTACTTCGCGGTTTTATCCCGCATCCCGTATTTTACCCTTATAGGGTTTCTTTAAAAATATTTTCTTAATGCATGTCGTCATTATAGCTATCTGTATGCTAAATTTCATCCCGATCCATCCAGTGGTTTGAACTGTGCGTAGATAAATAGGTCAGTCAGTCAGGCGAGTAAATAATGTATAGATTAATGACCTGAACTAATTTCCTTTCGTACTGATCGATTTCTTCGTGATCACCATCTCCATTTTTTAAAGCTTTACCCATTTCCACAGCCGACATATAATGATGTAATTGATCTTTTAGCCTATTGTTTTCTCTGAAACAAAACAATTGTTACAATGCTCCAAACCATCACTTTTTATTTTGGGTATTATTTTACTAAATAAGTGTAAGACATACTTTAATTTCTCTATGTAAGACCCTAGTTTTTATTATAAAATATATGGTACAATACTTTTTAAAATTCTTATTTGTAGGCATAGACTAAGAAAAAACTCTGGACATATTGACTTCGAACATTCGAACGAAGCTACCCAATGATGCCAGTTTTCTTGTAAATATAAGCCTCACAGACACATACATACCAAAATGTTTCAGATTTTTTACATTCGCGTAGTATAAATTTGTTTCTTAAGGCACTAGGTAGACAACACACATACCTACGTACGATATATTATGCGTCATCATTTTTTAATGCTGAATTTAAATATTCTTAATTTTTTTCTCGCTGGTAGAGGTGAAAAGTTGTGCATTTCACACGAGAGCAAGTTTTTTTTAAATATCTCGTGGCTTTAAATTAGCACTAGTAGCAAAAAATTACTTTGCTCACTTATTGAACAAATAATTAGAGAAAAAACTCACTTGCTTAGGTCCAAAATAACTTTTTCTAACTTTTGTATCTTCTCCTTACTTGTTATTTCTATTTGACTGCACTTAATTTGCAAATTTAAAAACTCTTTGTCTCTATTTTCTAATACATAATTTGCTGTTTTATCATCAGGTACAGATTCATCTTCAGTAAAACAAAGCTCCAAGCATGATGTACTTCCATCAATACTTCCAGCCACTTCTTCACTATCACTCTCCGATATTTTTAAATTATTTATACTTAATTCAGACACATCATCCTTAATTACATTATTTACATCTATGTTGTTGGAAGAAGAAAATATTTCTTTAGCACATTCAGATAGCTTGGTCAGTATTTGTGATGGACTGTCCATCCCTTTAACACTGTCAGGGAAGAAATGTCTCAAACTGGTTTTGTATTCCGAACTGGATGGTTCACTGTTTGAAGACATTTGTGGAATCACTTTAGGGTCTGGAGAATTTAAACATGTAGCAGGTGCACTACTCCAAACATCATTTGCATACTTGGTACCGTCCAATGTTTTGCTGTTTTGTGTCTGGTTTTTTTGTTCACTTTTGTCGAAAGATATCACTTGTCGTAATGGTTTGCGTTTTAAATTGCTAGATTTAATAGGTGTCGGCAGTGGTATCACATGTTCTGCCTTATTAACATGGTTTATTTGCTGTGACTCATTCAATTCTGGTCTGTCTATTGATAATGCGAACAAAACAGATGATAAGCCTGAAATAATATTAAAATTTCAAGCATTGACAATATATATAGGAGATGTTTTTGTTTCCAAATTATACTACCTGTGGCCATGTTTGAAAGCAGGATGGAAGTTTCACGGTGAATGACGAGAGCACAATCCTCATAATACTCCATAAGTAGTCCGTGTGTTACCCAACTTTGAAGATATCTGCGTGAAAAAATATATCATATTTTAAGAAAATTGTCTCTACAGTTAAGATGTTTACAGTTTAACAAATCTAAGAAATACCTTTTAACGTTAAGGCATGTCAAAGAAAAGTAAACTTTATTGCGTCAGAATAAAGTTCATCAGTTAAATCTATGGTTAATTGCAAAAATACAAATAATCCTGCGTAATAACGTCTATTTTTCTTTGACATTCCTAAATGTCAAAAGAATAGAAGTGCTGAATGGAAGAAGAGTACATATTGCCCCGATCCCAAATGATTGGGAACAGGGCAGGTCAGACAGATGATGAGCTAAATGTCAAAAGATATTTTTTAGATTTGAAAGACTTTCAACTGCATAATAATATTATTTTTGATACCTTTCCAATGATCGCTCGTTAAGTGCAGCTCGGAGAAATGCTCTGAAGTATCCTAGTGGTGTATTTATATTTGAGAGAATCTTAAACCTTTCTTTTTCATGTTTGGTAAGATGAAGACATGTATAGCTCCAAAGAGAGTTTCCTAGAATTCATTTAGTTTGCTGACAACCACATTTTGTTACATACATTATTTGTTGCATAATTTACTATTTGCCAACATGAATCGAATGCCTATAGTAAACCAGCAACAGTATGCTATAGAAATATATTTGCATATATCCTTAGTCCTTACCAACATTGACAATGTTAAAGGTGAAGTTAAGACCAGCAGATACCAAGTTTTGTAAAGTCGAATTTGATAAATTTGTTCTGATACCATGGCTGAGTACTCTTTCCCATTTTTCACATAACTGTGAAATTCTGAAACAAGAAATTGATAAGGTGCTAGCGGAAAAACGCAACAGTCCTCAATTCTTCCCAATACATTTTGATGAAACTTGTAATCACTTTCATTTACAACATTTGAGTTTTGATATTGGAAAATCCGCCTGTGTGGCAACTATAGATACTATAGATACACTATACAGAATGTATTTTTTGGCATGGGAGGCCAAATTCTAAAGTATAGGCAATAACAAAAAATGCTAAAGGGAGCTTCGAGGCCGATTTTGATAAAAACTAAAACAGCATACTTGGATTTTCAACTAATTAATTTGCCTTGCCGGGAATCAAAGTTTGAAAGATTTGGAAATAAAACTGGACAAGTGCGAGTGATTCTTAAAGGTAATTTCCTATGTTACTTTAAATACCATGGACTTTTTATAGGTTTTCCTGTAATCTATAGGTAAAGAACTGAAAATAGTTCTTTACATTTTCTTTGTATTTTTTTCATGGTAAATTTAGTTTAAATGGTAAATTTTCACTTATTTCCTTAAATAACTTTGAAACTATTTAAATATATAGTTTACAAAACTTTTTTTTATTTCTTGAAATTAACCCCCAAAAGTGTTCAAAATTAATATATTTACGTCCACATCCGTGTTTGGGTCACCGGGGTAATTACATGTGTAAATTACAATATGGAGCAAATTGGCAATGATCAGACGGACAGACAGACACATGAGTGATCCTATAAGAGTTCAGGTTTTCCTTTTGAGGTAGGTATGGAACCCTAATAAATTAAAAGTAAAAATAAATGGGCAAAAAATTTTGATTAAATCATGAGTAAAAACATGAGAGAAACAAAAACATTAATACCCATTTCATTGATGATCAACTTACCTGATGTCATCTTCAGTGGCAAGTTCAGATTTCCCACCAAATCGATTTTGACAATTTTGAACACATGTTGTCAATTCCTGCAATAACTTTTTCCCATTTTCAGTTTTCTTTTTTATTTCTTCCTTATTATCAATAGCAGTAGCTAATGTATTCAGTATTTTACTATTCTGAAACATAATGCTTGTTATAAAACTATTTTTAAGACCTTGTTTTCTTTTACTTCAGCCTAAACATTTATTGTTTTGATGAAAAGTGGTAGAGTGCTAGATTAAACTCTGATGATGTATCATACATGTTATTAGTTTCGAGTTTTTAAATCTAGAGAGAGCAAAAATATGAAATGGATGGATTGTGTGAAAGATGACATGAGTAAGAAAGGAGTGAATCTGATATGACGGATAGAAAGGCTGAATGGAAGAAGAGTACATATTGCGCCAAAACCCACATACACACATCCATTTAAAAATTCGTCTCTAATTTTAAATAACATATTAAGGCCATTTTAGTACAGCTTATATTAATCACTTGAATAGCAGTTCATGGAATTCTATTTTATGTTTTTGGGATGTGTGGGGGTGCATATCTGTGAACCAATGGATTAATCTAAATATATAAAATGAAAGTGTGGCTGTTTGACTGACTGATAAATGATGACTGACTCAATAAACAGCTGAAACCACTAGACGGATCACACTGGCCATACAAATAGCAGTTATGAATAACATGTATTTCTGAAAATTCAACCACAAAGAAGATAAAATAAGGGATTGCGGGTGAAACCGTGGGCGGAGAGCTAGTTATTAAAAATTGACAACAGCTATTGGTAAACCTGAAATATTATAGTGCCTGGTTCTACTTCACATTTTACTAAGTTGGTTTTGAAAAGAGTAATTGCCAAGTATAATGCTGTTCTCACGAAAAAAATCTTTCCAATTATAATTCATCAATTCATAAATGTCTGTGAAAGCCTATTTGAATGAATAAAATATTTCATGTTACTATCTTGTAAATAATAGAAACCACAATTTTGTATCCTATGTTTTTATTTTTATATATGCTCTAAAGTTTACAGGGATGCCCGTGATATTAGGAACTGATAAATCATAGTTTAATGTGGACAAAAGATAGAAAAAAAACACTTACCATGATTATGGATTGTATTTACACATAAAATCTTTAAAATATCAAGTTACATAAATTATGAATATACTAAAAAGGTAAAAAAAGTCAGAAAATAATAATCACACAAATAGTTACACTGGGTAAACGCAGCAAAGCAAGTATTTTAATCTCTTCGAAACGTAGTACCACGTAAAATTATAATCTCTTTGACACTTTGGGTACCATTCAAAGAGAATATTTGGAGAATTTCAAAAAGGAGAATTTAATAATACTTTACAGGGTACATAAAGATACCATTTGGATACCATGTTTACTACAAAGAGTGTAGTAATGTACAGGGTCTAATATGTAGGTTCAAAGAGGATTTATTATATTCACTACTAATTTCTAGGTTGATTTGTTGTTTGTTTGACACCACATTTGACTAAAACGTAGTGTTTATATCGGCTGCATTCCGAATGATGATGATTTTGATAATTATCGATGTGAGCGCGCTAAAACGCGTACCGAATCACTTTTAGCGCGTTAACGAAGGCTGCATTCCGAATGATGATGATATCGATAATTATCGATGTGAGCGCGCTAAAACGCGTACCGAATCACTTTTAGCGCGATAACGAAGCCTCGCGAAACGTCATCGGTGACGTCATTACATGCGCCATATTGCGATTACGACGACCATGGTCCAAACGTTATCGCAGTGAGCGTGGCTGTCAAAAGTGACACTTGTGTTTTTGTTTTGACAAACGTTTTTATGTGAGAATAACAAATAAAAATACACTGTATTCAAGTTAGGGAGTCTAATAATTGAAGTTAGGGAGTACCAACGCGTTGATCATTAATTTTTTAATCCCTTTTTCGAATGTTTTAGTTCTAAATACTGTCAGCGCGTTCACAAGCGTTCCGAATCATTGACAGTTCACAGCTCTTATAGATGTGATATTCGTATCGGAACGCAAATTATCGATGTGAGCGCTAAGATCGATTATGGCATGTTTCGGAATGTACCCAAAGTCTCGCGAAACGTCATTACATGCGCCATATTGCGATTACGACGACCATGGTCCAAATGTTATCGCCGTGAGCGTGGCTGTCAAAAGTGACACTTGTGTTGTGTTTTTGTTTTGACAAAGGTTTTTATGTGAGAATAACAAATGAAAATACACTGTATTCAAGTTAGGGAGTCTAATAATTGAAGTAAGGGAGTACCAACGCGTTGATCATTAATTTTTTAATCCCTTTTTCGAATGTTTTAGTTCTAAATATTGTCAGCGCGTTCACAAGCGTTCCGAATCATTGACAGTTCAGAGCTCTTATAGATGTGATATTCGTATCGGAACGCAAATTATCGATGTGAGCGCTAAGATCGATTATGGCATGTTTCGGAATGTACCCATCCTCTTTGCATTTGACATTCTTGTTTGACTTCACTGTAAACTCTACTCTCTATTGCTTTTGACAGACAGGGCAAAGAGAATTTAATACTACGTTTTAACAGGGCGGGGGCGGGTACTGGGTAGACCACAACAAAGAAAATATTTATAATAATAATAACGTATCAAAGCGAGTAAACTGTGCTTCTAGAACTATAAAATTTCTTTGGTATACACAATGATATTATATAAACGAGAAGCAGATATGTTATTATAAGCGCGTGTGTTGTGAAGACTTAAAAACGGTCCAATTGGGAAATCTTTTGATTAGCTGCGGCGAGCGCAATCACGAGTGTGTCGCACTCACTAAAATATAGCTATCTCTTTCATGTATGTGCTACTTCGTACCTTTTGTTTTAATTATTTGTGAAACTTGTCAGTATTGCAGTTTTGGATTGCTTGGAACAGATTTAAAACGCAAATTACTATGAACGTAACATATCTATTAGTTTAATATATCATTGGGTATACATCATGATAAAGTTAAAAATTTCAATTGATAATTTTGTTATAGTTGATAGTTGTTAGCTGTTAGCTGCCATACATATTTACCAAACGATGAATAAATTATGATTATATTACTGATTAAACAATAATCTGCTATTATTAATTACATATACCATAAAGTAAAATAATATACTACGTCATCTACTATAGTTCTCATTATCTCATTCAGTACTCGAATACCTGTCCGAGTCTTTATACTCGGATTCCAGTTCGATTCTTTTTTAACGATTACCAAAATATTCGAACACAAAAAATAGCCGGCACACTGGTTAAGGTGAATCGGCCAAAAAATCCGCGAAATTCAAATTTTATTACGTTTGAGCTGTGGTTTGAGGGTTTTCTGTAGTGAACATCTATCATTTTGGAGTTTACGATTATTTTTTTCTTTTACAGAGCAATATCTTTACATAGTATAAAATGAAGTCGCTTCCGCTGTCTGTTCACTTAGATCTTTATCTTTTAACTACTCGACGGATTTTAATGCAGATTTCAGCAATAGATAGAGTGATTCAAGAGGAAGGTTTTTATGTCACATTATTTTATTTTCATTAAGATATATTACTGACATATAAGACTATTTCATGAAAATGTTACTAATATACCTTGGAGGAATATGTAGAAGCTTTATTTTGTTATTAATCAGTAAATATACTACCATTCTTCTCGCAAATAACATGTTGATAACTTACGACCTATAACTGAGCTGCAATTAGCAAAAACGTGATAAAATTTGAATTTCGCGCTCCAACCGAACGTTCCCCCTTAATTGTAGTTAATTGTTAGTCTGTCAATAAATTGGGAAGGAAGTGAAGGAAAGGGAGGGCAGAAATGTCAACTGTCAACATGTAGTGTAGTAGTGCTAGTCTATGGATTCCGTAGCTAGCTAGTGCCTGCCATAGATCATACACTATAAACTTGGTGCCTGCTGTGCTGTGTTTGTGAATGCCCAACTTTATTCATCCGTTTGTAGCTGTATTGTTTGTAGCAGTTTGTAGTTTTGAAAATAAAAGTTGGCAGCACTGCTTTAATGTACGTATGTAAAAAAAGAATATATCCTCTTTGAAGGCTAATGTCGTAAAACAAAATGGTGGTCCATGTCTTAACGTTTTTGTTCGTTGTTTGAAGGAAATAATGTGATCAGTTTCGCAACGATTTTCCTGAATTCATTAGTTTCTGTTCATAACACTAATTAAAATTTAGATATAGTGAAATTGTTTGTTATTTACAACATTGTCGGCACTACAAGACTTATTTTAGAGGAAATTTACTATGAGTAATTACGAAGATGACCAAAGTGAGGATGGTGAATTAGCACGCAGTCCTGTACAGGATGAAATGGATTTTAGGTAAGTTTTGGATTCTTAACAATCACCATTCCAATTATTAAGATACACGTTTTAATTCCGAAACAGGTCAAGTGAAATGACTCAGATTTACGCACTTGCTTTTACTCGTGGAGTCTCAGAGGCGTGTTCATGAGGAAATCCTTAAAAATCATTTTATATTAGGGACTTCTTGATGCTTTGTCAATGGCATTTAAAGACCAACATTGAAAATAGTAGTATTTTACATATTATGGAGTTTTTTTTACAGGTGCTCTTCTGATAATATGAAAAATTACAATAAATGTTTGTTATGTATAACTATTGAATTGATTTATTCAGATTTTAATGGCTTTAGAAACTAATGAGTGCCTTAAATACTGATACCAGAGACTTATTGTGTTACATCAATATCTATCACACATGATTCCTTGCAATGGTATTGTGTGAGATTGCATAAAATTGATTCATTTTTACAGCTCCATGAACAAATTCATATTTCCGATTCTCAGTTGCAATCATTATGATGATTAAACAACAAAATTATCATAATCATGTAATTTACTTTTAGCCTCTCTGATGAAGATCGGGACAATGCTGATTCCTTAGTGATCAAGCCCCCACAAGCAGTACTTAGAACAACACACAGGGATAAAAGGGGTCACAAGAGAGTGGGAAAAGATAGGTTTAAAGAAACTGCAAGAAAAGAAAAGAAACATCTTTACAGGTGCATATTTTTATTGCATAACCATTTAAAGTTTTATATTTATATTAGACTAACTGCTATCCCCCCTGTGTTCCTATGATAAAAAGTAGCAAATATTTTTTGAAATCGGACCAGTGACTCCAGAGATTAATTAGCACATTCAAACAAACAAACCCTTCAGCTTTATTATTAGTATAGATTAGATTTCTACCCTAAAGTTTTATGTGTAATCCCTTATTTTATCTAAAATATGTATTCTTTAAATTCTTATTGAGTCCAAGTACCAAAATAAAATCATAAGCATAAGATTTTTCTTATCATAATGTCCCAATCCTCTATAATTACAACTAGCAATGAAAATAAATATTCTTGAAATAAAAAAAAAACATTGTGGTATGTCATCCCTGGTTATTTATTTATTTAAATGTCATAGTAGTGTATATGTTGGAATGTTGTATTGATATAAAAAATAAAATTGATTATATTCTTTAAGGTATGTCCATGCTACTTTTTCAACAGGGAACGAGATAAGTCTGAGAAATCTAAAAGGGAAATAATCAAAAACACAGACCGTGAAGAAATGGCCAAAGAGTACTATAGAGAGAAACAATACTATAAAGACAAGGAAGCATATAGAGAGAAGGAAGTGTACAGTAGAGATAAAGAAGCATTTAGGAACAAGGAAGCTTATAGAGAAAAAGAATTGTATAGGGATAAGGAGGCTTATAGAGAAAAAGAGTTGTACAGAGATAATAAAGAAGCATACCGTGAAAAGGAAAAGGAACTATACCGTGAAAGAGAAATTAGGGACAAAGATGTTTACAAAGAGAAAGAGCTGTACAGGGAGAAGGATCCCTACAGAGAACGTGAACATTATAGGGAAAGGGAAATATATAGAGACAATGCATCATTCAGGGAAACGCAAAGGTCTAGAGATGTTTATAGAGATAAAGAGGTCTACAAAGAGAAAGATGTACAAGGTGTGTATTTGGGCAAGGACCGCCAATACAAATATTCTGAAGGTGATCGGAAACACATTGAGTCTGAGAGAATAGAAACTAGACTAAGATCATTAGCTGAAGAAGGCCATAGCAATCATAATATCCACCATGAAAAAGAAAATAGAGATAGATCATCTGGTGATAAAGAATTGGAAGACTTAAGAACTAGGTTACTCAATAAAAGAATAAGTAAAGAATTGCAAAGTCAGGATTCAAAGAAAGGGTCTGAATATGGCGAAAAAGAATCTCGATCAGACCGTCACCCAAAATTAGATAAACACCAACAGGAAAGGAGGAAAAGATTGATTGAAGCAGGTAAGGTTGAATATTAAGTTTATTATGTCTATTTGTCTCATCAAATAAATTTTAGGTATTTTAGTAATTTGTGCTTATGTTTTCTTTTTCAGATCGTGAAATGGAAAAAAGAAAACATGAATCACGAAATGAACTGGAAGCCAGAAGGGAGGAGCGTCGACGTCGTGGCAAGAAGCGATCTGTATCACCAACAGGTGTATCTAATAAGAAAATGAAATCTGAACACTCTCCTAACTATGGAGATTCAGTTGTTACGGTATCTGATGCTAGTGATGTCGAAATGAAGAGTGGAAATTCAGAACCTGAAGATGGTAAGACTTCTATAGTTATTTTTGTATATTTTTTGGAAACATGTTAATTTTAACTAACATTTATTTATTTTGGTCTTAGGTGAACATTCCAACAGTGAAACAGAAGATGACAGCTCAAGCACAGATTCTGACTCTGCGGCAGAGTCCAAGTCTGAAGATGAGGATAATCCCCTCGAAGGAAAATCTGATAAGGATGATCAAAATGAAGAGTCTGATGAAAAGTCTCTGCCAAAGTTTAAATCAAAATCACCTTCTCCAAAGTCAGATCATGGAACACCTTCATCACATGAATCTAGAAGATTTGTCAGGTAACATGTTCACATTGATTCTAGATAATATCTTCAGTCATTTTTTTTCATTTATTAAGTGTAGCACAATATAATTTATCAAGATACCTTTCATGTTATTAGATCTCATTCAAGATCCAAAAGTAGAAGTAGATCACATTCCTTTTCTCCGCCCCCACCTGGAGAGAATGGCAAGCCTGCTGTAGAAGAGGAAAAACCCAAAGAGGATGACGAAAAAGCTAGGTTGAGAGAGGAAGCAATCAATGCACTACCACCATACTTCCCTGCACTACAGGTAACTATTTGTTTTATTTATTTAAACAAAAGGCATAAATGATTATAATTAATTCATTGTACCATTACAGTTGGGTACACACGAAAGATATTTATCATATTTTGCATTGATTACACCTATTTAAAATAGCCTATCGACTTCCGAAAACGGCTCAAAATTAATAAAACGCTTTGCAAAAGTTCGCAAACCTCGAGATTTTGTTGATGTATTTCTCTAAAATTTACAGACAGATTCTCCATACAAATTCTGTCACATAGCCTTAAACCCATGGGTTAGTGCTATATGACGTGGTGCAATTGGGCCTAATACTATTATTAGGACCCATGCTATTAATAAGGATAATATTCTTACTTAATCTTGCTATAATGCCTGAACGGATTTCATACCCATAGAATGAGATTCACCAAACCATAGGCTATCTAAAGCTGCTAGCCAAATTTTACATTGAGGTTGAGTTGTAAATGATTACAAACGGATATTTACAGAAGAGTCACTTTTCTTTTTATTATTATAAGTGTGACTATAGGATAACAATTACCTACATTGACGTTTCGAGATGTATGAAATTATTAAATATGATTGTGTTGGCTTTAAAACTTTTCATTTGCGTATATTTACCTACTGGCACTTTTTACAAGCTTTTCGAGTCATAGTGTGAAATATGAACACATATCGTACGTGGACCGCGCGGATCAGGAAAGAGTGTCGTCGTTTGTTTTCCGCGTGGAGCACCAACAACTCCATAGGACAAGCATATAAACATTTTCAATAGTATGACTTATCACTCTTGTTTAAGGTATTAATAAAACATGTACTTACAGTAATTTAATTCTCCTCTGTCATTATTTCCTTCAAATGAGCTATGTATTTATGAATAATTGACTTTATTATAGGGTTGTCGCTCAGTTGAAGAGTTTCAATGTCTGAATAGAATTGAGGAGGGCACATATGGAGTTGTTTACAGAGCTCGCGACAAAACAACAGATGAAATTGTCGCTTTAAAACGACTCAAAATGGAAAAGGAAAAGGAAGGATTTCCTATAACATCTCTGAGAGAGATCAACACATTGCTCAAGGTAGGATCACATTTTCACTTTCACTTATTATAAGCTCACTTGAGCCATCATAATGCATCACTGCTCTCTGTTTAAAGGTATTACTTTAAAGTTATTACAAAGTAAATGATGCGCAGCTTGTATGAGCCGCGAGCTGTGAAGCACTCGATGGCTCACGTGTTTAATTCATATTATTAATGCCTTGTATTTTATTCCTACAGGCCCGGCACCTCTTACCTGCAAGAGGGTTGTGCTAGAGGTGTGACCCAATTGCAAGGGTTAACAACTCCGATACAAGGGCGGGCCTAAGTATCTTATAAGGGATTTATTCCAGGGGATGAACCCTCCAATGCTTTCTCCTTACATGTACGAACATGATGTTCCCCGAAAAGTATTTTTTTCAACACAATACTTACTTATAATGCGAACATCGAAGGTTAAGTAATATAGCGATCCAACAAACAAGTTCTGATTAGACAACTATGCAATGTTTATTTACCATGAAGATATTGATTGAATATCATCATCACAAAGGTAACCTAGAATTAAAATACTTTCGTGTCATATTTTCTATAACATGTACAATTGTGTAACTTGATTTTTATAGTGTTTTCTGACCGTCACTATGAATACATGAACAACAATTTTAATGAGGAAATTGGAATAGAACATAGTTAATTCGCTAAATGAACCATTAAAATTAAGTGCTCACTCAATGGAAAGTAGTATACTATTCACATTTATCAAATATAAATTAGAATAACGTTTTTTTTCTATGGACAGGTCTGTTGTTTTGATGTGACAGTAAACGGTAAACATACAAAGCATGAAATAGAACTGCAGGGCTATTTTAAAACACTCTGATTCGACATCGGAATCGGAAACGAAAACTTTCTGATGTCGATTCAACATAAGGATGGTAGCCAACCAGACGGGTACTACAAAGTCTACCCGCTTGGTTGGCTACCCTTCGTCACCGTGTTCAACTTCATAACTCATTTTATATACAACATTTAAACATAATATCGCCCAATTAAAATATTTTTTGATGGTCAAAATTCAATTTTTACTTTTATGTATAGTATTTGTGTAGATAATTAGTTAGGTATTCTCATTTTGAGGGAATAGTAGGAACCAATTGTTTTTAGGATAGGATAAAAAACATACCTGTACCTACCGGGTGTGTGACTGTAGGCCTACCTACACCATTTTGGCTCCCAAAACGCCAACGATAAAACTTTACGACAATCTTTAAAAAAATATGAAAAGTACACAACATTTTAATACTTAGGAGTCCAAAATAACGTATACAGACCGAATCCATGGTTTGTTTTCGTTACGATGTCACCCTGTATTAATGATGGCTTAAATGGACTCTGAAGCCTATAGTCAATTCCTTTAGTGTGCATGTTTGCATGCATACGCAAAACCTGAAAGTTATTAGTTCAAAATTAACTTCTGAATAAATTCCAGTAGATTTTTAAACGTGTTAATGCACTATAAATATTGCAATGACCTATGTTTGAGATATATGATTCAGTTTAATGCTTTAAAAAAATATTATAGAGCTTTTACTCAATGCAATAATACTGATTTCAAATGCTAAGTCGATAATAAGGTGATGTTTTAAGGCACTGGTAGTGACGTTGAATGCCGGGACGAAGGTCGCGGGTTCAAATTTGACAATGAGCTTGAGCTTTCGATGAGGAAAACATCATGAGGAAATCATAGCACGTTGGTAGCATACTTTGTAGTACCCATCTGGTTAGCTATCATCCTCAATTTGAAAATCTGTCACTAAGCACCTTCCTTAGTGTTCCTACAGCTGCTCTTGAGAGCTAGTTCCCTACTTTGTGTCCATCATCTGCCACATCATCACTGACCACGGTCAGATTGTGGTCAAACACAGGCCTGTACCTACATAGTAATAAAAAGAAGTAACATACAGTGTTTCTGGCGCTTGTTAATAATGGGATTATCACGGAAACGATTTATTAAAATAAATACTAAAAACAGATGAAATACCGTTACACCTCTTGTGTAACTGCAATCCACTTATGCCTAAACATAATATTCATCTCGGAAACATTAGTTACACCCAGATGAAGTAAACTTCATAACTGTTAAGAAAATAGCGTAGTTTAATTGCAGATTTTGGCAGTGAATCCTAATATTATGAGGCGATCATAATAGACCTAGTTTGGTCGCAGTGATAGTCTGGCAGTCTCTTGGAAGACTTGAAACAGCTACCTAACTCAAATAATAATAATAAATACTGCACCTTCCCGTGAAAGTCTCATTGAAATCGGATGAGCTATTCTATTTATTTATATAATTTACCGGTATCAGAGTTTGAAAAGTGCTGTCGCGATCCGTCCCTATATGTTTCTGTCGCGTAATTTTACCCGCGTATAAGCCTTGGTTTCAGTTTTCGTTACGATGTCTTATGATGACAGGATCATACAAAGCAATCTCGCAACGGCCCCTCAAAATGTCGGTACTGAAATATTTGAACGTAACATTCAAGATTCTAAATACAGAGAACCGAGTCGAGCACGAAAAGAGTGCAGCACGGCTTACTGTAATATTTTCTTTTTTTATATGTTTGGAGAGGCGCGCCATGTTATCGTAGTTTATCTCTACCACATGAATGATACAGATCAGTCGCTAACCTAAAATTGGCATTAGAAATCCTACTAAAATTGCTAACCCGGTCTGGGTTTGCAATGCATACCCGGAATTAATGAAAAATAATTGTATTCTCTATATTTTTACGCATTTTTTTTTATAATTAATATTTCCAATTTTCTCATAATGTAAAGACATTAATTTATTTTTTGTGTATTATAGATGGCCACTTCAAATAATATTGGGTCTCTGAAATATCCAAAAGTGGTCAGTGGACCTTTACGGATAGCACCGGAGGAAATTAATAATGATAAATCTGTGACTCTTATTCTCTTGTTTTGTAGTATATAGTTACCAAAATTCATCAATAAATTAGTAATACGCCCGTAAGACATAAATCGCTCATTTGTGACAGCGATGACATAACTTAAAATACTATTTTACTGGAGATAAATTTTAAGTGGCCATTTGCCTTAGCTATCAACGGTATCTTGTCCCGGTATTCTTCCTGCAAATGGGAAATTTGATCTACTAGTATTTTTTTTTATTGACTTCAAGACTTGCAGATGGGAGAGCCTCACCTTTTATAATCTAGTCCACATCTCTTCACGTAAATTGCAGGCGACCACTGTAGGTACTCCCTCGACGTCGATTGGGCCGACTAACGAGTTGTTGTGACTCCAGTATTGACGCGTCTACGGCGTCTGGTGTATAGGAATCCCATTTTTTTCTATTTTGGCTTACCTTTGGTGGTCTTCGTCTGCCCTAGCCCATCAAATTCCCAATAAATAAGACCATGCAGATCCGGCAGATTTCCAAATAATCGAATTTCAGTTTTGTATTAAATGTTTTTTTTTTTAATTAGTCCCATAGTTAAAGTTGTTCATATTGATGAGTACTTCCGGCCCTTAAAGCACAGCAGGGGAAATAAAAATAACCCTTTAAACTAGATGAAAGATCATCTCTTCACTCTTGGACCCTAATGTATTATGTAAGTAGTAACTGAAACAAAGTTATGAAATAAAAGCAAAGAATACTTACGAGTACCTCCTGAATAGGTTAAGGTGTTTAGGAATATCGTTGATAAGAGTAACAACAAAGATTTCAGCACCACTCGGAGACCACTCTCGCGTCTTTTTCTATCTGACCCGTACCTATGTCTTAGCCTATTTTCTCCAATTCTACTGGACGAAATAAAAATAAAATAAGAAATATTAAATACAGGGTGAGATGATCCAGTTAAAGCAAAATGTACAAAAATCGATCATTACCCCCTTTATCTTATCATCATATCAGCCGAAAGTCGACAACTGCTGGACAAAGGCCTCCCCCAAGGATCTCCACGATGACCGGTCTTGCGCTACCCGCATCCGGTTTCCCGCGACCCTAACAACATCGTCGGTCCACCTTGTGAGGTGCCTGCCCACGCTGCGTCTTCCGTTTCATGGTCGCCACTCAAGAACCTTTCTGCCCCAGCGGCTGTCGGTTCTACGAGTATGTGCCCCGCCCACTGTCACTTCAGTTTGGCAATTCTTCGGGCTATGTCGGTTACTTTGGTTCGCCTGCGAATCTCATCATTTCTGATTCGATCTCGCAGGGCATAGCCCTCTTCATTGCTCTTTGGGTGGCCTTGAGCCTTCTTATCACCCAAAGTAGACTAACCCATCGTAAGCCCCTTTATCTAAATATAAGAAATTTATGGTTTATAGAAAACGTAGTCAAAAATATTATTATTATTGCTTTTGCACTTACCAGGTAATTCTCGGCGAACTGCATTAATCTTTCGCAAATTTCATGAAATCATGAAACACGTAATATTCTTCATATTTATTACAAACGACAACACGTACTTAACGTTATACTAGAATAAGCTTGACGTCCCAAACATTACCACTTTATTTGTTGTATCGCTATCTGGTTTAATAATACCTACACTGTTTTATTAGATGAACTTTCGATGTTCGTATTAAAAATGATATATATTTCGATTTCGAGTTGATATCATCACACCCATAAGATGAGATACTAAAAAACTGAATAAATCGTTGAACAGTATGAAATGTACTTATTGAAATGCGAATTATTCAGTTTTTGGCTGTACATATTTCAAACACAGGACCTTATTCGTTCGTAAGAAGAGAAGACACTTGTTTTTATTTGTAATTTTGAATGCATTATTTATAGATAATTAAAGTAAATTCATTTGCTTTATGTTTAATAACAAATAATTAAAATATTTTTTATATATTGAATATATTTGTGATTATTTTGTATTTTATACTTAATCAGAAATCTGAACTTATTATATTTTAAGCAATGCTTTAACGGTCATGTATACATGTATCGACCGCTCTCATGACTTATTAAACAATACAAGACCATAAACATTGCGTAAATTGAAATAACGTTCATAGACTAATTGATTATAGTGCAATGCCAAGGCTTCTACTTAGTAATACTTGTTTAATCGCGCTCCTAATTTATCAAGATAATAATGGTACTGATTCTGAGTCTGTGTGACAAAACTTATTTAATTTCACTGTACTCTTTCTAACAAAAACATAAGAAACGGATAGAAAATTTAGTTCTGTCAAATTAGTCCGGTTGCTGGTTGTGAACTAGTTTAATTGTTTAAATATTTTCCATTAATATTTGAAGAGATGTTACGTGATTAAAATTAGTATAGTTTGTTAACAACAGAATCGGCACCAATGGCTGAAGAGAATAAATAAAACTTCTTACTTCAATTATACAGGCTTACAAAATTTACAAGAAAGTATTTTTCCCATCAGCCATTGTAGATATTTGCTTCAGAAAAACGTGATACGTTTGTATTGCGTTTTAATGAAGATCTTGATTTATCGTAATGAACACGGTAGCAAAATAAGATGATGAGAATATCTGAAATTAGTAAGAGAATTGTTAGTTTTTTGGGACTTGGTCAAAATAATATTTGTTATGGATCCATATTATTATGATGACGTGTAATAATTCGATTGTATCCCTGTAATTTATTATTGTCGAATGTTTCGACCCAATAGAATCGCATGCACCGTATTGGAGGAATATTAATGATTGCATGTCAAGACAGTAAAATGGAAAATAACTTAATGATTTACATTTGAATACATGTCGCTGTCCATGCGGTGCGTGTTTAAAATAACTTTCACACAATATTTTCTATCATGTCGTTTTTCGTGAAGTAGTTAGTATTTTCAAGAGAATTAAACGTCAATAGGGATAATATATATATTTTTTTAACTTAATAAAGCTTCATAATATAATGAATAGAACGAAGTTCTTGTCACAATATTGTGTGAAGGCATACCATTATAGTTATATATTTATTGAGTATTATGAGTATAAATAAATAAATACAACACTCATAACATAAATCTAGTTGTATTTAGCAAATAAGTACTTATACTCTAAAAAATAATAGATCTAGATTTTTTTATTACCGTAATATTAAAAATTGTTAAATCCTGTGTGACCATTGATCATATGACAATTTAATATTTCACGGTATTTCATTCAATGCAAAAACACCTGTTTATTAATATCTTGGTACAGTCTTATTATCTCATTTTGCTTCTCGTAAGACGTTTTAAGGCCTAGAATTAAGAACAAAATATCTGAAAATGTTTTCTTTCGTCAAAGGTTTTTAAGAAAGGACTTTTTTGTATATCATATTTGAATGAACGATATGGCTTATATAGAACCTTTTTTTTGAAAGGACTAAAGTTGGTAGCCTCTGATGGCTGCTCCAACCTTACCGGACAATCGGCGAGCGCAGAGAGCTCTCAGCCGGGTAACATTTAGGTAACAACGCCTGAGGGCACCCCCGAGTGGGGTACGAACCTCGGCTCAGGGCGTTACCGGGGGAAGGGGAGGACTTTGTACGAGTTACGACTAATTGGGGGCGGTCGGATTACTAATGGCAGCTCGGGCCGCTTGAACGGGACGAGACTGAATGGGACGTCGCGGCGGTCCTCGCCGTCGAGGACGGTAGCGTAATCGGTTTTGTGTAGTGTGTTGTGTACTTTTACGGGCTTCGTCAGCTTCGATCTGAGCTAATGTTATGGGGTCATCCGGCTCGCTGAGGGCTTGCCTTGGTCTAAGGATACGGAGTATACGAGAGGGCGTGTACGTTGCGGCTTTCACTATAAGAGGGTTGCGGTGATTAACGGCGGTATTGAAAAATCTGCGTGAGGCGCGTTTTATAAATTGTTTTAACGTAGGGAGACCTAAATCAATGTGGAGATTTTCATTACGCATGTACCACGGGGCGCCCGTGGCTTTGCGCATGAAACGGTTTTGAATCACCTGAAGGCTATGGATCCGTGCAGGAGCTGCATGTGCGAACACAGTACTAGCATAGGTCATAATGGGGCGGATACACGTGGTATATAGTCTAACCTTGCTTTTGAGGGCAAGTTTAGACTTATGATTCAATAAAAAGTGGAGGCGCCCTAACACAAAGGCGGCGCGCGCGCGGACCGCTTTAATGTGGGCATCAAAGGTCAAACGATCATCGAGAATTACTCCGAGATATTTGGCTTGCCTTTCCCAGGGGATTGGTTCACCGAATAGAGTAACTGCCTTTGGAGGGGTGGGGGTACCTCGATGGTAGGGTCTGTAGAATAGGACCGCCTGGCTTTTGACAGGATTGATTTCGATCCTCCATTTCCGAAACCAGGCGCCTAGGGCGTTAGCCGCGGTTTGGAGGTTCTTAACAATGACTGAGGGGGTATATAGAACCGAATTTCGCTTTTACTATAACAAGACTTGTGCTTAATATTTTTAATATTATGAGTGTTTTTCTAAAATAATGTGGGAAACAGCGTTTACAGGTTTCGACTTAGATGTAATTACTAAAATTTTTAATAGAAGGGTCTTCAACGTAAGGTTGGTTGCTAAGTAAATATTTTTTTATGGAATGTAATGTGTTAGTCTCAGGTGGCTTTTACACTCTTACATGGACAATAATTTATTCATGTAAGTATTGTCAAGCAAAGGAATTATTTTAAGCAATCGTCCGATATATCGCATATTCTAACCACTGAACTACATTCTACACTGTTATTTAAACATTATCGAATAATCTTGTAACAGATGTAACACAATAGCGAAACGACCAATTTATATTAATCTGTACAGATAATTCCCCCTAAAAGAATGACTTCGTACTATCCTTCCGATCCATTGTCATAAGTGCCCGTGAACGCCGTTTGCATTAAGTGAGACATGTACTCCTTCATTAGTGCACTTCCAGCACTAACATTAATTTGTCCATTACCACTTTCTACAGATTACCAATTTTATGATAGGTTTCTATATTAATAATTAAATATTATGGCTAGTAATCATACGCTAGGTAAGCTGTGCATTTACTAGTCGTTTGAATTGTTATCACTTATTTTGATCCTACACGTAACTATGTGGTATAAAAAATTGTAACGTTGTTTTCCAAACTCACTGCCATGTTCATAAAATTGTTTTTATTCACTGTAAGCCATGGCGTTCATGTTAAATATTCTTAGATTTACAATTAAATATTTAAGATGTTCATTTTCAGATGTTTTATCAGCTTCAAGGTTGTAGTAGATATATAAACTCGAAAAGGGATCGTCACCGTTTAACTCGAGCCGTTTAGTATTCTTGTATGGAACGAGCTTACGGCTACGCGTCAACGGGTGGTCGGCGCGGCATCGCCTATTTAGATGCGTAGATGATCCGCTTGTGTTACGTGCTTACGTCAAATTGACGCCTGGTTGACGGCGCGGCGAAAGACGGTGACGATCCGTTTCCGAGTTGATATGTCTTCTACGACCATTAACAGGATAATGGGATTGAAATCCAGCTTCGGATGCAAGGGTCCGCCCATGCTTTTGTACTAACGAGTGGCACATTCTGCTCTGTTGTTGCAGGGCCAGCATCCAAACATTGTCACAGTTAGGGAGATCGTGGTCGGTTCCAACATGGACAAGATATTCATCGTCATGGACTACGTGGAGCACGACCTCAAGAGCCTCATGGAAACTATGAGAGGGAAGAAACAAGTGTTCCTTCCAGGTAATTCAAACTTAAACCTCATTTATTGTCTACCGTAACCTCCGTCCTCAAACTAAGAAGACTCCGGCAAGTATACTATAACTATAACCCGCGCGCGTTTGAAAGGGGAACAATTTGCTGCGGCTACATTTGCTGCCTGATTTTGTGTTGCCTTGTCTCTTTCAAAATCAAAATCAAAAACTCATTTATTCAGTTTAGGCCCTAATAAGGCACTTATGAACTTAAGTTCTGATACTAATTTTCATTGTGGCCAATAAGGTATATATAATGTACATGATGTTTTTTATCGCTTCGTTAACAAAATATGAAAATACAATGAAATTAGACAGCGATAAGACAGATAGATCCGACATGGTATTTGACGTCATATAACACTACGACGACCTTATAAACTAGATGCTAAATTCTGTTAGAAAGGGCTTAAATCTTTGATAGCTTATATCTTGGTTATTTTTATAGTTATTCGTAAATAACGATTTTCTACTGTTTCTTAAATTAATGAGCTTTTATTAGTGCAAAAAAACATGCATAATCCCTATTCATGAAAAAAATATTTTACAGGTGAAGTGAAATGCTTAATGACTCAATTACTGAAAGCTGTACATCATTTACATGACAATTGGATATTACACAGAGATCTCAAGACGAGTAACCTTTTGCTCTCGCACAAGGGTGTTTTAAAGGTATGGTTTATTTAAAGTATTTAAATAATTAACACTGTATTATATAAATAATTAATTAAACAACTGTTTATTATTTCAGGTAGGGGATTTCGGTTTAGCCAGAGAATATGGCTCACCTCTTCGTCAATATACACCTATAGTTGTAACGTTGTGGTATCGAGCTCCAGAACTCCTCCTTTGTTGTAAAGAATATTCCACTCCCATAGACATGTGGAGCGTTGGCTGCATATTTGCCGAATTTATATCAATGAACCCTCTATTCCCGGGAAAGACTGAAGTAGATCAATTGAACAAAATATTTAAGGTTTGTAAACAGTATTTGATAATATAGATTGTGACTAGGGCATGCTATCCGGATATTCGGATATCCGAATTATCCGGATATCCGGTGATTTTAATATTCGGATATTATTCGTTTTACTATCCGGATAAAACGAATAAAACGAATAGTTACTTTATTAATATAGCATACTATTTTTTAATTGGATTACATAAAAATCACTCAAATCATCATCATGATCATCATGTCAGCCCAAAGACGTCCACTGCTGGACAAAGGCCTCCCCCAAGGATCTCCACGATGGCCGGTCTTACGCTACCCGCATCCAACGGTTTCCCGCGACCCTCACAAGATCGTCGGTCCACCTTGTGGGGGGCCTGCCCACGCTGCGTCTTCCGGTTCGTAGTCGCCACTCAAGAACCTTTCTGCCCCAGCGGTCAATCGGTTCTACGAGCGATGTGCCCCGCCCCTTGCCACTTGAGTTTGGCAATTCTGGTGTCGGTTATTTTGGTTCGCCTGCGGATCTCATCCTTTCTGATTCAATCTCGCAAGGAAACTCAGAGCATAGCCCTCTCCATCGCTCTTTGGGTGACCCTGAGCCTTCTTAAGAGGCCCATCGTAAGCGACCACGTCTCTGCTCCGTAAGTCATCACTGGCAACACACACTGGTCGAAGACTTTCGACTTGAGACACTGCAGTATTTGGGACGAGAAGATATTACGTAGCTTCCCGAACGCAGTCCAGCCGAGTTGGATTCGACGATTGACCTCTTTCTCGAAGTTAGACCTACCTAGTTGGATGGTCTATCCTAGGTAAATGTAGTCATCTACAACTTTGAGTGCAGAGCCTCCAACCTATACTTGAGTGGGTGCAACATGGATCTCAACATGATTTTCGTCTTATCCATGTTCATTTTTAACCCCACTTGTTGAGAGACTACTGAGGTCATCGAGCATTGTACCGAGGTCTTCCAAGGTTTCAGCCATAATAACGATATCATCGGCAAATCGAAGGTGGGTGATGTACTCGCCATTGACATTAATGCCAAATCCGTTCCAGTCCAGAAGCTTGAAGACATCTTCCAATGCAGCGGTGAACAGTTTCGGAGATATCACGTCTCCATGTCTCACGCCTCGCTACAGTTGGATAGGTTTCGAGTTCTGGCCCTGGAGTCGGACCGACATGGTGGCGTTCTCATACAAGCACTTTAATACCCCGATATACCGGTAGTCGATTTGGCACCTTTGAATAGACCTCAGCATGGCCCAGGTTTATATCGAATCAAAGCCTTTCTCATAGTACACAAACGCTAAGCATAATGGCTGGTTATACTCCTCGGTCTTCTGTATAACTCTCCGCAGCGTATATGTGTTCTATGGTGCTAAAGCCTTTTCGGATACCGGCTTGTTCGGGAGGCTGGAAGTTGTCAAACCTGCGTGCAAGACGGTTCGTGATGACTCTCGAGAACAACTTGTAAATATGGCTCAGCAGTGTGATGGGTCTGTAATTCTTCAATAAGGTTTTATCTCCCTTTTTGAAGAAGAGCACCACCACACCTCTATGCCATGCCTGTGGCGTCTGTCCTTTAAGTATGACGGCAGATAATCACTCAAATATTACAACATTTGATATCGTATATTAATAAAATAGGGTTTCGGATTTGTGACATTGTCACAACGATAGTTTATCATAATTGGTTTACATAAACTCATCATCATCATGTCAGCCGAAAGACGTCCTCTGCTGGACAAAGGCCTCCCCCGAGGATCTCCACGATGGCCGGTCTTGCACACCCGTATTCAGCGGTGTCCCGCGACCCTCATAAGATCGTCGGTCCACCTTGTGGGGACCTAAAAATCCAATAGTGTATCATATAAAATCCGTGCAGTAGTTTTTCCGTGAAAGATTAACAAACATCCATACTCACAAACATTCTCATTTATAATATTAGTTGGATTTTATAACAATATTAAACAAATTTAATGTTATAATCGTTAGTTATCTAAGTATAATTATTCAATCGTTAATGTTTTTGTGATATAAATGTTGATTTATAGACATATTTTTGACTTGACTGTTTGATTTACCCATTTTTAAGGAGGTATCCGAATTATCCATATTATCCGGATTTATTCGGATAGTGAACTGAAAGTATCCGGAATATCCGGATAGTAAAATGAGGCGGATAATTGCATGCCCTAATTGTGACTCAAGTTTTCCGGTTAAAGTAACTGTTTCATTAGGATTACTTTTATATTTTTCTGCTACGATTACTTACTTTTATTACTGCTTTGTAAAATTTTGATGACTCTGTTCCTCAATATTATTGTTCTTATTATTATTTGTAGGACATGGGCACCCCTTCGGAGTCGATTTGGCCTGGATACAATGAGTTGCCTGCGGTACAGAAAATGACATTCGCAGAGCACCCTGCGGGTGGACTACGTCAGCGAATAGGAGCCGACCTACTCTCTGAAAGCGGTCTGAATTTACTACAAGGATTTCTTACTTACAATCCTGTCAAACGGTTTACCGCTGACGCTGCACTGGAGCATGCTTACTTCAAGGTAAATAAATGCGATATTCTAACAATATGTCAAATACTATATAACTTTAAAATCAGGTCAAATTATTACAATATTGATTTCGGACATTTATATAAATATCCTGGAATATCCTGGAACATTCTTCACACATGGTTATCTGATCTCAAACTAAGCAGAGCTTGTGCTATAGAAACCAGATGACTGATGTACTACATAAACTACTTATTTTTGTAAATACATACATGTATAGATAATTACACCCAGACCCGGAAAAAACGGACATGTTCATGCACACAAATGTTTGTCCTGGATGGAAATCTATCCCACGACCTGTGGCGCGATAAGTGTGTCTTAACCAACTGCGCCAATTGTCCTGTCAATTATGTTAGTAAGTATTGTAAATGGTTGATAGACTCTTATACGTGAGTCAAGTGTATAATTTGTATGTTCAGGAGCAACCAGTGGCTATAGAGCCGGCGATGTTCCCCACGTGGCCGGCCAAGTCGGAGGGCAACCGTCGCACGACGCACAGCCCGCGGCCGCCGGCGGGTGGCGCCGCGTACGCGCACTTCTCGCGCGCGGACTCGGACGAGGCGCTCGGCTTCCAAGTGCAACATCAACACCGCTCGCTCAACGTAGCACCAGGCTTCTCGCTCAAGTTCTAGCATTCACTTACACTACGGCTGACCATCATTAGGTATTATTTGTTACTACTTTTCGTATTATTTTGTTAACGGTCGAAGTTCAAATATGACTTTAGTCATATAGTAGGTTCCGCATGATTAAAACGATTGATAAATTAAATTATGTATTTGCATTTTAATTCGTCAAGTCAATATTTTTTTACGAATGAAAACTGCCATTTATAAATATAATATTGCAACAATAACCATACCTTAAAAAATTACAAACATGGTTTATTTCATGTACTAATATACAATTTCATGTATTGTTACGTAAATGTATTAAAATATATTGGTTATTGTACTTATGTAGTTATATGTACTATCTATTAAAGAATACATGAAGTTTTCTCGTGTAGTAATGTAGTTATTATAGGTGATGTGTAAAATGTAAAGAATATTTTTTCATAACCATTTTTATAAAAAAATTACTCAGATAGTAAACGATAGTCGTTGCTGGGGTATTTGATCTACAGATCATTCATTGGTCATAGGCAAAGTTTGTAAATACATAAATCAAAAACTTTCCGTTAAACAAAATATTTTATATTATCTTAAATTAATAACAATATCTGAATTGGTTTCTAGCGTCAATTCTCTTTACTTTTCTTTTACTATGTAAATTAGAATGTAATAGAACTTGTAAATACCTCTAAATATCTGCAGATCACTGTTGGTAAACCTACGTAAAGGTTATTTAGTATAAATTAGCTTTTAATGTAAAATATGGTACAATAATTATAATTATGTTTACATTTAAAAAATCTTTAATTTTATAATATTCCTATACATTACAAGTACATCAGCCGTCTGATTTAATCGAGACAGGCAGTTGTTTTCACAATAATGTTACTGTTATCCGGTAAATCACATGATTGATAATACTGCAACTGTGAAAAACGAATATTCTTACATTATAATGCATTATGACAATTCACTGTGCAAATATCGACAAAATGTCTTATTCACTCACTATAATAGGTATTCGCGAAATTATTAGTATTTGTTCATGTAGGTAGATTTGTATTTGTGTTTCGGTTTTTCGAATGCGGGGGCATATCACGAGGTACATTTCCATCATAGAAAATAATTATTTAATGTGATATGATATATGTAATAAAAAAACCTTGAGCAGGTAGATTAATAAATTAACATTTTTATTTAATATTATACAATAATATAATACAAATAATGGCCACTGCACTTTTACAAGTGTGGTTTTGCCGAACACGAATCAAAAAAACTATCGTATTATGCATTACATTATATTTTTAATGTTTGGTACAAACAAATTATATTTTCGTGCTAAACTGACGCCTTGATGAAATAATTTGATTTTTTCCTGATTCGCGTTCTATTCTATGACTATTTATTATACACTTCCTTAGATATGGCGAGATACAAAACCACAACCTGTATTGTCAATGTTACTTTCCTTACGAATACCACTATTAATAGTTATGTCTAAAAAGAGGTAGGTGGTTGCTTTTTGCCAACGTATATATAACGTTAACGTCCTGCATCGTTCATACCTTTTGGTAGACCAAGAAGAGAATTAATCAAATCTGCGTTTCGTTTCCACGTTCTGTACTTAGTGTCTACCAGTGCGTTCGTTTCTATTAGTCGGCCTCCAGTAATGTCTCCTCTGTATGCCCTGACTATCGAGTGAATGTGCCGAATATACTGAAACACAAACTTTTCCTCTGTAATTTATATTTCTAGTTATTTACGCATAGCGCACAGTCTGGATTTGTTAATATGTATGATATACTTCCATCAGGATATCTAAATATATAATAGGAAAGCGTGACTGATATGACGTAGGCATATGCTAAGAAAGGATTTTTGAAAAATCATTGTCTAATGGGGTAAAACTGCAGGGCGGAAAGCTATTTTATTTATATGTATTTTAAATTTCCCGCTATAAGCCAAATTTAGCGTCGATCGATTCATAGGGTTAGGATTATACGTAAGAGTATAATTCAATCCAAAATCAAATTTGAATTTAATCAAAAAAATCTTACAAACAGCCTATCTAGCTTATTGTGGTTGAATGCAATTAGCAAGAACGCGCTAACGTGTCATCATAGTGGCACTTATGTAAAATGAAATCTAATTACTACTTATTATAGAAACCTACCTCTTATCTAATCTCAACTAAGCTCTCTCTGTTCAGTTGTGTGTGCCGATGCCGACACTACACAGTATTTTTTAATAAAATATGAGAAACAATCCTATTCGTAATCATAAAGTAAATTGAACGATGGAACTGGGGGTCTAAAATGGCCGCTCGAGCAATATTGCTGGATGCAATTTATTTCTCGAATTTACACCAAATGATATGCTATTTGAAATTAATGCTAAAGACATCAAATGATTAAAATGAGTTACATTTATACCAAAAAATATTAGAATTACATTAATAATCTGCTGAGAAATGAATTGCATTTAGCAATATTGCTCGAGCGGCCTTTTTAGACCCCTAGTTCCATCGTTCAATTTACTTTGTTGTTTTAGCTTATCTGAAAATATTTTAAATAAATAAATATCCGGGACATTCTTCACACACGGTTATCTCATCCCAAACAAAAAACTGCTCAAGTTTGTAATATGGTAACCAGATAACTGATATACTACATATATAATAATATTTTTTTTTGTAAATACATACTTAAATAGATAATTACAGACTAAGTCAGGACAAACAGACATATTCATACACACAAATGTTTGTCCTGAATGGGAAACTAACCCAATTCAAACTCTTGGATAAATTAATATTTACCTCTTCATCAGTCACATAAGGTATGAAATGGGACATATCTTCATGCATATAAGGTTCGAATTCAATTTTACTATCGTAATTAATGGCGTGTACTTCGGAGATGAGTGCCAAGCCCATCACCAGTGTGATGACCCTGCTCGCTGCTTGCATTGGTACCATTCTGAAATTTTAACAAATATATATAAATCTATAATGATATTAGTTTAATTCTTTTGTGTAAATAAGTTACCTAACAGTTGCTACCTATATCAAATCACTTTAAACGAGCATATAAATATATGGAACTTAAAATATTGTCTTATTCATGTTATAAAACTAAATATGTAATATATTGTTGCCGATTCCGTTGTTTACGAACTAAATAAATTTAATCTCACTATATCTCTTCTAATAGTAAATATAAGAAAGGGATGCAAGATATTTTAGTCCTGTCAGTTAGTCCGATCACATATTTCAACGTAAAAAGCGCGATCTTTATTGGTCACGACTATTTTACCCGTACATTACGACGGCATGGACTAAACTGACAGCATTAAAAATGTTCTATCTTTTTTCAATAAGGTTAACATGAATGAGAGGTGACTTGTCTAATATTAGTTTAGGTCGTAGACAACAGAATCGGCACCATTATCGTGTATTTTTGAAACTGCTCTATCGAATTGGACGAAATTTTGTATTTAGATAAGGTTTTGTTTTTTTATTTTTTTTATGTAGGCGTCTTTCGTAAAAAAAAATACTATAGTATAATGTTAGGTCAATTTTCACGACTAAAACACCTCCAGCAACTAAAACACCTCCTTGATGGGTCATACAGTAAGGAAGGCATCTACTCCTACATTCAGTAGCCGAAACAGGGGTCAATGATATATAATATGGAAAAAGTCATGTATAATAACTGAAAAATCTGCACTTATCGACCTCGAATGGGATACCGTTGAATAGGTCTTAAGAATCATTATCAGGCTTCTTTAGCATTAACAATTTCACTTTTTACGAGATATAAAGTGGCCAGGAGTTCGTGTCCCCCCTATATACCTAGTTAGAACTATAATTCTGAAAAAATAGAAAAAAATAAACAAAATATTTACTAAGTAATGGCGTCAGAATGAAAACTATTACGACTCACGAGAGTCTTATAGTTCACGAGCTATAGTCGAGTTTTCAAGCATAAAGTAGATAATAATTTAAACGTAAAAACTTTGCAATCGACGTTTTTCATTGCCGAATTAGAAGTAAATACTACGAAACCCTATGGTATGCATGACCCTACATAAAATAATGCATTTGGAGATATTTTTTTTGTATATGGCCTGATCAACACGAGCACAAAGGATCGACCGAGAAATTTAAATAAGCCACATGCATGACACAATTACTGTAGTTCCTGGTATTTGTTTAGAAACTCATTACTTAATACATATGCATGCCTTGCACGTAATTCACCTTCGAGTTTGCATGATTAATTAAATTAATAGATCATTATTTATTGGCATTACACTACCACACAAGGAAAAGAAAATGGAAAATAATAACTCCAAAATTAAATTGACTGCGGAAAAACTTTCGACATTTTTTAAAATTTATCAATATTATTGTGTGAGGCACAGGTAGCCGCTGGACACTGCATACAAAATACACCCTTAAGGTGATCATGCTTCAACTTTGTCTATAGTAAATACATAATTATGTTGATGTATGAATGTACCTATGTATGACATGTTTTTTATTACGACTTACGAATGTATTACTCTACTTATGTGACTATGTAATATCTAATTTCACCTTGAACCTATGTAGTCTATGAGTAAATTGACCATCACTGTCAGATAGGTGGGCATGGACCAAACTATAGCTGATGGCCCATCCCATATGGGAACTCTAATGGGATCTTCGAATTATTTATCAGCTTTTTTATATTTATTAGGCAATATTTGATGGTTACTATAGTGAATGGGTAATTCTTACTTGCAAGTAGTGTAAAACACTACAAGTAGGTACTTTGTGTTTTTAATCTTGGAAGTACCTAAATAATATCGTATTACACGAAATAATTAAAGGTAATAACATTATGCTTCGAACAATAACTACAGAACCAACCTTCGTCTAATATTCGCTTTTATTTTATGATAGTAGGTATACTTGGAATTATTTATTTTTAATAGTAAGTAATTACTTATTTTTTATAACGGCAATTTGTAGCCGTGATGGGCTTTGAAATCATAAAATAAGCTTACACGATGTTTGATTGAAAGCACTCACCTAACTTCGAAAGTGGTTCAATAAACATAAATTTTCACGTGCTCGTTAATTCAAAGTTTTGCGATTTTAGCACTTTGCTCGTAACACGAATGAAACTCAATAGAAATCACCGTCTACTGTGGATGGCGCTCATAGAATGTGTAGCGACGAGCGACGGCGGCGGTTGAGAGTTATGGGAAAAATATGGTGGGTGGACCCGGTGAGCAAGGGTTGGGGGGTGCCGGGTGAAGCATCGCGGTCGCGGCTGTTTTTCCTCGCAGGGCGTGCACTCGGGCGGAATTCTGTCGACCCACGGAGCGGTGCGCGAGACAGCTGCGGCCCGCTGCCCTGCTGGTCTCCCGACACCGTACTTGACAACTTGTAAACTTACGTCACTTTTTTATTTTATTTATAGGTAAAATAGGGTTCGCTCTGTGGTTTCTCCTGTTTTCCAGAAGGATGTAATACTTTCTCTGTATAAAAATTGTCTAATAATAGATAATCCAGTGTATTAGTGTATGATCTACCACTACGAAGTGATTGAGTAATAAATTTCACAAGTTGTTATTATATTAAAAATAATAATACATGATGTATTCTTAGGTTTTCTTTAATTAAGTTGTTAAGAAGAACTAATTGTTGTTTTCTTCTTTCGTTTCGTTTTCTACTTTTACTTATACATAAAAGTAGAAAACTTTTTATAAGACCTGTCAGAAGGTACTGTTATATACATATTTAGCCATTATGCAATTCAGTGAAATAGGTTCGGTATGTGTATGTTAGAGGGTGTTTCATACAATAACAGGAATTATGTTGCGATTAAAATTAAAACATGGTATGTATGTAGGTACGCTCGTAATGCCGGCCATAGACGTTCAAATAATTTGATTTAAACAGTTTTATCAAATTGGCATGAATGTCTGTAGGAAAGTTTGATCAAATTATTTGAACGTCTGGCCGGCGTAAGTTAATTACGCATCCAACTTTTCCTGGATTATATTTATCAATCAATACCTACCTACATCTTATCACTATCTTTACGGCATGTCATTAAATAATAATAATTGACGGGTTGATCAAAAATTACTATGAGAGGTATACAAATATTTCGTTCAAGAATACTACAATAAGGTATCAATAATATAATAAGGCAACTTATGAACATAAGGCAAATAAACCTATGGGTGGGTATATGTATAAACAACTTTTGTTTTTATGGGGTCTAGCTTGCAAGAGGTAATTTTCTTAGTTCTAAAAGTGGCTTTAAATTAGGGTCATGCCTTAGTAAAATGGCATTACAAAATTACTTTTAACTAAAACTTCTGTAATAAATAGATCACTGCGACCAACTCTGTGAAACATGTTGAAGTTCAGTAATATATCTAGGTTTTACCGGGGCGAGGAGAATAATGTCAAGTAAAATGTAGTGTCAAGAGTGTCTCAGAATATTTATATTTACTAGGATTTGTGTGCTTACCGCTATCGGCCTCATTATCGCACATAACACGGTGAGCGAGCTTGTGGTCAAACACAGGCTATACGCTATACACCCTAAAAAAGCTAAATAAAATCAGATCTATTTTTAGGTCCCTGTTATTAATTCAATCAGTCAATTTCTCGTTTTATTATTCGTATATTATACTAGCTGTCCCCTGCGGTTTCACCCACGTTCCCGGGATATAAAGTAGCCTATATTTAACCTTCGCTGATAATGTAGCTTCCTATTAGTGAAATAATTATCCCAATCCGACTGGTGGATCCAGAGATAGCGCGTTCACAACCAATCAAACTCTTCAGCTTTATAATATTAGTATAGATAAAAGTTAAAACAAAATATGTATTGTACTAAATAGATGTTTATTATGCAGTATCTCCGTAACTTCCGAGCCATTTGCGTAGCGAGTCGATCTGATAATTGACGGCATCGAGGGCGGTTCCTCCTAAACTCACGTACTGCTCCACACTCGCCTCCCATGAGAAAATGCTGGATAGCTCTTCTTCTGTGCCAAATTCGGGGCTATGGATTGAAAAAACACATGGCGTTAGTATATCCTACGATTTTTTCATCTACCTAGTTCAAGCTCAAGGACTCTTTACCTGGCATATCTTGTGGTTTGGTGTAGAAATGGAAATCATTATTCTCAGATTCCAACACTGTAGATAGGTAAGTACCTAATGTTGTGACTTAGTCTATGACTTGAGGAGATTCAAGAGGTGTGTATGCAAGTTCGATATTAAAAATAATTGATGATGCATACCATATAGCATGATATTCACTGTGAGGCAGATTGTTCAAGTCGAGGTTGAGAGTAGTGGCGCGGCGTAGAGCTGTTCCAACGAGGTGGTGAGCTCGACGGAACGGCACCCCGCGCCGGACCAGCGCGTGCGCCAAGTCTGTGGCCAGCATGCCCGGCTCTAGGGAACCTACTGCCTTCTCTGCGTTCACCTACCCAGGACATTATAGCCATTATTATTATTACTTATATTTTCAATACATGGTGTGTAGTAGAAACTTTTGATTATACAAATCGTTGTCGGCGGCATAACTGCGGGGCCACCGTTTAAGGTCATTTATTATACCTCTGTAAAACTTAATTAAATTTGCATGGCTCCCATTTTGTAGAGTTCTGTTATATTTATGGGACACGCGAATATAATTCAAATTGACTCGACCGTTGTCTCTTATGGGTTTTAAATATCATAGAACTTCAGATAATGGGAGCTATCAATGAAGTTCATTATCATTTTCTAACCCGCTTATTCTGTTGTTGGTATTTCCTCACCTATTGACGAATGACCTCACCGCTCGTTGCGTGTGTATATCATTATAGCATAGGTAATTGATTCGCTTGTCTCGAAGTGCCTAGAGTATGTAGGTATTTATGTACCCTAACTGTCAATATTAACCTAAGCCTTTGATAAAGCTAAAATGCGTTGTCGTTTACGACATTTTTGTTGATGCACGAGCAGAACAGAAATACCGTAAACGCAAACGCACTAATACTCAGTATTTTATAATGTATTTACACTTAGGATACTCCAGACCATAACCTGCATGTAAAGTGTTCTTCTATCTTTCATACATGATACTTACACGTTCAATAATAAACTTTTAGTTTCCTTACCTCCATTGTACCAATGGTTCCAGTAGCAACTTTGAGACAATCGAGTAGCCGGTCGAAGGACCTGAACAGTAGTTCTTTATCCGATTGCAGATCCTTGTTATAAGTGCTAGGCAAACCCTTGATTATGCTGCTAAATGCAAAACTGTCTCCGAGGAAAAGTCCCGCGGCACCTCGTATTAGTTCCAACCCATCAGGATTACGCTTCTGAGGCATTAAACTTGATCCAGTGGAGAATTGATCCGAGAAACGGACGATACCGAACTCTTGTGTGCTGTATATAATAAGATCTTCAGCTAATCGACTGAGGTGTAACCCACAAAGTGATGCCCAGTTCAGGAATTCCACTAAAACCAAGTATGTATTAAGTAGTTTCGGCAAGAGGGAAATTCTCTAGACTCTTGAGTCACCAGTGTATCGGAAAATTGCTCGTATGTAAATATTACCTTGAAGTAGGATAACAATGAAATTAAAATTGGTAAAAGGACTCAATGGCTGTTAAATTCATAGATAACATAATATACTTAGGTGAATTTAAATGTTCAACAATTGACAATGGCTAGGTTTATGTAACACTGTTGTGCTTGTGTGTGCCCCATGGTTTTACCCTTTCTCGGGATTTAAAGTAACATATCCTTCTTGATATCATACGCTATTTGTGAGCTAAATTTCATTGCGATCGGTGGAGGTGGAGGTAAAAAGGTAAAGAAATAGATAAAGTTCGCATTTATAATGATGAATGATTAAGTTATGAGTATTAAGGTTGTAATTAATATACTGAACCTATGTGATCCCTCGATGATACTCCGTACATGGAATTAGGAGTGACATCGTCGAAGCCCAAGCTTTTAGCAAGTGTGACTCTGTCGATTGGAAGGGCACAACCAGCGATAGCTCCACTACCGAGCGGACACCTTGACAACCGACTTGTCTGCTCTTCCAATCTTGATACGTCATCACGAAGTGACCATGCGTAACTGATTTGAGTTAAAGATTGAAATAAGTAGAGACCTACTCACTGAAAGTAGTTATAGGGTTAAAAAGAATCCCTATGACGAGTCTTCGGTATTATATTACGTCTGTTTTACTCAGTAACTAAAAATGACATGTTATTTGGTATGTTGGTACAGTTGTAGAAATTGCTTGCCTAGATTTTTTAAATAGGTACCTTGGAAGTAGGTAAGTTTGTAAGTAGGTATAAGCCTGATATCAAAGTAGGTTCCTACATCACTATAATGTGTGAAATCAGTGTACCTACCCTCTATTTTTTAGATTACTGAAGTAATTTACTCGATTTCTCCAATCCAAAGTGCCTACCTGAGCAAAAAGTGACTCCAGCGTACAGGTTGTGCACGTTGTAAATGCGTGTATCCAGGAGCAATGATGTTGATTTCATTCTCCGCTCGTTTAACTAGAACCTGCACAAAAGAAACGGTTTGACGTCGTTAAGTGTAGTATGAAATCGCCTGAAGCATTCAGTCTTACCACGAGCGTCTATAGTCGAAATAGTCTGATAATGCGAATGTGTGAGATCGATACCTATTGGTTGATAATAATAATTACCGTTATGAGATCCACAAGAGCAGCCTTCAGTTTGGGCAAGGATGCAAGCATCCAAAGCCTAGTATCGGTGGCAGTCTGGTCATTGCGACTGCGTGCCGTGTGCAACCGCAGAGCCGCCTCCCCTGCATGCTTGAACAACCTACGTTCCACCACCGAGTGGATGTCTTCCTCAGGATCACTCAAACGCCCCGCCTTAACTAAATCCTCTTCTATTTCTTTTTCTACCTAGAATTAATAAAGACTTGAGAAACAGTGACACAAACGTCATTTTTACCGTCCGAATTCAATAGTGAATTAACAAAATAAATACCTACGATAAATAAGTACCTACGAGATACTTTTTCCGACATGTAAAATGTTAAGTCAATATGGATATCAACCTGTAATAAACTCAAATATAAATAAATATTAAAACAGTTTCCTTCTTGAAGTTTCATTCGCATTTTTGAGCAGTGCCGGTTTTAGCTCTACCAGCGCACTGGGCGAGATGTGATAACCCCCCCCACTTCTCCCGCCAACAAAAGGGATTTTAAGCCATTATAGCCATTTTATCTTTAGACTTGAGAATTTATTTATTTATTTAGACTAAAGATAGCAGGACTCGCTCATGAGCGACCGGAAATAAAGGTGGGCCTGGCGCCCCTTTACATCTGGCGCCCTGGGCGATCGCCCTACCGCGCCCTACCCTAACGCCGGTACTGTTTTTGAGGGTTTGGTTAGCAGGTAGATAATATCACATAAATTAGTGAGTTAAAAATCAAGTTTATCTATATTTTGTTACGATGTGAAGGAAGCATAAATTGAAAAACATACTCACTGTATTACTAAAATCTTACTTTGTTCAGACCCTCTTGTATAGCGTCATGATCAGAATTAGAAAGGTGTCCGCTGCGGTGTAGTTCCTTGGCCCATCCCCGACTTCCATGGATGTCTTCGCGAAATAATCGCGAGTCTACCGCCAGGGAGTCGTTCAGTCGCCGGAGAACCGCTGAAGGCTCCTCCTCAAAGCAGCCTCCCCACAACTGATATCTATCCTGCACATTTAATTAAGCTTTATAATAATTATTTATATGGATGATATTGCAATCCCCTGCGGTTCATTGCATAGGATTTACTTTATAAAACCCAAAAATAGTTCATAATGTTGACACACATTATGGTCCACAAAGATTGATATGAATTTATTACAAACGCTAATGGAACAACTAAAAAATAAGAATAGTAAGTATCTACTTACAGCAGACATTATCTTACGTAAGTAAACGATATAATGGGACTTTATCTGTTGGCATACCTACGTACGTATCGTATTCTCGTATCAGACGAGGGGTGAGATGAGGTTAACTGCAACCTTTTTATGTTTACATATATAGTATATAGTTAACTTATTATTAATATATACCTATATACTTAAGTAAGTAGATATTTACCTACAACAAATATACAAAACCAAAAACACAATATTCTTGAGGCGACCTCTGAAATAATGAAAATAACGGCACGGGTTCTAGCAGGCTGGCAGCGTTAGCGATATACGGATTAATTCATAGGTGCGGTGTACTTGGATTGGATTTGGGTTTATTGAAAACACCACTAGATAAACAGGATGAATTTCAAGTGGGTAGTTAGTTAAGTGAGTTGCATTGAGTTCGATATAAATCCGAACTCACTGGTGAGTGGTAGACCAAATCCTAAGGTATAGGGAATAGCGAAAAATGCTGAAAGGAGCCTCGAGGCCGACTTACCTACTTGGATTTTAAAAAAAGAAATTTGTCTTACCGGCAATCGAACTCATTGATTCGGAAAAAAAGCAGCCTTTTTTAATGCTACAATTTCTGGGAGGGAAGTAAGTAGGTAAGTACCTAATGTTGAATGAAAAAATTAAGGAAAAGTCTAATTTTAAGAAAATTCTACATAGATAGAGTATGTTCAGAAATAGACCCGTCGTGTAATGTAAATTGGAGGGCGCTGCTGTGTTTAATTACCTTTTATGTTTAGCGGGCAATTTAGTAACGCGTCTGGCCACGACGACGGCTCTCTTTCTATCCTATTTACTTTTAAATAAGTAGGTCGGGACATAGGTTCACTTTTCAAACCTCCCTCATGTGATCCATCACTTTGCAAGTTTGCAGTTTCCCGCCATATTTTTTTTTAATAAATCAGTGCTGCCGCTTTTATTAGGGATGTCGTACGCAAGAAACAAAGTTGCCGTATTTAATTAAATACCGTATGTATTCTGCATACTTTTATATAAATACCTACTTGTTTTTCTTATAATCGAACAAAAATTATATAATGTTTCTAAGGGAATCTTTATTTGGTTAAGTCTAGTTTAGATTTATTGCATATAGTTTAGTAAAATTAAATAAATTAGAGTTTATTTTAGTTTAAATTCTAAGTTATTTTAATCTATTTATTTTGAATAAAAGTGAATTTATCATTTAATAGTCTAGTTTATTTAGATTTTATATTACTAGTCAACCCACATTAGGTCTAGTACATACTAGGTCTACGCATGATACTGACATGGCTGAATAATTTAGAAATTTATCTATCTGGCTATGAAAATTACAGGAATGTCAGAATCGAGCCGTGCGTGTGGTAATAATTTGATTAAAAGTTAGGTTATATTTTGATACATTATTTTGTGTTGTATTCTATAAATAAATTAATCAGTGATTTTTAGATTATTGAAAAGACACCATACAAGAACGGTATACGATGGTTGTGTTGTGAATAAGACACTTCTTCAAATAGTCGAAGAGTTTTGAAAAATTGTGCTTTGAACTCTCCCCGCTTTGTAACCATAGAACACTTTTGTTTGTAACTAAAATATCACGAAATACATAGAAGTATACTTTAATTACTTTGCATAGATAGAAGTGCTTCGAAAGATGACTGAGAATGACGATGAAGCTACACAAAATACGGAGCATAACAGAATAGAATCGAATGCATCGAATTTCTATCAATATACATTAACTGACATAACAATTGATCCAGGGTTGAAGGATGATCAAGGGAATGATATTCCACGACCGTTTACAAAAAATCAAATGCGGAAATGGCTAAAAAAGGTAAAGTGGGAAAATCGTAAAGCAGAGAAGAGAGCTAAAGAAAAAGCACGAGCTAAAGAGAGGAGAAAAGAAGCACGTGAAGCTAATGTAGATATGGGCCCTAGCAGAAAAGCATTGAAGAAAATGACACTAGAAAAACATAAGAAAAGTATGGGAATAATTATAGATCTCAGTTTTGATCACTTAATGATTGAAAAGGACAGATTTAAAGTAATAAAACAAATACTGAGATGTTATTCTATAAACAGAAGATCAGAATCACCACTTCAGTTTCATATTTCAAGTTTTGGAGAGAAATCCAAAAATGATATATCCAGGCATAATGGTTATGAGAATTGGGATGTAAGATGTGTTATACTCTAATTTCTATATGAAACTTGTTGGGGTTTAATGTTTAATAATTGCTCCAGATTGATTTTAAATACCTTTTAATCTTCTGTAATACAATCAACCAACATCTTGCTTTTATATTTTTTCTTATTCCCACACAAACATTTCATTTTAACCAAATTATTACAGTTGTACTACAATATTAAACAAAAGTGATACTTACTGGTGTGTTCTGCCAGTTTTTTTTTCATTTTAGTTTATTAGCCAGTTGTCTTGTAGGCTTTGCAGAAGTTGGCAACAAAATAGCAATCCCCCTGATAATGCCCATAGGCTATTCCCAGGATTAAAGTCCATTTGTGAGATCAAGTGGTTTACTTAATGCAACTACAAAATCAGAATGCTCAGCTCAAAAATCAGTGATAAAATTAATAAAGACTTCCTTATTTTTACAGATGGAATTTCATGAAGAGTCTTATTTAAAAATATTTCCAAAAGAAAAAATTGTTTATTTAACTAGTGAATCTGATAATGTTATCGAGGAATTTGAAGAAGAAACCTTTTATATAATTGGTGGTTTAGTGGATCATAATCAACACAAGGTACTTACCTAATACCTATTTTAATTTTGTATTGTATTCCTAAATTTCCGAATCACAAGAGTAAATGTTAAAAGGTATATTGAGCATTATATAAGAGCCTACAGTAGAGGATTCAACAGGTAGACAATACTTTTTAATATTACATATTTTTACATTTTCCAGGGTTTATGCCATAGTTTAGCTGTAGAACAAGGTATCCGACATGGTCGGCTGCCTTTGGATAAATATATTAATATGAAAACTAGAAAAGTTTTAACAATTGATCATGGTTAGTAAAATGTTCTTTATAAAAACAATTGTTTAAATAAAACATAAAAGATTCTGACAAATAAGAATCTCCTCCTTTTTTTAAATTGGTTAATAAGTTTATGCCTGGCTGTGTCATACAGATAAGAGATATAGTTATATTTCCTGATGATTTCCCTTATGTATTCCCAGTGAAAAGTTACATGTTGTTCCAGGGTATAATTTATCAATGTGCGAAGTTTCATCCAAGTTCATTCATTCATAATAATATGTGAATTAGTCACAAACATTAATAACTCTTATATGTATTATGTTAGTTGCATAAATTCGAGGAACTTAAATGAATAAAATATCATTACAGATTGATTTTTTATTATTTTTACAGTTTTCGAGATTGTACTCAGGGTGTGCGAAGGTAAATCATGGCAAGAAGCACTCATAAAAGTCCTACCACTTCGTAAAGGTGCTCATGTTTGCAACAAAGTTAGTAATTCTGACTCAAGCTTAGATATTTCATATAACAGTGATAATTCAACTTAACTATCTATGGAACATTGTTTTGTATCTACCAGTATGGTATATCTTCTGTTATTTTATTCAACAAATAACATACTTTTTAGCTACATATTTAGTTTGTTATTTCAACTCATTTTGTGATAATTTACCACAGGGACTAAAGGAAAATGCAATAAATATTTATTTTAGAAAATGACTTATTTAATAGAATAACATGTCAAAGATTATCCATATAATAGTAGTTTATGATACTGTTGCATAATAGGGGTTATTAACTACGAGTGTGAGTTTAAGTACCGAGCCGTAGGCGAGGTTCTTAATAGTATCACACGAGTTTTTAATACCTAATTATGTGCAGTATCATACAGTACTTTATCTAAACTCATATAAATAATGTCATTTAAAAAAATTGAATTTATACCAACTTTAAAAAAAAAAAAAAAAACTATTTTTGTGACAAAAATGATATATGTAAGCAAAAACAATAAAATATACAGACACAATAATCATACACTTAATCAAATCCGTGTTGCCAACTCCCAAAAATTCTTACCTCTAAAGTTCAAGTTACAAAATTTGTGACATTGTCATCGTCAAATTGAATGGATACTGATTGATTATACTATTGATAGGTCCAAAGTGTACTTTAATAGAAAAAAAGTTATTTTATAGCATTATCTTGGGAACAACAACTGTACTATAATGAATCATTATACACGGGTGTGCCTAAAGTGGGGCATTAAAGTACTGATTTTGATTTCATAATAAGAACATTACGATATGAGAGTAGATAAATTATTATATAAAACATGAAATTGTTTAACCATTTCATAGACATTTTTATTATATACTGATTATATATTTATTTTTTATTAAATATGGTTATTAAAAGAGAATGCCAAGATTCCGCCCCAAGTCCAAAAGACTTTCTGTAATATTGATAATTCATAAAAAAATAGGAAGAATTTTATACCATATAAATAAAATCTGTAGAAGTACACCATCAAAACGTCATTATGAATAGTAATATAATTTATCAAATCACTCCATGGTCCGTAGCTATCCAATCACAATTACAAATGTTGCCAATACCAAATTAAAACACCGATTCCACAGTTAATTGGCAAAATTGTTATAGTGCTGGCAACAGTTTTGAGGTAAAACATATAGGTACTTGTCATTGCCAAATAGTTTTTAATTCTTACGCGTGCTATTCAAAGTAACGAGGTATTCCTGTTATAAGCAAGGAACATAATATACTCTAGGTATGGTTATAAGTTCTTTCTTGTGTTTTGTGGTATTTATTGTTGTTTCTGTACTCCGATTTTGCTACTACTGACGACTACCTTAGCTGTTAAACTGAACCAGTACCTTTAATAGTCATATTTAAAGAACTAAACCATTTTTTGTTGGAATTATAAATAGTATATAGTATAGTATAGTATGGATGAGTCACTTTTGTTGGTTCTGGTCGAGTCTTAAAGGAAATCTTGGCTTTCCCTTTTACTCTATAATTTTGGCAGTATCACCAGTACAATAGATTCCAATGGGCTATAATACAATCTTATTTTATGCGAAAATTAAATAATTGTGTTGGTTCTTTGGTATCCTTACTATGAATAACGTCTGAATTAAATGCACGTTTCCGTTTTATATGTATAATCATAGACTAATATTTATATCCTCATTGGTATAATATACCTACTATAATGTAAGTAATGTAATGTATAATGTATGTAAGTATTTATTATGTGTAACATGAAAATATCTTCCTAACCGTAAAGATATTATTTTATTTATTATACACATACAACATCTACCTGTTTTAGTTTCCTTTATCAATGAGTTTTAATAATAACATAGGTACATATTGTGATGACAAAAAAAAACATCCAGTAGGTATATTAAAATAGTATTTTATGTAGTAAGTATATCAGTATATCTTCACCTGGGCACTGGTTCCCATAGTAGTGTGAAATAATTTCCTAGGATATTGTTTTAAATGTATAATTATAACGTATACCTACCTACTGAATAAAAAGCGTTTATGATTTAACATTAAAAAGCAATACCCATTGATTCTGGTCGTACCATACCTACCCATAAACTTAACACATTAACTAATTAAAAATTATTCGTTTATTATCACAATTTTAATAAATCATTGAACGTAAAATACACGTTCAAAGAATATACGTATAAGCAAATTTTCATAAATATTTAATATGTTACTATGTAATATTACACACACAGGTACAATGGGTAGGTCTAATTAGTCTGAATCTGTGGTAATAAAATTACTTTTAATAAATAAATTAATTAATGTTAAGAAATTCATCTAAATTGAATATAAAAACTTTATATAGCTATATTATGCTTTTGTAGAAACTGTGAAACCAAGGGTGCAATGATTTCTGGACTATTTAAATGTATATGATGAGTTCCGGTAAGAAAATGACTTTCAAATTTCTTATTATTTTTTTCCGCTAATTCTCGCAACTGTAATGAGAATTCGTCCACGGCGAATGTAGAGTCTGAAGCTTTTAAAAACATTGTTGGACAAGCCAGCCTCATAACAAGAGCTTCTAAAAATTTCCTGCTTTCAGGACTTGATATTGTGTATTTCAGTCTCGGATCTCGAGCGAAATAATATTTCTTAGGATCAATTTTGGATTGTTTCGATCCGCGTTTCAATAAGTGTGGTGCACTTTCCACTGCTACCGATTTTGTTGTACCCAGGTGCCATATTTTTGCCATTTCCTCTAACGTGTAAGTCGGAGGTTCTTTATCTAACCATGTTTGCGAGATAAGACCTTGTTTGAGTACTTTTGAATAACGGTCAATTGTAAATGATTCTTCGTAGATTAAATTCTCTATAGCGATATAAAAGTCCACTGTGTCAGGATAGAGACAAGCATACCGAAACGCAGCTATCGAGCCCATCGAATGCGCTAATAGTGATATCTTGTCCCATTTAAAGTATTCTTTAATATATAAAATATGTCGGGGTAACTCCCATGAATTATAACTCATACCTGTAAAAAATATATTTATCTATTATTATAAAATGCTCACATGGGCTAAGGTATATTGGATGTACCCAAGCGATTCGTAACCAAAAGTGATGATACGTAACCTACTGATATCAGTAGATATATAAAAAAATAGTCATTTGTTTTCCCATAAAATTGCTATGTAACTCAAATTATTATAAACTCAAATTATTATAAAGCTGAGCGGGTCTAAAATTATGTAACTACTTCACACCCACAGGTATGTACTGAACATAAATTACGACGACAAAAAAAAACAATACCAAGAAGAAGTTAAACATACCTAATGAAGATAATTGGAATCTATAAATGCACAGATTTCGAAAATTTCGTCAGTAAATAACATACAGTAAATAATTTACTACTTACAAGTAAATAATGATTATGAAACTGAATGACGTATGTATGTAAGTATGGTACGTATGTTGCAATCTTAAAATTAACAGAATAATTATTGCATAACATTTGTTTCGTTTTACATGATAATAACAAAAGTCATACTCTGAAAAGCTAGTCACAATACACGATAGTCATCGTTTTGAAATTGCAATGCAGTGCAGCGATTTTTTGTGACTGACAGACATGTGAATTACCTATGCTCTGTGATGGCTGTGTTCCGATAATTATCGAAAATACTTAAGTAACGCGGTGGTAGAGTCTATTGTAAAAATTGTAACTGTCGACATTCATAAGTGCCTTATTTGGGCCTAAACTGAAATGAATTTTGAGTTTGAGTTGAGTTTCTAAATGTCAATATTTTCAGTAGTTTTTAATGTTGGAATGAAGTGATAAAGGTCACTTTTCGAATCACATATCTAGTACTTATAAGATACCTAATTATTTTCGTAAAATCCTATTTCAATCGAATTAGGTATGTGAGAATTCTTTACAAGATAAACCGTAGAGGGGTGACGAAGTTAATTTTACTTACACCGAAAAGACACCATAACCGAATGGTGGTCTTTAAATTATTAATTACTTTGGTTGCAAGGTATGGGCGCTAAAGATGAGTCCAGATTTAAGCAACATGTAGTTAATAAAACTTTTGTTAAAAAACACATCCACATTATCGAAACACACATGTTTTGTGACATGTTATGTTGTATACTGTGGACTCACCTTAATATTACCTATATTTAACGCTATTCAGGGAGATTCTTAATATTCTTAGGTGTTAATTAATAAGTACCTGGAGCTATCCAAGATGATAAGCCATGTCCTGGGAAATCCAGGGCCAAAATAGATCGGTTTTTACATAACATTGGGGCTAGAGTATCCCATGTGCCAGCATTGTCTTGCCATCCATGGAGGGCTAGTATGGGTCGATCTTGGCTGCTACCCCATAGCTTGCCAGCAATGTGTCCCCAATTTACTGGAATTTGAATTTCCTTCACTGGTACCTGAAAATTGATAGAAATAACTAAATTCACTACTTCGCACCGCTACGTACGCTCTGCACAATTATTATAGTCATATTTCAATCAATTTACACAAAACCTTATCAAATTACCCACCTAAACCTTCCTCATGCATGAATCACTCTTGTCTATTGGTGAAAACCAATCATGAAAATCCGTTCAGTAGTGAGTTTATCACGAAAAGACAAACAGACAGACGCGGCGAGAGACTTTGTTTTATAATATTTAGTGACATAGAGATTATTTAAATTTAAACTTACCTCATTTGTATGTAATTTGTTACACTGTATAGTCCCAAACGGTTTTATTTTAGGTTTTAAATCCCTAGCATTAGAGTTCAAAATCGTACGAGATAGCAATCGTTTGGCCATTTTTCAGTTTTTTATAATTGCCGCTCTAAAATCAAGGTAAATTAATTTTACCTCAAATATAGTTATTTATTTTTGTTATTCTTCAGGCAGTAACTTTGTTTTCATTATCCGTTCGAGAGGTTATGTTTACCTATTCGATCGTGTTGTTTAGGTTAGTAGGTATTCAATTAAAATTAAGATATTATCAAACAGTAACTCCATATAAATACTATAACACTAAATACAGTAACGCGTTATATATTAGGAAATATTTTTCGTGGTACAAGTCGAGAACCTAGCACATGTAACGCACGCACGATCGATACTAGAATAACAACCAAGGTCGCTCGCTGCTGCTTTATCATATAGTCTGTACTCTAGCCATTAATATGCGCTCCCGCTCGTAGTCGGACTTTGTCTCGTGACAACTACTATATTTTATGGTGATATACGTAATTATGTTGTGCACTTCGGTCTACGATACACCTGTGGGTATCTCCCCATTACGCTGCGTTAACTTCCTTGTTAGATTATCTTATCTATCACTAGCTGTCACTCGCGCTCCTGGATTGAACAGTAACCCCTTCGACCTCAGACATTTCTTGGCTACCGATAGCTACCATAGCACACTATTCCTGACAATTCCTTACGAAATGCCAGAGACTATCTGTGTTAGGTCTTGCTGCCAGAGCATACTCTCCAGTACCTACGCTGGAATGAACAATAGATCCTCTATATTTATATAATATGCTGGAATATAATATCTATTTAGATATACACCAAACTACGTGAAAAAATTCAGCTGTTACCGATCTGAGCGGTAACATACCTACACTACACACAAATATTCCCATTTATAGTTATTATGAGGACTTTACCGCTAGCCTGCTCCATACAAAGCGAAGTATACTGGTAGGGTATTTTGGATATCAACCTCATCTCATTGATTTTTTGTTAACAATCCAATAAATAACTAATCTACCTTTACAAAGTTAATTTCTCTATCAAGTTTCAAAATTAAAAGGGATTTTGAAACATTTTTTTTAATGATGCATATCAATTTTATTTTGAATTTTACTTCATGCCAAGAGTTAAATTGCTTCATGGAAGCAAGCAGTGAATTTCAAAAATTATTATCTCTTATTTATTTGTCGAATTATTAAATCAAATAAAGACTACGAGACAGAGACAGACATGCCAAAAATCTATTGTCGTCAGTCAGTGTAGTCTCTAGGCGCGTGATCCCCACTCGATTGGTTGAGATAGCACAGTCATCATAACATAACTCGTCTCGCGATAATGTCCTTAAAATAGGTGTAACGTCGATAATTATAATTAGAGATAATTACTGGGAAGTGGTTGTAGAATAGAGTTTTGTACTTACAGATTCAATCCGCAAAAAAACAACTGGCGAATCACGGAAAGGAAGGAAAAGTACGGGAAAATCCATTCTGTTATTGCAAAATACTTAGTTTCTAAGTCATCTCACTACGGATATACCTATTCCACTCTTCTAGTTTCTAACAAACAAGGAATATCAGTATAGGTATTTATCATCTGTCCGTCTATCTATGTGCAATAATGAGTAGGTACGAGTTTCGAATGTAGATTCTTAGCTAACTGAAAATAAAGTCCTTGCAAATATAGACGTACTAAAATAAAAAAACCTAGCTAAACAATGTACGAACAATAAAGGATAAGGAATAGGTACTGAAGCTAGTTAAAATACTGATGTTAAAATAACAAACAAAGTATTAATAAATATGTATATATATTTTACAATAATATTTGCTTGCATGGCATCAAGAATTGCACCATACTTTTTGTATTCTTTGATTGGATTGTGAACCTACGCGTAGCAATCAGAACCAAAATAATTTTACATTATAATTAAGTTATTCGATTCATTATTATTTATACATTTGTAGCAAAGGTAGCAAATGACCGGTGTATCACCTTCAATATATTTTATTTTTGTTTTAAAGTTGTTCATATTACCTACATAGTATCTACCTAAACTACTATACATATATAGACATTATAATACTACACAATCGTAAGAACAATTCCTTGCACTTTTACTCAAATTCCAAGTATGCCATTGAACAAAAATATATCAAGTAAAAATCAGGGAATTTCATATTCATATGAAGTAAGTAGGTAGGTACTTACCGTATCGACAACCATTTCCAAAAAGATTCCCGACCTAAGTACCTACATGTTTACCAAAATATATCACAATAATGTATTTCTATTCTTGTATTTTCCTTAAATATAATTTGTCTTAACATATTTAAGTCTTTTAAAAGTACGTTGGGTATCTTCTTTAAGCAAGTGCCCAAAACACTTAAACATAGAATCAATGCAAGTCTATAAAACGGTAATTTGTCATTTCCATAATATACATACATTAAAACTAAACAGATTTTACCTACTCTACTACCTACGTTAATTGATACTCATAAGTAATCAGTCGATCGTCAAAAAATTACACTCGGGCCAATATTTGAGACATAACTATTAGCAACCAATACTACCTACCTACTTTATTTTGGGTCGCAGATTTATAGCTGCACAATGAAAAAGAAGTAATCTGCTAACCCAATTATTGCTAGTGAACAAAGAATTCAGAATCCCATTAATTCACGTCACTCTATCTGTTGGCCCTATCTTGATACATGGTGCAAAATAAAGAAGTGCCCATAAGAATTACATTAGAGGTAGGTTTATTTATTATACAGGCATAAAGAAGGCGGTATTTTAGGGTCTAAAAGACCCTGCCGTAATGCAGTGAGCATAGGTTGTGGAGAGCAGGAACATTTGCCACGCCAGTCGTCGAGGTCTAAGGCCCAAAGACCCGCTCCTCGAAGACCAGCCATAGACGCAGATACGCCTAATTTGTGAACCTCCTCAGGTCGAATGTATGAAGCCCATTGTTTCTTATTTACGCTGAATGTGCCGTCCTCAGTGCGGGTCTCTTTCCATTCACCAGATTGAACTCCCTCGCAGATCTGTATTAAAATCTGTGTTAATTTGCATTATTTTTTACCGTACAGAAAGCTCGACTCCTAATAGAAATCGTGTTTAGATACGAAATTTACCAACAAATGCCTCTCTTTCTATCGAATAACTCCATCTCCAGAGCCAGTCGTATCTATACCATTTTGGGCAAACTTGTTAAATCTAAGAACCGATATAAAATATAAGATAGAACCCACGACTGACCTTGATTTAGTAGTTGCATTTGGACTACGACCTTTTAAACCGATAAAAAATAATAATACAACCCGAAAAGAAAATTTATTCCAAAGCGACGATAACTAACCTCGTAATAAGCTAGGAAGCCAGGTACTCGTGTGTGTGGTCCCGGTTCTCCAGGTGCTAAGACAGGAGCGCCTGCCATTTGGTTGGATGGACTTCGCAAAGTGTAGGAGCGGGCATACGCTGGTATGCTTATTACCAGTTGTTTAGCTGGCACTACACTAGTCCAGTAAATCAAGGAAGAGTTCTGAAATAGGTTTTTAGATTAGTGTTTTAACTTCTTCTTTCTTTCCAAGTTTGATCAACTTCGGACATATTATGACCTGAGATCAAACTAAGACTACATTATATCAGCAGGGCAATTGTGTAACTTGATTCTGATTACGATGGCTCTCGTAGTCATATAATTTTGTTATTGTCTAAATTGGTGAACAACAACTAAACTGCGATTGTAGATAATTACTTTTCATAATAATTAATCATTTGAAATTAGTCGTCGGAATCAAAAAGATAAATATAAGCAAAAATAAAAGATGATTACGAGAGCCATCGTAATCCGATTACGAGATGGATACACAATCGCCCAGCAGATCTTAAAATTAACTATTCTAGAGTTGGTAAACCTTAATAATTGTCTTTTTATTGATTTTAAAATATCATACATATAGTATACCTACCTATCAGTGGCGACGGGTCCATACAAGCCGATTCCTATCGGCTTTCCTTTTAAAAATCAAAAATTTCATCAATTCAAAGCCACTTTTATCATGCTTAAAATACACTATAATTATAAAATTATCGGTGTTTTTGAACACCGGCTTACCATCACCATAATTCCACCCCTCGCCACCTATGTCTTATTACCGAGGGCAATATTATAATCACTAGACAACATTAATTTATCTGTTTATTATTTCTTGTTAAATACTTACAAAGCTGTTAATTCCGGCAACTTCACTGCTCTCCAGTGGCACCAAGTATGACGTCCTACCAGTAGACGATGCGTAGTAGTCGTTAGCAGCAATAGATATCCAATCGAGCTCAGTCGTTAGAATGTTGGGTTTGTAAGCCAAAGACGCTATTTCAGGACAGGATGACACCATAGCAGATACCTCTAGATCGTAAGCGCGAAGATATTTCGATAATTCAGTGAGAAGATCTCCGTAATTGTCTTTGTCCGAGATGTGACTTGGTATATCTTTGCACGGTGTCTAAAATACATAAAATAATTAATGACTGAAGGTTTTTAGGATAATTAAGTAAAATAATCAAAAATGTTCTGGATAACCAACCTGCTTACAAACTGGGTATTGCCAGGCAATTTGAACACCGTCAAAGTTCCATCTCTGAATGAATTTCAAAACAGAATCTATGAATGTCCGTCGGTTTGTGGGGTTTGCCGTCATTCTTCGCCATTTGTCATCTTCAGAGTCGGTTAAGCCACCAATTCCGAGGATCACTTTCGCACCTGTCTGCTTAAGTCCTGTCACTTTACCGTAGAAATCTGTGGAAGAAATGTTCCGATAAGCGATACTAACATAACTTATGGTTTGATTAAAAAAAATTAGATATTATGTTACCATTTTCGATATCCAGTTCTGGAATTCCCGAAATAACTTTGAATGTGGTACCGTCCAGATGAGCCCATGCGTATATAACATGTGTGCATAATGATGCGTCCACTTGTTCAGGGCCGAAGCTGCCGTTTCCGTGTCTAAAATTGAAAATATTTCTTATTTTAGAACAAACTATATGTATTTCGTCAGTAACTTTTAGAAATAAGTTAATTATGTATATACCTGTAATAAGCCCAATTTGTGAAATAGCACGCAACGATTGGTTTGTCCTCTTGGGTCTCCTGATCATTTTGAACTGCAAGTCTCAGTTGAGAATTGGTTTTGCATCGTGCTTTCTCTGGCCAATCACAGTGATTCTAAAAAAGACACTTCTATTGAGTCTTCCGAAAACAAGTTTAGGAAGTTGTTAGGTTATAGGTAAAAGACAAAATAAATATTGCAACCTCTGGAAAGAAGGCCAGAGGAAGTGGGAAGTTTCCGATAATTAATATAAAACAGGTATTCACATCATGATGTGATAAGATACTGAAATGCAAATTAGTGCTAGGTATACAAATTTGTAACCGTTTAAGTAGTTACTTATTAGAAATTATATAGAATAGAAGTATCTTATTGGTTTTGGTTTGTCCAGTGGACCTAGATTATAATAATAAAAACATTTATTCCTCTTCACAAAAGTAAATATAAAAGAGCTTACGTAGGTACTATGCGAACCTGAGGGCCTACTCCGAAAAACGATATAGATACAAATAATACAACTGCATTCTTATATGGACAAGAATTGAGAGATATTAAATGAAAAATATGACCAGAATTACAAAAGCAGGTGAACCATGTGATCAGTATTAAAATTTTTACCTTATTCCAATGGAGTGGTTTTGGACACTCGAGTTGCATCAAATTACCGTTCATACACAAGTAGTATTTTGCACAATTAGACGCATCAGCTCTGAATGTATCTCCGGAACATGACTTTCCTTCGAGATTTGATCCCTGTGCATAAAATATAATGTTATGAAAATGTATAGAGATTGAAATTATTTATGAATTTCCAAATTATAATTCCTACTCAAGTTTATTTTTATACGTACGCTAGTTTCAGGATGGTAATAGTTTTCATGAATAGATTGTTCTGGAATGCTCTCGGGCTCTTCAGATGTCGTAGGTTCAGTGGGCTTCGTTGATATTATAACAGCGATATCCGTGTCCTCTACTTCTGCTTCTGGTGCTTGTACTGTTCAAAAATATATAAGCCATGTTATGTTCACCTAATCAGTTATCCATTTATTGTAAGTTGTGCGATTCAAAGTTTCCACTGTAATCAGTGAAACACAGCACAGAACAGCACAACTTTTATGCGAGCACAGAATTTACTTTGTGAAATTATTGTAAAGTCTTTGTTATACTCACTTTCTTCAAGCGAACATCTTGGAGGAGCTTCTTTGCCTCGTAACACATGGTTGATGGTGGATAGAAGTGGAGACTTGCCACAACCGCAGTACCGTCCGCTAAAGTCATCCAGGTCTAAAGACCAAGCCATGCTACCTCCCAGGCCCATAGCTCTGACATACTCTGCCTTGTGTCGCACCATGAAGTCATCGTCGAAGGAAACCCATTGGTCTTCTAGAGCAGCATACGGACCCATACGACCGCCAGGGTCGCGGCTCACTTGCCACCCATTCACTCTTATACGGTCACATATCTAATGAGAAGGAGGATTGTATAATGAAAACATTGAAGTGGGTACTTATACGATACCATGCATATTAAAATGAAGATATTAAATTTTAATGTAGACATTGCTCAAATTTCTAGAGTAGTAAGTAATTTAGTTATATTTCTCTACATCTGTATAAATTGCATTTATTTTTATTTTATCCACTGTTCCTATTCTTTATATATGTAGTTACATTATTTGTAAGTTTATCTATTCCTATACAGTAATTATTCCACACTGTAGTTACCCCAAAAATTTCAAGTGAATCTTACCTCATAAAATGATAAGAAGCCTCTAGCCCTAGTCTCATCACCGGCTTCTCCCCCTGCGTACGTCGGTGCGCCCAGTCCTGTGGCAACATTCTCCATCAATGAGAAAGATTGTCCATAGAAAGGTACCCCCAATATGAGCTGCTCTGGTTTGGCCCCTTTATTGATCCAATAGTGTACTGTGAAATTCTATTTGGAAAGACAAGTTACATTATGAATTATTAAGTTGTCCATATAATTAAGTTTTAATAGGTAAGCAGAATTTATCAAAGTCGTTAATTCGCCTATTAAAGATTGAATAAAGGTAAAAAAATATACGAAAAATGTAAGAGGTGGGGTAGATTTTACAGTTAACAGCATGAAAATTGCTTAAAAAAAATCTTACTGTATTTAGAGTTTTATCGGCATCATCATCGCTAGCATACATCGGTGCCAAATGTCCGGTCATCTTGTCCCACTGTCCGTGATAATCGTATGTCATGAGAGCGATCCAATCCAAGTTTCTCGATAGAACCGGTACGTCATATCCTAAATCATAGGTACACTATCTTTATACTATTTTAAAGAAAAATATTTTTATCATTAGAAGTTGACTAAAAGAGAACTTTCTTGGTCAGAAATATGACAATGTCGTGGTGATCCCTTCGAACCTTTATCATGTAATCATCATCATCATCATCATCATCATCATCATCATCATCATCAGCCTATATTAGTCCACTGCTGGACATAGGCCTCTCCAATTGCACGCCACTGAGCACGATCCTCGGCTACTCTCGTCCAGCTCTTTCCAGCCGCCTTGCGAAGATCATCGCTCCACCTAGTCTGAGGGCGTCCTACACTACGTTTGCCGATTCGCGGTCTCCACTCAAGAACTCGTTTACCCCAGCGGTTGTCGGTTCTTCGGCTGATATGGCCGGCCCACTGCCACTTCAGTTTGCTAATCCGCTGAGCTATGTCGATGACTTTGGTCCTCTGTCGGATCACCTCATTTCTGATTCGATCCTTCAAAGAGACTCCGAGCATAGCCCTTTCCATAGCTCGCTGAGCGACTTTAAATCTGTGGACCAGCCCAAGCGTGAGTGTCCACGTTTCAGCACCGTATGTCATGACGGGTAGGACGCACTGGTTGAAGACTTTCGTCTTCAGACTTTGTGGAATTGGCGATGTGAAAACTCGACGTAGTTTTCCATATGCTGCCCAGCCCAGCCGTATTCTTCTATTGGCTTCTTTCTCGAAGTTGTTTTAATCTGCCGCACTGTGTGGATGTGGTCTATGGTCCCATATCCCGATCGAAACCCGGCCTGCTCCGGCGGCTGGAACTCGTCGAGTCTTCGCCCAAGACGATTCGTGATGACTCTTGAAAACAGCTTGTAGACGTGGCTTAGGAGAGAAATTGGTCGATAGTTTTTTAGAAGAGTTTTGTCTCCTTTTTTGAAAAACAACACGACAACACTCCTACTCCACGTCTCTGGAGTTCTCCCATCAAAGAGGACAGTATTGAAGATTTTCTGGAGCTCCTTCATAACAGGTGTACCACCAGAATTCAAGAGCGTCCTCCCCAGGGGCTTTTCCATTTTTAAGCTGTTTAAGAGCCATCTCGATTTCGTCGAGGCTGACTTCTGGCAAGTCTTCGGTAAAGTGGCGCGTCAACGTGGCTCTGCAATCCATTTTCAGGATCAGGTTGTGATGCATGCGAAGCGTATAACTGGCTGTAGAAGTTTTCAATTTCCGAAATAACTTCTTGCCTGGAAGCAACGACAACTCCATCCGTGGTGGTCAACTTTGTCAGATGGCTTCTCCCAAGAGATTGGACAAACACTTTGGACCCCCGATTTTGCTCAATTGCTCGTTGTATAGATCGAGTGTTTGAGCATCGGAGGTCGTGTCGTACCAGTTTGCCAATTCTCTTGTTTAGAGTATGCCTGTCTGACGAAATGACTGGTGGGTTTTCACGTCGTTCCTTCATAAGCTCGAGAGTTTCTTCCGAAAACTTCGACTTCCTGCCTGTACGCTGCATTTCACAAAATCTCACACCTTCCTCCCTGAGGATTTCAACCACATTTTCAAGGGCCTGGTCAATATCAACGCTGTTTGTGGTTTCCACGGCAGCAAATCGGTTCTCCAGATGTGACTGGAACGTTTCAGATCCCACTATGGTTTGGAGCAAGGTAGGTCGGAGCCTGGATTTCATCAAACGGACACGTTCAAGCTTAAAATTGATATTCAGAGAGCCTCGTACAAGTCGGTGATCGCTTCCGGTATTGAACCTGTTGATCACTAAGACGTCTCTAAATATACGCTTCTTGTCCGTTATGATGAAATCAATCTCATTTTTTGTCATAGTGTCGGGGCTCTGCCATGTCCACTTCCTTTGGAGCTTTTTCTTGAAGAATGAGTTCATCAAGAAAAGCCCCTCCTTTTCGAGGAAGTTGATAAGCATTCGCCCCCTATGATTCCTGCAACCATAACCATGGGATCCTACTACCGATTCGCCGCAGTTCTGTACTCCCACTTTGGCGTTGAAGTCCCCCATGACAACGTTGTAGTGGGCCTTGGTGGTGAAGTGTAGGGCTTTTGAAATGTCTCCAAACATATCCTCCACTTCATCGTCCGAGTGTGACGAGGTCGGTGCGTAAACCTGCACAACCTTGAGGCTATACCTCTCGGTCAGCTTTATTATGAGATACGCAACTCTGCTCGACACACTCGAAACTTCTACAACGTTGTTACAGAGGGTTCTATTAACCAAGAACCCTACGCCACCCTGGGAAAGTTGGTCTCCCTCTCGGAAGTAAAGAAGGTGGCCTGATTCAAGGGTTACGGTATCCTCCCCCTCTCTTCGGACTTCACATAACCCAAGAATGTGCCACCTAATCTTTCCGAGCTCGATTTCAAGTTGCGCCAGGTGCTCGTCTAGCCGTAACGTGCGTCCATTGTACGTCGCCAAGGTCAGTTGTTTTTGGCAGCCATCCGTAACCCGGGGATTCTTCGCACGCCCTGGCCTACCGTCACCGTGACCGCTGCCGTGATCAGGAATAGCAGGGCGACCGGGAACTGGGGGCCGTGGTTGGTTTTGGCTCGCCATGGAGGGTTTGCTCATAATTGCCACGCTGAGCAGGCAGGTTGGCAATCGCAGTGCGTAGCTACTTGTACCGGTGTCGCTGCTGCCCTACACCGGCCTTTTGTATTTCAGTAGCTACGCGTGTTGAGATGGATATCCCGCCATCTGTCGGTCGCCGTCGCCTCGTCCGTTATATAGCAGGATGACCACTTGCAGGTGAGGTCGGCTTGGAGCACTAGATGGTGTTGTGCTCCCATTCATCCCTATATCATGTAATCTATCTAATATTCTACAATGTAACATACAGATTACAGACACAATAACCGTTAGTATGGTAACTATTGCTTTATTAGTCAAGCATGGTCCTTGCCTTGAATGACTAAACAAAACCAAATATATGAAATACCCTAACAAAATAAGGAATTTGTATGTAATAAATTATTTGCATACCAGAATCGATAACACGCTTGCTTCCCGATACAGCAGCAGATAAAAGAAGACCACGAGGAATAAAAGCAGCTTTAAGCTCCTTCACGAGGCTTGCAAAACCCTGTTTGTCGGAGCTTGGACCCTTGTCGCAGTTTACCTAAAGTAAATTACATATAATTATTGAAATTTAAAGATTTCTTTGACCTATTAACAATACCAACTTAGAACCAACAATGTTTAGCTCACCTGCCAACACTTAGGGTATTCCCAATCAAGGTCCAATCCATCAAACTCATATTGTTCCAAGAAATCCAATACGTGGACTACGAACTTCCTCCGCGCCGAAAGACTGTTTACAAGTCGCGAGTACTTATCACTCGCCGAGTCATCCCAGCCCCCTAACCCGAGGACCACTTTTACACCTTGACTTTTCAAGGCTACCACTTTCTCGTAGAATTCTGAAATGTACAAATATTATGTAATTTGATACAATACAATCCACAAAAAGGGTATTTTCAAGAAAATATTGAAGAATATTTACTTTGATTTAATAATGTCTAATGAAAAACTTACTGTTTTCAATATCCAACCAAATATCGTGTGGTTTGATTACCAATTTTTTGTTGTCAAGAACAGCGAAAGCATAGACGATATGCGTACATAGCGATGCATCGATATCACTAGGAGTGAACTTTCCTGGTCCAGGTCTGAAATATAACAATGTGTGATGAACCCTTCAAAATGGATTGAAAGTTGCAAATTATGAAAGCTATCTATTGCTAAATTCAGGATTTATCGTGAGTATATCATAACTCTTGATCGACTGATAGAAGCTTTATGAGAGGTTATAATACTACCTGTACCACGCCCAGTTCGTGTAGTAGCAGACAACTTTGTAACGTTCTTCTGCAGAGGGGTTAGCGATCGCTGGTTTCTTAGTTGGACTTATTATCGACTGCATCTGTGTCGATGGAGCATGACTTGACAGTGGAGGCTTCGTGTAGCCAGGTCTTACTTCGATGTCATCTAAGTCTTCATCTATTTCATTCGGAGGTTCAATGATGGGATCCGTTTCTATAGTGTCTTCCTCTATATTTTGATCTAATAGTCCGTTTTTGATTGCATTAACTAGTGGATGTTTTCCTTCACCACATCTAAAGATAATATTTAGATTATTTATTTTATTAAAAAAATAAATCATTGCAAGGATTATGTATCAAAGTATTTAATTCAACAAATACCTATTTTTGAAATCATCAAGATCTAAAGCCCAAACCATTCCACCAGCAAGGTTCATTGACTTAATGAAGTTGACTTTCTTGTTAATAATTTGAACGTCATCAAAAGATACCCATTGATTGCCTTTATACGCGTACGGACCCATTCGCTGGAATGGATCTTTTACAACTTTCCATCCATTACTCTTGATGCGGTCACAAATCTATATTTAAAATAAAATATATTAATTGTGTTTTATAAGAGTCTTAATTGATCAAGGAGCTTAAAGCTTTTAATTTGTACCTCATAATATGCCAAGAAGCCCTTAGCTCTGGTATATTCTCCAGCGTCTCCACCAGCCGACGCCGGAATATTCAAACCAGCAGCTCCTGAATATGAACTATCCTTTCGCCCATCAGTAGTAAACGTCTGTCCATAAAGTGGCATTCCCATCACGAGTTTCGATGCTGGAGCACCTTTTTTCATCCAATAGTGGATAGTGTAATTCTGTTATAGGAAAGCTTAGTTAGTCCACAATTTAGTAACTTATATAATTATTAAGTAATTTTTAATACAATAACATAACTAATATTAATTAAGTGTAATTATATTTAATTCGTCCGTAGTAAGCTTAAAACTTAAATCATGAAGTGAAAATATGTTAATACTCACAGCATTGAAATAAGTATTATCGTCATCAGGATGGTAGTACAAGGGCGCGACATGGCCAGTTTTCTTATCCCACTGACCATGATAGTCGTATGTCATGACGGCTATCCAGTCCAAATGTTGGGCTAACACTGGCACATCATAGCCGGCGTCAATTACCATTTTACTTGGAGATACGGCAGATGATAATAGCAAGCCTTTAGGTTTCATTACAGCTGATAGTTCCCTAACTAGATCAGCGAAGGCTTCTTTGTCCGAGTCTGGACCCTTTGAGCAATCCACCTAGAATTTGTAATATTAATAAATATGCCTTTTTGTTTCGTTTTCGCATAAGATAATTTAAAAAAAATGCCTTACTCACCTGCCAACACTTAGGGTACTCCCAATCGAGGTCCAAGCCATCAAAGTTGTACTTCTCAATGAACTGCACGACGTGAGTGACAAACCTGGCGCGTGCGGCGGCATCGTTCACTAATTTCGAGTATTTATCACCGACAGAGTCATTCCAACCGCCAATGGCGAGCGAAACTTTGATACCGTAACGTTTATATTCAACTACGCGTTCGTAGAATCCTGTAAATAAATACATAATATTTTTAATGTTAATTCAAACATTGCAGTCATCAAGGTAAACGTTTTTCTATTCCAAAGTCCATCCATTACAAGAATTTTAAGAAGATGCAACTCACGATTATCATAATCAGCCCAGGAGTCATGTGCTGTGATAAGTCCATCTTCGCCTAGAACAGCAAATCCATACACAATGTGAGTACATAGCGTGGGGTCGATATCTTCTGGACTATATTTACCCAGGCCTGGACGATACCAAGACCAATTCGTATAGTAACATACTAGTTTGTAACGAGCTGAAAATCGATAAATATCACGTTAGTAATCACGATGAATGAATTTAGGTAAATCTCAATCCAAATCAACTCACTCTTCAAGAGATCAGGCTTATTAGCGATGTCAGGCTGTGTATGTATTGGGTTGACAGGTATCGCTATTGCTTGATCTACTGGTTCTGCTTCTACGGATATCTCAATCTCAGGATCCATCTCAACTGGTTTAGAAGTGGTAGTCGTGGTAACCTTTTTATTTATACATTTTGCGCTCTTAGGCCAATCGCAAATAAGTTTTTCCTGTAAACATTTTTTTGTTAAATATTCCATTCTGTCTTTTACTACGTGCGGGATCTAGTGAATATTTATTTACCTGATTCCAATGTAAGCCAGCGCTACAAGCATAGTCTTCGAATTTACCATAGAGACAGTGACGATATCTTGTGCAATTCCCCGGAAAACTGTCGAATGCTCCATTATCACAAAAAGCTGAAAAATAAAATACCGAAATTTTAAGTGGTTAAAAATTTTTGATACACTGAACTAGGATACTAGGTATAAATAAATAATGATATGTGTATGCTTACCTGGTTTTTCATCATTCAATTGCATGTGCGTAGAATCTGTAGCATCCAGGATTGGAGCAGATACTCCTTGTCGTCTGTCAGTACAAGAAGTGGCGCTCGCGAAGTCGCACTGAGAACGCTCCGTATTCCATACAAGGCCAGGCGCACAACTTTGTGCAATCAGTATACCGTTCACGCATACATAGAACTTATCACATTTAGGGTGTCCGTGGTATGTACCGGTTGTGCAATCCTAAAAGATAGGTAATTTAATAAAGGAACAAATAATTTTATTTTATTTAGAAAATTATGCCATTGAGATTAATAACAATAATACTTTTTTTTTCTTAATAACAAAGTTAAGACGACGAAGTTACCTTATCAGGTTTTTGGGATTCATCGATCGCAGGTCTCCTGGTTGTTGATGAGGTGGGTCTCGGTCTCCTTGTTGTAGTAGTGGTGGTTGTAGTAGTAGATGGCGTCGTTTGTGATATCGGAGATTTTGTGGCCGATGGTTTTACTGGTGTAGTGAAAATTATATGTGAGAAATCTAAACCTCTGGATTATTTTTCAAATCTAATCAAGGCCTCTCACACTAGCTTGAAATTGCTTTATCTTTATGTATTATTTAGAGACTTTAACCTTAAGAATATAATGTTTACCTTCACACATAGCGAACTCAACCCAGTCACATCGCTTTGTTCGCTTATCCCAGTGCAAGCCTGGTGGACAGAGCTGCTTGCGCCAGTGTCCACTTACGCAGAGCAAGTAAGCGTCACAAGTTGTCGCTGGAGCGTGCATATCATTGCCGCTGCAATCTCCATCTTCTGATGGACTGCTTGACGATGGAGCTGCAACGTAAGAAGGTTTTGAGTTAACATTGAGTAAAATTTTATTGTCATAGTAAAGGCTGTAGAATTTAGATAAGGCGACTAGTCTAAATCCATAAATACTGATCATTGTAATTTTTAACTAAATAGTTAATTTACAGAAAGATTTTAAGTTGTGAGTATTGTATCTCAAAAATATTTAAATAAGTTCACTTACTTGCAGTGCTTGATGGTCTCGTAGGTCTTGCTGGCTGTGTAGGCCTTGATGTCGTAGTAGTTGCAGCTGAAACTGAAAGTATTTAACTAAAATCACTTTTTCGAAATCATGCTATGTAGCAGGTGCTATCATTCAATCTCATCTTCTATGACATCTTACTAAGAATTATAAATTCTCTTTGAATTTACCTTCGCACTTAGCGTATTTAGGCCAGTCGCAATGTTTCTGCAAGGAGCTCCAATGTAGACCAGGGGCACAGTGCTGCAGGCGCCATTTACGACCGTCACAGAGTAAATATGAATTGCAATCGTCCGACACTGGCTTGTACTCTTGACCACTGCAAGGTCTTCCATCAAGTAATGATCCATCTGTTGCGATTGTATGTTTGTTTTATGCCAAATTTTGATTATAACAGAAGTATTATAAGTAAGTTAATTAACAGATGCTCTTAAATTTAATTTAAAATAGAAGTGGAATTGGGCAGGGCACTTAGCAAGATATAAATTACAAGAGATGGACTCGCCTAACTAAAAATAAATTTCTAAGTGAATTATGACGAAAAGAAGTAACACTAAAACAGCTAAAATAATCCTAAGATAATTCCAATCCTGAATCAAAACAAGGCCTTACCTGAAGTAATTGTAGCAGCTGTCGTCGAAGTAGTGGTAGGTTTAGGTGTTGTTGTTGTTGTTGAAGTAGTAGTTGTTCTTCTTGTTGTTGTTCTCGCTGTAGTAGTGGTCGTGGTTGGCCTTGTAGTTGGTCTAGTTAGAGGCGGTCTAGACGTCATAGGTGCTAGCGTTGTCTTCGCTGTACTGGCCTCGGTGCTAGCTGATTCTGTTAAAAATTTATTGAGGAATTACTGATAATTTGCATTCTTATTTTTCATAAATTGGACGTAGAAAGCTGGTGAGAAGCAGTTGTTATTTCGTCACTAAAAATATATATTATTGATCCATACTATTTTTGACAAATATTTAAATCCACAAAACTAGAGCTGGATCCTAGAGCGATAAACATGCAATAAAAAACCTATTAACGAATTACTGAAGTTTTCTGAGGAGAAAACCTTCAGGAATAAAATGAGAGATCGACTGAGGAATATAACTATGATTGTCTACAAAAATAGATCAGATCAGATCAATAGAGGATCCATATGATGAGAGTTAGTTTCATCCCGAGAAAATTCCTTATTATTGTGTTACTTTTAGTTATAAAATAAAAAGCCTTTAGTCTACATACCAGTACACTTTGCGAAATTGGGCCAGTCACATCTATTGACGGAGGATGCCCAGTGCAAGCCGGGCGCGCACCGTTGCTTGTGCCATTGGCCGGCCTCGCACTGCAGGTAGCCTTCACAGTCGCCACGAGCTGCACTGTACTCTCCCGCTGCGCACGAGGCGCCTTCTATGTTACCTATTACAAGAACAATTTTATTATAAAATTCTTACTGGTGCTTTGACTATGTTACATTTGTTTTTTTATGTCACAAGATTGACAAGTAGGCAGGCGGCCTGATGGTAAGTGGTTACCGTCGCCTATCGTCATTTGCAATACCAGAGGTATTGCCAATGTGTTGCCATTTGCCAACCTCTTACAATGATACTTGTTCATTTTGGTTGGGATCTTCACTAAACCATGCCTAAAAAAATATCAAACCTTTCCATGAAAGATCCAACGAAATCAGATTCCAGATTAACCCATTTACATATAGCTGTCAAAAACTCAATGTCACGGGGTGGCCGCACCACTCTATAACATTTTTCTGGATTGGAAATATATTAACAATCGTAATATTTACCAGTATCAGGCACAGGTTTCCTAGTAGTCATAGTTGGTCTTCGTGATGTAGTGGAAGGTCTCCGAGTAGTTGTCGTAGTAGTGGTTGTCATACTAGTTGTGGTGGCTGCGGGCCACCACGTCTGACTGGTGCTGGAGGTGGTGGGAGACGGTGACCAGCTCGGCCATGTGGTAGAGCTGTGGTCGTGCTGCCCGTGTTGATGGTCACTGCTGCCCATAGACCCTGAAAGTACAAAATAAATTTAGCTTCAGTTTTATTCTAATTTCAATAGCCATCATTCACAAAAATGCGCATTACACCAGGTGCTTTCACCATCCATCACACCATCGGCTCTGACCACTGTAAAATGTGGTCAAACACAGGCCTATACCAATTCATATATTATACGCAGCTAACTTACCATCAGACGCGACAGTAGTAGTTGTCGGTGGTGAAGGCGTCACAGGTTGCGGTGGCCTCTCGCACGCGGTAGTAGGCGGCGCCGGCACAGAACGGCCGACCGCACGACCAGCTGCACGCAGCAGTGGTGAAGGTTCAGCACAGCAGCGGTTGTTGAAGTCATCCAGATCTATCGCCCAGGCTGTCACACCACCCAGCCCTTGACGCATTGCCCATTCCACCTGTTTTGATGAACAAGATTTTTTACTGAATTAATAAGCAGGAGTTTATTTAAATGGGTATTAGCCCAGAGCTGAACATAAGCCACGTTCTTCTGATGACGGTTCCCAGGCTAAAAAAAGAAAGATTAATTGTTTTGACTAAGATTTTTTTAGTAGCATCCTTTTGTTTTAATTTAAATATATCTTTGGACATTGTTCACACACGGTTATCTGATCCCAAACTAAGCAGAGCTTATAGGTACTGCGTGGTACTGCTTTACCTAATTACTACTGCACTAACCTTTTCAGTAATGGATTTGGGATCATCATAGCCAACCCATTGATTGTCAGAGTAAGTGTATGGTCCGGCATTCTCTTGTTTTCCAGTTTTCCATCGTAAATTCTTTACTGTAAAATAAATTTAATTTTGCTAAATAAACAATAAGCACTAGACTTAAAATATGAAATATAAATCACATTGAACTACGGAGGGCCGGTTGTCTTTGGTTTCCATAGTACACCAAGTTTTGCATATAAAAGATATGATGCCAGGATTGAATGTCCCAGGATATTATTATTAATTCAGTAATATTACCTACATAGGTATAATGTTTATTACATCTCTACAGAACTTCATTATTGCCATCGTACGTTAGCAACAAGTAATACCGTATTTTTTTTCTAAAGGTAGCAAACAAGCATACGGCCCTTTTTTCGTGGGGAAATACTCATAGGATACCCAGCCGCCCCGGGGGGAGCAGCCAAGTTATGCCGGACTCGTAGTAGAGGGCGCACTGCGCTGTAGAGGGGGGCGGGTTCTCGTACAGAACGCATACTCACTCCACTACATAGGTACAATTTTTTTTGATTTGTATCTTACCTCTATAACAAATTTCATAGTATGCCAACATTCCAGGTTGCTTAGTGAATTCTCCAGGCTCACCAGGACCAGCGGCTGGCGCTCCAGGGCCATGAGTTCCTTCGACATCAGCTAGTCTGTACGACTGCCCGTAGAAGGATAGACCAAGCATGAGTTTCTTCGGGTCAGCTCCTCCCTTTATCATTGATTTTATTGCATACTCCTGAAATAATTATAACATGGATGTCAATATTAAATCAATTTACAGTTGATCTATATTTTGAGATGGTTTTATTTCGGTTAACATAATGTGAATTATATATACTCACAATAGAATAGTAAGCCAGATTATCTTTAGATGAAGGTATAAGAGGAGTGTGATGCGCAGTACTTCTTTCCCAACCTCCGTGGTAATCGTATGTCATTGCGCTCATGAAATCAACAGCACTTGATATCGTGGGTAAGTCATAAGCAGCCTCAATAACTTCCTTGTAACCAGAGATTGCGACGGCAAGTTGCATACCAGCACCGTGAAGAGCTTTAGATAATTCCTGTAAATCAATATGAATATAATAATATCTCCGAAATAAATCGCTGCGTAGCTTTTCTTTTAGTTATAAGAAAGTCTCATACCTGTACAAATTTGGCATAGTTGGCTTTATCTGATACAGCACCCTTTTTACAATTACTCTGCCAACAAACGGGATAGTTCCAATCCAAATGAAGACCGTTGAAATTGTATGTACGCAGGAATGGAATGAGCTTCTCAATAAACTTAGCCCGAGCTGAACTTGAAGATACCAAACGTGAATATTTGTCACCGGCGGAGTCTGTCCAACCTCCTAATCCAAGAAGTACCCTTACATCTTTAAGAGATGTTACTCGCTCGTAGAGATCTGCGGAGCAATTGGTTTGATTAATGACCTTCAAAACTTGTGAATCACAACTGGTGCACCTTAAATACTTACTGTTGGTAATATCGGTCCATGGGTCGAACTCCTTTGCGATAAGGTCATCAGGAGATAGGGAAGCATACGCGTAGACCACATCAGTGCAAAGCCGAGTGTCGATATGTTCAGGAACGAATTTTCCATCGCCGCGACGATAGAATGCCCAGCTTGTCATATAGCACACAACACGTTTGTCGCTGTCTTTACCTAAATAACGGAATATTATGTCAATGTTTAAAGGTGTGATGCTAAATAATAGTGATCTCACTGTGTTGTTATTTAATATACCCGTGAAGTTCGGTCGTCGTCGTTCTATGCATAATTATTAGATCTTTCACCGCATAACCGTTAGAATTTCTGGTTTTTAATATTCAACGTTATTTTATCCTAAAGATCTGTAATAATTATTATCCCGTCTCTTATTTATAAAATAAAATGAGTAGGTATGTAGTTACACATATTTTTGTTATTGTTATTTGGCAGCTAGTCGTTGATATTTAGTTTATTATACCGTTGAACTTTAAACTTTAATTGAGGTAGTAAATAACGCTAAATAGCAAACAAATAAATCAAAAAGTCATTATATATTGTCAAATTAAAGTTCATAATAAAGTATCAACAAAATATAGTTCATATAGTCAATGAGACAATAACATGGTCTATGACCAAGATGAAAAAGGTAGGTAGGTAACTTACTCCAATGCTAATATTGAGATACGGATACTTACTTTTTTTACTTTCTGCTTCGGCAGTAACAAGTCGCTCAGGGTCTTTATTTATTGTCATTTCTTTAGTAGGATTTCCATTCCACTATAAAATACATAATAACATTTTAATCGAATACATTAATCTTGAAAGGCTTGTCATGTGTCAAAGCTATTATACAAAAATAACATTATTTTCTTACTTCAAAGTCTATTTCGTAAGCTTGTGACAAGAAGCGTGCTGCATCTTCCACGCTGATTCTGAGACTTTGTCCTGGTAGACACTTCGACACATCTTGATGCCTGTCGAGATAAAAATATTATAATATTTTTATTTTATATCAAAGCACTTTATTTTTTGGAATTCTGATATTTTAATTACCCGCAGAAACCTGTAGATGGATCATAAAGTCGTTCATCTTCACAAGTCATCCTATAACTGATGCCGCCAGTGCAGAAGTGGAAATGTGCACAAGAATCTTCATCGGATGCCAAGTAAGGTCTTTCGGTATCACAAGCTCCGATCTTCAACGAAGATTGATCAGTGTGTACAGTTTCACCTGCAAATTTGATAATTTATTTTAATGCCTTTTTTCATGTATTATATTATGTAAAAGAATTTTGTTAAATCTTACCATTAAGAGTAGTAGAAATGGCACTCAAAATTGGGAATGGTGAACCACATAAACCACGGAAATCATCCATATCAACAGCCCAAGCTGCTGCTCCTGCTAATCCCGTGCTTATAACGTATTTCATCTGTAAAACAAAAGGCGATGATAGATCAGTGGTAGGGACGTCGGATGCCGAGACGAAGGTCCCGGGATCGAATCCTACAATGAGCTTGAGCTTTCGGTGAAGGAAAACATCGTGAGGGGTTTCCTCACGATGTTTCCCTTCATAGCACGGTGGTAGGGTACTTTGTAGTACCCGCCTGGCTGGCTACCACCCTCAAGTTGAAAATCTGTCGCCAAGCACCTTTCGGTGTGTTCCGACAGCTGCACTTGAGAGCCAGTTCCCTTCTAGGCTTTGTGTGCTTACCATCATCGGCCACATCATCACTGACCACGGTGAGATTGTGGTCAAACACAGGCCTATACAGAGTAAAAAAAATAACAATACAGGTTAAATAAATTATGTGAACTAAATTAATAAGTATAATAATATCAGGATGCCAATAACCTTTTCAAGAATAGTGCTTGGAGAATCGTAGGTCACCCATTGGTTGTCAAATACAGCGTATGAGTTTCCAGCTTCATCGACACCGCTTATTCCTTTCCCTTCACGTTCAGCCATACAGATCTAAAACATGGATTCAGTCATGATTTGTAACAACTATAAATTTGATGTTACCCCGGGATATTTTTGCGCGGAACACTAATTATTTTTCCAAAATAAAAGTAGCCCAAGTTACTCCTTATAACATTAACTATGTGCCAGTGGAAGTCCTGTCAAAATCGGAGTTTTGGAGATTAGCCAGAACAAAAGACACACAAAATTGTTTTGTTGGTATAAGTACCATATTTTGACAATACAAACATTTTGAAATTACAAACAGACAGTTCAATTTTATTTATTTGTATAAATTAAAGGAATTGCTAATTTAAATCTGCATGTACCTCAAAATAGGATAAAAGTCCTTTAGTTTGCGTGTAGGGTCCTTCTTCACCCCATCCGCTAATGAGTGCTCCAGGCGCTGGTAGAGTCGATGGTGCTAATGTGTAACTGCGTCCAAATAAAGGTATTCCGAGGACCAATTTTTCAGCGGCCATACCATGTTTGATGATGTATTTGACCATGAATTCCTGTAAAAAAGTTAAATTGCCTTACTATTGTCGTACAATTTGTTTTAACCTTATTATTAAATAATAAACGTACAATGTTATCATATCGTTGATCCCTGGCATTCGCTCCAGGGTCTCGATGCAGCGCACTGTGCTGAACTGCTTTTGGAGGAGGCTCATCCCCTTTACCCTGTGTCATGTCCCAAGCTTGCAATATAGTGTAATCAGTTGCACCACTCACTGCACTTAGATCGTAACCATCCTCTATTTGATACCTGGTCATGAAAAAGCACATTTAGATAATACTTATCTACTATTAAACATTTCATTGTGAAGGAATATTTCACTGTTGATAATGACTCACCTAAATGGTGGTAAAACAGTCGAAATTAATAAACCGTAAGATGAAAATTTCTCTCGGAGCTCGTATAGCAACGACGTCAGTAATTCTTTTTCTTTATCATCTTTCTCACCTAAAATAATGTAAAGTTAATTAAAAACATACAACATATATTAAAACATTTTTAATTTTACTGATGTATATCAACATATATACCTGGATATACCCAATGAAGATCAAGTCCATCAAAGTCATGTTCCCTTATAAAGTTTAATGCACTTTCGATGAACATGCTTCGTCTGTTTTGTTCTTGGACCATCTCACTGAAAAGGCGATTGGTGCCTTCGCCTCCTATACTTATGAGGATGCGAAGACCTGGGATACGACGCTTTAAGCCTGTTACGATGCGATAACCACCTGAAATTAAGAACGTTTAGTGTACTACATTCTTTACCACAATTTATGAATTAGAAATTGGTATGTAAATTCACCTTTAACGATGTCATAATCTTCATTTGATGGCATAACCGAATAGGTATGCGGGTGCATAGTTGCAAACGCATAGTGAAGATGGGTGCAAGAGCTCGGCACCAGACCGGCAGTAAACGCCAATGGTGGTGCTCGGTACGCTGCCCATGATTCCATATAACATACTACAATGCGTCGAGCTGCTGGTCCACTTGACGTCTGCTGCATTTCTGTATAGATAAAATAGCTTTTATACTGAAGTGAAATAAAGGTATTTTGTGTACTAATAAAGTTTTATATCATCATAACGGAGTTCCATAACTAAACAGAGTATTCATTTAATAATGATTGTTTGACACAAAAGACTCTGTTAGTCAATGTATTTAAAATCCATGTTTTCGATACTTTACAGTAAAATTATAGATTTAATTATTTACGTGTCGTGGCCGTAGCCCGAAGTGCGCGTTTAAGTCTTTTGTACGTACGGTAAAATATAAATAATGTACCTTGAAGATTCGCATTTCCCAACTGCAGCCTTTCGTCGTTTCTGCTTCCACTGATAATAAAAAAATAAGTTATAATTTTTTGTAAAAATATTAAGTACGTTATCTATAATTAAAGTAATCGACTTACTTGTTCAAATAACTTGCAGCTCCATAATAATGTTTTAGATTTCCGAAATCTTCAAAATTTGGTATCTTCTCGACGTCCTGTGGAAAAAAAAGATTAATTTTTTATTGCAATTAAAATAAATATTGAAAACATAACAATTCGATTATTTGATTCCTTAGTTCCTTACCTCGATTAATTTGTATGAATAATTATCACGATCTAAAACGGAAATTGGTCGTTTCTCTACTGCATCTCGCAGAGGTAATCTACCTTCTCTATTCTCTCGTAGGTTCCTGTTAAACAAGTGATTATTTAAATTATTTCTCTTGCATACCTAAAAGAAAAACGTATTATAAAAGTAGATATAATTACTTGAAAGGTATGCTTTCAACGGCGGATCGAATTGGCGCTACGATAGGTTCATGTTGTGGTATAGTTTCGGCCGTACTCCTCGCGAAGGTGTTGGCATCAGCATGTGGAGACGCTGATGTACTCGCACATAGCGTCACTGCTAGTGCACACTGAAACAAACAAACAAACACATAATGGTGTCGATTCTGTTATTTACGAACTTAACTAATATTAGACAAGTCTCCTCTCTTTCAAGTTAACCTTATTGAAAAAAGACCGAACATTTTTAATGCTGTCAGTTTAATCCATGCCGTCGTAATGTACGGGTAAATAGTCGTGACCAATAAAGATCGCGCTTAAATTCACGTTGAAATATGTGATCGGATTAAACTGACAGGACTAAAATATCTTGCATCCCTTTCTTATATTTACTATTAGAAAGAGATATAGTGAGATTAAATTTATTTTAGTTCGTAAACAACAGAATCGGCACCATTATACCATTATGTTCCTAAATTAGGTGATGTAGTTAAAATTCCTCACTCGGTCTTATTTTGGCGTAGTTTCTAAGTATTCCTCACTGACACTATCATGTTTCGCATAATGTTATGTCGAACAAAAGATTCGAGGGTATCGACCCAATACAAAAAGCTTTGTAAACTCTCGTCAACAATGCAAATAGGTATCAATTACTCGGAGACACATAAATTAGAGGTTTAGTTCCGTTAAACAAAGCTTGTAAAAAATGGACATAAAAAAATGATTTGATATCGAGGCTTTGAATTACGCGAATCAGTGATTAGGTTCAAAGAAGCCATTAATAAGGATAATGGCATTTTTCTATTACCTACGACGGCGCTGAAAACATGGTGTGCGTCGCGGGCGGCTGCGGTCGCTGACCTATCGATCAAGTATCGCACTGATCTTTGCGTAATTTACATAACTTGACAGAGTCAACAATCAACGACACTTGAGACTGGTTCACGAAAGTTTGTATTTATTCTCAGAATAAAAGTGTATTTTGGTTTTTGGTACACTACAGTGTCAACGGCCACGATTGGTCGAGGTACCGTACTTTTAAAGTACCTACTCAATTCATTTTAGTGAAATGTAAATAACACAACTTACGGTACATATTCTGTAGGCTCTGTAGCCTACATATTATTGTATAATGAGATTTATTTCTCAGAATAATGGAAAAAAATAGGGTACCCAGCAGTGGCGAAGGGTCCATACAAGCCGATTCCCATCGGCTTACCTTTTAGATATCCGAGTCTCACATTTTCATCACTACAAAGCCACTTTTATCATGCTTTAAAATTATCGGTGTTTTTTAAACGGCTTACCCTCGCCATAATTTCACCCCTCGCCACTGGTACCTAGGTACTATATTTCATTAAGTAGCAAAGGTTAGGTAATTTTTGATCATATGGTCTTAGTAATTACTAGCTTTCCGCCCTGCGGTTTCGATCGCGACCAGCGATCCCCTATCTTACCCCCTTAGGGATTGAGTATTCAAAAATCCTTTCTTAGCGTATGCCGAGTGGTTTGAGCTGTGCGTTGACATTGATAGAACAGTCAGTCAGTCAATCAGTCACGCTTTTCTTTTATATATTAGATTTGCGTACTACTCTTTTAGTAATTGCATGAATGAATATTATGTTAGATACCTACATTTCGTGATGAAGATATTTCAGAAGACCTTACTGACCTAAATGTAAGTAGTCCACCTACAAGATGATGTGACCAGAAGTTTACTTACTATTATGTTACAAGCTTGTTACAAATTATGCCTCAAAAATAGAGTCATGTTCGTACCCAGAGTGGGGCAGATTCTGAATCTCCTGTTGGTGTTTCACCTAAACTTGCCTAGGGATACCTATTTTATGTGAAAATGTCTTTGCGTAGAGCAAAACAAACGCGGGGGACCCAACCTAAGTTTCTGATTTGCCCCACCCCGGGGTCAAAAACTGGGAACGCCCTTGAATAGAGTATATGCTATGTGCATGACTTTTTTATCGCATTTCTTGGTTGTTTTCATAGATTAAATTTTGTTTTTCTTTTTTATGTTATAAAACTATCGTAAGCTGTCTAGCACCTACTTGTCGCGAAATTTTGGCAGCAAACTCGCAAACATTAAAATAGGTATATACCTATTACTTATTATATTCATATTAAAATTGTGTTGCCGCGGTTTAGTAACTAGTACGCTAGTACTACGCATTTACATGCATCAAAAATAACAAGCAGTGAACAACGACTCGAAATAAAAATCTATGCCATATAAATCTCGGAAAAGCTATTTTCCTGATATATCTTTGTACAAAAACTGTTCTAAATTCAAATTAACAAACAGCTTATTAGTTCTGGACACGAAAATATCAGCTCTAATTTACTTATAATGCGGGTAAATTCGATACAGTTTTCAATCATTATCTCACTCAAATCATTGCTTAGTTTTAATTATTTAAAATCGACATGACTGTGTTGAAACGATTTTAAATGAAAGTAAACTCCTTCTATATTGGACTTGTAGAAATAAAATGAAAAAGCAATCGCATGGCGTGCAGTTCACTTTTGAATCATGTTCACTGCCTCGCCTCTGCAAGTCAACTTTTTGAGCAACCATATTTAAAACCATACAATTCGTATCTTTACCTATAATAACCTTTATATTGCTCTCTTAGTAGGTGTAAATTTTTCCCAAATATCCCATTCCAAAGGTCTCCTGCGATACTGGTTCTAGTTCAGGTCTAGTCTACAACATTATATCAGAACAGAATGATCTCATGTATTCAATGTTTTGTTTATTTTTTGTTACATCATAAAGGTTGAAACTACATCAATTTATTAGAAGAATACTTTGGATCATAAAATATCGAATGGATAGTTTAAGGATTTCAACTAGAAAGATAGTTGAGAAATTGCTACTTTAAGTGTTTTCGGATGTCGAGAATTGATCTAATAAATAACTACTAAACGATAGCTAGTACGTTGACACCAGCCGTTCAGCCAGAAAACAACACGATTTGCATACAGGCTTCAGAGGCAGGTAGCCGCGCGGGGTCATCGTCATTATCCCAACCAGTCCAAGATGTTTTCGCATGACATTTCGCCAATGATAGGATTTGATCTTTATTATTTTTTGTTAATCAATTTAGTTTTTTATATCAGATAATAAATATATAAATTTTACAACATGCTCTTGATACCGCTAATCGGAACATAACTAAAATATGTTTCCTTAGTTTTCATTAATAAAACTTATAGTTACCTACTTATAGTTTATATCGACATCTCTAAATATTAAATTATTACGTACCTATTGGAATGGAATCGACAATTTATTGTGCGAGCCGTTATTAAGGTACCTACATGCAAAATCATAATCATGATAATAGGTAAGTATTGTTTTAATTGTGATAGAAAAAGTCTACGTATCCAGGAAGTTCTAGGATCTCGACATGAAATGACATTGTTAGTAATTGAAGGCCATAGTGCGACGCACGAGCATCGTCCCTGCGCGTGAGTTGCATACTATGTACGCAGTAATACCCTGGTATGAGCAACATTTTTATACTTAGGTAGGTAGTTATAAGGAATAAGTTCAAGTGAACTTAATCTATTTTTATAAGATTTACGAATATTTTTCTCGTTGACTCACTACAGACAGATTGAATCGTTAAATGTAATGTCAATTTCTAAAGAAATTACTCATTGTTTTATCACTCCTACTTTAAAGTCGAGCAGAGAGTTTACTGCTGTTTGTTGGTTTGTCTTTTGAATTTTTAATCACCGTTCAAATTTCAGGGATAATTGTACTCATCATTATGAACAATTTTTACGATGGGACCAAACCTGAAATCAAAATCACGAAAAAAATGTTCATACATTTTACCAACAAGATTGAGGTTTTGTATGAAAAGTAAAACTTTTTCATAATTATGAGTTCAAAAATCCTTGAAAATTTGGACGGTGATTAAAAATTCGATATTTGAGTTACATCGCTTTTCACTTGTGCCTTGAATTGCAAAAATACATGAATACATAACATATTTGGGAAACTACACCTACCACCCTACTAAAATGATCAATTCATGTTTTGTCCAAGTCGTGTAAATAAAAATATGCAACCAATCATATTTTATTTCATTTAGAGCTTTTTCATTTAAAATTAATTTTGAGGACAATTTTAAGAAACATTATACGTCCCTTTTAATACCAAACAGTTTAAAAGAACAAACCGAATAGATGTACGTACATCCCGTTTTATGGACGCAGTTTACTATTTATCGACTAGTTAAATATTCGTGCACTTTAAATGTATCAATAAGTTCCTATCTTTCAATATGTAGGTATCCTACCTATCAGTATTGATCGCGGTTCAACCGGTATCGGTTGTAGAAACTGGAGGCAACCCCACGTGTTCCCGATCCCGGTTTTACAACCTTGCTCACGTGTGTCCCACTACCCTATATTCATCACAAGCACCGCAATTAAGTTTACCATATAACTCGCTATTTATGCTATGCATAAGCAATGAGCCAGACAAATTATTCATTTCACTGGAAGAGAAATTTTGGTACCAGTTGCCTACTCGTATGAGCTGAACCTACATTTTAAATTGGATATTTATCGAACCTACACGGAAAAAAAAGATTTTGCGACTTATTTGCGCCAAGACCATAAATATTCTTAAAAATATCATCTAATTCTAAGAGAGTTTTGTTTTCAATCGAAATTTGATTCTTACTTAAAAAAAATGATTCTCTAAACTGAAGGAGAAAAAAAATATTTATATTAAAATTATGTATCTTAGGTCAAGAACCCAGGTTTTTTGTTCTGAAGAAATTAGTTTACATTCCATTTAAGATATCGAAAACTCTTGTTTTGATCAATCTTTGTAATCCACATGAGATATTTAATCGTCTATACTCAAAAATTAGCTTGTATCATTAGAAATAAAAGAAACCTTTTTCTGTGACAATATGTTATCAATTCAATATTAGATAGTAGTCTTGACAAAATATACAACAAGTTTGTATCCAAATTGAAGATATATTTATTGCGAAACAATTATCTTTAAGCAAAATTTCCAAAAAATCAAATGAATATGAAGCTGCATAATTTTATATTAAGAGTGTTCTCTTTTTAATCAACATTAAATTGTTTACATGAAGATAAAACAATTCTCATAGATCGTTGTAAATATCTCATGCCGGCCGCCATCACCGTATTTACTGTCGCACCGCGCCGGTCTTGACACATGCGCGTCCGTCGAGTTCCGAAGCCAAAGTTTTGGTTTTTTTAAATTTGTTTTACTTTCATAAGTCTTGGTGAGTGTGTTGTACATTAATGGAGAAATTACTCAAAACCTGGTAAATGCCAACGGAAGTTAGAGCTATCTTGGTTCTCATCAGGGATGGCCGTCTCTGGTGCCTGAAGTACAAAAGAATTCCAGGAACTGGATGCCATGGAGCATTTTAAGTAAGTGTGTTTTTTAGATTTTTGCGTGTATAAGTAGTATAAGGATATTTATCTACTGTTACTATCTTTTACTGATTAAAACTAATGTCTGGCTAACTCACTTCTATATAGTGCCGAGGGTACCTGGAGGGAGGCACCTAATAAATAAATATCTTATTAACAAATAAGTATCTACTTTGGGTACTTAAAGCTGTTTCTGACCATAGTGGCGGCAGCAGATATGTATGAGATTTATTTAAATCCTAACTATTGGTTTAAACTTACAGTAAATTGGATTCAGACGAACCACATAGGTTCTCTCATGGAAGATAATTTGAAAGAAATCAGACCATTGCTGGGTGTGCGTATTAACTTGAAGATAAACTGGTAAATATAAAACTTTATATTTTCTATAACTGATCATTGGTTTTATGCCCAATATCCTTTGAAATTGATTTAAATTGAATAAACAACTGGATACTACTTAGGTAAACCACTGGATAGTAGCAAGATTACCTAGCTAATTATTTTTTATTTTCAGGCTACAGTGGAGGAGGAGGAAATGCATAATTAGTTAGATGTTTAACATAAGCTTGTCTGATGTCTTCAATCCAAGACTTTTACTTCAAACTCATCTAGAGACTTCACCATGTGGAAAAAGCATATTACTATTCTATAGCAGTAATGGATTATTTATATAACCAAACGCAGAAACTGCTTAAATAACATCTGGTTACAAGTAAGCATTTACAATTTATACAGTTATTCATTTTAGTTACTATATCCCATTTGATTGTAGGTGTATGTGTATGATAGATAGTACACATTAAATATATAAAAGGAAAAGGTGACTGACTGACTGATCTATCTATACACAGTTCAAAACTCGAGCTGAAATTTGGCATACAGATAATGTAGGCATCCGCTAAACTATACCTACTCTTCACTTCGTAAATTCATAAGATATATAGGTATAGCTAGTACAATATAATAGTAAATTTATTATTAAAGAAATAGTAAAGGTAATGAGAGCTAACTATATTTTTTTTCAGGTGTTTGACATAATGAAGATTATACTTTTATATCTGGAATGATAATAATTAATACTCTCCCCTCAAGAGTCCGCAATTAGTACCTACTTCACCCAACCAATAAAAAAAAGTGATACCTGGTGATAGTGGCCAAATCTATCACAGCAAAAGGAACAGTGAGGAACTTAATCAAGAGAAAGGAAGCGAACATTTGTTGGCAGTAATACACACCGCACCGTCAAAAAGATACTTGAAACAGTGAATGGTAGGTACCTAAACCAACCAAGTTTTTTTGTTGAAATTTAATAATATCTTGGGATATTATAACACATGGCTATCTGTTCACAAACAGTAGAGTCTTTACTATGGAAACCAGTTAACTGGATATACTAAATTATTTTTAATTAATATTCTAAGAATTATTTATATGTAGGTATAGATACAATTGAAACATAACAACTATTATAACATATATGAAATATTAATTTAAAATTAAACTACAATATCTATCTTATATACATTACAGAGTAACTATAAATAATAAACCATAATACCTTCTAATTTTTTTAATTTTATTTTTCATTTTCTTTTCAACTAGATACTACTGCAGAAGGAAAACAGGATGACCTTGATTGGCTAAAAGAAAAGAACCCTGGGAGGAAGTTATTGCAAAATAGAAAGCTACTGCTCAATGTTAGCAAGGCAGGATGTATCCCATTATTTCACTACTTTGCAAAAAAAGAAATATTAAGTTGAGTGAAAAATTCAAAGCCAGTTAATTTTGCAAGGAGATCGGTTTTCTTATCGTTCATCAATTTTTTTTTATAAAGCTTGGCTTTGGCTAAGTCTAAGTTTTCAACCTTGTATAGTTAACATTTTCTTGAGCATATGTAATTTTATTCTGTACATATTAATTTTATTTTTTTTTGAGTACGACTACACCCTACAAATGTCATTATTATTATTTAAAGATTTTAAATACTTGGGTCAATAATGAAAACTGAAATCAACTCATGATTTTGTACGTTATTTGGGATCTCTTAGCGTTAAAATATTGCGTGGTTGTTTTTTTTTTAATTGTACGTCTTTGGTTGCAGTTTTAATAACTAACTTACAAAACAGGAGTCATATTTTTTAAAAGTCCGACTTACAAATTTAACGCTGGAAGGTCCAAAATGGCATAAAGGATCCATGTTTTCAGTTTTCGTTAGATGCTCGATGCCAGTTACTCCCAAGTATTTAAAATCTTTAAATAATAATAATGGCATGTGTAGGTTGTAGTTATTATTTATGCTGTATTCAATAAATAATGATTCTCAAATTTAAAATGTCGTGGTTTTTATTGAAACTAATCAAACTCTTCCATACAGACAATCCTGGCTTCCATTAAAAAAAGCCAAACTATTTTAGTATTAAACGAAGTTATCGATGCATTAAATAAAAATAGTTTACTACTTTGATCCAAAATACCATTAATTTTACCATCAATGATAGTAATAAATTGGATCAAATTTTCTTAAATTTTTACTCAAAAGATTTAATATTTTGAACCCTTTAGTTCAAAGTGTTTGTTTTTTCTTCGTAATACGATAATTATCTTGAACTAAGCATCTACTATTCTATATCGAAGACAACTCGATTCTTAGTCAAAAATCAAATAATTTCAATCAAGAACATGTATGTTTTATAATAAAATAGAAAATATCTTGATCTAAATAAACGATTGTCTTAAATCCAAGGCAAACTGTTGTCTTAAATTAAGTGAACTCTACTATTTAAATTCAAAAACAATACAAAGGCTTCAGTGAAGAAAACTCGATTTCTTAAAATAAAATAATATTTTATTAAAATAAATAGTTCGTATTCCTTTGGATTAAACGTATATCAGTTTAACACAAGGTTATATTTTTAAGAACACCGAATACTGAATTTAAGAGAAACGAAGCGTTTGAATATATATGAATTAATATTTTCTCGGCATAACGCATTTTCTTTTATTTGAAGAAATCGTTTTTTACCGTGTAAAAAGTCAACTGATATAACGTTAATTTCGATTGGACATTAATTGATTACCCTATTAACGTAAATGTGTAGTTAATTATTTTTATACGATGCCATCTTATGAATATATTTTGTCGACTCGATTAAATATAGGTAAATAACTATTTTAAAACTTAAATCTTAATCTTGATAATTTATGGGAGCGTTGCCCGCATTATGTTTATTGTCAGGCCTGTTCGAAGTGTTCTCTATTGTTAATTTATATTTCTAATAGCGGTTTAAGTTATCTGTTTAGCATATTTAAATTTTATTTCAAACTCAAAATAAACTGTTATACTATTGTTGTGAAAAATTATGGCAGCGTCACTTACCCACAGGTTGAAAAATTGTTGCCCCATTACGGGGAGCTTTCTTTTGGCACGACTGCAAACTTAATCTGAAATGAAATCGACAATTAAGCTTAATACACTTCATATACGCATCATAAAGGTAATTTTGCACCTTGATCAGTTATTTATTCGTAAAATTTTACTCTACTTATCATTATATTATGACGTTAATAACACAACAAGCGAGTATATGAACGACCACTCCTTGAATTAAAAAATGTAATCTACCTAATTATTGTTTGTTCCGTATGAGTTTGACGGGATGTGTGCGGACTACCCTTATGGTAGAGGCTGCGCTTGTATCGCGAGTGGCGTGCGACTGAGCGGGCGGCGCGCGCGTCGCCTAGTGTTAAATACCCTGGTGTCATCGAGCTTTGCGACGCATCTCGCACCCACGTTTGTGTGCATATATCACTGAATTTTTGAGACATCTCCTTACATAAATTCAGCTGATAGTAGATGTAGTAGTACTAAGAGACAAGCGTTTTGACCGCGTATTGGAGCACGCATCTATAAATCTGCTCTCTCTAGCTCTATCTATGAATTCCCTACAATAATATCAGCCCTTACCGTAGGATTTCCTCTCTCACCCGGTAATCTCTCCCGCCGCGATGTCTATTCGTGAGGCGTGCTATGTTAATTTAACAATAATGTTTTTTCACTCAGAAAGAAAAACCTCTCTATACTGAGAAAGTACTGAGTACCTAAGGTACAATAAAATTGATTCCTCTTACCTACAGTGCCTAATAAGAAACTAAGCATAGAGAATAAAGATTTGGTCACCCGATGCTGAGAAAAATATTTTGTCTCTGATAACTACCGGTTTAAGTATATCTGAGCTTTTATGAATTTCTGTCAAGTGCTTTATCATCTGGTATATGTTAGGAATATTATAGTCACTTAAATTAAATGCTAATTGCGTAATGCCATTGCTCATCTTTCCTTAAAATTTTAGAAGTTTTCTCATCCATCATCTGTTTTTAAAAAAAATAATTTATTTGCCATATGCTGAACTCATTTGACCCCTGCATTTAAAACAGGAATTATTTTTATTATCTTTTTAAAGTTTTTTTTTGTATTTACTAAGTACCTACTTGATTGTATTTAAGTAGTTTAAAAACAGTTTGATACAATCACATCTTGTACCTAGCAGTGGCGAGGGGTGAAATTATGGCGAGGGTAAGCCGTTCAAAAAACACCGATAATTTTATACTTAATTACAGTGTATTTTATATTAAATTGACTTTGAAATAATGAATCTGTGGGACTGGGATTTCTAAAAGGTAAGCCGATGGGAATCGGCTTGTATGGACCCTTCGCCACTGGTACCTAGTTGAATTATAGCTCACTTTCAATTATCAGATCAAGTATTATTTTTGATAGATTTTATGTTATGTATTGTGATATGAGATTTGAATCCTGTTTAAAAAAGTTCAGCATGACGAAAAAGGTACATAGGTTTAGGATACTAATATAGGTTTAGAACTTAGATGAAAAACTTATATAATATAAGGTTTAGACCAAAAATATTTGTATAAACACGATGCAATATTATTAGTGACTTTCTTTATAAGCTGCCAAAATACTAATTCAAATTGTCCTGTCATAAAATTACCGCCGTACATAATGGAGGTGAAATCAAGCTACCACAACTCATAAAAAAGTAATAAACTCATTTAATAAAAAAATAATCCGTCAATTTATGTGGTTCTGTATTTATAATATTATAATAAAATGTATGTGGTTTAGAATTTGAAATCTTGTGATATATAGAAATATAGTATTTCTATTTAATTTGAAACTAAAAGTATCTCTATAGAAACACTGGCTTTAAAAGTGAATCAAGCGGTAGGTATGTTTTTTTTATCTATTTATGTATATCTAAATATATTTTGAGTTCCGTCAAAAGCTGCAGAAAGGTCTTGAGAATATTTTTTAAACTTCATAAGGTGGCACCTTAGGGTACGTTCACACGACGACTATTCGTATTTTATAGATTAAATTCTTACAATAGAAAGAAATATAGACAGCATTAAGGTACTTACCAGGTTTTTTGTATTAAACTTATTTTGACACACAATATCATAATCACTTGAAAAAAAACCAACATTCTTCAACACTTTCCACAACTATTGGTGCATCATTCAATGAAGCCTATTCTTAGTAAGTACCTACTTACTTACGAGTAGGTACGTAGGTACGCCTCACTCTACATTTGGCCAGAGATAGTCAACTACATGTAAGAGTTCTACCTTTTTTTCATTGTTTCAATTTAGTTCAATTCTTTCTAAGGTTTAAAGTCTTAATATTATTTAATTTATCTGTATTTCAGACGCATCACTTAAGTATTTTCATTTTGTTTCTGTAATTTTCTTTCTTTTTAGTTCCAAATGTGAACATACGGATTAGCACTTTTGGTATATGAAAGACAGAAGTTAATGAGATACCTAGCTAGACATTGTTTGAGCCCGCGATTGGGTTATTCCTAATACTTCTATTTTACTATAGCTTACAGTAAGTATACCTATTGACAAAAGTATTGCAAATTGAAAGTTCAATGATTGTTTATTTAATTATTTTTATTGGAGAATAAAAGTTGTGAGCCTCTGTTTTCTGCGTTAGGTGCTGGTGGTCAGGTGCGCGTAGTGGTGGCGAGGCGTGGTGGTACGGCCGGCGGCAGCGGCGCGCTGGGCGCTCCTTCATTACTATGCACGCTGCGTATCTTCCTTTCTTCCCGCCAATGTCACTCGTATTGTTCGCCGCCACATCGTCGCCGACGACACCACCTAACTGTACTCATATGTGGACCCTGAAATTGGCAATGCCCTTGTTTTTAAGCGCTCAAGAGTTGACCTGAACGAGTGACCTAGCTTCATTAAACTTAAATATTGTTTCCTACGTTTGTTCATTGGAAGCTTCGTGTTTTTCGAACTTGATGACAGTAGGTCAGCAGTGGAGTGTTAATAAAAATATGCTTATTGTACTTAAGTACCTACGGAATCTCGATCATTTTGCCCTTTTGTAGGAGAAACATCGAGAACCGGTATATGTTTACAGTTTACCAGTTGTAAGGTGAAACGAGTGTTGTGTATATATTTGTAGTGCGGAGGGTTGCGGGCGGCGCGGCCTGGTGGTGCACGGGCTGCCGGCTGGTGGGGAGCATCCCGCAAGCTGTTGGTACTCACGAGTCAAGGCGAAGTTCAAGGCGGGCCGTTGGCATTTATTGAACGATTCGTCAACATGACACGGTGTCGGATGCCCATCCTCGCCCACGCTGAATATGGATTTGAAATACCTATATTGAATAAGTACAAATATCTATTGCAATGATGAAGAAGCATTCATACTCAAAGGTAATAAAATTCAACATCCTGTTTAAAATAACATGCTGTATTAAACAAAAACTGCATTTACCATTTAAGTTTAAATATAGGTACCTAATATAAATTGCATACGTGCGAAGCCAGGGCGGGTCGCTAGTTATAAAATATAAATATCCACTACCTACCGATATCTATACAGAGTGATTTTGGTTAGGTAGGTATATTGGTCCGATACAACTCATTAAATTTGATCAAATTTTCCCACAGACATTGCCAATTTCATAAAACTATTTGAACTAGCCTGTTTGAGGTAAAGATCCTGGATCCCGGCTACATTTGCAGTTTGCATTGAATTTTGAGGATGATGAGCTCGTATCACAAAGGTGTATAGCTTGGCGTGCTCGTGATTGTACTTAAATTTTGTGAAAAACGCGGCCGTGGAACCCTCGAATTGGAAATCCTGGATCCGCCCTTGAGTTAGTACTTGCAAGGAAATAACAGTAAATTGAACAGAAATTAAATACAAGAACCTTGAGTGAGGCAATATTTCAAGCAGGGCCGTTAGCCAGCGGTCAGATGGCAGAGACTAAATCATTCCTCTGTGCTGCCATCAGAGAGACATCGCAATTGCGGTGTGCCGCAGGCGTAACACCATCATTAATTTATTAATACCTTTCAAAATCACCCCAAGTAGTGATAATTTTTTTTTTGGATATTATAGTAGGATAGTGAAGCGACCATCTCGAATGAATCGACTAGGTATACCTACTTACATGAGACGAAATGTTACAATAGCTCATTACATAAGAATATTACACAGGTTTAAGAGGATAGGCCCTCATTTAACAAAAAAATGCGCTTTAAAGTTGAATATCTCGCAAACGGATACCTAAATCAAAAAATCGTCTTAGCAATCTTTAATTTTTATTAAAAAACTTATCTAATGATACCCCACACAATGGGATAGACGCGAGAAAAGCACTTTGTCGACGTGGTAAATATACATTATTCATACAAAGTTTCATCTTTCTAGCACTAACCGTTTGGAAGATAAGCCGAGGACGGACGGACGGACGGACATGACGAAACTATAAGCGTTCCAGACGTGAACTACGGAACCCTAAAAAGGGTATATTCACGATTATTTTCTAACGTTACTATTGAAATGTTCCAATTTTAAATAAAACTGGAAGGCGTGTAGACTCTGCTGTCAGGCGGATGAAACACCACTTCACCTCTTGACACGCTTCACTTATGCCTAAACGTAATACAGGGAAGCACCAGTTGCACCCACTTATGAAGTAAAATCCATTACTGCAAAAAATATATATAGTTTATGTTTAATATAGCTGTAGGTATTTGCGGTGAAATTTAATTTACGTGGCGATCACAATAGATCTATTCAGGATGCAGTGATACAAGCACTGTGTGAAACAGCCACTAATCCATCCAATAATAATAACGACCAAAATTTGGACAAGTTGCAAAAATGTTATTCATGTAGGTACCGCTAAACTGGCTTTCCGTATCGCAGTTCCACCCGCGATCCGCGTGATTTTTATAGGTATTTTTTGCTCCTTGGGTTACATTAATAAAATTTTGTAGGCTTGGTTTTCGTCGAGATACCTATTCTTTTTTATAATGAAAAAAAATCTTAAAAACCCGAAAAAAAAAGCTTTAGAAAAAGCGGTACTTACAATGATTTTTTCCATTGTACATGAACTACACTTTCGCTGACTTCAAAACAATGTCAGGTTGATTAGAGATGATTATTTTATGCTTTTTAGTGTTTTGAAGTCGGTTCTAGTAATTGTTAAAAGTTTTTTGGTCCAGACGTCTTCGAAAATCGGGGAACATACATAAAAAAAATTGTAAATCCCTAAGTTTTTAAACGACTTCAAAAAGGAGGAGGCTTTTTGAAGTCGTTTAAAAGGCGGAGGCTTTTTGAAGTCGTTTAAAAACTTAGGGATTGTTTTCTTTATATAATTTCTTATTCCTTATTACATCTAATGAAGTAGGTAGGTATATATTTTTGTAAACACCTTTTAAAAGCCTTAATTTTTATATCCCACTTCTAGGTATGGGAGAATTTTATTTTGGAAACACACATTTTGGTGCCAATAAGCCTCCATTTTGCTTTTTGACAATTATAATGTACCTAGTGACACAGACGACGAATCTAACGACATCGCAACATATTATCCATCAAAATCGGTTTAGCCGTTTAGGCTACAGGAGGTCACAATGGAACAGACATACATATGCGCTAATAAAATACCTAGGTATATAGCATAGCCTAGCCTATGTTACCTACTCAGTGATAATAAAGCAATAGCAATACTAGAGTAATATTTTTTAAAGTCAGTCCAATCGTTTTTGAATGTATTGATCTAATCACAAACAATAATACAAATCTTTTATTTTTAAAATATTAGTGTAGATGATTTATTTGTTGACAACAACGCTATCCACGATAACAGACACAGCCGCACGAGATGTATTCTGAGATCAATAGTTAGTTATACAACGATAGTGTTGGCAGTTGATCGTGTCACAACGAAAACGTAACGTCCTAGTACGATGGAAACAACAGTTCGGCAATTATTTCTGAGTACACGCTTGGTTACAGAGGACAATATAACAGATGGCGGAGTGTTGGTCGAAAATGGTGTCATCGAACGACTACTCACGAGAACTGAAGCGGATAAACGTATATCGGAAAGTGATGGCAAAATCAAGGTAAGCTAAAGGACGTGTTTTATTACACATAATAATGATGCTATACTTTTTACAACGTCGTGAAGTTTGAACTTGAATGTGACTTCCATTGCGAATTCAAAATTGAGAGAAGGTCGATCGACGACTGACTATTTTACGAACGGTACGATTGAATAGTTATTTAATAATGATTCATACCTACTTAGGTACATAAAATACTAAAGCGACTGATTATACAATGAGGCTATAGCTAGCTTTATGTATAGGTATGTATACATTCATTCATAGAGATAAATAGAAAGTATATGTTTGTATATAGCTCCCAACAAACATCAGATAGTTCTGTTAATATTAGGATATTAGTTACGTACGTAAGAACATCCTCGAAATAAAACAAGGTTAAGAGCAATGGAAACAAAAAGCATTAAAACTAACTACTTACTTATACTCGTACATTTACCTATAAACATGTTAAAGATAATCCGTAATATTTTCATAATATCGCGATTCCATAGCAATGTATCAATCAATCTTGCGTAGGTACCTTCAGCCATTTCTGTAAGTAGATTAGCAGACTGGGAAATTATGATAGTTTCATTGAAAGACAGAAGCCTCTATGCCTACAGGTAATGGATACATCTTTATCTTGACAGTTAAACATGTTCCCATCATCGAACTATAGATACTTACGTGATAAGTCACGGATAGGTACTTACCGTAAATTCAATCATATCAATAAGTACATACATAATAATTCATTTATTTACTCTTCACAAAGAATCGTATGAAATGGAATAAACAGGTCCAATATAGGCAATAACAAAATCTTTGTGAGAGTCTGGAGTCTGAACTAGGTGGTAACCTGTACTACAGATCTCCAGGCCCTCCAATTAAACAAGGAGCAATATTATTTGTGATAATAGAAAACCCAGTATTAATAATTAATATGATACAAGTTACGCTGAGTTTGGTACATTAGTAGATCTTCTTTCTTTTGTTTCATGTTTAACATAACTAAAGCAGCGGTTTAGATAGATGTGCCTTTCTGACGGTGCAGTCTATTATATTATGATGTCTATGGGAGTCAATGTCAGCATGTTTAATTTTATCAAGTGACTGTGGCCTAGTTTCATTACTACTGGTGTATTTCTGGGCTACTGTCACCTAAAACAATATAAATTTCAATCAATTTAAATTAGGCCTGGAAAATCTATGGTGATAACTATAAACAGAGGATTTCGCGATTTTTTACACAACAATTGTTACGTGCCTACTTACGAAAAATCATAAGGTTTAATTTAATTGAATTAATGACCTGGACACTGCGCCCAGGCAACTCCAGCACGCCTGACTGACGTAATTACCTCTGCTGACTATAATAATGTTGATGTATATTGGGCTGGTTGGTATATAGGTGGTGGATGGTGGTGACTTGGCGTTGATGGCCGGTGTAGTGGACTCACACGTACACGTAAATGAGCCAGGTCGCACAGCCTGGGAGGGGTTTCGGACTGCCACCAACGCTGCGGCTGCAGGCGGTATCACTACCATTGTTGACATGCCACTGTAAGTTATTCAATTCATATAATTCAGCTATAGTTTTAAAGTAGTTCCTACAAATAGTAAGATGTGGAGTAAAGGGTAAGATTATGAGATGTATGTGGCAAAAATAGTGTTTCTGAAGTTATTACAGTTCCTAAATAGCTTCAACAATAACTTAGCTGACCCCGTTTTTGAGTATTGATTAATTATTATTAATTAATTAAACTACCTACCTATCGTGTTGGCTCTTTCAATGCTGATCGTATTGGAAACAAAAGGATATTATGCATAATGACAAATCTGACCTCGACTCTGTTTCGTTGTGAATTATTTAACTGAAACTAATTGTATGTACCTTCCTACTTATGTAAGAATATGACATCCTTATATGTAGTCCTGACATCAACAAGGCAGTTAGGTATTAAAAAACTATAAAACCCGACTGCAGTTCGAAACAAAGATCGGGATGTTTTTTTTGGGTTTTGATGTACAAAAGGAAAAAACCCTTATAGGCTTATAGGATCACTCGTGTGTCTGTCAGTCTGTCTGTCCGTTTGTCACAGCCAATTTTCTCCAAAACTACCTACATTAAGAATCTCTATGTGATTAGAAATAAAAAGTATAAAATAATAACTATGTAGGAACTCTAATCTGACAGTTTTGATATCAGCGAAAGTGTAGCTCGTGTTCCATGTAGGTAATATCATGGCACCGCAGATTTTTTTACTGACATGAAAACTGTCAGATTAGATCCTACATAGTTATTATTTTTGTGACAATGGGACCACCTCAGGAGTTATGGCATAAAAAAACAGTCGAATTGAGAACCTCCTTTTTTGAAGTCGGAAAAATAAATATTTTAATTTCAGTAATTCTATTCCACCAACGACTACATTGGATAATCTAAAGACCAAAGCCTCTTCAGCGAGGGGAAACGTATTCGTAGATGTTGGTTTTTGGGGTGGAGTCATCGTGGGGAATCAAGTAAGTAAATAGATTATATGTTTTATTTTTCTTTTCCTATTTGTTTTTCATTCTTTCAAATACCTACCAATGCACGATCAATACCTATATAATGTTTTTTATTATATTGTTCAAATATAAATATGGATGAATGATTATTATGGTATTCTCAGGTAGTCTTAGTGAATTGAATCGATGAAGCATAGCGAATGATCTCGATAAAAATAATTGGATGTCCAATTGGATGTCGATATTATAACTACCTGGGCTAATCCCATCAAATACCGAATTCATAAACACATTTGAACGTATCTGCAGGATAATTGTGTAAAAAAAGATAAGTACCTACCGAACGTTACGAGGGCTGTCACACCATAATGTGGCAGATAAGCCATTACATGGATCCATTGAAATGTGAAACCCGAAATTCGATTGGGATTTGTTTTTTTTTGTCATTTTGGCCTGTAGCACTAACATTAACTCTGGACCTCCTTATATTTATATTTTGATAACGGGTCTCCGCTTGGGACACGTACCAAAATACCTACCTACTTAAATGTTTTCCGTTAGTGTTTTTTTGCATGATGTTTTGGCATTTGAGATTATATTGTTCGCTTTATAAATGGCAGTATATTGTATATGATAGGAGTTGATATTCTTGTTATTGAATGTTTGAGATGAATTTGATTGATTTAATCAAGGTCTTTAAGGATTTTATAGCATGACATTTATAGGTCTAAAGACTAACACATTCAAACAATCTGCCCCTTTATAATTTATTGAGTAGGTAGCTATGTTACTTTGGATAGCAACAGCAATTATCTAGCTCAGAAGGTGATCATAAATTTTAACTATTTAAAATTAGATATAATATATGTCTTTATCTTCTTCATCTAACACGTGAGAAATGCCACTTACCTATTTATTTCGTTTATCGTTTATTTATACAGTTTCCATTCCAAGATAATCCGCAGTAGGTACTAAATTAGATAAGATTTTACGAAAAGGTATATGTATATTATGTATCGAGTAAGTCTTGTATATATTTTCAGGACTCTCTTCAAGATTTGGTTGATGCCGGCGTAGTGGGATTCAAATGTTTCCTGTGTCCCAGTGGTGTGGAAGAATTCCCCAACGTCAGTGCTAAAGACCTGGAGAAAGCTTTTGAAGCGCTTGAGGGAACAGGATCAGTGCTTGCGGTAATACATATTGCGTTATTTTTAATATATAACTTGAACAAAAACTGCTGCCTTTACAGTTAAGTTCAAATGTCTTTTTTAAATGACCGAATCGATATCAGGATTATAATATTATCACATAGTTTTATTATCAGATTAAGCTCTTTGGACATAAACATACATATACTGCTTATATACGTACATACATGAACCCTTAAATATTACACTTTTTTAATTTCGGGCAGTGAAGTATTGCTTACACATTACCACTTTTTTCAGTTCCACGCTGAACTCGAAGACGACAATCATGGTACTGAAAGAAAAGTCAAAAAGAAAGGTAAACGCCTTCATGCTTTTAGATTTTTTTATTGCCTAATATTTGACCACAATCTCACCGTGGTCAGTGGTTTGTGGTCGAAGGTGGTATGCAAACAAAGCCTGGAAGGGAATTAATAAGCTTAGGTAATAGTGCAGCTAATATATTTAAATTATCCCAGAAATGTATGCAAAAGTGACTGAAACCATGGGGCACAACAAGTTATGTAAATTATTCTTATTTGTAGGTATACCTAGTTAATACAGAATATTCTTATCATATCACCGTGTGTAATTAGGAAACAGTTGGAAATATAGCCGTGTTTCCCGCATTGTGTACGTAGGTACTTACCTAGATTGTAGTTTTTAATTACTTTCACTATTTGTCATGGTAGATGACTAAAAATGGCTACCTATATGTTTACTGAAATATGAAAGTTACAAATAAAAAACTAAAATAGCCGATCCGATCATTTGGTTTATTTAAAATATTTCTTGGTTCATGTGCACAAATGGCTAAGCCATCAATTCACAACATACTCACATAGGTACTAAAATCTTGTAGCTTAAAAAATTAAAGTTTACTGTAAGTAGGTATATTTATGCCTGATTTTGTTCTTATTACTGTATTTTTCTGTATGGTGTAATAGTAAAGAATTTTTGTATTGTATCTACTGAGAATATTCCTTCCAATAGTTCAGGATGTTTTTTTTTTTTAATTTTTCAGTCCAAATTACATCACTACATAGCATAAAACAAAGTCGCTTCCTGTCTGTCTGTCCCTATGTATGCTTAGATCTTTAAAACTACGCAACGGATTTTGACGCGGCTTTTTTTAAAATTTTAGATAGAGTGATTCAAGAGGAAGGTTTATATGTATAATACATACATAATTATAGTACAGAAAAGCTGAGAAAAACCGGGCGAAGCCGGGGCGGGTCGCTAGTTTAAACATATAACCTGTATATATTTTTGTAATCGCCTTTTAACACCCATTCTTTTCACTCGATAGATACTTAATTAGATGTTTTTTTTAAAATTAATGTTACCCTAAGTATTCTACTCTTACAGACCCTGAAGATTATCAGACGTATTTGGAGTCGAGACCTCCGAAAATGGAATTGAATGCTATATCCCTCATAAATAGTTTCCTACCCACAACAGAGTAAGTTAGCTTCATTATGTACTGCAAAAAATCATTAGACACGCCTCTGGGCAAGCGGTTACCGTAGGTAGCATGTAGACGCTTGCAAGTCTTGAAACGCCAGAGGCGTCTCAGAATAAAAACCACAGAGAAAATAAATACCATTATCAATTCTCCAGCACGAAAAGGGCACATACATATTAACTCGCAGCAAAATCGCTTTTTAACCTTAAATGAACCAAATTTTCTTTCCCACCTTTAAACTGTGGTAATTATTTTCAGCGTCCGAGTGCATATAGTCCACGTGTCGTCAGCGGAGGTGATCCCGATTCTGGACAAGGCGCGGAAAGCGCGCGTCTCGGCTGGACACCAGGCGTGGCGCGGAGGAGTCACAGCAGAGACCTGTCATCACTACCTCTCGTTTAGTGCCGACCAAATACCTAAAGGCCACAGCGAGTACAAATGTGCACCTCCGATCAGGGATAGGCGTAATAAGGTAGCTATTGTTTGGATTTAGGATCTCATAACAAGCTTCATTTGTCCCCGAAGGTTATATGCTACTATTATTCCCGAAGGTTATATTAGTAGTATTATATGTATCTACTTACTGATTTGATTGTGATCAGACAGCTATGTGTGATGAATGTCTGAGGGAATTGCAAGGGGTACTAGAGTACCTACTCGAGTTTTAAAATCTCGCTCCATCACTACGTTTCAAAGAGCGTGTAAAGGCCACACCTACCTACCAGAGATATTAATGCTACACTTCATATTGTCATAACTTCGAAAAGATAATGCTGACGCTCCTGACATTTTGTAAGTAGGATCAAACTGATTAAATCTTATACAGGAAAGAAAATCAGTTTTATTGGTTTTCGTTTGTTACAGGAAAAGCTTTGGAAACATTTATTAGAGGATAAGTTAGACTTGGTAGTTTCGGATCATTCACCTTGTACTCCAGAGCTCAAATGTTTAAACAATTTGGAAGCCTGGGGCGGCATATCTTCTGTACAGTTTGGTACGTACGTTTAGTTTACTTACTAGCACCTTCCCGCGATTTCACCCACGTTCCTGGGATACAAGTACTAGGTATCAAGGTAAATGTATATATCCCTCTCCCTTTCCGTACTATAGGCTACCAGCGTGCCAAATTGCTTCACAATTTTATTTTCCATTAATATTATAAGTGCGAACTTTGCATGCCTTGGTCGTAGCAGACATATCAACTCGGAAAGAGATCGGCACCGTATCGCTTTTCACCGCGCGCCGTCAACCAGCAGGTGTCAACATTTTTCTCCTCATACCACCTCGGGGGAGCGGCTGAGTTATGTCAGACTATACCTAATCCCACAACACACTTTGTGTTTACTACCTACAATAAAATTCTGTTTGAGAGAAATAATAAGTACCATGAGTATTCCGCGAGAGGCGCTGTGCCAATTAATTTGGAGAAAATCGCGCGTAATAATTTTATGGTAAAACTCGCTATATTCCTCGCTATATGTATCGACAGCCTATCATATGGTAGAGACATAAGTATTTTACCACTTTTTATGTCTGTAACGCGGGAGTCAGCTGGTTTAAATAAAATGTTAAGCTCATTACCACATCTTATTTCATTTTCCAAAATGGTTAATGAAGTAAGTAGGTATCTTGTGCTTAAACTGAATTCCATCTATAAAAACCTGAATACTCAAACCCTTTTAGATAATTGTTATTTTGATTTTGCAGGTTTATCGCTGTTCTGGACAGCTGCTAGCTCCCGGGGTTTAGATTTAACATCAATTAGTAAATATCTGTGTTCGGGGCCCGCACACCTGTGCGGCCTCCAGAATCGCAAGGGCGCTCTCAAACCGGGCCTTGACGCAGATCTTGTTTTCTTCGACTCTGACGACACATTTATAGTCACACCTGATATAATAAGACACAAAAATAAGGTATAAACTAAACAATAACTTTAGTTGAACAGATATAAAGTAAACACCGCAAATGTAGTACTTACTTACTACGTATGTAAACTTTTGTTTTATTAATTAATATTTAGCTCAATTAATAAGTTTCGGTTATTCAAATAGGTACTAAATTATTAAATTCAAGGAGACGATATTTTATAATTAGGTAATTAATATTTTTTCCTTTTCTAACTTACGTTCAACAATGCTTTTGGATGGAATTTTATAGGCTGTCTGGTGTGGCCGTCAGGGATACTATAATATGAATGACGCTGCACTGCACATGGTTGGTTTGTGAGCAAAAAGTTATAGGAGGAGGAGAGTTGCTCGAACCGACTCGGGACAAACATTTTGGGTGTACATACATTTTTGTCCAACTGCTATTTCGCCATCGCAGAATAGTTTAAAGAAATGTTTAAACATTTCATACAAATGATATTATTTTGGTTTCAGCTAACACCGTATATGAATAAAGAATTGAAGGGTATTGTGAAACAGACCTATCTCCGTGGACAGCTGATATTCGATGATAAAGATATAGTCGGTGAACCCATGGGAAATTTACTGTTAAATAAATTAGAATAACATTCCATACCTACAAATTATGTATTTTAATATACCTAATAAAGATGACTTGATTACAATGTGTTTATTTGACTTGATTACTAATGTGTTTATTTATTGTACAATAGGGTAGTTGACTGACTTATCAAGTCAGCTACTTTTTAATAAATGTCAAAACGATAGTTTATATGGAATTTTGTATGAAATATTACACTATGACGTCATAGTTTCACAGCATCAAATGATCTACTCTTTGTGGTTCTACTGGTAATTAATAGTAGTTTATGATACTGTTGCATAATAGGGGTTATTAAATACGAGTGTGAGTTTAAGTACCGAGCCGTAGGCGAGGTTCTTAATAGTATCACACGAGTTTTTAATACCTAATTATGTGCAGTATCATACAGTACTTTATCTTAACTCATATAAATAATGTAATAAAAAAAATAGAAAAATCAATAGTATTTTTCTACCAACTTTAAAAAAAAAAAAAAAAGCTATTTTAGTGACATTTTTGGTCCAAATTATATATGTAGGCAATAAAATAAACAGACACAATAATCATATACCTAATCAAATCCGTGTTGCCAACTCCCAAAAATTCTTACCTCTAAAGTTCAAGTCAAAAATTTGTCACATTGTCATCGTCAAATTGAATTGATACTGATTGATTATACTATTGATAGGTCCAAAGTGTACTTTAATAGAAAAAAAGTTATTTTATAGCATTATCTTGGGAACACAACTGTATTATAATGAATCATTATACACGGGTGTGCCTAAAGTGGGTCATTAAAGTACTGATTTTGATTTCATAATAAGAACATTACGATATGAGAGTAGATAAAAATCATAAAATGCATTAAATGTACAACATATTTGATGTTTCCACGTGTTTTTAGATGATTTATGCATTGGTTAGTGTTTGGTCATTTATTTTTGACACTGTCAACTACCCTATTCTACTACCAACATTTAATTAGGCTCCAAGCAGTAGGTAAGTAGGTACTATTTCATAAGTTTTAATACTTTTACATAAAATAAAAGCAAAAGATCATCATAGTTAGGAAAAACTAAAAGCCTAATTAAATATGTCGGAATAAGAGTTCTACTTACGAGTACAATACTCAATAAATATATTATGTAAATGATTTTAGCTTTATTTACGCTAAATCTAAATTGCTCAAGCAACGACCTTTCAAGTCTGAGACTGGTTTTTATTATCAGAAACTAATTACCATCATAATAGCTGCGGTAATGTTACGCTTATCTGAAGCGTTTCTATTACGTTTAAGATTCAATCAACAGTTTTGTTTAATCTGTTCAACTACATATTTATATTATATATTTAAAAATGTTTTTAAGAGCATTTTGAGAGTAGATAAGTAGATGGTAAGTAGTTGTCAAGACCTTATTTTTATTTTCTACTAGCTTCGGCCCTGCGGTTTTATTTGCATTTCCGAGGAATAAAGAGTAGCCTATGTGTAATCCAATGTGTCAGCTACCTCCATACCAAATTTCATCAAAATTGGTTCAGCCGTTTGAGCGTGAATGAGTAACAAATATACACACAAATTTTCGCTAGTACGACAAGCTGTTCATCGTGACCGGCGTCTCCCGGGTGATTTTAACCTCAAACAAAATACAAAACTGCCATCCAATTCGACTCCCTAGCTGGATTTTCCAAAAAAAATATTTCCAGCCTAATTTCATTTTGGTTTTCAGCCTAATTTAATTTAGGAACCTTATTGAGTAAATTTGTGTTGTAATATCTTAGCTAGAATATTCTTCACACAATCCCTGTATTGCGCTTATATACGCTTGTATCTACTATGGAATCCCAGATAACTTTTATCACGTTGCATAGAGAAGTATTCTTGATGCAATAAATTTGATAACAGAGCCGACTGACATACCTACTGATACACATTAGATACTATCTAGGTTCATTCACATTCCATATGTCCATATGTCTCGATATATGCCTACATACTTTATGATAGATAGATAAATTATATATGTATAAAGTTTTTGAAGAATCCAATCCAAGAAAGTAGGTACTCGTATTATAGAACCAAGCAATTTATATTACAATATAAACTGAGAGCTATAGATAAATTGGAAGGGTCAAGATTTGTACTTTATCTATTTAAGATACCTACTTAATTATCATTAAATAGCTACTTATTTAACTAATATTTAACGAGTGATAGATACCTAGATTCTTAAAACATTTAGTCTGGTTCAAGGATACATTTATTCACATTCCTAGAACGTGAGACAATCATTATGTTTTTGAATATATGTATAAAAAGCCTGTTGTATTTAAACAAAAAATATGAAGCAGGTTTATAAAGATATACATCGGTACTTAACATAGTAGTAAAATGATTATGTATCCACTTATCTATAATAATTAGGGCTATATAGTTTTAGTTTAGCAAAATGCTGTTTTTAATTAATAAGAAGGGATTATTTACACAGTAATAAAGGAATGTATGCTCGTAGGATTCGTTTATTTGAGAATTAAATCAAGTAATGGCGGCAATTAGCATTGATAAGCTTAACACGCAAAGGTGACAATAGAATCTCATGATCATTCGTATATTTGATTAGAATTATAGGATTATGAGACGTATCATAATGGCAATGAAATACTTGTGGTAGATTGAAAAAGAAAGAAAACCCAAAAGTGTATCTTGATCTCATTGATTTATTTATCCCCAAAAATTCCATCAAGGCTCAAGGTCACCCAAAGAGCAATGGAGAGGGCTATGCTCCCTTTCCCTGCGAGATCGAATCAGAAATGATGAGATCCGCAGGCGAACTAAAGTAATCGACATAGCCCGAAGAATTGCCAAACTGAAGTGGCAGTGGGCGGGGCACATCGCTCGTAGAACCGACTGCCGCTGGGGCAGAAAGGTTATCGAGTGGCGACAGGAAGACGCAGCGTGGGCAGGCCCCCCACAAGGTGGACCGACGATCTTGTGAGGGTCGCGGGATACCGCTGGATGCGGGTAGAGCAAGACCGGCCATGCATCGTGGAGATCCTTGGGGGAGGCCTTTGTCCAGCAGTGGACGACTTTCGGCTTACATGATTGATTGAATTTAATAATATACAATTTATTATTTACTAGCGACCCGCCCCGGCTTCGCCCGGCTTTTCTCAGCTTTTCTATACTGTAATATGCATATATTATACATATAAACCTTTCTCTTGAATCACTCTATCTATAAAAAAAACCGCATCAAAATCCGTTGCGTAGTTTTAAAGATCTAAGCATAAATAGGGACAGACAGACGGGAATCGACTTTGTTTTATGACTATGTATGTAGTGATACTATGTAGTGATGATAGTGATATTTTATTTTGTACATACTAATTGATACTGAAACCCAGGGCGTCTTGTCCCACGCACCGTTATGGGTACCACTCGCGAGGATAGAACTTACCTGAATGAAAGAACAAGAAGAACAACATAGAGCATTCGATCTTTAGAATCTGTAATCGGACCTACAACATGTTATAACGACACGTGTGTGTGTTATTGCTGTGATAAATATGGAAGCATCTTTCCATTTCCCGCTCAGGCAGGCGATTTTTCAGTATTAGGTGGTATTAGCTACGTCTCTCCCTAAAAGTAGGTAGGTACTTACCGATATTGATGTAGGAATCATGAATATTATTAATAAACATCAATGAGATAATAATATAATATTTTTTAAATATTTAAAAAACGCCTTGAAAATCTGAAATCTTATCACCATTTGGCCAATGTTTTTGTATAATGAATGACATAGGGTCATCTAAAAAAACGATAAGAAAGAATATTATACATATAATATCTAATTTGAATAATTTTTACTTTAGCCATCTTATAATCATTTGGTCAATGTAGTAGGTACATATAGTTATGTATTTAAAATGATGTCTAGACTATCCGTCTAACATACAATAAACTAATAAATAAAAGTGCAATTCGGACTCGCACAAGAAGGGTTACGTACCACTACCATCGCACATTCTTTGATTTTTATTTTTTTTATATACTTACCTAGCGGTAACAGTACCTAATACATATTCTGTATACAATTCAATTGTCTACCTACCTATTACGGTTCATGAGATCAAGATACAGCCCGCTGACAGACGGACGGACGGACGAACTGACAGCGAAGGCTTACCTTAGGAAGCCTGAAAATAGAACTAAACCTAACATTGTTTTATTGAAGTAGCTTGCGGTATACATGTGATAAAAATAAACATAAAACGTGCTTACATTGACTACAAAAAGCAGTAAAATATTTTTATGTTAAGTAGTGTTAGTGTGTTAGCTATTATAGTTTTCTCGCCAATACAATATTTGTGAAACCATTGAGAGATAATAGAATTCGTAGCTGATGATTGATGCGAGGACCGATACCTACTGGCTCCTGAGGCCACAGTTGTTTAGTTATACACAGACCGCGGCATAGTAAACGCGAATAATGTCGCTACCGTATATATATCTCATTATATTATTATTTTGTGAGTAAAATATAAATTACTGAGTTGTACCAAACGTTTAGTGTGAACTTGAATAATGCTACTCATTTTTTTTTCTAGCGGGTATATCCTGTCGATTGATAGGTTTGTCCTCAATACCCCAAGAAAAAAAGCTGTTCCTTAGTCGAAAAATTGTGACAGAGTCAGGAGAATTTGATGGTGGTGTTCTGGTAAACGAAAATGGGATCATTGAAGGCGTTCTATCTTCGGCTTTAGTAGACATACTTATTTCTGAAAATGTTCAACATCTTAAGGTAAGTAGGTAAAGAATGAAGAAACGTATTATAGAGCTAATAACTATTTGTTTTTTTGTTTTGTAATTCATTTAAAATGTCGATACTTGTTTTAGATCATAGATGCAGGAAACTTGGCGCTAATGGCGGGAGTGGTGGACTCGCACGTACATGTTAATGAGCCGGGCCGGACTTCGTGGGAAGGATATGTGACTGCCACACGAGCTGCTGCCACCGGTGGCATCACAACCATCATCGATATGCCCCTGTACGTCCGTTTATACAATACATACTAGCTGTTTCTGGTTCCCGGGACAAAAATTACCTACTCTATTTCCTTATCCATCCATTTATATATAGGCTGCGTGCCAAATTTCATCATGTTAGGTTCAGCGGTTTAGGAGTGAAAAGGTGTTAATTTCGCATTCATAACATCAGTATGGATTATTCTACAAATAAACTAGCGGTCTCATGATTAATGTATATTTTAGGAACTCAATGCCACCAACGACTTCATTGAAAAATTTAAAAACAAAAGCAGCAATCGCAAGAGAGGAAGTTTTTGTAGATGTTGGATTTTGGGGAGGCGTTGTACCCGACAATGAGGTACTACCATTTGTTTTTTTTTATTTTAAATACAGTATGTTACAGTAAGAATATTTTTAAAAGCAGACGAAACATGTCTTTTTTATCTGAAGACATTTCATGCCATTTTGATGTCCTCGCTCCATAATTATTTTTGATGGTCAATCCATCGATTACAAAAGCAATCATCGATGACCTTAACTTAATTTTATTACGATAGAGATTCTAATTAGCATTACACCTTTAACTTGAAAAACCGGCCAACTGCATGTCGGGCCACGCACTGTAGGGTTCCGTAATTGCTGCCCGTCACATTACTAAAATTTGCACTTTAAAGCTAAATAAACGGATCCCTGAATCGCGAACCCTTCCGTAATATTTTTGATCGACCTATCCAACGATAACCCAGGCCATGGTGTAGGGGATGCAAAAAAAAATATTTAAACACTTTGTCAGCGTGATTCAATATGTAAACTCATGGCAAATTACAGATTTCTAGTACTAAGAGAATATACATACATATACAGGTGTACCAAAACTCAACGATAATCTGATGCCGGGCGAGAGACTAAGTTATACGAGTTCTGAGAACAATAAGAAAAAAAAACTATGTCACTTAGTTAAGCAATTATAGATTTTACTCCAAAAAATTTGAAATAGACACCCTTGGTCTCTTTTTTTAATATCGTGATCACAAATTTCACAATTTTGCAGTGTTTTTTTTAATGACGTAATCTAAAATAGCTGTGCTATTCATCGCAACCCCCGCCCGCCGGTCCCCTGTGACCTGTGCATTTTTAATTATTTATTTTTTTAATATTTAGTGACATTTTTTTTTTTTCCCAGAACTGGTATAAGTTGGCCTCTCGCCCGGTATCAGATTATCGTTGAGTTTTGGGACACCTGTATACTATACTGAACTAAATTTTTAGCTTTATTACAATTTTTACACTGAGTACCTACCTACCAACTATAAATACCTAGTACTTATTTAATTTTTAACACTTTAACACACCTTTTCTTTTTTCAATAATTTTAAGCAATGTAAGATATGAGCTACTTTTATTTATTTATCGATCAGATAAAAATAATATCTCTTCTAAATTTCTGACTGACATCTTCTTTTAGGTCAATAAACTACAATCAATTTAGATAGGTAAAAGTGTTTCTAGCGGCGCATATTGTCTTGTCATGAGAATACTGTGATTTAAGAATTACTGATTGAACATTCCCCCTTTACGTGAGATAGTTTCAAGCAAGTCTAGACTTTAGGAGAGGAAGGGGGCGTGACTGGCCATCGTGGAGATCCTTGAGGGAGGCCCTAGTCCAGCAGTGGTATTTCGGCTGACATGATGATGATGAACATTTTTTTAGATGGAGTTACATGATATGATCAGAGCTGGAGTGGTTGGGTTCAAATGCTTTTTGAGCGACAGCGGTATATCTGAATTCCCCTATGTCACACCTGAAGACCTCGAAAGAGCCTTATCAGTTTTGAATGGAACTGGAACAGTTTTGGCGGTAAATATTTTAACGGCACTGTATTAGTTTTGTTAAATAGGTGTGTTTATGCATACATATTTAATCTATTGTTTGTTTCAAGTTCCACGCTGAAGTACAAACAAGTACTGAACAAAACAGTACCACATGTGACGACTGTAAATCTCCGGGTATGTTGTTTTTTTTTATCGTAGGTATACATAAAAATGTTCCATTGAAAATATTAATGACTAGCTGTTTCCCGCGGTTTCACCCGCGTTCCAGGGATAAGTACCCTATAGAACTCGGGGATAATATTGCCTAGTGAAAGATAAAAAATATTGTTTTTTTTTTATTCTAATAATTCCTTATTCGGAGTTACTACTCCAGAGCTTATCTGCTACATCCGGACGTACAAATATTACCTATTTATAATAATAGTACCAATAGATTTTGGGGAAATGTGTATGATAAGCATGAGATTTACCTTGTAGGTACCTATTCATCCTCTTCCCCCGGACCACCGAAGCGTGTAAACGTCTATTGTGCCCGTATTTCTTTTCTGTGTAAAATAAAATAACAAATATCTCAAAATACTTGTTACCAAAAATAGGAGTACATAAACTAATAGGAGTTGCGTGTGGCCCGAGTCAGCGGACATAAAATCAACCTCTGTGGGACATCTAACAGCCTGGTACTTGAGGCAAGTTGAGCCGCTACCGAGGTATTGTGACCATTGTTTTACTATTAAGCAAATCAGCGCGGACGCAGGCTACAACTATCTACGAAGCCACGCCTACTTAATAGCAGTTAGTCGCTGCTTACTCGAGCTCCGCCCACTTCCTTGCTAATTGGTGCCACGGAGCTTAGTTCGTGTGTATAACTATAGCGATACATTATACTACCACTGTCAACGCCGCTATTCTATAACCGCTCGGATTTTATTATCTCCTGGTACTATAAATGGATAAATCTCTCTCGGATTCTAATATTTATGAACAAAATGATAATACCCCACCTAACTTCGTATCACAGCGAAATAAACGGAGCAGAGAAAATGACGATTTTATAGCTTTTAAGGATGAAATGAAAGCCCTAATCTCATCCTTAATTTCATCCCAAAATGATGAAATCAGGAAAATCTACCCAACTCTTATGGAAATCAAAAACACAAACAGTAATATCGAAAACTCAATGTCGTTTCTCGCAGCCCAAAATGAGGAGCTAAAAAAGAAAATAGGACAGCTCGAAATTCAGTCTAAGAGAGATAAGGATTACATAACAATTTTGGAGGACAACATCGAGAACCTACAGAGGGGAAGTCGGAAAGCAAATATCGAGATTAAAAACGTACCAAAAATCCCTAAGGAATCCAAAGAGGACTTGATAAAAATGGTTTCAAGCCTGTCGAAGGCAATAAACTGTAATATTGAACGAAATGAAATTAAAGATATTTACAGAGTCCAGAACAAACGTGGAAACTTGAATAACAGCCCTATCGTGGTTGAGATGGCATCAACCATACTAAAAACTGATGTTTTAAGTATGACTAAGAGTTTCAATATAAAACACAAAGAGAAGCTATGTGCAAAGCATCTTGGGCTAACAAGAGATGAATACACACCTATCTACGTTACTGAGCAGCTCACAGCAAAAGGAGCCCGCCTTCACTTTCTAGCTCGGGACCTTGCAAAAACAAAACAGTACAAGTTCTGTTGGACGGCATACGGTAAAGTCTATGTCAGGAAGGATGAAGACTCACAAATTATTCTCATCAAAAATGAATCACACGTAAATAACCTTATGCAACAACAAAATTGACTGGAGGAGCTTTCACAATTTAATCTACTATCTTTAGTTGGTACTACTTTATTATTATATTCCTTTACATTAATTCAATATTCAAAATTTAACAACATATCTCATGTAAACCTAACGCGCACACACACACAAAAATATCACGCAATTAAAATACAGGAAAAATATCATTATATACTTATTTACATACAAAAATGTCACAAAATATACTTACGACAAGATCATACACATACAAAAAATATCTTACATTTCACACTCTCACACTTGCAGCCTTTATCACATATGTTTACCCACAGGATTACCAAAACAGGATTGAACCACGGTCTTAATTCATTTTGCGATAATGGATAGTACCCTAAATACCATGAACGAAATAGACAACGCAGGAACATCACAGGTATTTAGCTGTGATATTGAAGATTGTTGTGGTCTATTGGGACCCAATGCTACTGACTTTACGGTTGTTTCACAAAACATCAGAAGTGTTTACTCTAACTTTGATGACCTAAAACTGAATCTAGCTAATCTAAAATTGTTTGTTGACATTGTTATTCTTAGTGAGTGTAGGGTTAATTCTAACAAAACTATTCCTCAAATATCAAACTATACGTCACATCAAACTACCAACCATTTGAACAAAGCTGACGGAGTAGTAGCCTATATAAAAAACACTCACAAAGCTAATGTAAAAGAAATAAAACTAACACATGCATCTTGCTTGCAAATAAACATCCGGCCTGATCTTATAATACTCGGTATTTATCGATCGCCTTCAAACTGTAACTCGGATAGTTTCATAAATTCCTTAAATCATCACCTAAGCACCATTACATCAAACATAAATATAATAGTTACGGGTGATATTAATATAAATCTAATATATAAACAGGATGAGCAATCTCAAGAACGCTCCAATAGACTAAATTACTTAAATATGATGGCAATGCATGGATTATTACCGGGGCACTCATTACCAACGAGAGGCAAAAACTGCCTAGACCACTTTTTTGTGAAACTAAATTCTATAAATAAAACTACAACTATAGCTATTATAAACACAACTATTACAGATCACCTAATGATTTTACTCAAAATTTCAAATCACACGCACGTAAATAAAAATACTAAAATAAAGAAAACTATAAATATCGAAGGGGCACTGGAATACTTGTATACAGATAATGTAAGGAAATTGTTATATGAAACTAACCCTAATATACTTACTAATTGTCTAATAAGTGAACTACAACAATCATTGATAACCAATACTATTATAACGACTATACCTCTGAAAAATAGAATAATCAAACCCTGGATGACCATTGGCTTAATTCGGTGCATTTGGAATCGTAATAATATGCAAAAAAAACTAAAAAAAGACCCAGACAATGAGATACTAAAAATAACATATAAAAGATATCGCAATCATTGTAACTGCATTATTAAAAAACAAAAAAGAAAATTTGATCGTGAACAATTATGTAAGGCTCAAAAAAACCCTAAAAAACTATGGAATACAATTAATAATATAACACAACGAAAATCAATAAAATCTGATAACATGGACTTATTAAAAATAGCGCCAACTCCTTTGGAATCTGCTAACATAATTAATGAATACTTTTGTAATGTAGGGAAAACGCTTGCTGAAAATATTATATCGAGACCGGCGACAACAGAAAAAATAAATAAAATATGTAACACAATAAATACTCCCATTTCATCGTTTGCTCTCCATAACACAGACCCTTGCGAGGTTCGTGCCGTGTTAATGAGCCTGAAGGCGGATAGTGCACCAGGATGGGATAAAGTTCCGACCAGCTTTCTTAAAGCTGCCCAAGAAATTATAGTCCCAATTATATCCCATTTGGCAAACTTATGCTTTGAACAAGGAATTTTTCCAACTGCCTTAAAACAAGCACTTATAACTCCTGTGTATAAAAGTGGGGACAAGGCTGACCTGACAAATTACAGACCAATATCTGTGCTAACGTCCATCTCCAAAATCTTGGAAAAATTAATAAACCGACGCCTCACTAACTATCTCACAAAATTTAAAATTCTTTCGCCGTCGCAATTTGGCTTTAGACAAGGAGTGTCCACAGAAGATGCAATTTTAGCACTTACTACCCTGGTCACAAATAAAGTTGACAATGCAAATAAGTGTCTCGCCATCTTTCTCGACCTAAAAAAAGCCTTTGACACAGTCTCTGTACCGTTACTTCTGCAAAGGCTTGAAAATATAGGCATAAGAGGATCAGCCCTTCAGCTGTTTAAAGATTACCTCCACAATCGTAAACATACGGTCAAAATTGGTGAAGTTGCTAGTACAGAGGAAACTATTACGTATGGCGTGCCGCAAGGGAGCGTTCTAGGCCCAACACTATTTCTAGTCTACATAAACAATCTTTGCAACTTGAAAATTGAGGGTGCGCACGTCTTCTCATACGCGGATGATACTGCTGTTGTATTCTCAGGGAAAACTTGGGATTGTGTTCAGAAATCTGCTGAGACTGGTTTGAGCGTGATAGCTGCCTGGCTCAACTCTAATTTATTAACATTAAATACGTCAAAGACAAACTACATCTGCTTCTCTATGTACGATCGTACCCAACCGTCATCAGAGTTCCAAATTAAAATCCATACATGCCCTAACCCCTCAATTACTCAATGCTCATGCATAAAATTAAATAAAGTTCAGCATACCAAATATCTAGGTATAGTGTTGGACCAGCGGCTGTCTTGGCATATGCATACCGAACTTATAATGAACAGAGTTCGAAAACTAATTTGGACATTTAAAACTTTACGACACGTTGCCACAAAAAATCTGATGCAGCAAATTTACATCTCATTGGCTCAATCTGTCCTAATATACTGCTTACCGATCTGGGGCGGATCAGTTAAAACTAAATTTATTGAAGTAGAGAGAGCGCAGAGATCATTGCTAAAGGTCATGTTCTTTAAGCCGTTCAGGTTTCCCACAGAGGAACTGTACTCTACTGCCAATCTTCTGACTGTAAGAAAACTTTATGTACTTCAACTAATACTAAAAAAGCATAAAAGTCTTCCTTACGAAGCGGTGAAAACAAAAGGTAGAAGGAACAAATTAGTTGCTCCCTCAGTCAAAGTCAACACTACATTCGCTGACAGGCAGTTTGTTCGACAATCATCTCGCTTATACAATCTCATTAACAATGAACTAAGTATATACCCCATGACATATTTTGACTGTAAAAGAACGTTAACTCACTGGCTTAAGTCTAAAAGCTATAATGAAGTTGAACTCATCGTGAAAACGATTCCATAGCTATACGACAATATATAATGTTTCTATGCTAGTGGAGGCTGATGCGACACATCATCCTCTGATCCCAAGATATTATCGTAGGGCTATGTTCGTATGTTCGTAGGACGACACCTATGTAAGTGGAGTATGTTTTTGATTTGATTTTTTTTTTTTTTTTTTTTTTTTTGATATGCCGCGTCACATCAGCCTCTGATCCCAAGACAAATGTCGTAGGGCTAACAGTAACAATAATAACATCTTTTTCAGATAAAACCCAAAGTACACCTAACCCTAACTGTGGTGGCTATGGCTGTATCTAGGGCTACGTTACAACATAAATACACTAAATATGGGACAAAATATGTATGTAATTATAATACCCATGAGTATCTGTGATAAACATACACCAACACACACACACACAGACACACATGCACACACCCCTACTCACTCAAGCTCACACACATACACACACACTCACAAACATACCCCCACTCACACTGCGCGCTCTGGTATTTGGTTCTTAATTTTATGTCACATAGATATTTACTTATTACTAACCAAGATCAATGGCTATGGAAGAGCGGCATCTCCTATCACAAGCATACTCTTGCTTAAAGGGGGATTCCGAAACCAGTTGTATACTAGTGATAAGTTACCGAAATAAATTATTTTTATTTTTTTATTTTTTTTTATTATTCATGAGGAGAGGACGTACTTACCTAGTGAGAAAATCTATTTTTTACTCTCATTTTACTCTATATTTTACAGATCCTATATTATACGATACATATTTAGCATCACGTCCAGAGGAAATGGAACTACAAGCTGTTTCACTGATTGCTTCACAAGTATCAAAAACTGAGTAAGTTATATCATAGCACACTTTTTTTATGCTATTTTATTATTAGGGATTTTTGTCCTCCTTGACATGTAAATCCCATCGGATTCTAAACTTATTACCTACAAAATATTCAATATAAAAAAAATGGATCTGAAAAATACAAACTTTCTACATAATAGGTGTAAACTTTTTTCTCAGTGTCCATGTTCACGTTGTTCACGTGTCTGCTGAAGGAGTGATCCCAATTTTAGAAAAAGCTAGAGAGGAGAGAATAAAATCTGGCTACAAAGGATGGCGTGGAGGCGTCACAGCTGAAACATGTCATCATTACCTTACACTAAGCTCGGAACAGATTCCGCCAGGACATACGGAATACAAGTGCTCTCCACCAATCAGGAACAACACTAATAAGGTCAGAAATCAATTTATCTATACAACTTTACTGTGATTAATTTGTATGTATGGAATCAATTTTAGTATTTACTAACTCTATTTTTCCATTCGTTCTATGTGTTTTACAGCAAAAGTTATGGGAATATATCCGGGACAAAAGATTGGATTTGATTACATCAGATCATTCACCAAGTGTATTAGAACTAAAAGGAGTAGATTTTATGAAGGCGTGGGGTGGAATTTCGTCTGTTCAGTTTGGTAAGTTCTGCCTCGTATACTTACGTACACATTAGAAACTATCCACAAATTACGTCACATATTCCACCGCGAGCGGAGAGGACCCATTACGGGATCCGTATAATTATGATGAATAGGTAAATTCCATACTTGTTTTTCCACCGACAAATAGCCAAGCGGAAAGGACTGAGCCAGCAGAAAGAGTTGAAATGAACTCGCTCAGCTCTTTCTCTCATTTTCCTTGACAAAAAAAAATCCTAATGTAAACCTATTTCATTTCAAAGGAGTCCGTTCCGCTTAGCTAATACAAAATTACATCCATATCGTCAGAACCAAGAATATATATACCTACAAGAATTGCTCATTTAAAGTTATTATATTTATGTACTTAATTTTAAAATATCATCAATTTGGCAGAAGATACTTAATATTACAAATTTTACTAGATATATCACTATTCTGGACTGAGGCCAAAGCGCGAGGTTACTCTCTAAGCACAGTGAGCCACTATCTGTCTGCGGGCCCAGCACGGCTATGCGGCCTACAAGAGAGGAAAGGTGCACTGAGGCCTGGCCTCGACGCAGATATAATTTTCTTCGACCCCAACGCTTCGTTTGTCGTCACACCTGAAGTCATTAAATATAAAAACAAGGTTAGAAATAATCAACTTTTAACAAAAAGAGTAAAACCTCCTTCAAAGACAATAACATTTTTGGTATATATAAACCTTGGAGCTATACTGAACTGAACTGAACCCAACGCAAAAAGAGTTATTAAAATCGGTTCATAAACAAAAAAGTTATGCGTGAACACTTATAAAAAAACACAACCGAATTGATAACCTCCTACTTTTTTCGGTCGGTTAAAAAAGCAATTGCTCTATACAAATGTGTTTTTTACTTTAAGATTTGATGAGTTACTGCTGTGGTTACTGTAGGTAAAGGAAAAAAAAACAATATTTTAGAACAGTTTCTGAATATGAAATCTTTACTTTCAGATAAGTCCGTATATGAATAGGGTGCTTACTGGCAAGGTTATGCAAACTTACGTGAGAGGCCAACTTGTATATGCAGATGGAGAAATGATAGGAGACCCTAAAGGAAAACTGTTGCTGAACGACGGTTATTAGAGTTATTAAATTTTGTTGTTAAATACGTGTTTGTATTTGTTGTTTGTCATTACTTACCTGTACCTTTAATCACTATAACAGTTATTTGTGCTTTTGTAATGTCACCTAATTGTCCACTATACTTAAATAGCACGTATTCACATAAGTAATAAGATGTGTATGTACATACAGTGGCGGATTTGCAGTCTTTGCCATCCTAGGCCATGTAGTAACAGCCGTCCCTTTCTCAGTTCCCATCATTTGGATAGTACCTAGGAAGTCATGTTTATAGTAATGTAACGGGTCTAGCGCATAGAATATTATCAAAATATAATTTTGACTAACCTCGACGTTTCCCGAATAGACCCGTTACATTACTATAAACATGAATTGTGTTCGCGAGAGTTTAAAAAGTATTACCTAGGAGTAGTTTTTACCATAGTGTGTAATTTTATTCTAATATACTTGGGTCGTTTCTTGTTGTAGCGTAATTTGTCCCTAATATTTGCCGATAGGCCCGGGCCTTAGGGAAAATTCGCCACTACGTACATACCGAATCAGCTAATACGGTTGGATATACCACCTACCTACCTACGTAAAAATATAGATGTGCAGATATGGTATGATTGGTTACCTACCATTTTATTTATTTATTATGTATTGTGTTTTATTAATGATCAATTTCATGTTAATATTGCACTACTGAACATTAATAATTAATACTTTGGTTAATCAGTTGTGCAGATGTGCCAGGATTGTCACAAAATAGAAAATAAAATAAATGTGTAATTTAAAAGTACCTCACTAACATACGTTCATATAAATTACCTACAAAATATTTATTATGATTATTTAGATTCTATAGGTAAAAAGTGTGGTGATAAAAACTATAGGCGTATCTCAATAAGCTGTTGGCTTGGGTAATCTTAGTTTACTTAGAATAAATTGGCCAAGAGCGAGTCTGTCTCGCACAAAAGGTTGCTTAATTTCTTAGTCGCGCCACTCATGCCGGTGTTCTCGCGTTGTTTGTGGTTATTTACGTACATTTTATTTAATAGTATATGTTAGTTTAGTTATATATTTCTACTAGCTTTCAACATCCTGATTTTTACATAACCAACCAAATATGTAGATCAATTTGTCCGTTTGTAGGGTCCGTTAGTATTGTCATAACTCGAGAACCACAGTACAGAATTTGAAGCGCTTTTCAAAGATAGGTATCCTCTTGGTTGGGCAACGAAATAGTCTACTAATACTTTAATCAAAAGACTTTATAGTATTGCCCTGCTCAACGACCAATGAACTATGTCTTCACAGTGTAGATTGCACAGTATGAAGAGCTTACATGCAACTTTCTTTGAAACGTAAACGTTTCGATAATTTTGATATATAGAGCCTATGCAAATCACCGTGTAGATCTCTATTTAGGTACTCCCTACGAGTTTCTACTGGTATATTGTAACTTACCTATATTATTCCTACCTTTTTGAATTTTGAAAATTATCGACCTTACTATAGGTATAAGCACAGGTATAAGCCTGGAAAAGAGGTACATACGTATATCTAACATAATCAGTCAAGTAGTTAGGTACCTAACGTAAGAAGTAACAGCCTATAAGCTTAGTAAAAAGAAATACTATGATATAAGTATAACATAATTTTAAGGCGATGATATCTCATTGGTAGTGACGTCGGATGCCGCGACGAAGGTCGTGGGTTCGAATCCTGCAATGAGCTTGAGCTTTCGGTGAAGGAAAACATCGTGAGGAAACCATAGCACGGTGGTAGGTACTTTGGAGTACTCGTCGGGCTGGCTACCCTCAAGTTGAAAATCTGTTGCCAACCACCTATCGGTGTATTCCGGCAATTGCACTTGAGAGCCATTTACCTTCTTGGCATATTGTAACAGGTCGGCAATACATTGGCAATACCTCTGGTATTGCAAATGGCGATAGGCGACGGTAACCACAGGTGGACCGCCCCTGCTAGTCAGCCCTCTGACATAAAAAACTAATACTTGCTAATACTAAACATGAAAATTGAAGGTATTTCTGTGTTAATTTTGTGGACAATGACTACTGTTACGAATTAGTAAGTAACCTTTGTTTCCAGGAAAATAATGTTGATCGTGTTCATCGTAATTTTATAAACCATTCGTGGTACCTAACTAAGTAGGTTTTATTGCATGCAATCGCTGTCAAGAGCTGTGTATTGTTATATGCCTATCTACTTATTGTTATTTATTGAAATGGTCTTAAAAATATTTCTTAGTTCACTTTTAATTCCACTTCTACTCACAAATTAATAAATTTGTAGGTAGTAGGTACTAAAGTAGGTTCTACTTCTGATTTTATTTTGGTCCCAAAACAAAAACAACAAACATACCTATCGAATTACTTATTTTACTTCTCTACAGATAATACTAATGAAAAGACAGTGCAGCACAGCACTGTGAGTCAGGCCACATGGCCAAGGCCAACTGCCCAGATCGACCTGCTAAGAAACACGTCAAGAATTTCTGAAGAAGATAATATATCTTCATTACAGTTACATACCATCAATACTACCCAAGGATCTGAAATTAAGAGCTTATTATTAGATGTTAAAGAACTAAAAGAAATTTTAACCGAATATTTAGCTAACCATGATGTTACTATTAACCAAATGGATTTTTTCAATCTGTTCTTAGTATTATTAATGGCATTATTGATTATAAAAAGAAATAACGATCTGAGCTAATTAAAGTTCATGACCTCTTGTTTCGCATTGTGAATTTTTAACGAATTTTCCTTGCGTTTTAATTTATTAAATAAATCAATTTCAAGCTCCTAATGGCCTTATCCCACTTTTACCTTATTTTATTCCTTCAAAAATAAGATTTCAAAATACTTACTATTTATTAATCTGTGGGTTTAAAGTAGTACGTAGTACATTATTTATTCTTTGGGTTAAAGATTAAGAGCATTTTAAAATTATTCGATACGATATCGAATATCGGCAGGCACATATTTTAACTGCCCCGATATCGTATCGACTTCCAATACCGATATCGTATCCAATAATCTGAAAACGCTCTAATAAGAATCATTACTGATTGAGATTTGGGATCATATACTCATACAAAAAGTTTGTTAGTGTGTGACTTCTTCACGCTCAAATAGCTGGGCTGTACCAATGTTGATGTTTGGTAAGGATGGAGGTAGCTGATACCCTGGATTACATTACATAGGCTATTTTTTTATCCCCGGGAACATAAGAACCCTTTACGAAATATTTATCATTTCATAATGAAGCCTTAGGGGTAAGATTTTTTGAGAGTTGGCAACACTGACTGAGGTTTAGCTTTTTATTCGGCTGTCTATTTTTGTTTATAATATTGGCCACACTGCTTTTAAACCGTTTCGCACTTTGAAATTTAATTTTATTAATTGTTTACATACGTATTTAGAAATTGAAATAAATAAATAATAAACAAATTAAATTAATGACGTAACGTTCATACATTTATTTTGTGTGATATCATAAAAGTAATAAAAAGGTACTGCATATTTTAATGTCACATCAATTTTGACATAAATATAACCTAAAATCATCGAAATCTTTGAAACACAAGCAATAACATTGTTTTTTCTATTCTATAATGCTGTTTTTAGATGCCAAGTGTGATAGAAAATAGTGTTGACGGTCCTCGTTTAGCAGACGTCAGTAAAATGCAACTCGAGTCCTTGGAACTGGCTGGTTGTACGCTTGACCGGTACATAAGCGCTGATAATTCGCGCCCTTCGTTTTTAGAGGTTTGTACGGAAAACATCTTTAATTTTACCAATTTACTCGATCTTTTTGACTAGTTGTAAGCATGTATTTTTTTACGTGGACCGATATATTGTAGATAACCGGAATAGCCGCACAAAGAAGTCCAACATGCAGCGGTCTAAACGCAGGGGACTACAGGAACCTTGCTGCTTTGCTGAATCATCCAAACATATCGCAGTTGAAGATATCAAACAAAGTACCACTGCCACCAGAAATCATGGAACATTTTGCCCGTATCCTTTGACATTGTTTTTTTTTACTTATTATAACATTTATCAGGTTATCTTTACAAGTATCCCTCATATTGAGAGCTTATTTTAAGGGTGGTTGCTTAATATTGTGTTCAGAATCATTAATATCCTTATGTATTTATCAGATATGCAATGTCATTGTTTAATGGGAGTCTTTCCAGAGATCAGCCGGGTATGGTTGGCTATAGATAGCAATATTTATGTATGGGCATTTGAACATGGTTGTGATGTTGCCTATTTTGATGGGTTAGGTGAGACTATTGTCAGTGTGGGGCTGGTCAAACCGAAACCTGGTGTCTTTCAAGGTTTTGTAAAGTATCTACTTGTGTTGACAACCACTGTTGAAATTGTAGTATTAGGTAAGAATTTTTTGGCAATTTACTAATATACTAATATTATAAAGAGGAAAAATTTTATTGTTTGTTTAGTTTGTTTGTATTGAATAGGCTCCTAAACTACTAAACCGATTTGAAAAATTCTTTCACTAATAGGAAGAAGCTACAGTATTCCTGAAGGTTATAGGCTACTTTTTATCCCGGGAACGCGAGTGAAACCGTGCGGAACAGCTAGTAACAAATATTTTGATGTAATGATAGTCCAGTGTTAGTGATGTTGAATGCTGTTGGGAACATTGTAGACTTAAATCCTACAAAGAGCTTGGGCTTTCAGTGAAAGAAAAATTAGATTGTGAGGAATCCATAGCAGTGTTAGGGTACTTTATAGTACTGGCTGGCTCCCAACCTCAAGGAGAAAATCTGCCAGCAAATATCTTGTGTGGTTTAACAGCTACACAGTTTCTAGGCTCTTGTGTGAATACCTACTTCTTCTACATCAACACTTACCATGTTGAGATTGTGCTCAAACACAAACCTATTCACAGTAAAAATGTACATAATTTTTACATATTGTTTTTATAAACCAATTTAGCATTAATTAAGCTAATAATTTATTGTGACTAAGGTCACAATAAATTATTAGCTTAATTCAGTTGAAATGCTTTAAATTTCTATAACTTAGTTTGTTTTCTACACTTGACATTTTGTGTTTTACAGGTGTAACATTTTCTTCAAGTAAAAGTGATGGATCTGGAGAGTTCCAAGAGATACATTTAGTTCCGGAGCCTGTATTTGTTCTTCCAACTGATGGTGTATCAATGATGTCTGTAAAGTCTACTGCTAAAGGGAGAATTTTTATGGGAGGAAAAGATGGTTGTCTATATGAAATTACATACCAGGTACAATTCAAGTACCTAATTCCTTATCTAATCATGTAATGCATTATCACATCATTCAATAATACACCAGCTTCCCCACTGTGGTTTTATTTGTGTTCCCGTGATAAAACATATCCTATAATGTTAACAATATCCTATATGTTAACAAGGTGTAATATCTATATCATCTAAATATCTCTTGTGATTATATCATGAACCAATAAGAGTTAGGTATATGTTCAAATTAAAATATCAGCTATTAGTAATAATTATGATTCTTTTTCTTTCAGGCACAATTAGGCTGGTTTGGAAAGCATTGTAAAAAAGTTAATCACTCGACTAGTGCACTATCATTTTTAGTACCTTCATTTCTTAATGCCGCTTTGTATGATGAAGATCCAATAGTTAAAATTGAAGTAGACAATTCACGTCACATATTATATACACTAAGCGAAAAAGGGTGTATAGAAGTGTTTGATTTGGGCAAAGATGGTGAAGGCCTGAGCAGAGTTGTGAGACTGACACAGGGCAAGATTGTTTCCTCCGCTATGGATATTGTAAAGTATGTTTTGTAAATATTTATATAAAATATGTTATTTAATATTTTGTGTCAAATTAAAACTAATTTCATACATCTATAGGACTCTAGAAGCTAATAATTTCAAACCAGTGGTAGCTATATCAGCTGTAGACGAATCTGAATCTGACCACTTGAATCTAGTCGCTGTCACACAGACTGGTGCAAGACTGTATTTTAGTACTGGAAGTGGAGAGTGAGTATACATTTTTTTGTACTTTGAATATACTGTTTTGATAATAAACTAACGTAAGTGATGATGTAGCTAAAGATAAAACGCCTAGAAAAGATGATATTTCATTCCAAATATTTCAACATACAATACAAATTGAAAAAATAATATTCTTATAGATATTTTAGAATGAGAAATAACGATTATTTACTAGCTTAATTATACATGCTTAAGTCTATGAACGTTATATAGTCCACATACGGGTGTAGGAATGACCAACCGCGTTCAGAAAGACCGGGAACTGAAAATCTAACGCATCTAAGACCATTCAGAAACTCGGAGTTTTATTCAGTATCCCCAATCTCTACCTCGCTGAAAAGGCCGTGAAGAATTACCTTCTCACCCGCGGGTAACGTTTCTGAACACAGCCCTGGCAAATCTTTTTGTCCATCAAAATAAATGACCTTTTTTTCTTTTTAACTGACTTCAAAAAAGGAGTCTCAATTTGTTGGAATCCTTCATTTTTTATCTTTTTCTTTTAGCGCGAGTCAAGGTGGGCCACAGAGGCCGCAGTACCTCACGTTGCTCCACGTGAGGTTACCTCCTGGCTTCACGCCTAACGCTTCAGTGCTAAAACCTAAACAAGTACACAGTGCCGTCTACGAAAATAGTAAGTGTATTATTTATAATTATTGTTTTATTATAAGTCATTTAAATAGCAAAATCATAATATGACAAATATTACTATTCCTATTTCACCAACATTTATGTCTAATAAACAGTTTAAATAAATCTATACCGGAAGTAAATGCTAAAATTTCTAGTACATAATATTACAAGTTTGAATTTGAACTCTGCAACATTGGTTTTATGTACCAGGTTCTCTAGTAATGGTGTGTTCGGCGGGGGGCGCGGGCGGGGAAGCGGAGACACTGTGGTGTTTATCGCGCGTGCTGCCAGCCGGAGCCGCCTTCAGTGAAGCGCACACACTGCTCGCTCTCGACGCCCCCGCCTGGGCCTTGACTGCACTTCCTCCACTACAAGCTGCTCATCTATCCACTGCTTTGCTCTCAAAAAAAGGTACGATGAGATAATTTTACGGTTGATAATGCAGATTTTGTCTTAGTGATTTCATTTCTATCCTTTTGCATTTTCACAACTGAATATTAAATTGATAACATGAAAATTGAGTATGTAATAGTAATAAAGTAAAATATAAGTTAGTTTAATTTATTTGTAGCAAATACAGTATACAATAGCTAAATTTAAATATATAAAAGAAAATGGTGACGGCTGATTGAATGCACAGCTCTAACCACAGATCGGGGTGAAATTAGGTATACAGATAGTTATTATCCACTAAGAAATAGTTATTAAAAATTCAATCAGGGAATAAAATGAGTATCGCGGGTGAAACCAAGGGGGCGAAAAGTTGGTGCAAAATAAAATTGGTTTCCATAACATCTGGGAACATCATTGGGAATAAACGGTATGATTTACCTACTTCGAAAAATGATATTGTTTTTGCTACGTGTTTTTAAATGAGTTGAAATGTCCATGAGTAGGGTATGTATGTGGTGTGCAGAAGTATGGAGCATCTCTCGGTGGGCCGTGGTGACGGGCGCGGGCGCGTGCGTGCTGTCGTGCGGCGCGGCGCCGGACCTGCTGCGCCAGCTGCTCAGGGACTGTCGCGGCCCAGACGCACACCCTGTTAAGGACTTCTTCCAAGTAACTATCCTTAAACGTGCGGTTCCTATACACTCCCAAAAAAGGGATAGTCATTTTCAAAATCTATATAATACTATAAATCTGAAGCTTTGTTAGGATGTCAAGATGTTTGTTCTTTCACGCAAAAGCTACTGAACGGATTTTTATGAATATAGCATATAGATTATGGCCATGACCCAAGAGTTACACATGGGCTAGTTTTTTAATCCCGGAAATGCCAGTGAAAGTGCCGGAGGACAGAAGCAGTAATATTATAAATTCTGAAGCTTTTGTTTCGAGGCAAACAGTGAGAACTGCACATTTATTGAAAGCTTTTTGTTTCAGTTACATAGCATAGATCAGGCATGTGCATGCGCATTATATCTGGCATGCGAGGATATGACCAGTGGCGACCTTTCCATAAGCGAGTGGGCAGCGCGCGCCTTCTTCCTTTACGGAAGCCAGTTGACACCGACGCCCATGTTTCATCAAACCTCGCAAATGCCTTCTAGTATAGGTAAAAAATTAATTATTTTGTCTCTTTAAATTATGCTTTGTCATGATTTTAAATATCAAATTAAAATAAGCACTTTTATATGTACCTATCCTTTAATATGTATATGTACAAAAATTCAAGATTTTTTAATCATGCAACAATTTAATAACTAACTAATGTTATGTCTTCACAACTAGAAAGTCTGTATTTATTAAAGACTTAATAATCTCACAAAGTCATGGCAGGTGTATGTATGTCTGTTTAATGTGATAATTTACAGGTTCGCCAAAATTCTCACCTCGCCAAGTTTCCACTCCAATGTCAACGAGAGGTCCACAAGGCCAAATTCAACCCGGAAAAATGAACCAACAATATCAAGGTCAAATGAATCAATCGTTCCCCGGATCGCCGAACCAATCAATGATGCCTCAGATGCCTTTCCACCAAAATATGATGACCCCGGCACCATTCAATCAATCCTCGTATGTGGGCAATGTTACGCAACATCAAAGGGACCCTAACTTCCCCATGCCAATTGAATACAGTGCAAAACATAATGGATTCTATATTTATGTAGGGAGGATTCTCTCTCCTTTGTGGAATCTGAAGTGTGTTTCCAAGTCACTGACACCTGATAATAAGGAATTTGTAAGTACATAATCATTATTTCTACATCTTAATATTCTATGTTGTTCAAGAGTGATGGTCTCCCTAAAGTAAAAAAGAATATGTTAATAGTATCTCATCTAATAATTAATACCGTGCCATAAATGTCATCATCATCATCAAAAAGAACCAAATATTTCCCACTAGGTGTGTCCCATGGTTTCACCCGCGTTATATTGGGATTATGCGCGTGATGTTAAATATCTCATAACCTTCCTCTGCACAAGAGCAAGCGTAAAAGATTTTTTAAAACTGTATGATTTTTTAAAGCTTAAATAATTTGGTTGCTTCGCATTACTCTTTCATGGAACATTAGATCTATTTCTGGCATAGTTTGGTTAAATGTAATCAATTAATACCATTGGGCAAAATTTCTAAACGAATATTGTTTTGACAGATGTGTAGTAAAGTAACGGGTGAAGATTGCGCGTACATTGTTCAAAAGCTACAGCGAGTGTGTGCATTCATGCAACGAACGTTAGCGCCGCCCCCCTCTGACGAGAACATTTCTTTGCATGCACTTAAACAGTTCATTAGTAAGTATTTCTCAAACATTTTATAGCAAAACAAACCCTATGTCATTTGTCCAAGATTTAAATTCAATAATGTATAATGTGGATACCCAAAATTTTTTTGAATTGCAGCTATGTCAATAGAAATGTTAAGCCTATGGAAAGTTCTTTGCGAACATCAGTTTCATGTGATTGCTGCTAGTCTTCCGCCTGAACAACAAAATGCCTTACAAGCCGCCAGTTTTAGGTGAATATCATATTCTATTTATTACTATAATAAAATCTTATTCAGAAGTATTCGAATCGAAAAAGGAAACGACAATACATGTGTATTGCTTATATTTCAATGAAAGCCTGTGTGACTGACATGTCTGTTTGATATAAAATTGCAGGGAATTATTAGTAGGTGGACAAGAAGTTGCGTGTTTACTATTAGGATCGCTTGTTGCTGGCTATTTACGGGACAATGCATCCGTTGACGGCATCTCACAGAAATTAAGACAATTGTGCCCCACACTCTACAGGCAGGAAGATGCTACGTGTTCTAAGGTATATAGTCAAGATTCAAGTACTTATAAATTACTTACGATTGATTGAGACAGTATTTTCAATAACTTAACTCCTTTACAGGCTAATGAGTTATTGATATTTGCAAAGCAACAAAAGAATCCAGCAGATCGTGATGAAATGTTACAACATGCATTGAAGTTGTGTAAAGTAAGTATTGGGATAATTTTTCTAAATTTTTTTTGGCTATAAACGCATCAAAAATGTTTCTGGGAATTTAATTTTGATTACTTACAGTAATTTTTTTTCTAGGATGTAGCACCAAATGTAAATCTACCACTAGTATGTTCTAAGTTGGTATCCGCCGGCTTCTACTCGGGTGTGGTAGAGCTGTGCGTCGCTTGCGCAACCAAATTGGATCCCCAGGACAAAGCCGTACATTATTATAAGAGTGACCAGCCTTCGCAGGATAGGGAAGGACATCTCGCTTATTTCAGAAGGTTAGTTTCTAGTAATATATCCAGCCTGGCGTCGCTGTCCGTATTTGGCCCAACAATTTTGTTGGCATATGGCTTTTGTTTATAACAAGTAGTTTCCGTTACGCTTTTATTATTTTTAAATGTTATTTAAATTTCAACCTTGACAGGAAAATATAAGAATTATAATAATAACGTTTTTAAAGTCAATAAGGACAAGATTCGCCTGCAAAAGAGTTGCTTTTCACGACTTTCCTAGATTTTCATTTTCATTTTATTTGACAGCCACGCCAGACTGGATATCCAGATTATTCACGCGAAAATTATAATCTTATGGTACTTTGACGTTTTCTTATCAAATTAAAATTATCAAGTAATAGCGACCCGCCCGGCTTCGCACGTTGTGCGCCCGTGTTGTTCATAATAGCGGCATGATTTTATCCGACATCTTAACAATTTATAGTCCATATTTCAACCAATTTACACAAATCCTTAATAAATTATACACATAAATCAGGTTAATTAATATAAACTAACTTATATTGTAACATACTATAGGGTAGTTGACTGACATATCAAATCAGCTACTTTTTAATAAATGTCAAAACGATAGTTTATATATAATTTTGTATGAAATATTACACTATGACGTCATAGTTTCACAGCATCAAATCATCTACTCTTAGTGGTTCTACTGGTAATTAAAAGTCTTTAAATGTACAACATATTTGATATTTCCAAGTGTTTTTAGATGTTTTATGCATTAGTTAGTGTTTGGTAATTTATTTTTGATAGTGTCAACTACCCTATTAAATTATATTATTGTGTAGAATGGAGATCTATCGCGAAGTATGCAATGCATTAGAGCGTCTATATGAGCGTAGTTCAGAGACATCGGGAAGCGAACCCAGTCCGTTGCGATCGCATGCGCAACCTGCCTCCGATGCGTTGCTGACATTATCACCCGCTGACGCTAACTACCAGGTAAATATAGATCATAAGTGGCTTTCACTTTTGTTGTCTATTAGATACCAATTTAATAAACATTTTTGTTTCAGGGTAGAAAATTAGTTTGGGAATGTCTGTCTCGGGATGATGAACTATTACATGTAGCCGTTTATGAGTGGCTAGTTTCAAAGCATCTTGGATCAGGTGAATTGAATTTGCTACTCAAACAATACACCACGCTTTCATAGCTTGTATTGTTGTCGTTGCTTTATCACATTTTTTTCAACTGTATTATGATGTAAATATGGGTGATATTTATTTAACACACAAGTGATAAAACTGTCAAATAATAAATAAATGTTAATATGACGTCATTCATAGAGTTACTGTCACTGGGTGGTGCACCACCGGCGTCACTGCGCACATACCTCCCGGCGGCAGCACGATCTGCGCCGGCGCCGGCCGCACTCCACCTGCTAGATCTATTATGGAAGGTTCTAGAGAAATCTGGAGACCATCTAGCTGCTGCCAATGTGCTTGAGGGACTCGCTACTAGGCCTGGGTGAGTCCAACTTCTTCTTTAGATCGACACTTATTACAGATTGCTCGAGGTCTTGCGAGGGTCAATCATAATGACTACCTAGCGATAGTAATTAAGTAATGAAAATAAGATAATATTTCAGTAAAATATGCGAAAATAGTACATAAGCTTACAAAAGATAGTATTTTTTTTTGTTATTAATTATTTACTGTACTCTCAATACAGGGGTGAAAATCCGATATTCACTATCTTTTACTATGGGTCTGACTCACACACTCAAATAAATTAATACTTTTAAAAAAAAACGTCAAATTCTTAACTAACTATTTACTATAACCTCCTGCTAAAAAATCAGACCACTATCTATAGCAAAACTACAAATTGACAATATTGTGAATGTAGAATCTGAAATGTTTATGTTGGTGACAGATCTGGCGCGACCCTATCGCAGCGCATGTCGTGGCTGTCGGCGGGCGTGGTGTGCGTGCGCGGGGCGGGCGCGGGCGCGGGCGGCGCGGGCGGCGGGGAGCTGCTGCGCCGGCTGGAGGAGGCGGGCGAGGTGGCGCGCGTGCAGCGGGCCGTGCGCTCCGCCGCCGCCGCCCTGCCGCGCCCGCTGCAGCCGCCGCACCACCTCATGCAGCGCCTCGACGACGACCTGCTCGACATTACACAGGTACCGACCACCCACATCACACAGATACAATATTACCTTAACTCCGGGCCTGACCTCAGACCAAATTGATCTTAAGGGTGAACCTTCGGTTGGAGCGCGAAATTCAAATTTTATCACGTTTTTTGCAAATTGCAGCTCAGTTATAGGTCGTAAGTTATCAACATGTTATTTGCGAGAAGAGTGGTAGTATATTTACTGATTAATAACAAAAGAAATCATCAACATATTCCTCCAAGATATATTAGTAACATTTTCATGAAATAGTCGTATATGTCATGTCAGTATTATATAGCAAAAATTTTTTTTAAATATTAACTACAGCATAGGTACCTGTGATATTATTTTTTTTGCATTTCGCCGCTGCTTAGGCACACATAATACAAGTTTAATTCAGAATATTAATTATAGTTATACGAAGAGTATGCTGACCGCTACAATCTATGGGAGTGCAAGTTAGCCATCGTGCAATGTTCGGGACACAACGACGCCTTGCTCGTGGAGAATATTTGGAGCAACATCTTGGCGGAGGCGGAAGCGACAGCTAGAATCCTCCCCACCCCGGACGAGCGACTCGCCTCCGTACTGAGCAAATTAACCACCCTGGGCAGGGATTATGTCAATACTGGACATTGCTTCCCGCTATGTACGTTATTTATTTGACTGTTGATCTTGTAGTGTTCTACTATTCCGAAATATTTAAACATGTATTTTGTATACTTATCAAACTTTATTTATTCTCAGATTTCATAGTTCGTCAACTAGAAATTATGAGCTGTAAACTTCAAGCAGATCAAAGTTTGGTGTTCAAGGCATTTTTGAATATTGGTGTTTCACTGGAACAAGTATTGGATATTTATATCAAGTACGTATCTCGTTTTGTTTAACCAATAGAAATTGGGGCAGTAAGAAAATCTATTTATATTGGTCTAGTACCAACATCTGAAATTATATTAAATGTGGTTGATTCATAAACGGAAGATAAAAACATTTTTCACGTATGTAATTATAATCATCGAGGGAAAAACAAACAGACAGTTTTGTCTGACCTTATGAAATTTTCTGATCAACGATGTTATATTAGTATGTCTCGCTCGGCTGTGTAATTCTATTGAGGCATTTAAATATTCTGTCAGTCCTTATCTATGCTGAAAACATAGATATCGCATAAAAAGATATCCTTTACTGATTATTTATTGTTCCAGACTGGTAAGCGTGAATGAGCGCGTATGGCTGGGATGCGGCTCCGAATGCCACCCGTGCGGCGTGGCAGCGTTACTACTGGAGGCGGCGCGGACGGAGCTGACGCCGCTACCGGCCGCATTGCGTCGGCGCACGCTCGCCCGCTGCAAAGATTTACACGAGGCCGCGGTCTCCGCGCTTCAGGTATACTTGCCTTTTTATTTTTTGTTGGACCTATCTAAATCATACGGCTATTTTCTACCCCATGGTTAACAGACAAAAGATAAAATGATTTATTTATTTATTTGAAAAACATACAACAGCTTTTTTTAAATTTATCTTTTTACCGGTCACAGTGTTAGATGTGTCGAATGAAAATTCGAAATAATAACAGTTCATTCACACATATCAGACCTTATCGCAGCCTTATTTATGAATATTATGGAGAAAACTAAAATAAATAAATAAAAAAAATTGCTTATCCGATTTTCAAATTAGAATTTTCTGCATTTTCCAGGCTCGACCCAACACCCAACATCTCATAGACAAACTTACGGTTGCGCAGGCGCATCTAGATCGCATGGATTAAGATAAATGTAGCATAATTTATTAATTAATAGTTATTCCATAATTTTCTAGAATATTGACACATTTGTGGAACGTTTACGTTTTACTTGTTAATTTACCGGGTTTCTTACTTTCTACACATAATGAATAGTTTTTCACAGTTGTATAGATTTGTGTGAATTCTGCAAATGTGTCACCATTCTTAACAACTATGTCATGATTAGAATCTTACAAAACTTTGATATAAATATTTGGAATGCTTTTTTTTCTTAATTTTCAAGTCTATATTTGAGAAGATTTTTGATGTTAAGAAAAACAAATATTGACTGAAATATATTTTATTTTTCTCATAGATTTCTTAAACATACAAAAGTTCATAATAAGTAATACAACAATTTATTATATCGTAAATAATATACTATTATTCTAATAAATTATTATAAAATTAAAACCATGAGCTAAAGTTATCGGAATGGCAGTGACTGATAATTTTTACAAATTTTAAATAAGCTCATCAATAAAAAAAGTTACTTACACAAGACATTTGATTTATATTTATGTTCTAATTATGATATTTTAAGATTGCATTTTAAATCATGTGCATATAAAAATAGGATCAGCATTTGTTAGGTAGGTACATACAAATGGTTTCTATTTTTGTAAATAAAAGATGATCGAAGTATAATGATTTGTTTTATGAGTACCTCAGCATTTTAGTTATATTGAAAGTATGATGTAATGAGATCTAACAATTAAAAGGCCTATATGATTAAGTTGAACCGCATTGGATTAAGATTCTAGTTACACTATAGGCCAGACTCTTTAGGACTACTTAAATAACATTGGTAACTCGCTAAGGCGCCAGTACTTCTCCGCGTGTCCTTCAAATAACAAAATGTGGTGATTAATGATTAGGGCAAATCATGAGGAGTCTTCGTCGAAAGGGTTTGTGTTTACCTGATGATGCATGTGATGCTCGTCATCTGGGTAAGTGTATAGACCGCCTTGCGCGCCGCTAATTGTCGGCACACCTACTGTATTCATCGGAGATGTGATCATCACATTGTTATATTGCTGTTGCTGCTGCTTTGAGAGGTCTTTTCCTGAATTTTTCCTTATGATAGTCGTATACGTTGGCGTCGATTTAAACGGCATATCCTTTATTTTAGTTCCAGCGCGATAAGTGCCGAACTCATCCGGCGGTGGTGGCAGTGAGAATCCATCTGACGTTTGAGTTATTTCGGACGTTTCATCGCTTAATTCTTTCGCGAGCTTGTGCCGCATCTTTCTGGGCATTGTATAGAAAGTGTTCATCTGTAAGATAAGCTTTGGTTATTTGTTTTGACAGTATAGATGAAACTAAAAAATAAATAAGGGAAATAAAGAAACAAATACCACTATTATAAATGTGAGTGAGTTTTTTTTGGATGGACACTAAAATTACTGAACGGATTCTGATGAAACTAGGACATAGATAGTAATGAATAACACATAGGTTCAATTTATCTCGAAAACGAGGCTGAAACCGCGTGGGACAGCTATCATTATTGCGATCAAGTAAATTATAGCGTTTCTTACAGGCTTAGCGACGTTGTAATTAGTTTCGGGCGGCAAATGCACAACCAGATGATCGCACAGTGCATCCATATCTCTCTTTCTGCTTATATTTTGTAGCGAGTGGACTCTGCAATGTGCATTGTGACGTGAGACATCGTTGCATTTGACGGGCTCATGGTCCGTCATATCGGCCATGTAACGAGCCGAGTGGAACGAGCTGGTTCTCCTCACGTCGAAGTTCTTCGACGGGTACCGAGCCACTGCCCGCCGGAATGATTCTGTTCGTCGCACGTTGCACTCGCTGTCATCGCTGTCGTGGAATGTTTCGCAATTTGATTCTGAAAGTATCCAAAATTTAGATTAAGCGGCCATGTGTTTGACTGCTGAACTATCAATAATTTTATCTACTCTCATATCGTAACGTTCTTATTATGAAATCAAAATCAGTACTTTAATGACCCACTTTAGGCACACCCGTGTATAATGATTCATTATAGTACAGTTGTATTCCCAAGATAATGCTATAAAATAACTTTTTTTCTATTAAAGTACACTTTGGACCTATCAATAGTATAATCAATCAGTATCAATTCAATTTGACGATGACAATGTGACAAATTTTTGACTTGAACTTTAGAGGTAAGAATTTTTGGGAGTTGGCAACACGGATTTGATTAGGTATATGATTACTGTGTCTGTTTATTTAATTGTTTTTGCCTACATAAATCATTTTGACCAAATGTCACAAAAAATAGTTTTTTTTTTTTTTGAAAATTTGGTGGTTTTGCTATTTTTTTAAATTTCATTATTTATATGAGTTTAGATAAAGTACTGTATGATACTGCACATAATTAGGTATTAAAAACTCGTGTGATACTATTAAGAACCTCGCCTACGGCTCGGTACTTAAACTCACACTTGTATTTAATAACCCCTATTATGCAACAGTATCATAAACTACTATTATGAAATCAAGTCTTCATTAAACGATTTTCTCTACTCTCATATCGTAAAGTTCTAATTATGAAATCAAAAACAGTACTTTAATGACCCACTTTATGCACACACGTCTATAATGAAAATAAAAAATTATATTATAGTACAGTTTTCTTCCCAAGATAATGCTATAAAATAACTTTTTTTCATTAAAGTACAAGTATTTGGACATGTCTGGCCACTTATAATGTTTTTTGGTTTTAATACTTCAATTACTGTCAGTCAACTTGATAAAGAAAAAAACATTATTAATGGCCAGACATCAGGACTAAACAATTATAATTTTAGATGCAAATTTACTTTGTCTGTGGTCGCGTATGCAGTAGAGATCTCAACTTAGGAGTTTTTCCCCACACGGATTTGGGCGCCATGATGATTAATATTTGTTTATTTTATTGATTTTTTGCATACATATTTTATTTTGGCCAAAAATGATAGAAAAATAGCAGTGATACTAAGGTGAAATAAACTTTGATCTGAAATTGTGGAGGCGGCAGTGGAAATGACGAATAATCGATACCCGTAAGTCATGAAAACCTATGACAAAATATTTTCGATTTTTTACCTTTAAATTACATTATTAGATGAGTTTAGATAAAGTACTGTATGATACTGAACATAATTAGGTATTAAAAACTCGTGTGATATAAGTATTAAGAAACTATTAAGAACCTCGCCTACGGCTCGGTACTTAAACTCACACTCGTATTTAATAACCCCTATTATGCAACAGTATCATAAACTACTATTTTAATCGATCTTAATGGATGCGCGGCCACCCAAGAATCAGTTGAACCATGACTACACGACTCGGGAGGAGGAAGAAACACTCGTTAGTGATACTAAAACACGTAGGGCGAGTATGCCCTACACTACACGTACTTACCTTCAGTATTAAAAGCGCATAATGGTGGATCAGAGTGCGCGCGCGGCAGCTCCAGTCTGGATCCTCGCTCGTGTGCGCACAGCACTAGGCCGCACGCCGCAAGCGCCACTAGCGCCACGCCTCCACACAGCGCCAGAGACAAGGTCGTTATGTTTGCCACTGTACTTGCTGGTATTTCGGGGACAAGAATATTATTAAATAGCATAACGCTTCTCCAAATAACCACTTCGGTTGATATAAATCATCGCGTTTGTATGAGAATGATCAACATCAATCCTCTTATTCCGTGTGAGGTTTAAAGCAAGTCTAGTAAGACCCAGGTTTTAATTACTGACAAATGACAAAGTATTGACCGGTGATATAGTGAGTTAGTTGGTCCAACAATTTAAATTATCCTTAAATAAGTACAATATTAATTGTTTGAGGTATTTTTGTTTATTTACCTATAACTTCATCTACTATGTCATCTTTTTCGATTTCCACCGAGCTGCTATCTCCTTTGTCGTTGAATGCTATTATAACGAACTTGTATTTCTCCTGCTTCGGCTCTTCTATCCTGAACTCTGGCTTTAAGCTCGTTATTGAAACAAATTGTTCGTCTGAGTTCACAGAGTTAACGTTAAATTTAAATCTCTGGAAATATCACGTTTTATTAACTTAATTCATCCCCTGCACTGTTGCCAATCGCATCTCATCAAATGTTTAGACCAGAATTCGATACGCAAATGGAACTACTAACTTCGTTTGGAAATATATCCGTGATTTGATTCTAATGTTCATGGTAAAATCAGGTGGTTTTTCAGGGTTCATGTATGTAGTTTGTGAGATTATTTACTAAGATCTCCTTACGATGTTTTCCTTCATCGAAAGCTCAAGCTCATTGCAGTTTAAAGAGTACTAGCGAAAGATAGTCACACTATGGTTTGAGACTGTGCTTTTTAACACAAAATTATAAAAAGGATGTATCTACTTTCTATTATTATTATTCATTTTCACCTGTGGCAAGCCTACGTCATGTCCTTTCTTGCAAGTTATAACGATATCTCCAGTATCTTTCCTGACAGCAGCGCAATCAGTGGGCGGTCGAGGGATTGTCTCGTCAGTTACCAAGAATCTGCAAGGAGTGTGTGGCAAAGCTTTCCCGGTAACATTGTTTATTCCCCAACAAAATATTGTGTCTGTAATTATACATTACACGTGTCTTTTATTCAAATAAACGTATCTGCGCAAAGGACACCTGAACTGAATTCCTTTAAATAATTTCAGATTGCTGTCATGTGAGATCTCCGTACTGAATATGTAAGAAGCATTCCGCTCCGCTATTTCACCCACGATCCCCTACTTTACTCCTTTGTGGTTGGAATTTCCAAAAATACTAAAACATGTCATTCATAATTTCTAAGCGAGACCCCTAGTATTTTTTTTTTATTTATTTATCTTTTGACTTTCATTATGACGTATTTTTTTACTAATTTACGTCCCCTTTTTAAAACCCTCGGGGTGCGAATTTACCAATATCCTTCATAATGTGTTCTATAAACACACCCACCAAATATTAAGTCTAATTCAGCAGTTGGGGCTTGAAATTGTCTGTCAGTTACTCATTTCATTTTATTTTCTGAAACATGTGATTAAATATGCAGATAGACGTACATTGTTTATAAACTTTGCAGAGATATAGGAATACATAATATGATTTCGATTATTTATTAAAACCTCTTTATATTTTCACGGGAAATACTATAACTTCAATTAGTAGACTCGCAGAGTACTTACTGCAAATCAGGGATGATTATTGTATTTTCTTAAGTGTACCAAACAGTAACAACCGTAAAACAACATGTAAGCAGGTACAATTTCTTACTATAAACTGTGCCATTAGGACGTTGATATAACAAGATGGGTTCCTCAGTGACGATGGTGGTGTGCGGTTTCCCGCGCATGGTGCTCGTGTCCACAGCCTCGTTGACTGTCACCCAGCGGTACGAAGAGGGTTCAGGGTTCCCTTTTACATTGCACGTTATGTTTATTGACTCCGTATCGCTGAGACCGTATTCCGCTGTGCTCTCTTCTACGCAATTTGCTGGATCTAGATAACAAAATTAAATATAAATGAATAGCTTCGGCCCCGCGGTTTCTCCCGCGTTCCTGGGTTAAAAGTACCCTATGTACTTCTCCACAACATAGGCTCTCCATCTCCATACATCTGCGTGCCAAATTTCATCGCGATTCTTTTGCACCCTTCAACTTTTATGCAGTAGAACATAAAAGTTATTAAATAAATCGAGACAGTAAATTATACGCATAATACAATGCACTGCAGTCAAGCTAAAATGCGATTATGTTTCTCAAAGATAGGTATCTGATATTTTGGGCAACATTATATTTACCTTTGGCAGAACAATCGCCTCCTTATTACGTGAGACAATTTAAAGCTAGCCTAGTTAACATATATCCGTCACTTTCTTCTTAATTTAATAGAAAGAGCCAGGCTTTAAGATAACCCCGAACTTAAAGCCTGGGTTTTAAAGACTAATGCTTCTAACCATTTCACGTAATAAAACAGTCGATGTTTAACAATTCACTGATAATATTTATAATAATACGAATATTAAGGGTACATACAATTAACATCGATGATAATCGGCTCGCTGTAAGTGGAACCTTCGTCGTTGGTAGCAGCGCAAACATATTCGCCTCCATCTTTCTCAGTTAAATTCGTTAGTTCCAAATGCGACTGAATTTGTTCACTGGTATCAGTAGGCTTTATGTCATCCTGGATAAGATATTATATTATTTAAATTAGCTTTCCGCCTCCGGTTTTAACCGCGATCCCCTATTTTCAAAAATCCTTTCTTAGTGGATGCCTACAGTCCAAGTAAAGTCATAATAGCAATAGCTTATACGTAATAGCTGTACTATGCCAAATTTGAGGCCCTTTCGTACTGAAACCAGAGAACGGTGGTAGGATACTTTGTAGTCTGTAGTACCCGCCAAATCATGGAAAAAAATAAACAAAATGAAGCCGGTACAGATCCGTTAATCCGCTAAAATAGTGATAGTCATTCATTAGATTAATCTTGGTAGTTTATGGCATCTGACACCGATTCAAAATCATATATTTAAAGTAAATTATTATTAAATGAAAGTAGCCCATGACCGCAATTAGAAAACAATCAAGAATATCAGTTATGAATAAAAACTTAATAAAGTAGTCTTTCTAATACCTATACGTCTGGAGCATGCTACAGCGATTTTGTTGAGAAAGTCGCCTTTGTTTGGGTTTAGCTTTTGTATTTTGCTAAATAAAAAATGACATAATGAAGACAGGTATTTACCTTATGAAACCAAATGAGTTCAAACACAGCAGGATTGGCCTGATAGCTGCAAGATAGAGATACATTTGCACCTTTTTCAACGGCCAGAGTGTTATTATCTAATTCGTTTTCAACTACAATTTGTAATACGGGCCGATCTGAAATGTGCAAAAAGAAAACAAACTATGTATGTGCTCATTTTATGAATTAAGTACCTAGCTATAAATTGTAATTACGATGAGTGAGACTACTTAGCGTCAGGTACCGTTATGGAACGCTACGGCATTATTTATTGAAGCTACGTATCTAACATCCCAGAACATCGGCAGATTCATAAAAAAAATAGTACTTATTAGTATACTTCATATAGAAACTGGTTTGTATTCAAAGCTAACCTGCTTGTAGCGAATGCTTATTTTTTTGGGGCAGGTGCATTTACGTACAAAGTTTCATTCAACCATTACGCGATTGTGTGAATGTTTATATCAACACGAAGCACTTGCTATATTTTGTTTTCTAATTTTAGTAAGTACCTAATAGATTAATGAGACCACGTCATCATGACTGACTTCAGGCAGCTTAGTCTCGTCAATGCCGGATTCAGACGTTCTATGAACAACTGTACATGTCACTGAAGACACGAGTAGATAGCGATCCAAGAGCCAGCATCTTGAAAACCCCGTTTTAAACGGCTTCAGTAAGAACTATAGACTACACCAATACAACCATGCTACGCGGAGAGATTTGGACTAGACCATGAATTCCCAAAGTGGACCTCAAGGGGTCGATATCGGTTTCGGTGTCGACCCCTAGCGACATAAACGAAAACTGATTTTGGGTTCGACGAGGTCTAATATTCGACCCCTATTAATTAACACAAGTTCTTATTTGAAACATCCAAGATAAAGCAAAATTTGTGTTACTTTGTGATTTTAATATATTTTTCAAAAAATAATTACCTAATTAAAGTATTTTTACGTAATTTGTATTATTAATTACACTTAATATTTACTGAATTTTGATGATGTCAAGTTTACTCACTTAACCAACCGCAAAGTTTTTAAATTGGTAATGTAGTTTTTATAACTTGAGATGGGATTGTTAAAGTAATTTGGCTCAGAAGATATCAGTTCATTTTAGGGGTCTCTTGCCCAAAATAGTTTGAGAATCCCAGGACTAGACGGCGTTAGCCATAAAGCTTATACACTCTTTGCTTGCCGACAGCCGTTATATCAAAAACATCGCTGCTAAAATGAAAAATGTCGTCTTGACTACATTAGTTACTGCTTCAACGCGACAATGCGTAAGCGTGCAGCGTCCTTGGTGCGTAGAGTGCGGGCCAGCTCCAACACTGTGTTGGCGATGATTGGAGAGAGGTTGGACTGCCCTTTTATTAGGCATTGTTCCAGCAGACATGTCGCTGTACCAGCGCCGGAGAAAAGACTTTAAAGTTTGAACCTTACGATGGAATTTGAATTTTTATTTTATCTGTATTTATATTTGATTTTATATTTTTATTATGATTTTTTTAATGTTTAGAGAGATAAGTTTTATTGTGTTTTATTTTTATTATTGTATTTTATATATTTGTAAATAAAAGAGTTGAAATTAAAGAATAAATAAAAAAAATATCCTAATTTCAACCGGGAAGATGGTTTTAAGTTATCTGCTGCGTGGAATCCAGTGATAAGTAAGTGTTCGCGCCGCCGGGACTTGCGTTCGAGTAGGTGTGTTGATACAATTAGTACGGTATGCCGTGATCGTGACAGTTATATTTCACAAAAACAATTGCGGGTAGTTGGAGACAACTCTCGCCAAGCAAGATGTTGACCCGCTGTTCCAGTCCACTCGTGACCACGATCAATGCAACTTGATCGAAACGTCAAGGTTAGTCAAAATTATATTTTGACAATATTCTATGCGCGAATACCCGTTACATTACTATAAACATGAATTGTGCGAGAGTTTAAAAAGTATTATTGTGTGATTCTGTTTGTAATTAATGGGTGCAAATTACCTGAATAAATAAATGTATTATTATCATTATTAGTTACTCGAAGCAAGTTAAGAACTGCAAAATGAACCTACTATTCAGTACACATTCTACTATATGTACAACTAAGTAACAGGATTAAGTTCAATGATTTGAAAAAGAAAACTAAGCTTACATAGGACAGTAATTGGTAAGGCCTGCGCACATACGAAGCTGTCGTCATTTCGTCTGTATGAAGGAGCGCAACACGTCAGCTGTGACTCGTCGTATTCGCGGTCAATCGTCAGTTGGATCTCACTCACCACCAGACGTTGGGTTGGCTCCATCTGTTATCAAAATGTTCGATATACCGCATTCAGTTGTCGTTACCGTATATGAATAACGATTACGTGCACGCTGAAACTTTCCATTTTATTATTAAGTATGGTACCTATAGGATAATTCTGCTATTGATTTACCATAGTCAAATCATGATAATGAGAATAGACTAATTGAAAAACGTTTTTAGGTAGATAATCAATTTAAGTTTGTTTGTTTTGAAATATTACTAGATGAATATTCATTTTTTCAATTTACTATTCCCCTTATCTCCAAAACAACTGGGCCTATATTTTTGAAAAATATACTGGAAATAGTTATTTACCTATAGATTACAGATTTTTTTATTTGTATTACAAACTCAAAAATCATTTATTCTGATAAGTCACTTACGAATGTCGAAAGTTACAATTGAGTCTACTATACAAAACATTCTTAGACGGGTAATAGGTACTTACAGTAACATTTTGTTCCAAATTTAGTAATTGCGCGTCTCCAATACGCCACTGGAGAGGAGGATTAGGGCGGGCGCCCAACACTCTGCACTGGAGAGCTAGGGCTTCACCCGCTCGCACCCTGCCTCCCACGCTGCCGTCTAAAGTCTCGCCACGGAGATACACCAGTTCTGGTGGCACTAAACGAAATGCATAAATACTCTTAAAAACCCTTATCTTATATATATATATATTTTTCTATGTCCTAAGTATAGTTGCTTAAATTACTCCAAATCAGCGATTTAATAAATTACTACGAGTGTCTCACGTATCGTAGGCCTCATACGTCATACGCAATAAAATATGCGGTTACATTTCATATGTGAGCTAAAAAGGCAATGACCTATCTGTGCAAGTGTTTCTATCATAGACAACTGGTAATTAATTTATAATATGCGTTTATAACGGTTATTATAATAAATAAACGCCCTCAATTGTGGATATAAATCTTTGTGATATCTAGGCCTTAGCCTTAAATTATTTACTTTTTTTTAGATTCACGTACACAAAATAACTATTGCTGTCTATCGGTCTATCTAAGTATATAATTGTCACGAGTCTTTAGACTCGTGACAATTATATAACTATTGGATATTTTGAGTTACAAGTCGAATAATGAATCAAAAATTCAATGAAATGATTTTTTTTTTGGGAAAGGAGCCGTATTTTATTTCATTCTTATCTTGGAATGTAGGTTGTGATGTAATTTAGAGCTCTTTGAGTTTTCTTTTTACATCAGTCGGCGATTATTGAAATCGTGTTTCTTCAAAGTAACGGGTGTATTTTATTGGCTTGTTTTGTTTATATTGCGTCTAAAAATAATTGTTTTTATGTAAGATGGGCTACGTTTGACCTTTGTCTAACCCTAAGGAGGAAAATAGTAGATACGTTCAGAATTCGGTACATAACGATCAAATCTAAAACATTTTATTTTTAGGTATTACTCCAAAAATAATTTTCGTCAAAAACTCAGGTATCTTGTGATGACAAGTGTAAAAGAAATCTCCAACTTTCTCTTGAAAACTTAACGTCCACTCACGGAACATATCAATAGTGATATCTATAGAAAGCGGCGTGGTCTTCTCATTGTTCTTGGCTAAGCAAGTGAGGACCCGTCCGTGATCCTCCCGCTGAAGCGGCCCGTACATCAGGTCACTGCGCACGCGTTGCTCAGATAAAGGCGTCGATGTATCCTTGAGAAGTCGCTGGTCTGACCACCAGGATATTGATGACAGTGGTCTTCCTGTTTGGGAACAATATCACAACTTTTCAAGTGTAATTTTAAAATGCATATTTATCTATGCATATATAATGGTAGGTAGGTACTAGCTGTTTCTCGTGGTCTGAAACGTGTTTCCGGGATAATAAGTGTCCTATTTTTATGTCCGTTAACAAAGCTACTTTATTTTCAAAATTAAATAATTGAATTGTGGGACATCCTTTCTAATAAAGTAGGTATACCTAGTCTCATACCCATAATGCCATCCACCTGTAATGTCTGACACTGACATTCTGCATAAACTTATACAATATTTATCCCACACAAAAATTACTCCCCATTCCACCAACTTATGGTGCAATTTTAGAGTAAAAATTTGATTTCGGAAAATTCTTTCTTGACTGACATTTTCATATAAACTATCTACCTGCCAAATATCAATACAATATCATAGTTTACTTAGTTTTCGAGAAATCGTGATTATAGCAAAGAATAAATATTATAGTCAGTAAATCTGTTAGTGCTTATTACGCTTTTAGATTTAGGGAAGTATAAAATCATATCATCAGTAAATCTTGTTGAAAGTAATCTTTTCGATTAAAATGTACCTACCTATATCGGTTCTTTTTAATCGTATGTATGTCTACCTATCTAAGCATAGTTGCCTGCTAGCTTTGTCATGCTAACTTTACTATAGATACAAACGATACGAAGCACTTAAGTCTTTTTTTTTTGAAAGGACTAAAGTTGTTAGCCTCTGATGGCTGCTCCAACCTTACCGGAACAATCGGCGAGCGCTGAGGGCTCTCAGCCCGGTAACATTTAGGTAACCTCGCCTGAGGGCACCCCCGAGTGGGGTACGAACCTCGGTTCAGGGCCTTACCGACTTACGACTAATTTGGGGCGGTCGGATTACTAATGGCAGCTCGGGCCGCTTGAACGGGACGAGACTGAGTGGGACGTCGCGACGGTCCTCGCCGTCGAGGACGGTAACGTAATCGGTTTTGTGTAGTGTGTTGTGTACTTTTACGGGCTTCGTCAGCTTCGATCTGAGCTAATGTTTTGGAGTCATCCGGCTCGTTGAGGGCTTGCCTTGGTCTAAGGATACGGAGTATACGGGACGGCGTGTAGGTTGCGGCTTTCACTATAAGAGGGTTGCGATGATTAACGGCGGTATTGAAAAATCTGCGTGAGGTTTAGAATGTTTACCTACCTTATAACTTTCACATCGCCAGCATTAAAATGAACTTGCATATAGGTAACTTGCACTTAAAAATGATTACTTTTAAGTTTGCAAAGCTTAAATAGACGCTTTAATTGAGTATGTTTGTTATTTTTGTTATAGTAGTCGTTATAAACATTTGTATTCATTCATAGCGTAATATATTATTTATTATATGATACATAGTGTTCATTGTACAACCAAGTACAGAGATGTGGCGCCTAATTTGAATATGTAGATTTTATAATTATTGATTTATTTATATTCAAAATATTAATAATTATACGCGTAAATACTTTGAGATGGCATAATGCTGAGCAATTTTTATTATGGTAGAGATAGAACCAAAACTGAAATAGCGATCAATATTTTCATAGGTACCTACTAAGTAACTAAAGGTGAACCTTTTCGATTAAAATGTACCTATAAAAAAAACAACTGGAAAACTGACTTCTGGAACTCATCTTCGAAAATGAGATACCTATTTTGTTCGTAAAGATGTATCTGTCTGTACCTACTATGAAATCAATGTTTTAGTGATATGTTTGTAAATGTGTTTTACGAATGGGATTTTACTAACTAGTTACCTACCTATTGAAGAAATTTATTTATGAAGATATGGAATAAGATATGCCGTCTTATAACATACCTCCAAAAGCAACACAAAACAGATGCACGGTGTCTCCAACGTAGTATGGGCCAATGTTTTGACTGACATTGACGCCGGCACTCGCCTTTGCCACTTGAGTACCATTTTCGTGTATCACCCACAGATGTCGAGGTGGCTCTATAAACAAATCATTAATTACCCTTATATTCTTAAATCTAGATACCTATTCTTTTTGTCATAAAATTTATCTACGAGCTATTTTACATTTCTATCATATTTGAGTTTTATTTTTCTAGGTGGTAATAAAGTAGGTACTTCAAGTACCTATCCATCTGGCTAGCTAACACCCTCAAGTTGAAAATCTGTTGCCACGCACCTACCGGTGTGTTCCGGCAATTGCACATGCGAGCCAATTTACTTGGCAACAGATTATTGCTAATAGCGATAGGCGATGGTAGCCACTTAACATCAGGTGGGCCGCCTGCCTGTTTGCCAACGTTCTGACATAAAAAAAAGTCGTCGTCGTTTTCGACGTATTTAAATGACCTATACCAATATACCTACCTAATTTGCAAAACATGTCTAACGTTTACTAGAAATGTTTTGCAGGTAGGTACTTATATTTTTTTCTGAATTATTCGAATACCTATTTTCTAAGGAAAATTGATGTCACCCACACAAAAATTATAGTGACACAAGTAATTATGATAATGTAATGTTTACATCGCGTAATTGTTTAATAAATGGAGCGAATTGTTCCGGCGCTGTCAGCTTCCTCATTAGCCCGCGGACCAATTAACTGCGCCATTGCGGCCGCTATTCCGCTAGGTAGGAAAATTTCAGCTCCGCTGTGCCAGTGCTGTTGTTGATCGACAAATAAAACTAGACTCGTTTATTCGCCAACTACTGGATAAATTGGCGCAGTGAAAAGATTTACGAACGCCAATTACCTGTGCAATGACCCGAAGTAAAAATATCCGTTTAATACCAATAAGCTTTATGGGAATTCAGTATTGCTGATAAGATAATTACCAGCTTTTATACGAATCTGAACTTCAAATGAATAGAAAATACTACCTAGTTCAAACGATCGTTAGCGCGCTATTATGATATGTTAAGATGAATTTAATGATTTCACATTTTTATGTCTAACTATGAATAGACGAATAAATTTGATTTTCTAATAAATACTTAAAATATTACAAAGTTGAACAAATTGTATGTTTGAACGCGCTAATCTCAGGAACTTTTAGTCCGATTAGAAAAAGTTAAAGTAACCCGTTTATTGAGGAAGGTTAAGCTAACATAACGCATGTAGGTATAATGCAAATGATACCGCGGGTTACACGTGTAATTAAATCAATTTAAAGAGGTTTTTATAGATATAAGTAGGAAATAAATAAATAGACATAACCTTTTCCACCCACCTATAACAACGAGCTGTACGAAAGTTTTGTGAGAAGGGCTAGAGACAAAATCCGCGAGGCAATGATATACGCCCGCGTCTGAGGGTTGCACTGTGAGGATCTGTAGTTTATCCAAGCCTTCAAACTCTGCTGTCACCAACCGGTACCGACCGCCAGGCGAAGTGACGCTCCCATCACCGCCGCGCAAGTCTCGACTGCTGATCCAAATTAATCGTATGTTACCTTATTCTCCGCATAGATATATTGATTGAAACGAAGTGACATTACTGAAACAGTACCTATCTCAATCTCCTACTTACATCTCATTTAAGTGTTATTCATTGATGTGTATGATAGATTAAAACAAAAAGCATAAGCACTTATCCTAATAACGTTTGAAAATTAATAATAGTAATTTTGATGACGGAAGCTGTCTAGCTTGACCAGTAGGTAGTAATGATACGAATAATGAGTATTGCGAATCGCAAATTTATAGGTACCTACTTACATTGTATTGTTAGCCTATTTTGATACCAACTTTCTAGATATGACCTACTTACTACCTATGTTCCTTACATAGTCAAGATAGTAATTCCTTGAGTATAGAATAGACCGATGCAGTGCCAGTGCCCTAAATATCATTTGACCTCCTTAATAAATAGATATTTCGTTTATGAAATCTAATATTTTATGCTTTGCCACTTACCTACTTATTCATAAAGCAACAAAAAATGCTTATTATTGTGAAATTTTCTTTGACAGGTTAAACATTTTAGTATTAAAGAAATATCCGTTGATTGGTCTTCTATCAAAAGATCTAGTCATATTCGAAAGTGCACTTTCGAATACTAACAGACAGTCTTAATCTATAGAATAATATGTACCTGTAAAATGCTTCCGAGGAGTCATTTTTGTACCAGGCAAGAATATTGAGCTTGTCATCTCTATTTTCGGCGGTAACGTTACAAGGTAGCTCAGCACTGTGTCCCACCACTGCTTCAACTGAAATCGGCGTCAATAGTAGTGTAACTAGCTAATTAAACACGTCCATGTGTTTGGACCAATTAATTATTAAGCTTACAGGTAAGATTTTTTCTAAGGGATCTCTATGTCTAAACTTAGGCTGAACTTGTTTACATAATTATGTCCGGCATACTTTTAAAATAATTAATTTCAGATAATAAAATCTAGGTAAAGATCAGGTAGGTACCTAAATACGATTACGGTGCTCCGTAGCTGTCGTATTCTATCGCGATATGTAGGTATCTTGGCCGTCCTTAGTAATTGTGTAAATAACAGGATAATGCACTTATGCCCGTTTAACAATAAAATCCAAAAGAACCCAAGGTCAAGGGTTCGATTTTTTATTGAATATTTTATATCAGACATGTAGGTATCCCACAAGAAAATATGTGTTTATGTCCATATATAAATAAATAAATAACAACACAAAAATATTAATGATTTTCATGCTTGCTGCAACTAGCTTTCCGCACCGCGGATTCACTCGCGTTCCCGAGGGATCTTATGTTGACGAGGTATAAAAAGTCTGAATATGTGTTAATCCAGGGTGTCAGTTACTTCCATACCAAATTTCATAAAAATGGGTCCAGCCGTTAGTGCAAAACTTAGTAGGATAGAATAATTTACATTACATACCTGTTTCAATATTGTCCTGCGCGCGCAAACATCTTATCCATATAAATGTTACAATCAAAGTATCTAAATAATTCATTGTTATGGAACACTTAAGTCTTTCGTCGTTCTTTACGGTTGTTTTATAAAATGCACATAGTAAATTTGAGGTACGAAATATCACAAGTCGAAGAGGGCAAGTCCCGATTGGGCGCGAGCAACGGACACGCGTTTCAATTGGCGCGCTCGACCGCAATAAGCGGTGTCGTCGGTCCAGGGAGTGCGGGACTCCGCTACCGGCCGGCGCGCTCGCTCCCGGCCGCTTCCGGAGCGCCTGCCTGTCCCCGCGCATGACGTCACGCCCGCCCGTTGCTTTAACACTGCCTGCCTACCCGACGATTCATCATTTACCTTACACTTTTTAATTGGAAAGGTCAAAACAATTGGGTTACTCCAGCTGGATTTACCTAATACGCAAAATGGGAATCGGATCCGTTATATTTTTGGCCCTATTTTTGCTTCCGGTTGATGTTAATTAGCGGACACAAGCTTCGGCGGTTCTCATCACGACCGTGGGGCAATTCTTATTCTGATTGGGGGCGATGAGGCCTGCACTGACGTCCCGCTTAGGGTGTATTGTGCAATTTGTGCATTTCCCCCTGCCAGCTCTACCCAAGCAATCCTACCTCCTTAAAGTAACGGAGTGTGGCTTTGGGGTGCTGACAAATTTGCTTCAGTGGTGTGGGTGTTGCTGTTATCAATGGTGGTGAAGCTATCCTTGAATCTGTATCTGTTTCTGTTTCCACGGTTTGTGGCTCCCGTACTCCCGTCTTGGTTCTGCTATCTTCTGTGACTGTGCAGTGCAATAGCACATGTTCCACAGTTTCATCATCCTACATACAGCCCCGGCACAGGGGACTGTCTGTTACTCCTGTCTTATGCATGTGGTAGTTTAGGTTGCAGTGGCCTGTATTTAGGCCTACAATTATCCTTAAGTCTGTTCTCTGTAACTTTAGCAAATTGTTCGTGATTTGCCTATCGAGGGCTGGGAGGGCTGTCTTAACATGTCTACAGTCCTTCCCTCTCCCATAATTATTTGTGTTCACCATCTACGAGTATATGGTGGCGTATAAGATCTCTAGCCTCGATCATAGATGGAGGCTAGAGATCTTATACCTACTTATGCAGAGGTGCCTTACGCCGTCGTGAGAGTGCCTTCCTTGGCAAGTTTGTCAGCCGTAGTATTTCCTGCACTCGAGCCGTGAGCTTTTACCCATTTAAGTTCCGTTACATTGTACTTGTCCGAAAGTCTCTGGAGAGTTTCATGACACTCCGCTATTATCCTTGACCTTGTTGTCGGTCTTCTGAGTGCATAAATTATGCCGGCACTATCGGTGATGAACACGAGGGTGTTAACTCCTTGGTTAACCCTCAGTGTAGTTATAATGAACGTGGGATAATAATAATATTGATGACGGCTTCGTACCTAAAAGTGCCCTTTAAAACCTATGTTGGGTCATGCTAAACACTTACAATTTCAAAATGTTCATATTACCAATCTAACCGTTCTCGACAGTTTAAGATGCATCTTAGTCCAATATTCTGTAGGTAGGTAAGGTACCTCTAACTTATGGCTTAGTCATTGATAGAGCTCATGTTTATCGAGATTACGATAGTAATTGCTATTTATTGAATAAGCAATTGAAGCATTGATAAAAACATGCCAAACAAGATTTTTTGTAAAGCGGTCCCTGAGAGATTGCCTTTTGACGTATTATGTATATAATGGGCGAGATCTCAGAAATAGCTTTTCTAATTTGATGGGTCTTTTAGGAAAGGATTCAGTAGGTATTTTCTTAGATATACCAAGTCCAATAAAAGTCTTATCGAAAACAGTTTAGCGTGATTTGATTCCTCAGTTTATTTATGTCAGAAACACATTCATAGATCATAAAGTTTGATATGCAGCGCACTCGTCACTAAGTCACATTTATTGGTTTGGTAGGTATATATATAAATAGCTGAGGGCATTATAGAATTTTAACTTTGTGTAGGTACATGACATAATACCAAAAATGATGGGAATAATCGTGAAATTTGAGTAAGTTATTTAATATTATTATTCTTTGGAGTACAACAAATTTACTTATTAATAAAACTAGTAAAAACGTAATTAAGTATTTATTAATATAAGTTAGTAGGTAGTTAAATAAGAGTCATAACGTAACATTACCCCACTGAGGTGTATTACCCACCAATTCTGCAATATCAGATTGATATGCATGAGAACAAGGATACACTCCAATCAATTTTAGGTATACAGAGAGAACAAAGCATTCCATGTTGAGGTGGGACATTGAACCTTATTTCAGCTGTTTCAAGGATCGTACAAAAAACACTGCCAATATAGCTATGACTGCACTGCCAATTGTGCCAACAATCACCTTCTTGTTTTTTCTGTTGCTTGATTCAGTTGTTAGAGTCTAAAAAGCATAAAAAGGAACCTCTAGAATATTAGCTATATCCAAAAGAAGTTACAATGTATTTATTGTGTATTTCTTTCTTAAAATAAAAAATAAAACTACTAACCTTTATCTGTGTGTGAAGTGATACATCCATAGAATATAAAATGGTATTGATTTCACTTAAAGTACATAGTGCTATATCTGAAGCATATTTATCTTTATAAAGCAAGCAATCTGATATTTTTTTAGTCTTTTTCAATGCTAATGTGTTAGCTAACATGCTAAGATATATCCTATAAATATGTTGTGAGCTTTCATCTAGAATATCTATAATTTCTAAGGAATCTAAGTTGGAACATCTAGATCTGTAAATTAAAAGATTAATAGAAATTACAAGTGTATTTAGTAGCTGTTTCCTGCGGTTTTAACCATATTCTTGGGATAAAACATAGCCTGCCACTGAGGGATAATGTAGCTTCCAACAGAGAAAGAATTTTCAGAATGGGATCAGTAGTTCCCCAGATATTACCTTTAACCTAATCAACTAATACTTATTATCCTTTTTAGTATAGATAATATTGTATATAATAATATGGTTCAATTCCCATGCATGACAAACATTTTTGTGCATGAAGATGTGGAAATAGAACTTCAGTTTACTTATATTACAAGTAGGTATGTATTAATTGGTTTCCACAATTTAAGATAGATGCTTAGATGACTTTGTGTGGATTTACCCAGAATATATTATTAAGACTTTTATTACGCCATGTGCAAGATAAAATCAAAGCACTTTTTGATGAATAATAATTGGGTAGTTGACACTGTCAAAAATAAATGACAAAACACTAACCAATGCATAAAACATCTAAAAACATGTGGAAACATCAAATATGTTGTACATTTAATGAATTTCATGATTTATAATTACCAGTGGAACCACTAAGAGTAGATGATTTGATGCTGTGAAATTATGACGTCATAGTGTAATATTTCATACAAAATTCCATATAATGGATTGTTTTGACATTTATTAAAAAGTAGCTGATTTGATATGTCAGTCAACTACCCTATTATCCTGATTTACTGCATTTTTGAAATGTATTATTAACTATAAACAAATAAACTCACAACTGCATGGGGGATTCTTCATAAATGGGCAAATTTTTGACTTCTTCCATTAGTTTGTTTCTAATTCCTGCATCATCAACTCCCAATTTGATAAGATCTTCATTGGTTAATTCAGTCAATGTGCACTGTCCTATGTTTTGCTTCCTTTGAGATTAAAAAAAAACTGTTTTTAAGACCCTCTGCAAACTATAGACTTTTTATGATGGTTGGTTTTAATCAATATGTGAATACTGGAATTATATCTTTTTCATATGTAGTTATGGGACGAGCGTCCCTCCTCCCAACAGATTAATATGTCTACTATTGGCTGATATAAAATGTGTAGTCTACAAGGGCTCTTACATTATGATGGTTACATAGTACCTTAACAGTTACTCTATCAATCTTTCACTAAAACAACTAATATAATAGACTTTTTGTTATTGAGATGAAATGTTATAATTTCTAAATTATATTAATAAAAAGAAAAGGTGACTGACTGACTGATCTATCAACACACAGTTCAAACCACCGAGGATAAAAATTTGGCAGGGTTACAGATAGCTATTATGATGTAGACATCCACAAAGATAGGATCGTAGAAAATTCAACCTCTAAGGGGGTAAAATAGAGGATCGCGGGTGAAACCGCGGGACGGTAAGCTACTAGCTTTAAGCTAGTTTATTTAAAGGTATTGATAGTGTTCCTAGTTCATAGTAGTTTCACTCGAATACAACAGCTGGCAAAGTGTTTTTCATTATTTTATATAAATTTAAATGGATATTATAATAACATTAATCTTAAGTATTTTAATCAATTCTAATATTTTATTTTATTTTTTGTTCTTATTTTTATTCTTTGATGTGCCCTAACAGGGTTTCATATTCTGTTCTATATATGTATTATTTGTCATCCTTTTACACATGAAAGCAATAAAGTTTGTAGTTATTGGGGAGGACCTGGAAAGTGCTTTTTATAGCTTCGAGTTCAAAAAGTGCGCAGAAATTTATATAAGTAGCGTATTAACAACATTAGTAGAATTCTAAATCTTAGTAGCATAGTTTTGCAACTATCGAAATAGTCTAAAATGGCAAAAAAAAACTATGTCAAACAATGTCCCATGATATTTATTTATTTATATAAATGTAGCCCCATTATAATACTTCGATTAAAGAAGCTACCTAGGTATGTAGAAAAGCAAAGAACAAAACTTTACCTGAATATATCAATGTATTTCTCTGCTCCCAAGCCTATTAAAAGAGAGCTGATGGTCACATCAAACTCTGTCGGATCTATTTTACTATTAGCAGATATAGCAGCAATAGCAGCTTCTTCACCACCCATTATCTTATTTTGAAGATTTTCAATCAGAATCAAATAAAAATATAACCAAACCAAAACAAACAAACCTCAATCAATCAAATCAACCTTTTTTTTCTTTTTGGCATCACACTTTGTATATTGTGCCAGTGTCAAGTTTAGCATTGTATTTTTTAGTCTTCATGTATGTTTATTTCTTGGCAAAGTGGAAGTCATGTTAGAAATAATTTTCAAGTCATATGGTATGTACAAGAGCGCACTGTAGTAAACCCTACCTCCATGGGACTAGTTTCTGGTTGTGTATAGTAAAAAAAACTCTTAAAAAAACAGGGTTGCCTGGGCGCAATCTGTAGGGTTTTGTGGAATGGGCAGATAAGAGATTTCTTTTTTTGGTGCAATTTACCTCATCGAGTAACAACCTAGCAACCATCAAGAAACGTATAAAAAAGTGGGTTGCCTCATCCTGGCACTTTCTGAAATCGGCCAGATTTTAGTGTGCTGAAAAAAGAGCGATTTTACCTCATCGAGTAACAAGATGCTAGTAATGCCATTCGATAGCTTAGATAACCCCGATGATAAAAATATAAGGTTGCCTGGCCTCAGCTTGGAGGATTTCCTAGTCGGCCAGGTTTTATGTTGAATTTACTAAAGCAAAATTTAAGGAAATAATCAAGAAAGCGATGAATTTCATTTGAATGGTTTAACTGTATGAAGATGGCGATGGATACATATTTGAGTTCATACAAATCGGTCAAGTGTGTGTCGCACCACACATCCCATAGAATTTCATATTTTACAGATTTAAGCATGTTTTAAAATGAGCAACCCTAGCTGCTCGAGTAAGAAGATGTCAATAAAGATAGCTTAAATGACCCCAATAATAAAAATATAAGGTTTAACTTTCTTATAATGGTTTTGATACGTACAAGAATCGAGTCAAGTGTGAGTCGCACCATACATCGCATAGGAGTATTTTACCCAAAAAGTTTTCATTACAAATTATTTACCTAAAGTAACTGCATTCGAGAGGTACTACTATGCTCATTTAAGTGTATTCCGAACTGGTGCTAGAGCCAATTGTAACTTTCGACGCTCATAAATGCCTTAGGGCCTACTCCGAAAAACGATAGTCCGATCATTGTTGTCAAATTATTAACCAATAGAATTGCACACACGTTACGTCTCGTCAATTTACTGCAATTCAATTGGTAAATAATTTCACAACGATAATCGAACTATCGTGTATCGTTTTTCGGAGTATATCCTCTTATCAGGGCTTAAACTGAATAAATGATTTTTGAGTTTGAGATTGCTCATTATAGGTTTCTATAGGTATATAGGTTTATTTTTCCAGCTAGTGAATTTACTTACTTTCTCATTTTTTAAATAAATAATTTTTAAAATAATTTGTAACTATTTTTTTTTTATTAATTTTGTTTTTTGGAACATCCCCCATGTTCCAAAAAACTCGCGAAATTCAAATTTTATTAGGTTTTTTTCAAATTGTAGCTCAGTCATAGGTCATTTATTTGTCAAGATGTGATTTGCGTCGCACGAAGTATTTCATAAAAAGTTTATATTGTATTAAGTTTATAATGATTGATAAAAAATCTCTACTTTGATATGTCAGAAAATACCATTATTCATAATTGGTGGAGCGTCGGCCATTTCATAGCGTACATTCAGTCACGATTTAAATATGTTTTTCTAAACATACGACATCTGAGAATTATTTTGTCGGTTTTATTTTATTACTAGAAGAAAACTCGGCTTCGCTCGGGTGAAATATGACTCCGTAACACATGTAGGTACAAAATGTTGATAGATATTTCTGTAGTTATCGGTTCTCGAGGAATATTAAAGGCAAAGCAAGGCATAGATTCGTATAGCACCTCAGTGGTATAGCATCGTTCATTGTGTTTAATAAATTTTCCGTATATAAAAAGTACTCTGTGATCACTATGCAAAACTAAATGAACACTGAAAATCTACATTTCTTTCGACTTTCGTTTTGGCATCACGCTTTGTGTATTTTGCCAGTGTCAAGTTGAGAATTGTATTTTATATTCTACATGTATTTTTATTTCTTGTCAAGTAAAGAATTCAGGTTAATAAATCATTTTCAAGTCATAGTCAGTCACGTAGTTAGTCAGTTTATGTTAGGTCTCATTAGGTGTTATGGTTTTAGTACAATGGTGGTCGCTCTACTAAAAACTTTCACGGACTTTTTGAGACAACTTGAAAAGCCTACCTACTTACTATACACGTAATCATTACGTTTCATTTCACTGGTGCACTTGTATTAATCTTTATTGGACAAAATACTACCGATAATATTCAATAAAACCAGAGTTGTGACATATTTGAAATACTTGTATTTAAAATACAAATACAAAATACGTATTTTGGATTTTGTACTTAAGTACTTTTTTTTAAAAGTATTTTGTATTTTATTTGAAATACTATTCGAGACGTATTTTGTATTTCTAAAATGGTTTGTAAAATACAAAATACTTTTTTATTCTTAGCTTCATTTTTCTAAAGCATTCCGCGATTCAGTAAACAAAAAATGGCCACTAGTGGCGCAGCAGCTTTGAAAGTCTATGCACAAAATGACAGATGAAACAAAACGCATATAAAACCTGACCAATAATATATGAGGGACCCCTCTTGACAATCCTCAAAGTCACTGTTACGTTTTGCAGTATTGGCAGCTATTTCATTATTTCTGTGTTGTTCGCTCGAAATGTCTTTAAAAAAAATGCAAAAACAAATTGTATTTAAACAATATGCCGTGTAGGCAATAATACGTTATTTTAACGATTCGTATTTAAGTGATTATGAATGTATAAATGTATAAATGACAAATAAAAATACAGAAATAGAAAAATATATTTATAAAAAACCGGTACGTAAACAGCACTACAAAAAAGATGTCATTGTGGGCATTGTGGCAAGTATGTAATATAAATATAATATATAATTGATATCCTGAAAGTCCAAGAAACCATCAATGAAGTTCTGAGAAAACTAGGATTGGCCGTCTTAAAAGAGATGGAAGTACAGTTTTTGATTGAGTATATTCGCACATCTAAGCCCATAGCTGAAGCCATTTGGAGCTTAGAAGGCGAAAAGGAGACTTTTTATGGATGACTGCAGTAATTTTACCATAAAGTATTTTATTTCAATAAAGTATTTTGAAAATACATATTTTGTATTTAGTATTTAAATACAAAAGGCAAAAGTATTTTGTATCTTGCATTTGAAATACTACCTATATTAAAAAAGTATTTGCATTTTGTATATAAAAACTTTTTGAAAAGTATTTTGTACATCTCTGAATAAAACTCAAAATACACGATTTTATGAAAATGAAATAAAAACAAAACGTCACTTCGCAAATTCCCACCAAAAAGTCCAAAATAGGTTAGGTATAATATTTTTAAATGTCATCCGGTGTCAGTGATATTTCGCTAGAGTTTTCAATATGGCGACTGTAATTTGTCTGTCATCAGTCAGCACCATAAGAATTTAACAAAATACTAGACAATCCGAATTTTGCGGATATATGTTGTCGACTCGAAATCTTTATTTTTTTATGTTTTATTATTCAGGTAAGGTTTCGATCGAGTCTACCGTACCCCTTGACGAAATTATTAATATAGATGAAAGGCTGCATATAATTATAACACTGGCAGAAAAAAAAATCTATATATGGTTTTATTTATTCAAACCATATATAGATTTTTTTTTTAAAAAGGAAAATTTGCTTTCACAAGGAAATCGACCCTTGACGGCGCGGTCATTATTTGCCTGCAAAAGTCAATGACGCTCCAGAGTTGCAAAACTACTGACTTCGTTGTGTTATTGTACATACAGAACATACATTTCATTAAAATATTGTTGATTATTTGGTAATTGAACAAAATGAAGGCATATTTTGTGTGAAATGATAGTGACCAAACTATAAAGTAATTTTGTGAAAAACCTTTCGGAACAGCCTTGAAGCTATTCAGTATCTAAGACTGAATAAATGGGTGATTTGGAACTTTCTTTTGAAAACAGAGAATATTATGGTTTTCATGCAAATTGTTATAAGAAAATTACGTGCTTTAAAAGAAAACTTGCTAGGGATGACAAAGCGACATAGTAATCAACCGATCGAGGCCCAGTACCCAGTAACTTTTGGTGAAATAGCAGAACTGGTATTTTGGAAATTATTCGCAACAAGTGCCCATGAAGTGCACCTCATTTTTGATGGATATATCTCTCCATCAATTAAAGATGTAGAAAGAAATAAACGAGGTGCAGTGTCAATAGAATATCTAATATTAGGTCAAAATCAAAAGAGAGACAAAGATTTTAATAAGTTTTTGTTGTTGTTTGACATTTTTTTTGTCAATATTGGGTGGAAAATATATTAAAAAATGTCAATAATAAAAAAATATTTGTCACAAATTCTGAAAAGTGTTTTTATATTTATGCTAAAACAAAAGGGAGGCAACACTAATAGGGATGATGACTGTATTAATAAAAAAAAATTGATGTGAGGTGATAGTTTTTATGTTAGAAATAAAGAAAAACACATTAGTAAATATGTAGTATATACTTCTCGCAAATAACATGTTGATAACTTACGACCTTTAATTGAGCTGCAATTTGCAAAAAACGTGATAAAATTTGAATTTAACGCCCCAACCGAAGCCTCCACCTTAAGGGTGAACCTTCGGTTGGAGCGCAAAATTCAAATTTTATCACGTTTTTTGCAAATTGCAGCTCAATTAAAGGTCGTAAGTTATCAACATGTTATTTGCGAGAAGACTGGTAGTATATTTACTGATAAATAACAAAAGAAATCATCAACATATTCCTCCAAGGTATATTACTGACATACACGACTATTTAAAAAAATGTTACTTTGAATTTAACGCTCCAACCGAACGTTCACCCTTAATACGAAAACATTGATAATAGCTTCAGACACTGACATCATCATTGACTCATTGATTCATCAAGACTGAGCAGGCTATTTACGAGTGCCAACATGAAGAAAGTGACACGAGTATTGTAATTCATTTGAATAAAAATCCTAATGCGAAAACATTGATAAAACCTTCAGACACAGACATCATGATTATTGCATTTGGAAATTAATTAAGACTGAGCAGGCTATTTACGAGTGCCAACATGAAGAAAGTGACACGAGTATTGTATTTCATTTGAATAAAAATCCTAATGCGAAAACATTGATAATAGCTTCAGACACTGACATTATGATTATTGTCCTTGGAAATTAATTAAGACTGAGCAGGCTATTTACGAGTGCCAACATGAAGAGAGTGACACGAGAATTGTATTTATTTTGAATAAAAATCTTTATGCGAAAACATTGATAAAACCTTCAGACACAGACATCATGATTATTGCCTTTGGAAATTAATTAAGACTGAGCAGGCTATTTACGAGTGCCAACATGAAGAAAGTGACACGAGTATTGTATTTCATTTGAATAAAAATCTTAATGCGAAAACATTGATAAAAGCTTCAGACACTGACATTATGATTATTGTCCTTGGAAATTAATTAAGATTGAGCAGGCTATTTACGAGTGCCAACATGAAGAGAGTGACACGAGAATTGTATTCATTTTGAATAAAAATCTTAATGCGAAATCATTGATAAAACCTTCAGACATTGACTTCATGATTATTGCCCTTGGAAATTAATTAAGACTGAGCAGGCTATTTACGAGTGCCAACATGAAGAAAGTGACACGAGAATTGTATTTATTTTGAATAATAATCTTAATGCGAAAACATTGATAAAACCTTCAGACACTGACATCATGATGGATGATGCCTGGCTCTAAAGTAAAAGCAGTAAATTTGACAGAAAATTTTATCAATATTTTGACTTTGTTATTTTATTTTCATTTTATTTTTTTAATATTTTATATTATTTTGTAAGTAACGATCACTTTCCAAAAAGTAATTATTATGTTTGTAATTGTATGAAATTTGGAAATTTTGAGATGAATAAACTAAACTAAAGGAAAAAGGAAAATAAAGCCATTCCAAATGTAAAAAAAATAAAGACTTGCAATAGATATTTGCAGATTTAAACAACCCGGTAGAAATTCATAATAAGACAAAAATGTATGCCCTAAAAAAATCATAAATGAATCACATGGCTTAAAAAATTGTGGCGACTTAAATGAAAGATTGATCACTCTTCAAAAAATTTGAAAAAAGTCATCAATTTTGTGGCACAAACTACTCCTTCATACTGGCGTTTTAAAGAGTAAAACAAAAAAAACTGAGAGCAATATTTGTAAATGCCATGTAGCAGAACTCCACCGGTCATACATGTACCTATTATATTTTCTCCCACTGATTATGGTTGGAAAAGAGAAAATGATAAATTCGCAATGGTCTGGTTTAAAGGTGAAACAACACCACTCAGTCGATGATATACTATGATGAAGCATTAAGTGCAAATTCATCACAGGATAAAAATAAAAGTTTGTGGAATAATAAGAAACGCGCGAAACGTATTCCGCCTTCGTAATTATTTTCTCAAATTCGGATTTTACTTAGTTTTATAAAAAAAAGTGTAAGTCTCAAGTACCGACAATTAAATAAAATTGTTACGATGCATTTCCATAATTAAATAAAACAAACAAACGTACTATAGTTATTCATAAGTTACACTTACTTATTTTTTCACAGAGGGTTATAAAAAGTTGCATCCGTTCACCTCAGGAGCAATACAATTTTCTCGCCCTTAAAATAGTTGTTTGCTCCCTGGGTAAACATTTTATATCACCCATGTTAGTGAGCTATAGTGGGAATTGACTTGATTGAAGCTACTATAGGTAAATAGCCTGTAATTAAAACTTTTTGGGTAAAATACGGACTCCTATGCGATGTATGGTGCGACTCACACTTCACCCGATTCTTATAAACTTAGATAGGTACGTATCAAAACCACTGTAAGAAAGTTAAACCTTATATTTTTATTATTGGGGTTATCTAAGCTATCGAATGGTGTTATTGACATCTTACTCAAACAGGTAGGGTTGCTCATTTTAAAACATGCTCAAATCTGTAAAATATGAAATTCTATGGGATAGTGGTGCGACACACACTTGACCGATTTTGTATGAACTCAAATATGTATCATCACTGAGGTATATTACTACGTATAGAGAAGACGCTACACATAACCACTATGTTCCGTTCAAGTGCAGCCATCCGGCCGCACTTCACTTAGCTGCTTAAATAGGAAACGGGTCAGCGCCACGAAAATCACGGCGCTTACGACTTTTAGGTCACGAAAAAACTACACCTTAGAAGCGTTCTAGCGCTACGTGTTTAAACTGTCTGTATAGTTTCAGCGCTGCAGCGAATATTAACAAAATAGAACATGACCTTTGCTTAGGATAGCTTCTCTATACGTAGTAATATAACTCAGTGTGTATCATAGCCATCGTCATACAGTTAAACGGTTAAACCATTGAAATAATGTTAATTTTTTCTTGACAATTTCCTAAATTCATTAAATTTTGTCTTAGGAAATCCGACATAAATCCTGGCTGACTGAGGAAATCCTCCAGGCTGAGGTCAGACATCCTTATATTTTTATTATCGGGGTTATCTAAGCAATCGAATGGCATTACTGGCATCTTGTTACTCGATGAGGTCAAATCGTCTCATTTTTCAGCACACTAAAATCTGGCTGATTTCACAAAGTGCCAGGATGAGGCAACCCACTTTTTTATACGTTTCTTGATGGTTGCTAGGTCTCAAGTTGTTATTCGATGAGGTAAACCAAATAAGAGGTAATGGGCAGATAAGATATCACCAAAAAAGAGATCTCTTATGTGCCCATTCCACAAAACCCTCCAGGTTGCGCCTAGGCAACCCAGTTATTTTTAAGAGTTTTTTTTTCTATACACCACCAGAAACTAGTCCCATGTTATTACCTTAAGAGGTAGGGTTTACTATAGTGCGCTCTCGTACCAATAGTCAGTCACGTAGTCAATCAGTGTATGTTAGATTCAGTTATATTTTAGGGTTTTACATAGAATTAAAAAAGTATACTTCTAGAAGAAGCATCGCTAGTAAAATCGTTCTCGCCGACTTCACGCTGTGTAGTCCAACATCAATCAGTCTTACATAAGTCGTATGCCCGCGAGTGAAAATATATGACATCTTTGGGGTTTTAGTACAATGGTGGACATTCTACTAAAACTTTCCACCATGGACTTTTTGAGACAACTTGACTAACGTGTAATCATTTCACTTCACTGGTGCACTTGTATTGATCTTTATTGGACAAAATACCACCTATAATATTCAATAAAACTCAAAATACCTACACGATCTTATGAAAATAAAATGAAAACGTAACGTCACTTCGCAAGTTCTCGCCAAAAAGTCCATAAATTCAATTTGTTGATTGATTTGTATTTTGTTGTCTATGGTCTCCATCCAGGGTTGCTATATCGATTTTCTGTCACGGATTGTAGTCATCGTGAACTTTTACTTCTTATAAACTTTTCATACATTTTGACCGAACAAGATAATGCTTTGTATGATAGAACATGTTTTGTATCAGAAGTTTGAAAAAATATTTTCGTGATTTTCGTGGTCCCATAGTAAAATATGTTCTTAATAATGAACTCAATAATCTTAGAAAATTGACGGTGATTAAAAAATAACTCTGTACGCGGCACCGGGTGTAAGCGGCATCGTAGGAAACAAAAACATTGGGTAAAGGTAATCTTTATGCCTTTAATAACATTATAGAAATCAATATTATGTCAGAAGTAATGGGCTAACATTTATAAAGGAAATTGTAATTTTTGAGCGCGCAATGTACAACGCTATCACAACACAAAGCTCCCCGCTATACCCGATTCGTGAGAGAAGCCTACAAACAAACAACTGTTCTACTCCTCCTGTCTACCAACCAAGGCCGCCAATCCTGCTGGTTTTCCGTCTTCGTTAGCCGTACACACACCCAACTCACTCACGAGCTCACGATCCCACTCATTAGTGTTTTATTTTATTTTAGGTTTTTAAGATAGTTATCTATTGTATCATATAATTTACTAACCTAATTCTCTCTCCGTGTCGAGCGTTGGAGTACGCTGTAATGTCGTAGGCCTCATAGAGTATACCGAGTGCTTCACCATAACACATCAGCATTTTGTCCATGTTCACAAAGACATACGAATACTGTTACGAATAACAATTTTTCAAAATCTTACTATAGCGGGCGTTTAGATGTGTTATACCTTTTTATGAATAAAATTCCTAAAAATTGAGAGATGAATGTAAAATATTTATGAAAAAAAAATATTTGTAATATTTCTGTGTTAGTGATAATTATATCTATACCTGATGATAATTGATAAAAAAAATATAACAATTATATGGAATATTTGTATATTTTTTCTTAACTTCATTTATGTATGTAATTTAATTTTATAACACATTTGCTCGTAAAGGGTCTCTTATTTCACCAATTTCAATATCGTAATGTATCTCACTCATCACGTACATACTTATTGTAAATGTAAAACGCACGGTTTATCAAGATGCTCCGTCTAAAACGAACGGTACTATTTTAAATATTAGCAAAGAGTTTTTATATCAGAAAAGTGGTCAACATTTTATGAATAAAATTAACTTTGGGAGATAAAATATAATAAATAAACATTTAATTCTTTATTTTAATTAATTTTGACCATAAAGTACAACCATTTATCTGTAACAAAACAAAAAAATATGAATTTACTTTCCTAGTAATTCCGGCTGTTTTTGTGTCTTTGCCTAAAATAAAATGGCTGATGCGCGCGCATAGCTTATTTGAGAACAAGTAAAAATGATTCCGCGCGCTTTTTCTTTTCGCTGTATTGTTTTTATTTATTTCCTCGCAAATATGTTATAAAACGTCGTATGACATAATTACGTGCGCTTTGATAATTACAGCCTCAGCTTTCTTGTAGCAATATCGACTCGGCTGTAATTTTCAACTTACCGCACTTATATCATAATGTACTATTATTTGATCTAATCTACTAATCAAAACAAATTAAACGCCTGACTGCAAATGAATTTAGCCTTGTATGTTATACAATAAATCAAACTTCAAAGAGAGACTTCTTTGAAAACTATTTTCGTAGGTGCAATAAAATAAAACAAAATATAACATTCCTATGTAATTATAACGAAATTATCCTATACTTACTTAAACTAATTTGAGCAATTTTTTAATACCTTATGTTAGTCAATTAAATTGTCTAGGTCTAAAATAATAAAATTATTACATATATTTAGGAACCTTAGGGCAGAATGCATGTAAAATGTATTATTGTTTAAAACTTAATTAATAAGGTAGGGGAGAGCAGGTAGGATTCGTACAAAAGGAGCATTCGTACAGTTGACCTCAATATGTATTTTGCACAAATGGTGTTTTCAGTACTTTGAACGAATGTGTACTGCACGTGTACGAACCTACTACGCGCGTTGGGTGTTTTCGTACGTTTCTCATTTTTTGGAAAAATAATCACCCTAAGTACCTAATTTGACTTTTTTAAATACTAAGTATTATGGTAGCCAGTTAAATAGGCTATGTGGCAGTATCAAAATTATTTCGAAATAGTTGTTGGTTTTCTTTTTACAAGGTCTAGAGTAAAAAGTCTACGAATGCTACCTGCTCTCCCCTAATTATCGTGCCTTTTCATATTTAGTATTTTATCCAAATCAAAATACAAAGAGAATATTATTATTATAAACCGTAGTTTATGATATGAATCATAATAGGTGATGTAGTTACGAGAATAAATTAATATTAATTGAATTCCAATTGCTTACTTGGAATTCGCTGCACATTTTGCTATTTTTTTATTTACTTGAAGGCCTTTGAGGTTTTAATTCGACTCTTTAAATAATCTGGCCATTGTTTCTAAAAGTAATATTACCTACCTACGTAAGTTTAATACAAAGCGTCACACGTCTATGCCACACAGAGGGAAAGTAGGTACCTAGTATGTCCTAGGTACACATTTTGTTGTAGGCTGTGTATATACAAAAGGATAAATCTTATAATTAAAGGTTTCATGTGAAAATTAATAATCAGATTTCAATTTAGTTCAGGAAAACAAATAGCACGATTAGACTCACAATATTGGCACCTTGGCTAGCACTATAATTTTAAAGTAGGCATTTACCTACTAATAGGTTCTATGATCAAGTAGGTATAGCTAGATACAGCCTATATAATATGTTACGATCTTCCTTCGATTGCCTTGTATGGTGTGTACATCCCTGTCTGTGATGTGTACAGTGTCATTTTATTATTAATCATTAAGTAAGTACCTACGCCGATGTGATGAAATGCAACATATCTTTGAAGTAGCTACAATTTTAGAGTTTCTTTCATCAGATACATACTCTATCAAATATCTGAAGCGGATCTCTGTCTAAAATAATTGTAAAACTTCTCTATCCAGGATCTAAATTATCTACTATTGCCTTAACGGCCTGCCAAGTCTCTCGCGCTGTTGACACTATCTGTGATCCGGGTAGCAAGAATCCGTAAGGTCCGAAGGAATCTCGAAGGTCGACATGGTATGAAAACATGATGCCCGCGCGAGCCTTCGCCCAATCATGTGACATTCCAGATGCTGGCTGACGCATTTCAGTAGCAGTACCAACCTGGGCAAAAAATATTTTATTTGTTGGTTATATCTACATAAAATGATGAGATGATTTTGTTAAATAGTGTTGTGTGTTTTACCTTATATTTGGTACCATATAAATCGCTAAGAGCCGCTGTAGCTAATTTTCCCATCTCCATGAGTACGCCATCGTCAGCGTATGGCGCATGCGAACTAGGAATCAGCCATGTTTGAGAATACGCGTGGAGTGAAATGTAAACCTGTAGAAAATTTAAGTCTTCAATAAATACATATTTTCTTTCAAAAATATTTACAACCATTTTTTCCGTAAGTAACAGAAAAAAATGCTTATATACCTACTGTGGAGTCACAAAGTATCTAACAGTAGTTAGGTATAGCATAAAAAATATGATAAAAAAAATGCTAACTTTCATTCTTACAAAATGGTCAATGGTTATTAAAATTAAATCAAACAACTGTTCAAAAATAAAATGAAAGTATTATGTAGTACAAAAGCAGGCGTACCTAATAGGCAGTTAAGTACCTACATCATTAATCAAATTTAATTGAAATTCTTAGGAAATCAAAATGTTAAAGCACCAATTTTCATATGAATCGGCAATCTACTGGCAACATTTCATAATGAACATTTGTAATATATAGATGATAACTAGGTACCTACTTAATTAATCAGATTCAAAGTTCACTTTATATATGATACGATCGATACGTCGAAATAGTTCGTTGTAGCGCTGGTGGCCATTATGTAAATCTAGTAAGCTGCTTTTATATATCGAGAAATAGTTTATATACAGACATTATACAGAGTTAATATTTTATAGATTGGAGGTTAACTGTACGGTATACTATAGTTACCTATTAGCCGCATTGTGAATGATGTTACGGCCAAGGTATGTTATATGTAACATTAATCCCAATATTACCAATAAAATGATATGTTACTTTGAAAGCGTTGTAGAAAATGCTATGAAAGTGACTATGTGGGCAAACACAGCACTCTGTCACAATTTCCCGCGATCGACGTGCGGTTTACCTTTACGATTTTGAACGAATGATAAATTACTGTAGGTACCTACCTATCTGCTTGCAGAATAGAAACTATATCCGATTTCTATTTCGTTCTACTACATATCTAGATGCTACAGTACCTACTATTGCGTAGTACCTACCTACCAATAGTAAATGCGCAATTAAAAATATTTCACATATAAAAATGCGTATATTTATTATTATCAAGGTCTCAAGTGAAAACAAGCCCTGAGAACTCATTACCATCAAGCGGCAAGCGATTTGAACGTTGAACGTGCAATTTAGAACCTACGATTGCGTGTAATTGTGCCCGTGCATTGGGCACATGACATAAAGACAAACAAATAAATAAAAAAGAAATTCATAGGTAATCCTACTACAGTAGGTATAACGACTGAACAATTAGTTTACGATGCGCAACAAAGGGCTAATGGTTACTAAAGTTTATAGGGCGAACAATACGGGACCTGGACAATGTATAAAATTAGGTCTCATTTGAAATTTTAAATAGTCAGCAGAATTACCATAACTTAATTTTCAAACGATCAAAGAAGATGCACGCATTAGCATGTCTTTGAATTATCTATGCAGAATTATGAATATAGGTAGTACATGAATTTAAAACTGGATATGATACAAACTATATTTTGTCCGACTTAAATTTACGAAAATCTATTCTAACTTGGTAATACTGCAAACTCGTGATACTATTCGTATTACCAAGGAAATATGTATTACGAAGTTAATTCAATAAAAGGCAGACAACATTTATAAAAAAAACTGAGAATAAAGAACCGATAGCTTTATTTTAAAAAATTGTCTCGGGTCCCAAAAGTTTGCCGGCTCACAAAACTCAACTCTTAGAGAAAATTAATACATAAATAAATGGTACCTTAATTTGCCCTCTATGTTCGGCCAGAAATTCAGAGACAGCTCGTGACTCGGGTTCACTGAACGGATGAGGCCCAGCGAAGTTATCTGCACAAGGGTCTCGGGAGGCGTCCTGTTCTCCCCAAAGATAGTCCCAGTTGCGGTCCACATCCACACCCACGCACTCAGTCTGGCCCCAGTTCCATGGAAACCTTTTGAAAATGAAAGAATGACTTTTATGATCTTACTAACTTTCCGCCCCGCGGTTTCACCCGCGATCGTCTGAATTTTCAAAAATCCTTTCTTAGCGGATGCCTACTTCATAGTCCGATTTGTCTAGTAATATGAGCCTTGCGTTGATAAATCAATTAGTCAGTCATGCTTTCCTTTTATATATTAGATTGAATCAAAATCTTCGTCATATATATTTACACACAAAAGTTATTGCTTACTTACAAATGTAGAATAAACAAAGCAGTACCTACCTACTACCTATTTAGTTTGTAATATCAAGCCAGCGATACATCATTTATGTATTTACCTAGATGTGCATATGTTATTTAGATGTGTAGGTACCTACCCACTTTATAGTACCTACCTAGTTTTTACTTTTTAATTAATGTGTTTGTTTTTTTTTAATTATCAAACACATTAATTACAAATTGTAGAGAACACGAGGTGTTTATTTAGTTATTCGTATTTTAACATCAGCGATTAAGAGCAACGAACTTCGTTTTTACCACAACTTTCTGTTTGACCACAATTTGACATTAGTCATTGTAGTCTAGTGCACTTAGGTTTATAGTGAATGGCTTTGAATTATTCTGTTTTTTTTAATTTCTTATAGGTACTCTAAATAAAAAGTATAGCGATGTGTTTCTAGTAAAATACCCTATACCTATTTATAGTAGGTATAGGGTAGTGTATAGGTATTCCTTTAACAGCTTTATAATTTTGTTCCCACTAGAAGTATTTCTATATAAAGCAAAACGAAATAGATCGTTAAATATAGTTTAACGTATTATTCACTGTAGGTACCTACTACGTGAAAATACTTAGGCAACGTAACAACCGTCCTCGCCAAGTTTAAGTGTCATCTGATGAGCCAGGGACAAGTAATTTTCATTTTTTTTTTCAAATAAATTGCCCTGTAACATAAGCCTGTACTCGCTCTCCTCTAACGTCGTAGACGTGGACTAAGTTTAATGTGCAAATATATAGTGCAAGCTCGCGTTTTCTTACTGCATCCAGTCGGCGTTTTTTATCATACTTTCACGAAAAATACGACTCGTTGTACTTGTAGTATTTAAGTTAAATAAAAGATAAGACTATCAACAGTTAAATATTACAGCGTGTTCGCCGGAACAGGATGTGGAGTGGCGCCTTTACAGAGCCTGACTTTCTACAAACATTAATAGTATAAAAATATGTCTACCTACTTCTAAACCATGATTCGATATTGAAAGATATCTTTTTTTTCTGTTTTAAACTATCTCAACAAGTTAGCCTACTTGATAGTGTGTGTGAGTATCTGTGGATTAAGGTGAACATAAGTAGATATAGACGCCTTCGAAGAAGCGCTGTCATTCACTTTAGCAGACAAGTTTTATAGGTACCTAGTTTGATGTTATAAATTGACATCAATATTAACCTTTTTGTTGATGATGCTTGCGCATTGATCATTTGAGATTTGCGCTTGACCTCAACTAAATATGGAAATCTAATAAGACCTATCCAAAAACTGTAATCTCACGTGACTGTAACTTTTACATAGAGTTTTACCACATGTGAATTTCGAGTGTTTCTACTCGAGACACTACTTCGTCATGCATCACGGATATCCTGCGCGCTAACTATAATGATTTAGGAAGTGGGTTTTACGAACCACCCAACGTAGTAATCATCAGAGTGGTCTGGCAGGCGCGAGCGCGTTTTCCTCCACAACCGGTCGTGCGTGTGCGAATGCTCGTAACCATCTGGATTCAGTACTGGCATAATGTAGAAGTCAGCTTGTTTGAGAAGCTCATATTCTGGACCTGTTAATAGATACATACCTATTAATAATCAGTAGGTGGCTATGACATAGAATTTTGATATGCCTCATTTAGGTACTAACACAAAGCAAGTGCCTAGGTTAGTTATCTGTTCATTGTAATCAACTTTAAGTAATTGTGAAACTGGAGTCAATCTGTAATCTATGCGGAATTGACGGGCTAGTGACGCGATTAGCTATCACGCCGCAGGTCGCGGGTTCGATTCCCACCCAGGACAAACATTTGTGTACATGAATATGTCTGTTTGTCCAAAGTCTGGCTATGTATGTATTTAAAAAAGAAAATAGGTGTGTAATATCACTTATCTGGTTTCCAGAATATTATACCTACTATGTGATATGCTTAGTTTAGGATCAGATAGCCGTGTGTGAGGAATATCCTTGGATATTTATAACTACTATCATAGAGTAAATTAATATACTCTACATCCTACTAATTTTATAAATGCGAAAAATTGTCAGGATGTTTGGTTGTTTCTTACTCGTTCACGTAAAATCTACTGAACGGATATGGATGAAACCTAGATTATGTACCCTGGAATAACATAAAGGCTACTTTTTTATCCCGGGTAAACATAAGATTCCTAGATAGTAAATAAATAAATGTATTATTTATTACAAATAATTATTGTACCTATAGTTGAAAAATCGTACCTAATCCTTTTTCTCCTTCAACAAGCGCATGCAACATCCACGTGGCGACAGCAGGTGCTATCCATTCCCGAGCATGTGATCCCCCATCCACCCATACCGCCGGCTTCATTCGCGAACGTAACTTCCATTTCTTTTTCCCTTTGCCATTGGCCTCTTTAGCTTGAGTATCGTTTGCAGGCAAGGAGATCTGAAAAATTGGGAATATATTATATGCTACCAGGAAATGAAAATAAAATAAAGTAATATTAAATACCTTGACAGCTACTAGTGGAAGACCCTCGGAGGATCGGCCGAGCGGCACGAGCTCTACGACATCAGCATACGAGTGTTGCAGGTACTCTAAGTACCGCAGAATATCAGCGTATCGATGATATCGCCGCCATGTCATCGGATGACCACGCAAGTGTTCCAATTCTAGCCTTTGTTTCTTTGAGAGTCGCGGATTCTCATAAGTTATTGCTTTCTACAACAGAAATATCAAAATTTTATTCATTTGTCAACATTTTTTTTTATTATTTACAAAATATTTACCTGCAAATCCCAGATGACGACGTCAAAGTCTATCTTCGATGATTTCAAATGTTCTTTGATATCAGCAAGGAGATCCGGTGGAACGAGTAGATCTGTAGATCCATTTAGAGACGGAGTGGTCCACCACATTAGCCCAGATCCCTGAGCTTCTTCTTGCAAGTCTAATAAATCCTGGACTCTCCATTGAACGTCAGGGTACGCTCGTAATAATTGGAAGCCTTTGTAGGATTTCTTCAGACTCTTCTTTGCGGACTTTTCTAAAAGATGTAACGCACTAATTAACTGATTAATTATCATCTCTAAAATTAATCACTTAGCTCAAACAACACGAACATTATCTCCATACTATTAACTTACATAGTATACCTTACTTAGTACTTACATAGACTATGTAATAACAAGAAAGTGAGATATTAGTAACGATAATGTCTTCACTTTCCAATGAAGAAGCGTCGGTAGGTATATGACTATTTAGAAAGGTTTTTTACAAGGTCTTCATGTAAAGTTTCGTATATTAATTTGTAATGGGAATACATTTCAACAAAATTTTATTGAAATGGTTTTTTTTCCCATTTGTACCTTATATTGTAATCTGGTAGAGTCAATTGTAACTTTTGACGTTCATACTCGTAAGTGCTTTATCAGGGTCTACACTGGATAAATGATTTTTGAGTCAGAGTTTTTGATAAGGTAGGTATCATAGATATACAGGAATATTATTTGTAATTCATAACCATGCTTTTAGACCGCCATAAATTGCTGTTACTGCCAAAAATAACTACTTAAACGATATTTTATCGCAATTTTAGACGCAAACCACTTCAAACGACACATATTCCCATTTATTTTGTTTAGAGTTTGGACGGAACGGCGGCAGCGAGGTCCGCGCTATGTCCGGACCAGACGCCATGCGTCATACCGACTTGCATATTAGAGCATAGCAAAGGATTAGTTCATATTAATAAATACCCCCAAGCTACATGTAGGAAATCAGGGTCAGTAGAAATTATTGAGAAAATATTTCAAGAAAATGAGGTTATGTTTGTTTTGTTTAAATTATGAACTTACTTGTAGTAGTACTCTCATTGGCATTATACACGTCAGCATCTTCGCTCGCCAAAAGTTCTTGAAACCAATTTCCAGTCGACGTTGATGGAGGAATGGAAGTGGTACTGGTGGTGGTTGTGATAGGTTTTTTGATTTCTTTCGTTTTCTCGAACCAACCACCACTCCCAAACCATGAGGATTTCGGACCCACAATCCAGTTGTAAATCGTCGACATGAACCCTATGAAATCCCGATATTTTGTTTAATCAAGCTATTCAGTTATTTTGTGCTGCATCTTAACAAAACCTATAATTTTTGTTTGTACCTAAATTGTTGAAAAACTTTTACTATGACCAATTCTGAAATAGGGATAAAATTCAAATTTTTCCCCACAAGGTTAATCAAACATTAACCTTGTGGGGTTAAACAATATTATATCCCCCACCACAAACAATAGTTGTTAACAATAACCAAAGTTTGTAAACTAAAGTTACTATTTATTTATCATGCTTTATCAAAATGTATGAAAAGTTTGAATTTTTGTCGAGATTTCAAAGTTCTGTTAGTCTCATAGTAAAAGTAGTTCACATTAATGAGTATTACTTCCACCCCCTAGACTAAAGCAATGCAGGTGAATTAAAAATAAGCCTGATACTGTAAAATGACAAAAAAACGTGCCAGCTATTTATGTCTCGATATAAACTGTCAATATTTTAACTATGTACTACATATATACGAGTAGTAATATGATATTTTAGTAATTTAGTGAAGCTTTTTTTTTTATTTAATAAATAAAAAATAAGCTTCACTAAATTCATAAATGGTTAGTGATATTTTGAAGATGATGAGACAAGCAATGATAATTAATAATATCATATTGTGACTGTAAAGTATGTACGTATTATATATAATGTACTGCATAGTATGTAACAACTTCCTTACCTGCAGTTGACTTGTACATTTAAGGGGAAACTTTTTATGTCAGTGGGACAACAGCTCACGCAGTTCTAGTTCTAGTCAGCGAGAGCTGGAGCAATGGGTGCGCGGGCGCATCATGCGACACTACGTCTACCATTTTCCGAATTGCTCACTGATTACAAATATTACGAGCACTGGAAGTATCAATTTTACTTATACGCACTTCAAACACCCGTATAGCCTAACATATTCTGTTTCCATTCTAGGAATGTAAAATGAGTGGCTAGTTCTGACCTTGTCTCACAAGGATTTTTTTTAAACTGATCCTTGAATATACTTAAATCATCGATATTATAATTTAAATAATTTAGGCTTTTACCTCGTGATTTTATTTTTGTTCCTAATGGATCCAAAGTTTAATTACACAATTCAGGTAGTTGTGAAGAGTGTCCGAATTTTGTGGCAAATAAAGCCTATGTCCAGCAGTGTATGGGTAATAATATGTGATTCATGATGATGCTCGATCTCTACCTATGAGCCATAGCATGTTTTATCCCAACCCATTAGCCATAACACTTTCGCGTTTTTTATCATAGGTAAACTGAGTAATTTTTAAAAGCATAATCTTTTAAAAATTACTCAGTTTACCATAAGCAGTATAGGTACATAATAATTCTGGGAAACATTTAAATTTGATGGAAAATTATATGGATATATGATAACCTATGATAGGTTTTATAAAATTTGATATGAAAGTTCTTATTATAATTTTTGTTTAGGATTTTATTTTATTTCATATAGTAAATATTTAAAATTAGAGAATGTACCTTCCTAATCTTTTAGCACCTAAAAAAATTAAGCCACTGACCTGTTATTTGGTGAAAACTCCACTCATAAAAATTATAATGTTAACTTAATTTATTTAACTGAATATGTTTACCATAGATTCAAAACTACACGCTCTTTGCACAGGCATGAAATAAAATAGTACATCGTTCTAATACAAGCATTACAAAATATAAGAAATGGAACTAATTTACAAAACATTTTCTAGAAATGGTACCTATCATGAGGAAAAACGTGAGTATTCAACATTTATAGTATGATTCCGTTAGAACTAGTTAGTAAAGACGGCTCGTAGAGGTGTAATTATAGGGAGGCATTAAGCTTCCTATAGCATACCTACTTTATATATGTTTATAGTATGTACTTTATGTATCTGTCTACAGTTTACATTAGTAAGTATAAAATAAAGCCTGTTTCATATCTAGCCGCAGGTAGTGGTTTCGATTCCCATCCAGGACAAACGTTTGTGTTCATGAACATGTCTGTTTGTCCTGAGTCTGGGTGTTAAATTTATATACTTACTTATGTATTTACAAAAAAAGTAGGAAGCATATTAGTTATTTGGTTTCCATAGTACCTACAAGCTCTGCATAGTTTGAGATGATAGGTCTGTGTGAAGAATGTTCCAGGTTATTATTATTATAAATACTATTTTCATAAACCCCCGAAACTCACAATCAGTAGAAAATTGGTGATAATCAAACCGGTCAAACCGCTGAACAAATTTTCTCTCTCGTCAGCAGTACTTGAGAAAAAAACCGTAAGTAGGTACATGCTTAAGTACCTACATATCACAAGTAATAATAACCTACAATTATGATTGTATCTATAAAACTTGATAGTAAAATGTCATTGTAAAACCACATTCTCATAAAATGCGAGTATCCAGGTTACGCGTGTCATCACATGAATATAAAAAAATACGAGTTAAAATGTAAGTACCTACATATTTGCAAAATGTACAGCCAGGGTACGAAAACCTACGTCAAATTTCAAATACATTCCTTTATCAAGTCGTAGACCTTAGTATCTTTTCAAACTAAAGCACTAAGCAGACAACTGCGTAATCAAGCCGCGCGGATAAAACTCAGCGAGCAACCAGTCGGCAACGTGCGAAGCCGGGGCGGGTCGCTAGTTTGGTGTAAAACCAAGATATACTGTGTGAATAAGAATGCATACGTATACATACAAACGTATACTATGCTGGTTTTGACAGCCTATAGCAAGAGACATGCATAGCGAGACAAGAAACGACAGCTTCATGCTAGAACGGGCATCATGGCATCGCGCTGCTAGTTTTGTAGCATTTAAAAAACTGACGTGTGAATTACTGATAGGCTACATAAGGGTTAGAAAGGTGCCTGGCGAAAGTCAATTGCTCAATCAATTTATTCAACCAGCTCATTGACAATGATTGAACTCGAAGAGCGGTTCAAAATTTGATCTTACGATCTCCAATTTTCATAATCCGGTTAAGTGTAAGTCGTACTTACAACATAGGAATTCCGTAGGTAATTGTAATAAGGTATATAGGTTTTATTTGATTTTAAAATTCATACATAATTAGATGCTCTTTTTAACCAATGCTCAATAGCATCAGTTCAAGGTTTTAATTTATATGAAAATGCAATTAATTTCTCATTATAAAGTACATTGCTTTTCCCATGGTTTCAACCCTGTTCCAGGAATTAAAAGTAGGCAACTTAAGATGCTTAACTACGTATCTCTAAATAAATAAAGAATCGTCAATTTAACCGTGAAAACGTAGCAAAGATGCAGACTAACTTTCACTTTATTTTATGACCACTCATCTTCATATCTACGCATCGCTTTACTCCAGTGAATTAGAGTACACACAATACTATTCATATTTTTAGTGCATACAATTTTGCCAGTGAGGTTTTTTCTTAAAATTGAACTCTAAAACCACGGTGAAGCCGTATAATAAATAACAGTACTTGATATGTGGCGTACGTAATGTAGGCGTTGGCGTATAGGTTAAACATACTGACACGCTGCAGATCATAGGTTGGATCATTTGTGAACATGAACATAATATCTATTTGTTTCTAGTTTGGAGTACCTAAGTTGTATGTGTAATTCACCTCCAGTGCCTTAGGGGGTGGAAATACTCAATAATATTAAATAAACTTGCCATACCTACATTTTGATCGAGGAAGGTTGATGTTTTACTAGTAGGGTCGTGTTTAACCACAGTCTCACTATACAGTGCTGATGTGGCCAAAAGTGGTAAGACATAATGCAAAATAAATAAATGTGGCAAATAGCTCTCAAGATACCAGTAGGTGGTTGGTTGGTGAAAGATTTTCATACAAGTATCCTACCATCGAGCTATAGACCATTACGATGTTTTCCTTCACGGAAAGATTAGCGATCTTGTTCACGGTATTCGACGTCACTACCAGGCTACCTGGCTGATTTTATGGTTTTTTGAGACGCCGATCAACAAGCGATCACCTCCGCAAGGTACGCGGTGAGATTGATCGAATTAGTGTCAGTCAACTAGCTGTCCCCCGCGGTTTTACTCGCATTCTCGGGATACAATGTAGCCTATATGTTATTCCAGAGTATGATTAAAAAGTTATTTCATACGAGTAAGTACTTATGTGTGCCAAGTTTCATAGCATCCATTCAATCGTTTTTGCGTGAAAGAGTAACAAATATCTTCACATCCTAACAAACTTTCATATTTATAATAGAAGTAAGATTTATACTTGAATTGACACCAATTTGAATCAAATTCGTGTTTATTCCGAACGCGAAGGTATGGGTTAAGATCCTTCGATCACAGGTTCTGTCTTACTTATTCACTTTTAAGTCCGCTCCCTTATAATATGACCCAGGAATGCAGACTAGAAAAACTATCGATTCGAACTAAGAAGGCAATACAAATCTAGATTAGATAGAAAGTGATAAAAATATATACTTAAAAGACGTAGAATAATGTTGATGGTGATAGAAGGAAAGCCCATTATTGATGTAACATGTATGTCTAGCGTGCATGCGTGTCATGCTATGAGAAATGCTATGAACTTTTTGCTAAAGTTATTAACAATGTCACGGTAAGATGAATGATGTGAGATAAATCGAGAAATAATACGAAATCCGGTCATCATGTATCACGAAAGTTATTTTTTTTTCAATCATATCCATGTCACATATTGAATCAGTCTGCGATGGTTACAATTTACCGAATTGGTTCAAATTAATCAATGAGTGTAAGTATTCGAATGCCGCGATGCCGTTAAATGTGGGTTTAACTATTTTGTATGTTCCTATTTACCTACTTTATGGAAATATTTAAGTATCTAATTGCGACTAAAGAATTTCACGGATTATAAAACGGCGGATGTGTGAAAAGTATAACCAGATTTTTCGAGTTCAGTCAGAGATACCTAAAGGTAGACTACGCGTGGATTAGAAACTGTGTGTACCTCTATAATCAACAGGTACTCGCCTATTATGTTAATCGTTGAGGTCGCAGCAAAGAAAGCGCCATTATAAAAAACATCCACTTCACTTTATAAGCGGCGGCTTACGGTAATAGCCTTGGTTCAATGGTTTGTATGACTTAATTTGACATATAATACGTATTTTAACCAACACAATAACTTAGGTAGGTACCTACTATATTTTTATCGCTACTAAGTATATTTTTACGTAAAACTGAGTTTAAAAGACGTATCGTCGCGCATGTGCTTCCATAATGGCGATTTTAGCTGAGATAAATTATGATTGTCAACAGACGTGCCTCGTTGTGTGTTAGTAATGTTATGGTACCATGAACGTGTTAACTACAAACACATTTAGGTACATAGGTACATTTGTTTTTTTCTATTGCAAGCCGTAGACATTTCCTATTGCTTGATCAAAGTTGGTATGCTAAGAGAATCAGATACTTGTTTTGAAAAGCGTGTTAAATAGATTAAGATTTCATGAAAATAAAAAAGTTTATGTAACATACTAAAATGAGGATTAATGGGATGATGACGAACGATGGTGAACCTACCTATGAACCAACCTGATTTCGGCGGCTTCTTTGATGTAGATTTTTTTTTGTTATTTTGAAAAAAAGATGATATCCATCCAGATTGTTTTGGCGGACACGTAGTTTTCCTTGTTTGTGGGGCTTTGGTAGTTTTCTGTGTGCGTCGCACAGATCGCGTTGTAGGTTTTCTGGTAGTGGAAGACTGTCGGCGCGTAGTAGGCGGGCGGCGAGTGGTGGGCGGCCGGTACGTAGTCGGCTTCCTCGTGCTCGCTCTTATCGGTACCACAATCTCGGGTGCCTTCACCAGCACATAATGATCCTCGAGCTCGACAACAGGGTGTCTGGTTGCCGAATCATGCATCAATAGTGGTCGCTTGGTCACTATAAAGTTAGTATGACTCTGAATGTTAATATTAGTGGTCTTAACTACCTTTTTGTCTTCACCTTTACCGTTTTTCATTGTCACATTCACTTTGGGAACCTTGCCCTTCAATATCACTTTAACTCTCCGTGTCGTGGTTCGAATCCTTGGTGCCGGAGTGGTCTCGAAAGACTCCTCGTAATCGTCCCAAAGGGAAAACGGGTCCTCGGATTCCGAGTCTGATATATCTGAGGTGGAATATTGTGGCGGGCGGCTCGCGGCCACCGCGCACACCAGCAGCACGAGCAGCGCCAGGCGACGCGCCATGTGGCGGGCGTGTGCGCATGGCGAGGTGCGATAGCACTGTACGTGCTGCGGCAGCTGCTGTCACAGGCGCCGCGCCGCTGCCCCCGAGCCGCTCGCCGCGCCGCCACCGCGCCACCGTCGCGCGACCACCTTCCCTGACACTATCATTATGCGATGATGTCGCTTTCATTCAACGCACCCGCAACCACTAGGTCAGACCGTCCGCCCGACTTATACATCTAAGTAGTTCTTCTTTCTAACATCACGTTAATCTACAATGGGCAAAACTTATGATCTTCCTATAGCACAACCTATCTAAATATACATTCTTTAAAAGCAACCAGAAGGACAGATTTATCAACGCACTACTCAAATCACTGGACAGATCGGGCTGGATTTGGCATACAGATAACGTCATCTGTTAATAAAGGACTTTCGAAATTTCAACCCCTAAGAGGGTAAATAGGGTATCGTGGGTGAAATTAGTGGGGAAATGGATATAAATATTGAAGGCAGATAGCTAAATACATCTAATCATAGGTAAAAAAACTTATAAATAGACTAAGTTGGTAGCCTCAGATGGCTGCAACAACCATACCGGACAAATATTTAGGTAACAACGCCTGAGGGCACCCCCGAATGGGGTACGAACCTCGGCTCAGGACGTTACCGGGGTAGGGGGAGATCTTTGTAGTTTAATAATATAATAGTAATAATATCCAGATACATTCGTCACACACGGTTATCTGAACCCAAAATAAGCAGAGCTACTATATATGTGTGGAAACATAATTGATAAACTAAATTTATTTTTGTACATCAATACTTAACCGATATGTTCATGCACACAATTGTTTGTCCTGGATGGGAATCAAACCCTCGACCCGCGGCGTGATAGATAGGTGATGTCGCCAACTGGCTTGTCTAGTTTATAAGCAAGTAAGCAAAAACGTCTGAATTAAAGTAGGTATCTATAACCTGTTTTTGTTGTGTTGCCTTGCCAATTACCATAGTAGGTAATTTTACTATACGCTGTATAAACATAAAGCCTCGTTTATTAGAATTATTTTGTCGTAGATAGGTATGTAATTTGAATTTCTATCAATTTTCATGAAATGTAAATACATCGATGTGACGACAAGGCGTGAAATGTAGTTCATACTGCATGGTCCGCTGGCGTTCGCTTCTAGAGGAAACAATTGGGAACTAACATCAAGGCAGTAATATACAGTTAGTATCTAAATAATAAATAAACATATTCTTAATTATTCTATGTGATGTCTAGAGCGGCTTCACGCTATACTCGCCTGTATATCAGTAGTGAAGAGAAGAAGACAAACACGTACCTAAGTACAACATTGATAACTTGAAGAAACAATTTTAAGTAAGTACCATATTTATTTTTGTAATTTTAACAATATTAGAGATATTGCTCAGAAGGCGTTATTTAAGGCGATGATAGCTCAGTAGTAAGCCGCCACATGAAGAATCCTAAGAATCCCTACAGTGAGCTTGAGCTATCCGTGAAGGAAAAAAAATACAGGAAAATATAGCACGGTGGTAGGGTGCTCGTACTCGCCTAGCTCAAGTTGAAAATCTGTCTCCAAGGACCTGCTGGTGTGTTCTGATAGCGTTTTTGAGAGCAGAGTCCCTTTTATTTTTTGTGTGATTAACACCTTCAACCACATTACATATTTGTTTGTTCTAGAATATACTTATTTCATTACAAATTTTTTTTTAATCTTTGGTAAAATGTTTTATTCATTATTTATTCATTATTTTTACTAGAAAAGGGAGCGAAGAAAATGTGCACATAGGAACAATGAGAGTTACAAATAATTCATGTTTTAATGTTAAAATGACATTTTGATGTCTATAATTATCTGTACATTAGTTTATTTGCGTACCAGATACTAATACATATATGGGCTTATATTCATACTCTTTCTGTAGATCTATGAAACCAATAATTAGAGGCCCTCACGAAGCGAAAACATTGGATAAATTATAGTGTGAAAGGTTTTAAAAATATTTATGATAGCCATAATGACTTTGTAAGTAACACATTTAAATAAAAAAGGTAATAAATAAATCGGACAAATGCGAGTTAAACTCGCGTGGAGAGGGTTCCGTACATTTTTAACTAAGTTCCATAAATATTTTTAAACCTGACCCAAATTTGCTGATGGTAACTATAAAAAGTTTTTTTTTTTGGTGTTTTCTAAAAATGAAACCTAGCTACATCGATTTATCGCCCTCGAAACCCCCTGCATACCAAATTTCATGAAAATCGTTGGAGCCGTTTCCGAGATTCAGATTATATATATATATCCATGAATTGCAGGTTTAAAGGTATTAGATAGACTTCTAATAGGTTTTCCTGTAATCTTTAGGTAAAGAACTATTATCTGATTTTTTTTCAAAATGTTTGGCCCAGTAGTTTCGGAAATAAGGGGGGGGGAATGGTCAATTTTCGCCAATTTCTCGCCTATTTTCTTAAATAACTTCAAAACTAGATCTATTAAAATTCTAAAAAAAATATATTTGTCATCCTGATAAAAAGCCCTTTCATTTGATATGTTACACAATATTGTCTGCAAAACTTTTTTTTTTAATTTTCTAATTTACCCCCCAAAATTAGCCCCCATGTTTGAAATTCATTTATTTACGTAACACATCCATGTTTGGGTCATCGACTTACATATGTGTACCAACTTTCAACTCAATCCAGTCCAATATTTTCGGACAGACAGACAGACGCACGAGTGATCCTATCTTTTCGTTTCTCCCGCGATTTAATTGTTTCAAATATAAGTAGGTACTTTCTTAGCGTCTGCCTACGTCATAATAGCTATCTGTATGCCAAATTTCAACCCGATCTGTCCAGTCGTTTGAGCTGTGCGTTGATAGAGTCAGTCAGTCAATTAATCACGCTTTCTTTACATATTTAGATTATAAAGAAATACATAAATAAAAACTAAATTACCTGATTTTTATGATATTATTTTTATAGTTCTAAGCAGTCCAATTATTATTTCGTGTTCATCTATTCTGTATGTCCTATATATCTGCATAAAAAAATAACTTCTTAATCACCAACGCATTTTATTAGTAACTAGCTGTTCCCTGCTGTTTCACTCCTATTCCCGGGATAAAAAGCCTATGACCTTCGGGGATACTGTATAGTTTCCTATTAGTGAAAGAATTTTTCTAATCCGACTGGTTCATCCAGAGATTAGCGCGTTCAAACGATTTTTTTATTTTTTAAGTGGGCGTGGTAGACTAAATCCTAAAGAATAAGGAATAGCGAAAAATGCTGAAAGGAGTCTCGGGGCCGATTTTGATAAAAACTAAAACTGTATACTTGGATTTTTAAAAAAATATTTGCTTTGCCGGGAATCGAACTCATTGATTTTGAAAAAAAAAACACAGCCTGTATTATTGCTCCATCTCATAGTGTCGCTTATAATGATCAATTTCTGGGAAGCTGCAAACATATATACAGTAATATATATAATGTTACACTTGGGGGAAAAGCATACATAGGTTAGTAATTAAATAGTTAGGACCCACCACACAAAAAGATCCGGCTAACATATATACCTAATTATTACATTGATTACTTATCTTTATATTAGTAGGTACTTTATATTTATAAGATTTCTGCCACCCCAGACTGATTTACCCAATAAATAAGTTATCCTGTAGAGTCAATCACTAAATATAAGCCTAAATAAAGAACTAAGAAAATGATTTTTTTTAACCCCCGACAATTTTCCCGCTGGTAAAATCTTTGCCTAGAAATAAGTATAGGCGCTTGTAACTAACATTTTAAAATCGTAGACATAAAATAGGCAAATATTTTATTTTTAAACTAGCTGTTCCGCGCGGTTTCACTCCCGGAATTAAAAGTAGCCTTTAACCTTCAGAAATAATGTAGCTTCCTATTAGTGAAAGAATTTTTCAAATCGGTTCAGTAGTTTCGGAGCCAATGCAAACAAACAAACAATCAAATCTTTCCTCTTTTTAATATTATTATAGATAAAAAAAACACAATCAACATCTTTTAAGTGTTACATTAATTTGTACATAAATTCATATTGTATAAATTCTAGGACTAGAAAAACAGGACTAAACTAAATGAAAAAGTCGCTGTCATAAGGCATCGTTATTTTAGTTTATACCCATGGTAAAAAATAGGTATCTTTTACTATAAAATAGTAATCACTACAGGACCCGCCTAATTCTATTTTTCAGTGATGCTATTAGCAAAATCTAGTAAAGCAAGTACAGTTGGTAAATGCACACTAGTTATTTTATATAACGACCCGAGACTATCTTTTTAAATATGCCATTTTATATATTTATTAAGGTTTAATGTCTGCCAATAAGTACAATGCCAATAGTTACAATAATACAACTAACTAGATTCTAATATAAAATAATAGTTAAAATCACAACTAATTACAGGCTAACACTATGTTAGCCTGACATACTAACCTAAGTATAATAGGTACTTACACAAAGAATGTAACAAGACACAATTTCAAGGAATTTGATAACTAATGAATCCAAAACTTGTAGGTTCAGTGTAATTTTTATGTTGATGTTAATTACTACTTACTGCTATCAATAAGTATGTAAATAATTTGTCAAATTTATTTTGCACGTGTTTGTCGATAGCGTACCTAATTATGATAAAAATACACAATTATTTTGAAACTATTTATGCAACGGGTATATTATAATTTGATAGGTTATTATTAGGTAGGTAGGTAATGTACTATGTTTTTTTTAATTAAATATATTTGATTTATTTAAATGTGTTTCTGAATCTCAAGATAAAATGTAAATAAAATTTGCATTGCAACAAATTTTTGTTTGTATCAGTATCACGTCACGATAATACCTACTCATACTCGTAGATCAGACAATAGCAATGTACAAAAACACCCGTGGTTAAGTAAAACTCGAAAAAATTGTTTAATATGGATGTGTTATGAAGTACTTATTAGCTAATAAGTATCACCCGCGATCCCTTATTTTGAAATTCCTTTCTTAGGCGAATGCCTACGTCATAATAGATGTAAGTATGCCAAACAGCTAGATCAGTCAGTCTCGCTTTCCTTTTATATATTTAGAAGTTAGGGTGTTAGTTAGTTTGGGTGTTTACCCCATTAAGCACTGCAGATAAATTAGAAATAGCCCTGTATATAGTGTGTCAAGTATTCGTTAATGTATGTTAGTCTTATTATTGTCTATGTTATCTTAATGTTCATATATTCTTGTTTACTTATCGATAGAGACAGAATACCTAATAATTGTGTCAATCATTATTAGTTGTAGTTACTTTTTACAGTAATGAATTGAGAATTTTTCCAAAGAATCAACATTTCTGTTGCCACCAGAGGTGAGTACACTACTAACTTTTTATAAATAGTTCTATATTGATAACATTCACCTCACATGGTGTTATCTACGTTATATGTAGGCTGGCCGGTTTGGTGGAAGTTTTGTTAAATCTTGTTATGAGAAATGTGATCTACTCATAATAAATCCAAGTTTGTATATACTTAGTTGGTGTGTAATTTGTAATGGTTCGATGTTTTGCATAGGAATACGACAATATCGATGCGTGTCTTATGGTCGTGTATCGATACACGATAATATTGATTCATAAAGCGCATCTTTAGTCGAGCGGTCGTGCTGTGTAGACGAACGCTACTTGCTCTATTATTAAGTATATCAAGTCTGAAGAGTAGGTAACAGTCTAGTGATGTGTACCTAGTGGCTCGAGTTGAGTACTCGACAGTGATTGTCGTTTGTCGGGGTCAAGAAAGTTCACTGCCAGTCCAGTTTAGCCAACGCGGGTCATTGCCGTGCTCCACGTACCTACACAACCGGTGAGGAATAGACGATCTGATTTGCATATTATAGAGGTATTCTCTATCTATGTAGAGGTGAATTTAGTGCACTACATTGGCTTGAATGACTATAAATAAATGTTTCACTTTCATTTTCATGCATAAAAACACCATAAAAAGTAATTTAATATTAATTTTGGATGAATATTCTATGATTTCAAGGATGGAAGCAAGATGGAAGTCATTCTCTTTATGCTGTGACAGACAATTATTGGTCAGAAAGACAATAGAGTGACGGCAATAGCGCTTAGTTTTGCTTTTTGTTTATGGAATTTTAAAAGCTTGTTTGTTATTAGTTCAAAGAAAATTTTAAAAAAATCAGGCCCTAGTGGTCACTGCGGTTTACGGTCTACAACCACCAACCAGTAAGATCCAAGATGTTTTTAGTGACGATCTTTACCAATCTTCCGGTTATCAAAAACAGTACACTATTCTTGACCCCATTAATGGAGTCTATGGACATCCTATGAAAAACTGTAATTAAATAAATTCAAAAGAAAGATCCATAAGAGACAGACGCCTTGCTGAGTTTCTTGCCGGAGCATGAACTGGTGGTAGAGTCAAAAACTTTCGACGTTCGACGCCTTTTTAATGAATCCATGTTGTAGCGCCGCGGGAAAACCATCATGCTCTCCCATTACGATTTTACTGTGCTTTTTAGGAAAAAATTGATTGATTAATCTTCTATCAATACGAGATACTCTTTAAAGAGGTTTCGAAAACTCTTTCATCTTTCGTAATGTTATAGCACGGACTGTTCGTTTGTACATTCTTTGTCTGTATATTAACTAATTCATCACTTTTCTATTCTAAGAAATATGTTAACAGGTCAATGACCTTTTTGCCAGCTGATGTTATAACTAGGTCGATATTTACTAATTAATTTTATTTAGCTTTGATATAGGTGCAAACATGACTTGTGGTTTTGACATAAGGTAACGACAAAACTGGAGCCGGGTCTGTTTTTTATAAAGTAAACTAATATTAATCACGCTCTCTTTCCTACAAAAGTTATTGAAAAAGGATAGAAGATTATTTAAAATTGACAAATTAATCTATGTTAATGTATTTTACGGAATATACGGAAATAGTCGTGACCAATAAAGATCGCATCTAAATTCGCGTTGAAATAAACAGTCGGACAAATTTTTGACATTTATTTCATCCTTTTGTAATTTTTTTTGTTCGAAACAGATATAATGAGATTATATTTGATCAGAATTGTTGACACTGCGTAACTACTAAAATACAGGGTTGCTTAATGTTCAACATATTCGATAAATTGTGTTGCTCAGTTTTGCTAGGTAATTGTTTCCCATGAGTGTCTACTCGCACACTTTTTGGGCGTGAGAAGTACTAATAAAACGATTATATCTCTGTTATAATAAAAACCGCATTCGCATCGCATTTATTAACCTAAAAATAAAAAGAGATATGTAAATACAAATAACTAAATGTTTAATAATTATTTTACCTTGGTTATTATATTATTACGTAGCCAGTTCAGATTTATTCGAAATGCCTTAGCTCAATTTAGGAAATTATGAATTTCATCGATCTCTTATGCCATAAACATAATTCGTAGTATAAAGACACAGTAAATATAACTCGTAATATTCCTGCCGTACTTACATCAAATATACAGTAGGTACCTACAATCTATATTCTATGTATACACAGGTGCCGATTCTGTTGTTTACGAACTAAAATAAATTTAATCTCACTATATCTCTTTCTAATAGTAAATATAAGAAAGGGATGCAAGATATTTTAGTCCTGTCAGTTTAATCCGATCACACATTTCAACGTGAATTTAAGCGCGATCTTTATTGGTCACGACTAGGGCATGCTATCCGGATATTCGGATATCCGAATTATCCGGATATCCGTCGATTTTAATATTCGGATATTATTCGATTTACTATCCGGATAAAACGAATAAAATGAATAGTTACTTTATTAATATAGCATACTAATTTTTAATTGGATTACATCAAAATCACTCAAATATTACAACATTTTACATCGTCATCATGTCAGAGCTGAAAGACGTCCACTGCTGGACAAAAGCCTCCCCTAAGGATCTCCACGATGGCCGGTCTTGCGCTACCCGCATCCAGCGGGTATCGGTTCATCGGTCCATCTTGTGGGGGGCCTGCCCACGCTGAGTCTTCCGGTTCGTGGTCGCCACTCGAGAACCCTTCTACCCCAGCGGCCGTCGGTTCTACGAGCGATGTGCCCCGCCCACTGCCACTTAAGTTTGGCAATTTTTCGGGCTATATCGGTTACTTTGGTTCGCCTGCGGATCTCATCATTTCTGATTTGATCTCGCAGGGAAACTCCGAGCATAACCCTCTCCATTGCTCTTTGGGTGATCTTCAGCCTTCTGATAAGACCCATCGTAAGCGACCACGTCTCTGCTCCGTAAGCTATCACTGGCAACACACACTGGTCGAAGACTTTCGACTTGAGACACTGCGGTATTTGAGACGAGAAGATATTACGTAGCTTCCCGAACGCTACCCAGCCGAGTTGGATTCGACGATTGATCTCTTTCTCGAAGTTGGACCTACCTAGTTGGATGGTCTGTCCTAGGTAAATATAGTCCTCTACAACTTCGAGTGCAGAATTCCCAACGTTTACTTGAGTGCAACATGGACGTTCGTCATGATTTTCGTCTTATCCATGTTCATTTTTAGACTCATTTGTTGAGAGACTCTGCTGAGGTCATCGAGCATTGTACTGAGGTCTTCCAAGGTCTCAACCATGACTACTATATCATCGGCAAATCGAAGGTGAGTGATGTACTCGCTATTGACATTGATGCCAAATCCATTCCAGTCCAGAAGTTTGAAGACGTCTTCCAGTGCAGCGGTGAACAGTTTCGGATATATCACGTCTCCCTGTCTCACGCCTCGCTGCAATTGGATAGGTTTCGAGTTCTGGTCCTGGAGACGGACCAAAATGGTGGCGATCTCATACAAACACTTTAACACCTCTATATACCGGTATTCGATTTGGCACCTTTGAAGAGACCTCAGCACGGCCTAGTAGGTTTCAATCGAATCAAAGGCTTTCTCATAGTCGACAAACGCTAAGCATAATGGCTGGGTATACTCCTCGGTCTTCTGTATAACTTGTCGCCGCATGTGTATGTGGTCTATGCTGCCAAAGCCTTTTCGGAAACTGGCTTGTTCGAGAGGCTGGAAGTCGTCAAACCTGCATGCGAGACAGTTTGTAATGACTCTCGAGAACAATTTGTAAACATGGCTCAGCAGTGTGATGGGTCTGTAATTCTTGAATAGGGAATTATCTCCCTTTTTGAAGAAGAACACCACCACACTTCTGTGCCATGCTTGCGGCGTCCGGCCTTTGAGTATGACGGAATTAAATAGTTTCTGAAGGGCCCTGAGGATCGGTGTACCTTCAGAAGTTCAGCTGTAATTCCATCATCACATGGCGCCTTGTTGTTCTTGAGTTGTTTGAGAGCCATTCTAATCTCGTACAGGCTGACGTCCGGGATATCTTCAGTATAGTGTTGGGTTAGCCGACATGTTTGATGTGATGATTCTGCCACCCTCAGTCTTCAGCTTCGTCAGGTGGCTCTGCCCAACAGACAGATCTCTTGCGAACACTTTAGAGCCTTTATTCTGCTCAATGGCCTCTTTAATACTAACGGTTTTAAATTGGCGTGTGTCGCGACTTCGCGAGTTAAAGACTTTGAGATCTGTTGAGCATTTCGTTGGGCGGCGTGCGTGTTTAAAAATGTTAATTAAAGACATATTTTTAAGTTGACTGATTGATTTACCCATTTCTAAGGGGGTATCCGAATTATCCATATTATCCGGATTTATTCGGATAGTGAACTGGAAGTATCCGAAATATCCGGATAGTAAAATGAGGCGGATAATTGCATGCCCTAGTCACGACTATTTACTCGTACATTACGACGGTATGGATTAAACTGACAGCATTAAAAATGTTCTGTCTTTTTTCAATAAGGTTAAAATGAAAGAGAGGTGACTTGTCTAATATTAGTTAAGTTCGTAAACAAGAGAATCGACACCAATATATACTATTAATAAAGCTGAAGAAATTGTTTGTTAAACGCGTTAATCTCCGGAGATACTGGTACGATTTGAAAAATTCTTTAATAGTTTCAAGTAGGTATTATTTCGTACCACCACATTTTTTTAAATATTTGTTAGGTAGACTGGGTATTATTACACATGTATTATATTTATATCACATTCCTATGTTACATATCGTTATAACAATAAAATAATGTTAATAAATGCTTATATATTAATTACCACATGCTTGTCTGACTCAAAATAACAATAGGTATTATTATGTAGGATTTATTACACTTCACATAATTATTATGTAAAAAATTAATATATGTTTTGATAAATGTGTTAAATTAGAATAGTATTATTTCAAGCCAAGAATTCGCATTGGTCACAAAATATAGGTAATAGTAATAAGTTGTTTTTAGTTATCTCGTGACCGCGCTCAACGCTACTTGTTTGAAGCGATCAAGTCATTATAATATTTTGATAGTAAATCGTGCGCAAATAGATCAAATATATCAAGATTCCTGAATTAAGGTCTGTAGTAATTAAATAAATAATTTTTGACGCAATTATTACATTACACATTTCTTGAATTGTCCTTATCAGTCTTAAATGTTATTAAAAATAAATGAGTAACGTTAACTGCAATATTCATTATGAATTTTGTTTTATTTTATCAGATAAGCTATCAATTGATCGTGAAAGCATTTGTGGTAAACTTCAACAAATATGATGTGTTCCTTGACTTTTTCTTTGATTTATTATTTTTACATTATGCACATACATTTTTTTCATAAGTTCTAGTGTGTTTACTTGGGAGACCTTGGTTGTTTGCGTCGCTCCGTCTTTCTTTTTTCTTGGTCTGAGTGATTTTTTTTTGTGAAATCGTTTTGGTGTGATGTAAATCATTTATTAATATTTTTTACTCATGTGCTTTTGCAGATTAAATAAAATGCTTCTAAGATGGAGCAGACTCATCTTGCTCACTGTAGTGTTCTGCCACGCGGATGATGTACCCAACGATATTTCAATCTCTGGGTCCTTTGACCCAATCGTTATACAATTGAAAGGTCCAGAGACAACTGATGGAATATCGAAGCCAAATAAGGTATTCATTTTACTTATATAAAATAATATTATCATAAAAATAATTTCAATAACAAATAATTATCAACTGGTCAATGACATTAAATTTTAGTAAGAAAAACCGAAAACAATTATATAGAGGTAATTTTTAGGGACCTCATCAATAGAATCAACTTTCATTACGGCATTAATGCTAAAATCGCAAAAATAAATTAGAACTTTTAATACAAAACATTAACCTTGCTCGTACCTATTCAATTTTTGTTTTTTTTATTACGTACGTATTACGTAGGTTGTGTACTGTCCTAGCCTTCTTTTCGTGAGAAACTTTAAAGTAAATACAAACTTTAAACTAACTTTAAAATACATAATGATAAAGTTAGCGATAGTAAGAGAGGTACAGCATAGCATTTTTTAATAACCTACTTATTTAAAATGTTTAAAAACTGAGTAATTAAAGTTGTCTACGATCATGGTGCAGCTACTCTAATTAATTTCTTACTTGTTCTACTAATGTTTGTGCAGAAGAGTCATATAACAACGCGTTGAAGTCTATTGTAGCTATAACTAATTTTCCCACAACGGAAGACATATTTATTATCTGCTTTTCTATCATCTATTGTCCAAGCAATGATGCGAGGATGTGAAAGATATACTACGAAACTATGTAAACGTTTCCACTGATGCTAAGCTATGTAGCGGAGCTAGTAAGATGTGCTATGCTATGAAGATACGCCTACTGTAGGTACTCTGCTCTGCACATAGCTGCACTTACTACCCTCGTGACCATCCATCTCATGGAGCTCTATGATATTGTAAAAAATCTGTGTTCATTCAGTCACGTTAAAATTGAACAATTGCACAAATTATAAAATCAAATTTATATTTTACCGTTCATACTTTGAGGAATGATAGAGTTGTAGGCAGTTATCAAAAATGTATCAAGATTAGTCAGAATAATATACGTATGAAACTGTGAAACAATGTTCTTTATTAGACAGTATTGACGGTAAGGAAAGAAATAAATTTATATATTATAGTCAAAACTATATACGTATATATAAGTATATTACTTATAAATCAATTCTACTGTTTTCATATGCCAACTATTTTTAGTTCTATATTGTAAATCTTCAATGTATGTAGGTATGTACATACATAATGGCAATTATTTGAATACCAATTTTATCTTTTATTACCATTTACTGGTATTTACAACATTTATTGATAAGTAAGTAATAACCTACTTATTTTCATATTACGTCCGATCTGTAAGCCTTGTTTTTAAAACCTTTTATTTTTACGTTTTTTTTTTTTTCAGAAAAGCGCGGCCCATAACATCAGTATAGTGGGAGATCAGTTCATGCTGGATGGGCAACCTCTTCATATCATCTCGGGGTCTCTTCATTACTTCAGATTGCCGGCTGTCTACTGGCGTGACCGTCTTCGCAAACTCAAGGCAGCCGGTTTGAATGCTGTTGCCACGTAAGTGATTTTCTTCAATATTTTTTGTAGATTGGATTAGAGAAAATGTGTTTTTGAAGTCCGAAACCTAAGTTTACGCAAGCACCTCACTCACACCACATGTGATTGGAACTTAAATATTAATGAGAGTGTTACAATGGGCGGCAATAGATACTAAAAGTGATCTATCTCTACCAAACATCTTTAATAAACGTCATATTGAATTTCTGAGGGATTATAAATTTCACTAATCATCAAGAATATAAATTCTGACATAACTACCCTCACCGAAAGCTCAAAATTGTATGATTCGAACGTGCAACTTTGTACCAAAGAACTATCATTGAATTGTAATGTCACTTCTGAACTTATTGATATACAAAAAGCGAAAATAAAAATTATGCCTCTTTTGTGGATTTCATATCATTATTGTTATTGACTTTCTACCAAACCAGAACTATTATTTTTTGGCAGATATGTAGAATGGAGCTACCACGAGCCTGAGGAGAGACAGTACACGTTTGCAGGTGATCAGGATATAGCACAATTCATCAGAACTGCTGCTGAAGAAGGTTTGCATGTGCTTCTACGGCCCGGTCCTTATATTTGCGCTGAGAGAGACCTAGTATGTGAATTAATTCCTCATCAATCTTTTTGTGTTTACATATTAAATTATGGTATCGGATCTATAGCTGTCGTCACTATTATTGCGTTGTCCATGTACCTAGACTGTATGACTTATTAGTTCACAAGCTTTAACGTTTACGGTATATTAGTAACATTTTCATGAAATAGTCGTATATGTCAGTAATATACCTTGGAGGAATATGTTGATGATTTCTTTTGTTATTAATCAGTAAATATACTACCATTCTTCTCGCAAATAAGATGTTGATAATTTACGACCTATAACTGAGTTGCAATTTGCAAAAAACGTAATAAAATTTGAATTTCGCGCTCCAACCGAACGTTTACCCTTAATTGTATATATTAATATTTTGTTGATGCAAATTTTGTGAGACAATAAGCTTTATTACTCTTATTATTATGCAATTTTACCCTTGATGATAAATTCTTCGTTCGTTTCCATCCATTTAAAATTTCCAGTACATACATATGTAATTTTACAAATAAAGTAGCGTTTAAGTGATATACCAATGCACCTATCTATATATTATTTATAATATTTTTTATTGTAATCGAATAAGTTTTTTTTTAATTTATCATGATATTTTCGCATTTTTACAGGGGGGTTTCCCGTATTGGCTCCTAGGAAAATACAAGGACATTAAGCTACGGTCTACAGATAAAAGTAAGTACTTACTTTATATACCTAATTACCATGTTTTTTTATAAATACCAAGCTTCATAAAATACCACACTTCATATAAATACCACGCTTCATATAAATACCATGCTTCATATAAATACCAAGTTCATATAAGTAACAAGTATCGAGTTTATTGACTGTAATAATTTTAATATGGTTGTAAAAAAATTACAGATTTTATGAAAGAAACAAAGATATGGTTTGGAAAGCTATTTGAACAAATAACTCCACTGTTGTTCGGAAATGGTGGACCTGTAATTTTGGTGCAGGTAAGCAAAAGAACGAAAAATATATTTAACCGACCTACAATGTTTCTACTTACGCCTATATAAATGTATAGTAGTGGCGAGAGGTGAAATTATGGCGCCCTCGCCATATTATATATTTAAGCGGTTCAAAAAACACCGATTATTTTATACTTAATTACAGTGTATTTTATATAAAAGTGGCATTGAAATGATGAACCTGTGGGACTGTGATTTCTAAAAGTTAACTCGATGGGAATGGCTTGTACCCTTTGCCACTGATGTATAGATTTTATATTCTTGTAATTTATGTACTATACTTGTACAATAATACATACTTCAATGAATTTTCAATTTAAACTGCTCAACTAGTTATTTATAACCCAAACAGGTAGAGAATGAGTACGGTAGCTACGGAAGTGACAAGATATACATGGGGCAGGTACGGGACCTCTTGAAGGGACATGTCGGCACTAACGCCATCCTCTATACCACTGATGGTGCCCCCCCGAATTATTTCTTGAGGGGATCAGTTTCCGGGACACTTACCACCATAGATTTTGGAGTTGGTAATGACGGTGAGTAGGACCGGATGGTGTTAAACGTTATGTTATAAATTAAAATTAAACGAAGTTTAAGCATTTTCTTTTTCGATTTATTAGGCTGTTTTTTTTGTCTCGGTTGGCGTTGTTCTGCAAAAGTTATTTATAATTTAAAATTTTCAGAAAGTTTGTTATTCATCAGCAGAGTTTTAATAAAAAACCATCAACGCTTGTGTTGCGGTAAATCCATACTAAATATATCCTTTATATCATTTTAGTCAACAAAACCTTTGGGCCTTTGCGTTCGTTTATGCACAGTGGTCCCCTGATGAACTCGGAGTTCTACCCAGGGTGGTTGACGCACTGGGGTGAAAAAATACAACAGATTGACAAGGATCAAGTTGTTAGTTCCCTCCGTGATATGATTGACAACAAAATCAATGTAAATTTCTACATGTTCTTCGGAGGCACCAATTTTGAATTTACTGCTGGTATGTTTTGCATAATACTGGATGAAATGTTACGTAACGAAAACTCAAACCATGAATTCTGGACGTCATTTTAGACGCAATTTTCAAAAAGATTTCGACATTATTTGCAGTTTTTATAACAAATAAAACTGCTTAAAAATCCTAATATTTATGAAAAAAAAAATGACGTCGAATGCCGAGACGAAGCTTGCGGGTTCGAATCCTACAATAAGCTGAAATGAAATGAAGGAAGACATCGTGAGGAAATCATAGTACGATGGTAGGGTACTTTGTAGTACCCGCCTGGCTGGCTATCACCCTTAAGTTGAAAATCTGTCGCTAAACACCGGTCCGATGTGTTGCGAAAGCTGCACTTGAGAGCCAGTTCCCTTCTAGGGATTGTGTGCTTACCACCATCGGCCACTTCATCACTGACCATGGTGAGATTGTGGTCAAACACAGACGTATACATCGTTAAAAAAAACGACTACAGAATAAATGATTTCAGTTTTAGTTATGATAACATATAATGACATTTACAATTTAACTACATTTATAAGACATTCTGCATATCGTATAAATATTTATTATATTGCTATTTTACATTTGTATATGTTTGAAGGAGCTAACTACAATTCATACTACCAACCTGATATTACCTCGTACGATTATGATGCCCCACTCAGTGAAGCTGGTGACCCTACGCCAAAATATTATGCCATACGAGATGCACTGAAGAACGTAAGGAGATTTTTATTCCTTCTAGTTTTTATTGGAGAAAGTTGGCATAAAATATACATAAATGGTTTTGACTTTGAATAGATTCTAAATAAGATGTAAGAGAGAGCATGGTGATATTCTCAGGCGATAAAAGAGAAATATTATAATTATTTAACGCGTTTCCTGTAATAATTGACCATTACAGGCCTCGAATCTCCCATCGTTGACAGATTCCATGTTTGGATCGTGATGCACATAAATACACTGTAACAAAGGATATCTTATTTATTAGTCCATTGTTATATGTTAATACTTTAGTAAACTAATCAACAACTCCCTGCCCTGTTCCCAATCATTTGGGGTCGGCGTCTCTTCTTAAATTCAGTCCTTCTGTCCGTCATATTGGCATTCACAATTTTTTTAGGTACTCACAATCCATCCATCTCTTCTTCGGTCTGCCCCTTCATATTCATAACTCATCCATCAACTTTCATATTCATAACTCTTTTAGTCACATGGATTTCATCCCTCGTCATAACATGTCCGAACCACGAAAAACGGTTCTCTCTCAACTTAGCTATCACTGGTACTACTTTTAAACTTCCTCTGTACCTACTAATTCAAACTAATCATAAAATGAAAATAGTCATATGGATTCCTATGGTTACAGTATAACTTAGTGGATACCAGTATTGACCCACCAGTACCGGCTCCAAAAGGTGCATACGGAGAAGTAACGGTTACTCGCAAAATAAGCTTATTGTCTACTGAAGGCCGCACGGCTTTAGGAAAGGTCTACAATTCCACCACAGGCTCAACACTCCCAACCTTTGAGCAGTTGAGACAAAAAGCTGGACTAGTACTTTATGAAACCAATTTAAATGGAGATAGCGGAATTTTAAATATTGGGGCACCATGCGACCGAATCCAAGTTTTTGTTGATGGCGTAAGTAATGCTAGCTAGCTATATAAAGTGACAAATATTCTTATATTGTGTGGCCAAAGCAACTACGTAATAAATGAAGTCAATGTTATTTATATGATAACATTGAGGCGCTTCGGATATTTATTTACATTCCATATTTTTTTTATTAGACAAACGAATGTTACAGTAAAATAAAGGCTTGTAGTAGCTGAAGTTGTAGCTCTAGTATGTTGTGTCCATGAAATTAATAAGTACTGTCTAGTCAACATTTTGTTTATGTTTTATCTTTAAAAAAATATTTTGTACTGGAATTTTTAACAGGTAAAAAAGGGATTAATCACAAGAATACACAAATCATATAACTTGAATTTGACTTCAAGACCTGACTCTGTATTGTCCCTGCTAGTAGAGAACCAAGGGCGTATCAATTTCGGGTCTAAGCTCCATGATTACAAGGCAAGTATTTATTATCTCTCTTATTAAAGTTGTTGATATGAGATTTCAATCTTTCAAACTTTCTTACTTTACATCATTTAACAGAAAGAGGCGGGGCGATTTTAAAACCTGGGTTTTACAAGATGTAATAAATAGAAATAATACATTAAGGCGATGCTATACGTGAAATGATGATTCTAAAATGCGTTTTTCTCTGTATTAATAAAATTATTCCAAGAGATTTGGAAAAAATATATGTTAACTAGAGAATATGTGAAGGGGAATAGTTTTTTTTTAAATTGGGAATTTTCATTAGTAACGTCAGAAAAAAATCGTAAATATGTTTAAAACTAAGAATGCATTCTTCTCTTATTTGGGCCATCCAAATAACTTGAAAAATATTAACATAAATTCTGAAATCCATTAGAAAGGGAATAGTTTTCTAACTTTTTAGGGTTCCGAAAAAAAAAAACGGAACCCTTATAGGATCACTCGTGCGTCTGTCTGTCTGTCTGTCCGAAAATATTGGACTGGATTGAGTTGAAAGTTGGTACACATATGTAAGTCGATGACCCAAACATGGACGTGTTAGGTAAATAAATTAATTTCAAACATGGGGGCTAATTTTGGGGGGTAAATTAGAAAATAAAAATAAAAAGTTTTGCAGACAATATTGTGTAACATATCAAATGAAAGGGCTTTTTATCAGGATGTCAAATATATATTTTTTAGAATTTTAATATAAATAGTTTTGAAGTTATTTAAGAAAATAGGCGAAAAATTGCCGAGAATTGACCATTCCCGAAACTACTGGGCCAAACATTTTGAAAAAAAATCAGATATAGTATATATAGTAATAGTTCTTTACCTAAAGATTACAGACCTAAGATTAAACCTATGAGAAGTCTATCTAATACCTTTAAACCTGCAATTCATGGATATATGTATATAATCTGAATCTCGGAAACGGCTCCAACGATTTTCATGAAATTTGGTATGCAGGGGGTTTTGAGGGCGATAAATCGATGTAGCTAGGTTTCATTTTTAGAAAAGACGATTTCCAAATAAAAAAAAAACTTTTTATAGTTACCATCAACAAATTTGGGTCAGGTTTAAAAATATTTATGAAACTTAGTTAAACATGTACGGAACCCTCTCCACGCGAGTTTAACTCGCATTAGTCCGATTTATTAAAAAAAGGCTTAGTTTCTTTTGAAATAACATAAAACCATATTTTTTACTAAAATTACGTCTCTCCTGTCTCGCTTGTCTCCGTCAGTTTAGTAAGGGACGGAGACATACGCAGAGAGCCTCCTTTTAAGATAAAAGTGTACTATAATGTTGGTCATCACACACGAGGCAGTATTGTTCATGAACCTAACAGCGGTGCGATAAGAGCCTCTTTACGAGCAAATGTGTTGAAAAAATATTTAAAAGATATGTTTTTTAAAGAAATGTCTTTTGAAAACACAAATTATTGGAACTTCAAAAACAAAATCATTTATTGCAGGGTATACTGAGCAATGTAAAATACAACAATAACATATTAAGTGGCAAATGGTCAATAACTGGATTTAGTTTGGAAAATCTTCAAACATCGGCTATTCCTCACCAAACTCAAGAGGCAGAGGGGCCGACATTATATGAGGGCTATCTTACATTACCGCCAGGACAAGAACCATTGGACACTTTCTTGGATACAACTGGTTGGGGAAAGGTAACCATACAATTTTACTTCACAGGTGATCTGATAGTGATAGCACAGTAGGTGATAGTCTGTGCCCCGAGCGATGCAAGCGTATATAAGCTATCAATAATAAATAATAGAACAAGTTTCTCCTAAACAAAGAATAAAATCATTTATATTACCGTATGAACACTAATCTCAGTTTTTCTTTTCGAATACATGTCTATTATGTAAGGCTACTAATATTAGTATGTTAATTTTAAGTATTATATTCTAGGGCTATATCTGGATCAATGGACACAACCTTGGTAGATACTGGCCGGGCTTAGGCCCTCAGATCACTTTATACGTGCCTGGTGTGTGGCTGAAAAAGGCGCCCGAGAGAAACCACCTGCAGATCCTCGAGTTGGAAGAGCCATTTTCAGAACTCACTGTACAGTTCATCGATTACCCTATATTAAATAGAACTACACATATTAGTGTGTGGAAATAATATTTTTATAAAGTTCAAATAGTTTTTTTGAATGAAATAAAATAATTTCGAGCTTTTTTCAAGCTTTTTCCTTTTAACGAGTGTAAAAGTAGACCCTATGCTAGCCAGGTAATTATGTTAAAACTAGTTTTTTTTCAATCTATGAAACCGTCAGCCATACCTACCTACTCTTTAAACGAAGGTGTAGGTAGGGTTATTAAAGTCAGGGCTTAGGGTCTTGGTTTTTCCTGGGATATTATTTCTTTTTGTAAGGTGTATATAACTACATGCATGATAGGATTCCTAATACTAGGAATTCTCGGGAAGTAACCTTGTTTTACTATTTTTATGTACAGATTCGTTCTTACCTATGTATTGGAATACATTTCTACAACAAAATTATAGTTTTACAAATTTAGCATATTTAAAAACTAATGCAATCAAATTCCAATCGATTTCATTAGTGATTCTGACTAATATATACTCAAAAGTAATGTGGAATATTCTAATAAATTATATGTATATACTTTAAGCTTATACATAATATTATGTTATTACAATGTATAAGAACTTGCACACTAGTTCAACAATCAGTTACAACACTACAATCAATAACACACACCAATAGTACCTAGTGCTAAGGAATAACCTAACAAATGAATATTGGAATAATCCTGAGGTTACAAATATGTTATTACTACAAACTGCTACTCTCCATTATCTTTCCAACTTCCAACATCATGTTCCATTTATTATGTTGTTATGAATTTGACAGACGATACTAACTCCACTTACAGAACAAAAGTACGTATGAACATGATATAGGTAGCTAATTCATCATAACGCAGCCGCTTCAGACTCAAGACACATCACAGATTAAAAACACTTGAAATAATACGATTTTTATTATTAAACTCTTTTTGTAATTATAATAAATAAGTAGGTAAACTTAAATAACACAAAACTAGCTTTTGTTAAGGCCTTTGTGCCCTTCTATGGTTATTGCGTTGAATTACGATTAAAGGAAACCTTGAAAGCGCTTGAAAAATATATTTACAAAGAAAACAACGGGACAAATTCACACCATAAAGCCCCTAAGCAAATTATATGAGATAAAACTACAAGACATATGTGAGTGCGAAAGGGACAAAAGCTGGTAAACTTGATAGGCAGGCATATGGGTATGATAAGACGCAATGTAGCTCTGGCTCTGGCAAGTCTGTTAGTCTGTCGTCGTGGAGACCGCGACAGCGCCGGACTGTTATTCACCGGCTTCTGAATAAACCACGTGGCCGGCAAGTGAACCTATAAAAAGTGAGTATAACTACGAATTGTTAACCAAAACAAATGCTTGAGTCTGTCACTTCCTGATTAAAACAGGTTTTGTTGAATAGTTATTGAGGTTAAATTTTATTCCGTTTTGTTTTTCGTCTCGTCGCATTATTAACTTGCTAAACGACTGGATGGTTGAGGTCAATTTACTAGTATGGTTTTAATTTTTTAACTGCTGTAATTATATGTTTTAGTTGTATATTATTGTACATGTCAATACGTTTCATAAAACCATATACACTTTATTAGGATCCAATAGGGTTATAATAAAATTATAGTTTATTAATAAATTCTATATTTTTTATTTGCAATGTTATGACTTAATTTACTGTGGAATCATAAAAATGTATATTACAGTAAATAAAGGCGGTAGGTACTCAAAAATCGTTCTCACTGTAGTCTTACTTATTTATAAAAATGTTTGTCTGATATTTGTATGAATCTTTGTAAACCTACGAGTATATTACCCCTTCTCGATGGTTATAGGACTGTAGTACCTACTATGGATCAAAATTACGAAAAATTAAATTACCATTCTGGAATACAAGTTTAACCGAGGAATTAAAGTTCTTTAAAATAAAACTGAATTGACAGATTTACAATGCATATTAAATTTAATTAAGACTAAAAATATTGATACCGTAAATATTTATAGCTGCATTTAATACATCAATAGATTAAGTTTTTCTATGTGCATGTTTGTAAAATATTGGTGTTTTGGATGTGATTTCAATGGCAGGTAAATTAAAAGGGTAATACATTTAAATTTATTTTCAAATAATTATGATAATCAAATTCGATGAAACAAAATACTGTTTGTTGGTTGCTATTGATTAAATTATGTAAATATTCATACGTATTTAAAAAATATTAATTCGACTTTTATAGTTAAAAACCTGTTTATCATATTTTTATTTCGGGCTCCATTAAACTAGCATAACTGTATTTATGAAATAAAATATCTTACTATTTTAATGGTTCGTATGATATTTCCATATCGGTAGTAGGTACCTTACCGTACATAATAGTGTGAATTTAAAACAACCAACACAATTTTAAAGTAACGATAATATTATCATATTTTTAATTGATTTTTGGCAATATAGCGATAACTTTATATGCATTGGATATGTTATATATCTTTTGGAGACCTACCTACCTATGAAATATATTTTAAAATGTAACAATATTTTCGGCATTAGTTTAAATAAACCGGCCATCGTGAAGATCCTGGGAGAGGCCTTTGTCCAGCAGTGGACGTCTTTCGGCTGATATGATGTTGATGATGTTATAATAAAATATTTTAAAATTTGACATCCAGCACGTAATCAAATGTTACGTTAAAAGTTTCAAATACCTACATACAGGGGAAATACTTGTAATAACAACGCAAGTAACGTAACGTAGTTAACGTATATACATAATTGTTACTATGATATCGAAGCAAATATACCCGTTATCAATCAATGTCATTTGAAGTTTTGTATGTAGGTATCCACCTAGATAAGTCTCGGTCAATACAGACAATTGGTGTCAGGAACATGACACTTATGTCCGTGTTTAGGATATCGCATTGCTTCCTTATATTTCTAGTATGGCTGGCGATATTCTGAGAACTGTTGGCTAGAGTGAAGAGTTTTAGAGTTTGTAATAATAAATTACGAAAATAAGTTTACTTTACTTGTAAGTAGTAAGGCCCCGAGTATATTGAATGAAGGTATAACTTATATACTTCTATAGTCATTATCCAACTGAGAAGGATTGGCAACTTACAGTAGGGCCACATGTAGGGCTTCAGGGCTACATTTTTGTAGTAAATTTTGAATTTCGAATCATATTTTTTCTACTAGGTATGTAAATAGGCCTGTATTTGACCACAATCTCACCGCAGTTTGAGGGTGATAGGCAGGCGGGTACTACAAACAATTATCGTGCCTTTATCGTTCTATGGTTTCCTTTACCGGAAGCTCAACCTCGTTGTATAGTTTTCGAACATGCGACATTCGTCTCGGTATTCGACGTCACTATCACTCACGCACATCATATAGGTACCATGTTTAAGATTGTGGTCGAACACAAGCCTATTCCATTTATAAACATAAGGGCAACCAATTGTTTGCGACGAAAAAAATAACTAGACAACAATTAATTGTTTCGGCGACAATGGGGTAGTTGACAGTGTCAAAAATAAATGACCAAACACTAACCAATGCATAAAACATCTAAAAACACGTGGAAACATCAAATATGTTGTACATTTAATACATTTTATGATTTTTAATTACCGGTAGAACCACAAAGAGTAGATCATTTGATGCTGTGAAACTATGACGTCATAGTGTAATATTTCATACACATTTGTATATAAACTATCGTTTTGACATTTATTAAAAAGTAGCTGATTTGATTAGTCAATCAACTACCCTATTATAATAGGCAAGCCCCAAACTGGGCTATTTAAAAAAATATATAATGGCAGCTACTTTAACGGCAGCGAATATACTACGAGTATACATACATAAGCACGTCAATTTAAACCATAGGTGAGGAACTATAAATAATTTCTTGGCGACTTATATTAGTAGAGATGTTATAGATTGTATTTTGTCAACCATTGGTTTCCATATAAAAAAAAAGTAAACCTACTTGTATAGTTCTTTAAATGTTAAATAATTGTTTCCAAATATTCAATATTATAAAAAATATGTTATTTTTTGCTATTAATTTTAAAAATCATTTCTACAAAATAAGATTTTATAATTTTTAATGTTATATTTTTCAGCACAATGGCAGATAAAGAACTAAACTGTGAAATAGGGCCACCGTGCAGCCTCGTGTTAACCGATGGCTCAGTTTTCAAAGGTAGAAGCTTTGGAGCTCAAGTGTCGGCAGAAGGAGAAGTAGGTAAGTGATTATTAAAAAATAATTAAGTTCAGTATACTATAAATTATGTCACTATAAGAACATATCAGACTGTTTTAATATAGTATAGGCTGGTGATATGTGTATTTTATTAATAAATCGGTTTAGTCTTTAATTAATTACAGTTTTTCACAATGTAGGTCACTCACGCGGCGGGTTACTAATCGCTTATTATTCTTCATAATTTGCCGATTTCAAGTCGGATAAAAAAATAACTACTGAACAATTTATGGAAATGTTTAATTACTGATGCTGAACCATCAAAAAAGGCCCTAATAAGACACTTATGAATGTCAACAGTTTCAGTTTTACAATAGACTCTACTTTTATTGCAGTCGGCAACGTAGCTGAATAAAATGAAACTTAAACGAAACATACTACATATTATTCGTAATATGAAAAGACAATGTAAACAAGTGTTTGGAATATTATTTTGTACAGTTACTTATCTGCCCTTAATAGAAATAATCAGTGAAACGCCAGTGAGCTGAAAAATTGATTTTATCAAAATTACCACTTTTTTTTGTTTACAGTGTTCCAGACTGGTATGGTAGGATACCCAGAATCATTGACAGATCCATCTTATCATGCACAACTTCTGGTGCTCACATATCCCTTGATTGGGAACTACGGCGTGCCTGACGAAAACGAACGTGATGAAAACGGTTTGCCAAAGTAAATAAGATTTAATAAAAATTATCATTATTCAACTAGGTACTTATATGGTCCATAAATTGAATGTTAAAATAAAAAAAACTAATAAAGATGCGTACTATAATAGGGTTCCATAGTATACGTTCTTTTAATAATTTTATAAAAGTTTTCGATCGCAAAGTTATCGGCTCTGATTTAATTTGAGACTTCACATGTCTCCCACGTAATTCAAGACTGAGATCTATAAAGCGTGCTTATAGACTGTGCTCAGACTTTACTTGGGGTATAAACCTACGTAATAAAGTAAATGTTTGTATGTTTTAATTTGTAGCCAAGTTTTTGGAAAGTCGTCGATTAGGTGCACTTAGGCTTTGCTTAGCACACACTCAGAGAGATTCAAAAATTGCATTTTAAATAACGACTTTGTACGGTAAAGTCTAAGTACGCTCAGCCTTAGTCTTTTACTGAATCAATGTTTTTTGTCTATTCAACAGTAGATTTATATTTGGGAAGTATCTAACTACGCGTCAATGTATAATATATTTTTTAAATTTTGTTTATATCTTATTTGCGGTTATAACTATCTATATACGATTTTATGCGCCTTCCTTTGAGCGATATAGATCTTATATTTATGTGTGTACAGTCACACAGACATGACAAAACTAAAGGCCTGTCATGTAGTAAAATTTTCGCCATACATATTGGAAGTGAAATCAAGCGGTATGTTTAAAGTTTTTTTAAAGTAACTAATTAATCAAAATATGTTTTGAGTTATAACTAATTAATCAAAATATGTTTGAGTTTTATATACCTAATGTAATTTAATTTTTTTATAATGGTTTTGTTTGTTTTTTACTGTATATGACATAGTAGATACATAGATAATATAAAAATACAATTGTCAATGTAAATACCAAATATATAATATCTACTCCTTTTTGCCATACCCTAACAGGGTCCTTGTACTCATATTAGTTCACTGTATGTGTAACATTGTGTGTACATTGTGCATTTTATAAATAAATAAATAATATGTCAAAAGCTGCAGAAAGGTCTTGAGAATGTCATACATATAATTTTTAATTGAAAATAAATATCTATATAGAAGAATGATTGTCTAAAAACTCCTTTTTTAATAGACTTCTTGAGGTGACAGCACACATTTTTTTTTTTTTTTCAGATGGTTTGAATCCGACCGCATTTGGGCGGCAGGGTTGATTGTAAGCGAAGTGAGTACACGAGCTTGTCACTGGCGTGCCAAACGCTCGCTAGGAGCATGGCTAGCAGCCCATGGTATACCTGGACTCTGTGACGTAGACACTCGAGCCTTAACACAGCGTCTCCGTAGCGGGGTCATGCTTGGCAGGATCGTTCAAGGTGTACCCCCATTTGGACCCCTACCGCCATTGTCAGATCCGAACGTCAGAAATTTAGTATCTGAAGTTTCCGTTAAGGTTAGTGTAGTTAATTAAAATATACCTTACATCATAATGCTGCCCACCCATGTACGCCCATGTCCGGTACACAAGGGCATTGTGTTGTGAGGTGACACTTCTTGACATTTTATATTCTATGGGATAATGAAAGCATTTACCTTTTACAATTCATGTGACAAAGATCCATCTCGGCATTCTTAAACTCTGCTTACCTATACAGGGTTACAGGTTAAGTCGACCTAGATCCGTTAAGGGCGTGTAGTACCCATCTTTTCTGACATATGTCACTATAGAACACCCTACCCCAAACCTAAAACCGTTTTCAAGAAAATCAACATTTATATTTTTTAATAAAAGTTGCCGATTTTTTGCCATTAATTACAATATTTTGAAGTTAGTGCATCTTATTATTATTATTATTGATTTTTTACATGCGAATTAAGATGCTCTATGAATTTAATAACCAAAATCCTACGTAGGTTAACTAAATACGTTTTTCTGGACGATTGAAAGTTCAAAAAGTTAATAAAAAAATGAAAGTTAAATGTCGATTTTCTTGAAAACGTTTAGGTTTGGGGTAAGGTGTTCTATAGTGAAATATGTCAGAAAAGATGGGTACTACACGTCCTTAACGGATCTAGGTCGACTTAACCTGTAACCCTGTATATACACACAAGTTACATAATATGAATTATTTTATATGAGTAAGAATAACTATATATAATTATGTATTAATTTTAGGAACCTAAAATATTCAACCCCAGTGGTGAAGTGACAATAGTAGCTGTAGATTGTGGTTTAAAGTTCAATCAAATAAGATGTTTAATTAAAAGAAATGCTAAAGTAGTATTAGTGCCTTGGAATCACAAACTGGACCCAAAAACTTACGATGGTCTGTTCATCAGTAACGGACCTGGTGATCCTGAAGTGTGCAAACAGGTAGTCGACAACTTGAAACAGGTTGTCAATGATAAGACTAATATCAAACCCATCTTCGGTATATGTCTTGGTCATCAACTTTTATCGACTGCAGTTGGATGCAAAACTTATAAAACGAGGTAATTAAATTATATAATTGTGTTTCTTTGCTATTAATTACTTATATATGTAATTATTTTTTTAAATTTACAGTTACGGTAATCGGGGACACAACTTACCGTGTACTCATAGTGGTACAGGTAGATGTTTTATGACATCACAAAATCATGGGTTTGCCGTAGATGTTAACACATTGCCAGAAGATTGGAAAATATTATTTACCAATGAAAACGATAAGACGAATGAAGGAATCATACACAAAACTATGCCTTTTTTTAGTGTACAATTTCATCCTGAACATACTGCAGGACCAACCGACCTAGAATGTCTTTTTGATATCTTTTTAGATTCAGTCAAATCTTTTAAGATTAAAAAACAATGTGTGATTGATGAAATGATCACAGAGAAGTTACGATTTGAGCCAACTATCCCTGAAAGACCAAAAAAAGTATTAATTCTAGGTTCAGGTGGCCTATCTATTGGTCAAGCCGGTGAATTTGACTACTCTGGATCGCAAGGCGTCAAAGCAATGCAAGAAGAAAAAGTTCAGACTGTACTTATAAATCCTAACATTGCAACTGTTCAAACTTCTAAAGGTTTGGCTGATAAAGTATATTTCCTACCAATCACTCCAGAATATGTCGAACAAGTAATTAAAGCAGAAAGACCTACTGGAGTTTTACTTACATTTGGAGGACAAACAGCTTTGAATTGTGGAGTGGAGCTACAAAAATCTAAAATTTTTGAGAAGTACAATGTGAATGTTTTAGGAACACCTATCCAATCAATTGTAGATACCGAGGATAGAAAATTATTTGCTGAAAAAATTAATGCTATTGGGGAGAAAGTTGCACCTAGCGCAGCAGTAACTTCAGTCGAGGAAGCTCTTGCAGCAGCTGTCCAAATTGGATATCCAGTGATGGCACGTTCTGCATTTTCATTAGGAGGATTGGGCTCTGGATTTGCCAATAATGAAGAAGAACTAAGGTCACTTTCCCACCAAGCATTATCTCATTCAGACCAACTAATCATCGATAAATCACTGAAAGGATGGAAAGAAGTAGAGTATGAAGTCGTGAGAGATGCATTTGATAATTGTATAACTGTATGTAATATGGAAAACGTAGATCCATTAGGAATACATACTGGAGAATCCATTGTTGTTGCACCAAGTCAAACTTTATCGAATAGAGATTATTACATGTTACGGAACACAGCTATTAAAGTTATTAGGCATTTTGGAATTGTCGGAGAATGTAACATTCAGTATGCTCTTAATCCCAATTCTGAAGAGTTTTATATCATCGAAGTAAATGCTAGGTTATCTCGAAGCTCGGCTTTAGCTAGCAAGGCTACAGGGTACCCACTAGCTTATGTAGCGGCAAAACTAGCTTTAGGCATTCCTCTACCTATTATTAAAAACTCTGTTACTGGAGTCACAACAGCATGTTTTGAACCAAGTTTGGATTATTGCGTTGTCAAAATACCTAGATGGGATTTAGCAAAATTTAATAGAGTAAGCACTAAAATCGGAAGTTCCATGAAAAGTGTCGGGGAAGTGATGTCAATAGGAAGAAATTTTGAAGAGGCTTTTCAAAAAGCATTGCGCATGGTCGATGAAAATGTAACTGGTTTTGACCCAAACATCCAAAAAGTAAGCGAAAATGAGCTAAAAGAGCCAACTGATAAACGAATGTTTGTTTTAGCTGCTGCACTTAAGCAAGGATACACCGTTGAGACTTTGTACGAACTTACAAAAATTGATTGTTGGTTCTTGGAGAAATTTAAAAATATAATAGATTATTATAAGACCCTCGAAACAGTAGGTAGTGGTACGATCACTTTTGATATATTAAAAAAAGCTAAGAAAATTGGATTCTCTGACAAACAAATTGCAGCTGCAATAAAAAGCACTGAATTAGCTGTGCGAAAGTTAAGGGAAGAACACAAAATTACACCATTTGTGAAGCAAATCGATACAGTAGCAGCGGAATGGCCTGCCTCTACTAACTACCTTTACTTAACTTATAATGGTAGTATACACGATCTTGAATTTCCTGGAAATTTTGTCATGGTTCTAGGATCAGGTGTATATAGAATTGGAAGCTCGGTAGAGTTTGATTGGTGTGCTGTGGGTTGCTTAAGAGAACTTAGAAACCAGGGTAAAAGTACTATCATGGTAAATTATAACCCTGAGACTGTTAGTACTGACTATGATATGAGTGATAGATTGTACTTTGAAGAAATATCTTTTGAGGTTGTAATGGATATTTATAATATCGAACATCCTAGCGGTGTAATATTATCGATGGGAGGTCAATTGCCCAATAATATAGCTATGGATTTGCATAGACAACAAGCCGTAATTTTAGGAACATCGCCTGACATGATTGACAATGCTGAAAATAGATTCAAATTTTCGAGAATGTTAGACCGTAAAGGTATATTGCAACCTCGGTGGAAAGAACTAACTGATCTTGAGTCAGCGATAAGCTTTTGTGAAGAAGTAGGATATCCTTGTTTGGTTCGCCCATCATATGTTTTAAGTGGTGCTGCTATGAACGTAGCACATTCAAATCAAGATTTAGAGGCATATCTTAAATCAGCGAGTCAAGTGAGCAAAGATTATCCCGTAGTAATATCTAAATTTATCATGGATGCGAAAGAAATAGATGTTGATGTAGTTGCAGCTGATGGAGTAATTTACTGTATGGCAGTTTCTGAGCATGTCGAAAATGCCGGAGTACATTCTGGAGATGCTACTTTGGTAACACCGCCTCAAGATATAAATAATGAAACATTAGATAAAATAAAAGGGATTTCTGCAATTGTTGCTGAAACATTAGATGTAACTGGACCTTTTAACATGCAACTGATTGCAAAAGATAATGAACTTAAAGTTATTGAATGCAATGTGCGAGTGTCAAGATCATTTCCATTCGTGTCAAAAACATTAGATCATGATTTTGTTGCAACAGCTACTAAAATTATATTAGGTGTACCAGTAGAACCTGTTGACTTAATAGCAGGTTGTGGTAAGGTTGGCATTAAAGTTCCACAGTTTTCATTCTCAAGACTTGCTGGAGCTGATGTCACCTTAGGGGTAGAAATGGCGTCAACAGGAGAAGTGGCTTGTTTTGGAGAAAACCGTTATGAAGCATATTTGAAATCTTTAATGAGTACAGGCTTCAGAATACCAAAGAAGGCCATTTTGTTGTCTATTGGCACGTTCAAGGTGAAATATTTTTTATTATTATTATTTTATTTTTTGTGCTCAATTCTCAATTCTTTTAAGTTTTTATCCAATTTGTTTATTTTTTTTCTTTCAGCATAAAATGGAAATGCTTCCAAGTGTACAGATTTTACATAAAATGGGTTATAAATTGTACGCAAGTATGGGTACAGGAGACTTTTACACCGAGCATGGTGTAGAGGTAAGTATTTTATAATGCACAGTGTTTATATTTAACCATTTTAAATTACTCATTTATTTACCATAATTATAGGTTGAAAGTGTACAATGGACTTTCGATCACATAGGTGATCCAGAAGATATTAGATCCGATGGAGAGCTAATGCATTTAGCTGATTTCATGGCTAGGCGGCAGCTAGACTTAGTAATAAATCTGCCAATGCGAGGAGGTGCTCGACGCGTATCTTCGTTCTCCACTCATGGATATCGTACTCGTCGACTAGCTGTCGATTATGCTGTGCCTTTAGTGACCGATGTAAAATGTGCTAAACTTCTTGTGCAGGTATGTGTAAAATTAGATCTTTATATAATTTTATCTACTCTCATATCGTAATGTTCTTATTATGAAATCAAAATCAGTACTTTAATGAGCCACTTTAGGCACACCCGTGTATAATGATTCGCCCGTGTATTTGAACCTCGCCTACGGCTCGGTACTTAAACTCACACTCGTAGTTAATAACCCCTATTATGCAACAGTATCATAAACTACTATTATCACATTTACCTAAACGATATATACATTATAAAGGCAGTTTGTTGACAAAGTCTTTAAAAGTAATCTCCGCCGCTACGGGATATAAATTACTTAACAAACTACGAAAACAATGAAAGTCTACAGTCTAAGAGACTTCACTTTCTCAAACACTACGCCAATTTTAGCCAAAGTCTAGGGAATATGGTGAATGAGAAGGAGTTCCAAGCATCAACTCCTGGTCCATTATAATTTATACAAGGTCCATTATAATTTTAAAAGCCGATGCATTCCACTTTTGCTATTCATTCACTATTATGAACCATATTCCCAGGAAACCCCAAGGATTATTATAGACTGCCTGATCAACATTTTCTAAAAAAAAATCGCCCAGTTTGACAGAATGGCAATATTATAAATTGAAATTATGTGTAAATTGGAGCCGTTACTTACTTATACTTATTAACTGAAAATCACTTTCTAGGCTATGCTGCGGTGTGGTGGTGCCCCACCTATGAAAACACACACAGATTGTATGACTTCGAGAAATATCATCAAGCTGCCAGGCTTCATCGACGTGCACGTCCATGTTCGGGAGCCGGGTGCAACATATAAAGAGGATTTTGCAACATGCACTGCAGCTGCACTTGCTGGTGGTATTACAATGATTTGTGCAATGCCAAATACAAATCCACCGATTGTCGATCGTGCAGCCTATGACTACGCGTCTGCTTTGGCACGTGTGAGTGCTCGTTGTGACTATGCTTTATTTGTCGGAGCTTCTTCAACCAATTGTGAGACTGCTTCCGAACTAGCTCCTCAAGCAGCAGCATTAAAAATGTATCTTAATGAAACATTCACAACACTAAAATTAGATGATATGTCTGTCTGGCAACGACACCTCCAGAATTGGCCAAAGAAAATGCCAGTGTGTGCTCATGCGGAACGAGAAAAAACAGGAGCTGTTATTCTTATGGCTTCTCTTCTCGATCGACCAATACATATTTGTCACGTTGCCAGAAAAGAAGAAATACTTATTATCAAAGCTGCAAAAGAACGAGGACTTAAGGTTACATGTGAGGTTTGTCCTCAGCATTTGTTTTTGAGCACAGATGACATTGATCGAATAGGATTTGGACGGGCTGAAGTTCGACCTGTTTTGTGTAGTCTTGAAGATCAGGCAGAACTCTGGAAAAACATTGATATTATTGATGTTTTTGCCACTGATCACGCGCCACACTCTGTTGAAGAAAAGAACTCGGAAAAACCACCACCAGGATTTCCCGGATTGGAAACAATTTTACCGTTGCTCCTTAATGCCGTTCATGAGGGTCGAATAACCATCGAGGACCTTATAAATAAATTTCATCGTAATCCTCGCAAAATATTTAACTTGCCCGAGCAACCAAATACTTATGTTGAAGTCGATATGGATTATGAATGGACTATTCCAGATGCAATGGATTTTTCTAAATCAAAGTGGACTCCGTTTGCAGGCATGAAAGTCTGTGGTTCGATACATCGTGTAACTTTAAGAGGAGAAATTGCTTATGTTGAAGGTCAAATTTTGGTTCCACCAGGTTTTGGACAGAACGTAAGGGACTGGCCAGCTCCTAAAAAGCAATTATTCCCAACATATACTATTGAGAAAACTGAAAAAGAGATTAGTCGGCCAAATTCTGCTTTAGATATACATGAATTAAGTAGAATCAGTGATATTGATCTAGATCAAATGGAACCAACTAAATCAGAGCTGTCAAAACCAAATGTTCACTTTAATGAATTGTCTGGATTAAGAAGTATGTCACCATTACCCACGTCAAATGTAACAAGACAAAGATATGACAGTTCATCGAATTACAATCCTCCTCAATCTTCTGCATCTAGCCGCCAACGTAGTGATCTATTTGGTAAAAGTATTTTGACGGTGGATTCGTTTAGCAAAGAAACACTTAACGATTTATTTAATCTTGCTCAGTTCATGAAGACAAGTGTAAACAAGGGTCGTTATTTAGATGACATACTTCGTGGAAAGGTTATGGCATCAATATTTTATGAAGTTAGTACTCGTACAAGCTGTAGCTTCGCAGCCGCAATGCAAAGATTAGGGGGCTCTGTGATACATACGGATGCAACAAGCTCATCCGCCAAGAAGGGCGAGACTTTAGAAGATAGTGTTGCAGTAATGACTAGCTATTCTGATGTTGTAGTATTGAGGCATCCTGAACCAGGCGCAGTAACGGTAAGTTTGTGATTTCTTTAATTTTATATTATATTTCACTAGCAAACGATTTCATCTAAAATCATTTGCTTGTAGTGGCGTTTTAATTTTTTATTCAATTCTATTCTACTTATAATATCTTCCAAGATAGTTATGAAAATGACATGTTATAATAGATATTTTTCATCTACATTTTGTCGAGCAAAATAGAAGACCGAAAAAACACATTATTTTTCATACAATTTTGAATACAGACTGTATTGGGTCTTTTATCTACTAGAATTCGCCCCGCGGTTTTATCCATATTACCGGGATTATTCCTATGCTACGTTCAAAGTGTCAATCAAATCCGTTCAGCCGTTGCGAAGTAAAGGAGTAATTCACACATTCGCATTTCTAATATTGGTATGATTCTATGTAGATAAGCTAAAACTGCTTTATCCTTTTATTTCTAGCATGCATCAAGACACTGTCGTAAACCTGTAATTAATGCTGGGGATGGAGTGGGCGAACACCCGACTCAAGCATTATTAGACGTTTTTACTATTCGTGAAGAAATTGGTACTGTAAACGGACTGACGATTACTATGGTTGGAGATCTAAAGAACGGTCGAACAGTTCACTCCCTTGCTCGACTCCTGACTTTGTACCAAGTGCAATTACAGTACGTCAGTCCTCCTGGTCTAAGTATGCCAAAGCATATAATGGAATATGTAGCATCCAGAGGCATTCCCCAAAAAGTTTATGAGCGCCTAGAAGATGTATTAGCCGATACCCACGTATTATATATGACCAGGATACAACGGGAAAGATTCCAAAGCCAGGAGGAATATGAAAAGGTAAGATTATTCATTTGTTTTTTAAGCTTTCGTCTCACGTTCCGAAGTTTCCAGAAAAAGGATGTCCAGGGTATTAGTTATCTATGTGCCATTCATCCTTTGTTCAGCCATGTTTCCCAAACAAGCCCTTTGTTTGGAAAACAAACCTCAAAAATAACATTTTCAATACTTCATATTTCCCATAGTCATCATGCTTATCTAATATACAGGATGATTTTTTTAAGTGGGCGTGGTAGACCAAATCCTAAAGTATAAGGAATAGCGAAAAATGCTTAAAGGAGTCTCGGGGTCGATTTTGATAAAAACTAAAACTGTATACTTGGATTTTGAAAAAAAATATTTGCGTTACCGGGAATCGAACTCATTGATTTTGAAAAAAAAATCAGGAAGGCTGTGTTTATTTTTAAAAAGACTCCCTTCAGCATTTTTCGCTATTCCCTATACTTTAGGATTTACCACGCCCACTTAAAAAATTCATACTGTATAATGGTGAATCATTTTACTAATTACTAGCTGTTTTCTACGGTTCTGCTCGCGATTCTGTTAATAATAGTATCATTTAGCACTAGCATAATGTAGCTTCATATTCTCAAGAATTTTCAGAATCGTATCAGGAAGATTATAATGTGGCAGAATAACAATGTTATAACAATAAATGTATGTTTCACAGACACGAGGTTTATTGGTAGTGACGCCACAGTTGATGACTCGCGCTCGGCGTCGCATGGTAGTGATGCACCCATTGCCCCGCGTCGACGAGATCTCTCCAGAATTCGACTCCGACCCACGTGCAGCATACTTCAGGCAGGCCGAGTACGGCATGTACGTACGCATGGCTTTGCTCGCCATGGTGGCAGGAGTCAACCCACTTGTGTAATTAAATCATAGATTAACTATGAATTATTAAATGATCTTATTACATACTTGAAAAAATTACAAACAATTCTATTTTTCCATTAAGTGGCGTGAAGATTGATGATAATTATTATTGATATATAGGTAGGTTTTTATGGTCTCATACCAGATAAGATATACTCACGTGAGGTACAAAATGGATATGAAATAAACAGAATTAAATTTCAAATATAGGTATATATATATTGTCCTTTTGTAACATGAACATCACGTGTCGTAGTAACTACAGGTACATATCAAATACAATTTTATTTTACAATAAAGATATTTTCATAATGTTTATTCTTAATTTATTGACGTAAAAACTAAAGTATAAAGAGATTCTATACTTATTCACTTAAAAAATCACAATAGAACAAATTATTAAACAAATAAGCTAAATCAGCCAGGTGCGAGTCAGGTCTCGCTCTATTGGGGCTTACGAATATTTAAAATAGAATACAGCTTACGAATATTTAAAATAGAATTTAAACAGAAATTTAATTATCTTAATTTAGTTTTTGAGATAGACTCCATAAAAAATGATCTAAAATTGACAACTTAAAAAGTAACAAAAAATATATATTTGTACCGTTCGTATTGAGCTCAATATAATGACAGACCGCTCGAAAAGTAGGATTAGAAAAAAAAAAACAATTCCTTTTTCATAGTACCTAACAATACTAAAGTATTTAGAAGTCCTAAAATTTTTTTGATTTAATTTCTCCCGCAAAATTAGTTTTTGAGTCAATATTTTCCAAAAACTCACATTCCATTTTTAAGGACGAAACCTGTTACATATGATGGATGGACAGACAGCCAGCAAGCAGTATGACAGCAATAGAGCTCCATTGCCTTTCGGGTATGCAACCCTAAAAATTTATCAAGTAACCAACGCTTACAAAAAAAATACTAGAAATTATTCTCTCTACGCGTAATTTGAAGACAACTAATTTCAATTTAATTTAAAAATATCTTATAACTTTGATTCTTCATTTGGACTAACAACATCGTTTAATTTCATGTTGTTATTGTTATCTTGATGTACTGTGTTGTCAATATGTACGTCTACAAAAGTAAATGCTGATATACCGTGATTATCTGTTGGAGAATCTTGACTAACGATATTTTCAAATCTAGGCCGCAGTTTGCGAATAGGTTTATGAGTACGATCCAAATTACTTTCTCTCCTAGGAGGAAGTTTATATCCACCCTGTTTTACCAATTTTCGCTGACAATCAGCTAATTTATCACGAATCACATCTAAATACTCATTGGCGGTTATGTCTGCAGATGGTTCATCTAGGAGTAGAGTACATAGTCTCAGGGCCTGCTCCAAGTATATAACTGCTTGACGTATTGCTTCAAATTTCTCACTGGAACGAGCCATTGCAATGAAATGTGGTATGAAGAACTCCAAAACTAGTCGCCGCCGTTCTGGCTCCAGTTTCACTGGAAGTATTTTCTGTAAAACGAGGAACAAATTATTTTATTTAAAGCTTAGATTAGATACTTAAATTTTAAAATATTTCAATAAACTTACATTTGGTTTAATTTCTTGTTCTAGTTTTACAGACTTTTGCTTTTTGGTATACATTTGTGCTTTTCTTCTCTCTTGCATTTGTCTCTGCCTTTCTCTTTTCCATTGATAATGTTTATCCTGGGCTTTAGCTTTATCCCAAAAGTCTGTTTGGGATTCTTCTTCACTATCGGAACTCTCTAGATAATTTGAAACGACTGTAGGTAAATTTGGATTAAGAATCCGCAACGGATTTTTACACGTTAAGATTTCATATAGCCTATGTGCTTTGAATGTTGGATAGAAATCTTTCTTATTGTATTTAAGTTTATCTATAGCATGAAGAACGTGCATAACTGGTGCTTCCAAAATATCTGCCAGTCGCCTTTGTAGTTTCATTAGAAGTGGCTTAGGAATACTTTTAAATTCATTACAGTTTTCTATGAAATAATTTGGAAGTCTGGACTGTCCGAAGTGAATATAAAAACTACGCAAAAATAGTCTTAAACTTTCACCTAATCTGTCTTCCGGCCACTTAGCATAGTTATCTTCGCATTGCCAAAAAAGATGATTCTTTATGTGGCTGGCATCAATACCTATTTTGGATGTTTCATTTTCCATAAAACTTTTATGTAACGCCAAAGCAAATAAATAACATCTCATATGAGAATGTGCCAAACAGCTTTCTAGGTATCGTTCAGCAGCAGGAAAGATAATCTTCCATTGTAACGTTTGATCAGGATTCAGTCCTCGCTTTGGTCTAAATCCTATTGGTATAAGTAGACATCCAAAACCAATAGCTTTGTTTACCATGTATTTTGTAGGCCACTGGTAACTAAAATTTGTCCTAGGATTTTGTATAATTCTCCTTTCACGAATAATCCATTGGTTAGCTGCGTTGGGCCAAGCAGCTATAAGCGCTGGGAATACTTCGTATCCAATCTTTGCCCCATTTTTGATTGAATCGCAGTAGATGCTAGCTCCTTGTGTCAAGGCATTATTGATAGAATCTTGAGTCAATCCTAATCCGGACCCTAAGTTGATAATAAAGTTGTCGACAAAATTATTCATGAAACCTAAAGAGTTAAGAAAATAAAATTTTTCATACAAATTTCTCGATAAAGACAATTTGGATTCTGTATCTTCAATGTCCTCATCTTCATCATCAGTCCAATTTTCAACTGTACGAATGTCCACAGATGTCCAAGATTCTTCAGGCAACACTCCGGAAGTCATTGAATAGTTTGATTGCATACGAAGTTCTATTTTTTTTGGGGTAGCCAACTCAGTAATAGTAGAGTAACCATAATCAGACTCTGTTTCACTAGATTCGTTTTGCCGACTACTGGAATTTGATCGATAGCCTGAAGTCTCTGTATCTTCAGCTATTGTATTTTCAGGTGTCACTGGATTAAAAATATCAGCACTCTGGGGATTATTTTTGACTTCTTTCACTGGACCACTCAATCTTCTTGCATTTTTTAAGATAGATTTTCTAGGTTTTGCCTCTGTTTCATCATGGGTATCTTTTATTTCACTCGAATTATGCTCTCTTTTATCGTGTTCTTCTGCCACTTGTAAATGTGACTTCCTAAGAAAGTTTATGTTCAAAATGCTGCTTTTAGTTGCTTGCGAACTCATTTGTCTAATCGGCCCACTATACCGTCTACCAGCTAACTCCACCGAGCTTTGATTTATTGTTACGTTATTCTGTGTTTGTTGAAATTCTCCATTCTCAAATCTGTTCAATTTGGATTTGATCTGTTGTAGCAATTCTTCTCCCCTTCTGGCATATAGTGACTCATCTGAATAATTTGACTCTTTTTCGGAATCTGTGTATATACTATCATCAGAGTTCGATTTTTTGGCATTGGTAAGTTCTGGTTCCTTGTGAAGCGTACTCTCCAAAATTTCCATTTGCTTCAGTTTTACAAATCCTGTAATGGTAGAATGAAAGCGGTTTAAAAACTTGGTTATGTAACTTTAGATAAATGAATAGCATATTACAGTACATTGGAAACAACAACAACCTCAAGGTTTCTGACTTTAGACACAACAACAATGACGTAAGGAAAGAAAATGATTAAAACATATATAATAATAATATGGTCTTCATGATCTTCATAACTATTCTGTACGTGTGTTTGTTATCTAATTCCTCCAAAACGGCAGGACCGATATGGATGAATATTTGTGTGTATATTTCAATGGGATCCTGGATGGTTTGAAAACACATTTGGACCCGGTAGGTGGCGCTGCTGTCGGTATACATGTGTTTTCCGGACAGAACGACATCTGCCGGGTCCGCTAGTACCTATTGTTAAATATGAGTTACAATTTACAATCCCAACCTCTATGGCCCTTTGTTAAGGTAGTTCGCATCCGTAGGCCAAAGAGATTAATTAATTTATAGGTATAGTTTATTACCTGATTCTTTGCAATCTTCTATACGAAGTTTATAAAACGGTGCATCTAGAACAGCACTGTAGTCAGAAGTGTCACCGGGCTCGCTCGCTTCCACGTTATCGTATATCACAAAGAGTCTGGGAGCCATGAGTGGTTCTGTTTGTCCTCGACGTCGCTGGTAGCAGACATGCTCATGAACGCACTCCTGTAGACGGTCTGCGAAGAACACGTGCTTGTTTCGACGGACCATAGCCTCGTTTATAAGGTTTTCGCGTTCACTTATCGGATTATTCTTAATATGATGCACTTCCCTGAAACCAATCAGTAAAAAAATAAAAACCATATCAATGTTTTGCCTTATCTAAGCTGCGATTGAAATTTGCACAGCGTGTTTATATTTATTAGAATAGAAAATAAGTACTTTATCTGCCCTAAACATCGAAATAAGAAAGTTAATATACATTTTATATTATTATGCAGATAAATAATAGGTATCTGAAATAAATTAGTAAAATAAATCTAGTAGTAAGTAGTTACTATAATTAGCAAATGCCAATATGGTGATGTAACTATTCAGGTAATTAGATAACATGATTAATAAATATGAATTATGAATAAAAAAAATCACCGCTAACGACAAACAGTTCTTGTTATCATTGTAATATTTATTATTGTTCACACAATTCCTACTTAGATTCCTTTATCGTATCTGTCGAAATAATCTTTTTAATACCCTATTTAATTAAATACACAATATAGGTGAAGTACCCGCGCAAATCTATCAAGAGGAGATTAATTACAAACTTATAGATGTACCTACCAATATTTCTATAATAGGGAAATACTGCAAGTACTTGGTAGACAAATTACTACAATGTAGGTATCTTCCAGCGAAAAAAAATAATAATTTATTAATGATGATGACGTCATGCATAAGGTATGACTTAATAGTAGTGACTCGGTAGTAGTGTACCTACTAGCTACCTTTCCAGATGGATACTTCGAGCGAGACCTTATGCGCATGTTTAGTTTGTCATACTAAGAACTATTACTAAGCGACCAACTCTGAAATCGCGAAAGGCAACTCTCAAATTATAAACTTTTCATGTGAAAATTGATTTTAAAGTTGGCCCTTTAGTAAAAGTTGTTCAGCGTGACCAATCCAACATATGTTTCAAAAAGATGCCATCGCAAAATAAACAGGTAGGTACCCGTATGACTTGTTAGTCAGAACACGTGTGGACTTTCACTTGTTGGCCAATACATTGTAGCATATCTTGTCATGGACTCAATATGTTGCATCTAATAAGCTACTTTCTTGCCGCAAAGCAGTTCTTCCGTAGCTAGATATTATTTACTCTATGGTAGAGCTAGGTACTTTTTAAGTACATGCTTAAATACAAATAGGTACTTTGAGTCACAAGAGGTATCACGACTAGGTATTATGTTCATAATATGTAGGTACCATGGGAGTTGAATTGCTGATAACGGATATTGAGAATTTAACAAGTTTATGATATCATTTTTAATTTCTGCATGTACACGTACCACTTCATAGATAAAAGAAAGTTTATCGTCTCATCTAATGACATGATATTATCTGTACCACTTAAGTTTGATTTGATAATAGCATCGACTGCAGTGAACGCTGCACCCATAACATTATTAGGTACAATTTTTCACCTACAATGAGCATATTTTGACACTTAGGTACCTAATTACAGCTAAAAGCGCAGATAAGATCATCATTTTCTTTGATTTTAAACTTCTTTTGTATTCAATATTTTATTATAAGTATGTACTTAATCTTATAATATGCAATCTTTACTGATTAGGTACTATGGTTCGCTTATAATTTATCTAGATAATCAATAATGGCAAATTGATAACAATAAAATAAGATTTAAGTTTTGATGACGAAATAAAAATATTATTAAGAGATAATAATACTTATAAATTTAATTCCATAATTTCCTCGTAAATTAGGTACTTAGCTAAATTTCGCCAAAATCCCTTGAAGAATACCTACCTATAGTACTTAGCTGTGTACCTACTGAATTATTATGGGGCTTCAATGTTAAAATTTAATTAAAACCTTATCATGTCTCATAACAGATCATAAAATAATTAGGTGATGCATTTGGACTTCGGAGGGACTTCCCATCTTACCTTTCAAGGTAATGCCAATTGATAAGGATATTCATGACACCAATTTATTATTATTCAGGCTTACAGCATTTATCATGATTAATAAAGAATTTAAAGATACACTAACCCCAAAATTAACCGATAATATACAGGTTGAGCTTGGTTAGGAACAATAATCCGAAAACTGCGGATACCTAGAGTCCATAATTGCCAACAATGAATTATAAAAAAAATACCAATTCACTATAAACCAAAGAGTACGATTTTGCTCGGTTTGTTTTATCTTTCACTATCAATTAATTTAAATGTCTTTGGTGTATTCATTTTAATTCCCAACCAACATAATTTATGCCTTCACTACCTACATTGCACATCTGACATTATATCCTGAAAAAAAAATTCTCTTTCTCGCCACACACATGCACATACTGACAGTCCCAACCACTCGGAAAATGGGTTGGTACCTACTATCTGACGGTCTAACTCTACGCTCATTGGTCAAATCAAATAGCGCGTACTTCTCCGGCTTCCTATTACACACTTCCGTTCCTTTTCACAAAATAATAACAATTTATGAAATATTATAATACAAACTCACCATTCATAATTTTCAAAGAACTGAACAGAAAGAAGAATATTATTCAGCAAGAAGGCATCGGAGTCATTGTGCAGTTGGAAACGCATGCGGTCCAAAGCCTCGTCGTCGTAGGAGCGAATATGCGCAGGAGTAGGCGCCGGCACGGATCCCGGCGGCGGCGGCGGTGGCGGCCCCAGCGCACACACCGGCACCGGCGCATCCTTTATAGCATTCCTCTTGTTAGATGGATTGGCATTTTTCTTCCTCTTCTCCTCACGCTTCTGTTCCTTCCACCTCTCCCGCTCAAAAAACTTATCGGGCTCCTTCTGAGCTTTTTTCGATTTGGAATTGCCCATCCCAATCAAAGATTAATACACAATATGGGCACGTTGCTGTTGAGTCTTCTTTACTTGGATACAATCGTAATCAGGATGACCCCGTCACACACATTTTTATTCGCAATCATGAAATTTATGAAACAGTTAACTATGTATCGATTTTTTATCCACCGAGATTTTGTGTGTCCACATAAACATGCCACGGAATACTGACAAACATATGTGAATACAATTTATACAGTGAAATGGTATTGTTATCGGAGGCCGACGATTAATCAAGTTTATTGTTATCGTGGTAAGTAAATCGATTAGAGTTGCAACGTTGAAGGAATGCGGTAACGTCCGTGTCATGCGTCGCGTCGCAGCGCGGATGCCCGACCAAAGATTGCAATGCGCTGCGTGCGCGCCTGCCGCCTTCAGTTCGTACTCCTACCTCCCTCCGACTTCAGCGATGTTCATGTGCCGTGCGACACTGAAAACCACTCATTAAAACAAACAACATTCCTTCTTTATAGAACTTGTTATTAGGTAATCATAATTATTTTATTGATGATCGATACCTACTTGTGTAATTGTTATATTTCCATTTTTTTTTAATTTGTAGATGACTTATTTAGTTTACAATAAAAAACAAAATAATATCAATATGGAAAATGTTACAGTAAGCGGCCGCTACTGTTTTCCTAATTTAGATTTTTGTATGGCGCTAGCATATCGTGGCGAGTGCGGTTCTTCGGGCGCGTTGACGTTACAACAATTCTTACGAGGGTACCAGAGTACCCGACTAAGTAGATATTATATAGTGGACGTAAAAAATAATAAGACTTGTTTTTTAAGTTGATAGGCTAATTTTGTTCTGACGGGCGTGGCGGGGCTGCAATGAGACGTCGTTTTTTTAATAGGCACAGAGGTAAAGTTAGATAGGTACGTAATAGGTAGGATATCCCGCTCCCAAGTCTATAAAGATAAAATAAAATTGTAAACCAATTTCAAAAAAGGAGGAGGTTAACAATTCGTCGTAATCTTTGTATGTTTCTGGATTACTTGAAGACGCCTGGACACATCTCAAGGATACAGCTAAACTGTAAACCCTATATATTCTATTCAATCACAGAATTGAAAAATTGAGTCATAGAAAGAAAATTTTCGTCCGATGCACGCCCTGGTACGGATGACTGACGTGTGTACTCATTGACCTATGTGTGAAGCACATGTATGTATATCGATGTATGTACCTATACTAGTATGGATTCATTGAATGTATCGAAGCTCGAAGTTATAGTGATTGAAATTGATCATCTACAGTAAGTACCTACTACCTATGTAACTATATAGCGAAATTATGACACGCCCTACGCAGGTTCGTTTTAATCAAATAAAAACAGGCCACGTAGTCAGGCCACGCTTAGAATAGGGTTCCGTAGACACCCATCGTGTCCAATAGATAATTGTTATGGTTTTGGAGCCTATTTTAGGGAATCTATGATCACTGTGGAAATAGGAATTAGTATTAGGTACTGTAGGTACCTAATAATATTCAACATAAAATAAATAAGAAAATATCTTTTTTAATTTTCATTTCTTACCACTAATACCTATAACAAACTGAACATAAGATAAGTTTTACATAAATATCACATTTTCAAAATATATTAATTAGTATAAAATGTAAGTAAAATTCTTTTACCTATGTCTCGTTCACTTATCGTATAATTACCTGATAAATATACATATATAAATAGTAAGAGTTTTTTTTCTGAGAAGCTATTTTTAATGATATGACTACGGAAATCCTCGACGTAACGAGCATGAATATCGCGACCGAAGCACTCTTCTCGATAATAAATTAAATTTTGAGAATAATGTGTTATTGTAAAATGTATTTAAAAGCTTCAAACATATAAATATACTTAATTTAACTTTGAAATTATATATAAACATACTCGAAAGGGTCGTTCCGTCTTGTATATTTATCACTACATATTAACCTCAATTTGCGTATTCCAATAATTATTTTGTGTTTATTATATTTTTTATATAGGTTGTTTGGTTTGGTTTTGTCAGTGCCTTTATTTATACCTGTGGGCGTATCGTATTACCAGCCATTTTCCTGGAAGTTAAATTAAGTCTGTTTTTTTACAAGCTTTTGTTTATTTTAACTTTCCGTGTAAGTTTAGTTACTGCACTGTAAGTAGGTATGTTTAGGTCGAATCTTGTAAGTTTTTGACTCCTTCGTAAGTGAGTCTGTTGACAATACAATAATATGGTTAATAAGTATACTTCTACAAATATTATACTATAATTTCTTTAAAGTAGATAAATAATACTTGTTTTGTGCTTGCATTGGATCGCTTTTTTTAATTTCAATGGGTGGTGTTATTGCGATATTCCTACCTACCATTATCAAATACGAACGTTGTCGAATTATGGCGGGAGGGAAGTAGACATTTTGGCATGTTTTTATTGATTGAATAAAAACTATATTGTTTGCACAGTTGTTTATAAAAGGCACTTTACCCTTCCCTATTCTATATACCTACAAAAAATAAATGAATTAGTTTACTTTATTCTACAAATAGTTATTTCAATTATAATGGGATTTGGACATGAACACAGTAACGGACGGAATGACCCCAAAATGTGGTTACAATAAACATTAATCATTAATAACGTTGCGTACAATCTAATTACACTTTTTAATTAGTTCAGTTTTGAAAGAAAGAATGAAACATGCTTTCCAAAGAAAATCTCAATTTTGACCAAAATATGTGCTACCTATTGTGTATAAAATAATGTATAAATTTTAATTAAAACATTTTATTGCGCACCTATTTTGAAGCCATAGATTATAACTATTCATAATTTTATTTTCTACATGAATAAAACTAATCTAAACGAAATGGAATATTTACATTTGGAAGTTTTTTGTGAAAATATACAAAATAAATATCATTCTATAGCTATGGAATATTCGGGTGTAATAAAATGTATACTTTTCCAAAGACATGTTTTTTTGTTACTATTGCTTTATGGTATTTATTTGCATAGTTTTGTATTTCGTCTTCTAATAAATAAAATCGCATCATCGTCTTTCAAAGACTTCAAAAAATATATTAAAGAGGTATTAAAATCTTTAGGTGTATAAAATATAATCTCTGCTCTGTCTTATTATTACCAAATTACCTACCTACATATATGTATCGAACAAATGGTGCTCGTGTTAACATAGTATCTAAACGTAACTTGGTGTGTTTATTAAACAATTTGCATTGTACACAAAATGCCTCGTAGAAGGAGATCGGTAATTTTGCAGGTAATACCAGCCTGCCAGGGTTACATGTAGGTCATGTGAACAACGAGCACGCACAGTACAATAAAATTGTATTGCTAAATTCGACAATGAGTCTTGTACAGATTCATGACAGGCTACTTCTAATCATTAATGACACAACGATCCATTTTTAGCTGCAGATGGATGAAAATCAACAAACCCTGAGCTGAGCTAAGTTGTAACCAGGATATAAATATTGCGATTTGACATCAAACTAAACAGGTAATTATTGATTATACAATTGTAACCAAACAAGTAACTAGAAAAAAAGCTAAAAATGTATATTAATAATTGAAGCTGAAATTTTATATATATTTGTATTCACAAGAATTATAATTAATTAAAATGACAATATTTTGTGACAATCAGGATATTTTAACTGCCATACGAATAAGCTAAACATAAAGTCAAACAAACAAAGTTGGTATCTCACAAAGTTATCGTGATGAGCTCCTAGGAAGTCTATGGTTAAAAAAATTATATTATTTGGCCATTTATCAGAAGATATGTCTTGATACTCGTATAATAATAACACTGACTGGTAAATATAGTCTATGGTATATTGCGTAGAGCAGCGGCAGGTGGATCGCTTGTCCCCACGTCTTCCATGTGATGAACTATACTCGACCCGTCATCCTCAGTCCGTTTCATCATCCGTCGCTGGTTTTTGAAGCGCCTAGCTTCTTCCAGTTTACTTGCTAACACCCGTCTGGAAATAATTAACATGTATAAGCAAACGCAAATAGAATTAATTAACTTTCTATCTAATTTATTGACATGTTGAGAACAATAATACAGTAAATCATTGGAATTTTTATAAGTTTAACTATATAATACCTATAGTCGACAATGATAAGAGTGAGAGCAAGTATAATTCTTTTCCATAAATTATACTTTCTTTTCTATCTTTAAATGCGACAAACGAATTTATCAGCCAAGTAATAAATTATTTGGCTTTAATCTTTATATCCATTTCGAACGAATTGCAAAAAATTTATATTTTAGAGTCATCGTTATCAAAATGGCCTTATAATCTAAATTATTATAGGTACCAACCAATGGTGCCAATATCTGTTGTTTACAAATTTCACTAAGTATTATAAAACTTACAAACGATAAAGAAAAATAGAAGGATTTTCATCTACGGTTATGAATAACAGAACATAACATAAAATAAAAAAAAGAGAATCGATAGGAAAAAGGCTTACTGTTGTCTCCAGTCGATAAGTACTCCTAAAAGAAAAACAACGATGATGGCAATAAGCATGACTATTGTCACGCCTACTATGGTGGCCACCGTCAGGGTGGGCAGTTCCTCTGTCACCACAGACACCGACACGTTGGGGTCTGCCGTCGACTCCTGAAATTCTGCAAAGAAAATATCGTCACTATATTAGATTGTACAGGAACCCTCCAGTCCAGTTTTGAGTCTAACCAAGTACCTAGCAAAAAATGAGTTAGAACTTAAGAAGATCTAAATTTGTATGAGTGTATGGTAAGAAAAGTTGGGTCAACAATACACACGCAGGCGAACTAAAGTAATCGACATAGCCCGAAGAATTGCCAAACTGAAGTGGCGGGGCACATCGCTCGTAGAACTGACGGCCGCTGGGGCAGAAAGGTTACCTAGTGGCGAGCGACCACAAACCGGAAGACGCAGCGTGGGCAGGTGGACCGATGATCTTGTAAGGGTCGCGGGAAACCGCTGGATATGGGTAGCGCAAGACCGGCCATCGTGGAGATCCTTTGTCCAGCAGTGGACGACTTGATGATGATGATGAATTTCAAATTAAGTGATGGTCCCGACAGTTTTTTCTATTTTCAGAAATAATGAGGAAGATTCCACATTCAAGTTAGTTTTACTTGTCGTAAATTAGTTTCTTTAGTTAGGTAGGTTATTATGTAATGAAAGATTGCTACGAAGTCGTAAGTGAATGTAATCTGTTATAAAAAATGGTTATATTTTCAAGTGAGCGTGCCCGGTGCGAACAAAAAAATCCGATAATACTTTATCGTAAATATACACCACTCACTGGTTCCTTTTTGCTTTTGATTCAATTTTGTTCCACTCTAATTGTTTTGCTTTAGCTCAGTCAGACGCAAACGCAACGTTATCATTATTATGATGTTACATTATACCTACTGTGAAAGTAATGCAGCAGACATCGCAGGAGAGGAAAATTCCTTAGGGGATTATTAATAATTAATCGATTATCAAGCAGACCATCTAATGGTAAGGGGTCACCGCCACCGCCGCCCTAATGATACTTTAAAGCAGTGTTTCTTAACTTCGGGTCGCGGACGGTATTGGAATGGGTCGCAAGTCGCTCGCAACTCGCAGGAATTCTCTACAGTTTGTGTAATATAGCATGAGTCCTGTAACAGTAGCCAAAGTGATACAAAATGACCATTATTTATTGATAAGGAACCAGCCAAATTCAGAAGTATACCTAAATAATAGGTGCATATGTATGTCACCGGAAATGTATGAAACATAGGAATTGTGCACAATTCCTGTGTATTTTCCCTAGGAAATTATAATTCTATAATGACACAGGGATGGGGTTATTTTTTTATTTTGCACAAATTAAAAAGTATTCGCACAAAAATACCTTTCACTTACAACCCCCCAAATACCGCTATCCTTACAAATATCCCGAATGTAATTACTCCGATTTAGGAAATGTATGGATTTCCTAGCAAATGTATACAATGATGGATAAGATACTTTTCCGTTAACAAATAAGTACATTAACATTATCATACGTTTCATTCGTGAACCACAAAAATTACTTTATTAAACCTTAAATTAAATTCATGAGCTGATGACTACCTACTTCACTTATACAATGTAATTATTTGTTCTGCAGAGGACTGTTGAGTGTTGATGAACCTACGACTTTTCTAAAATGAAAAGGTAATGTTAGTAATGCTTACCATTGTCTCCCCAACTTGCACTTTTGCTGATTTTTTCCATTCTTACTTTTTCTATCAACTACCAAGGAACTGGAAATAAAAAAAAACTATATTTAGCAAAAGTTTGGAGTAACATGTACCTAATTATTTCTTGGTTGCATGGATTTGTGCGGGTGATAGGGTCAAAATTATAATTTTCCCACGTTCTTCTGGAATATGAAAAGTTGTGAACTCGCCAGGAATATCCCCAATCATCAATCATATCTCCAATCTTCCTTTGATTTCGGTAGCTTTGACATTAAACATTTAAGCGATAAAATGATTGCTCATTTATCTTGCATTGCCACTGACAAACATCACAAATATGACAAATTTTTAGATTTGACATCAAACGGATCCGACTGATTATGACTGCAAGTAATAATTTAGGCTACTGATTTAATAATATGATTAAACTAAGGTAGCACCTATTTTTGTAGGTATAATCAGAAGTCAGACGCAACCGATGTTCATTACAAAATCCATGCAAAGATTAATAAAATATCTATATAAAATCGAATAAAAAGCATTGTATGGTTATTTTAGGATATAATTCATCTCTGTGCTAAGTTTTACAAATTTCCAACCTAACCAAAGATTATAAAGCATGAAAAAAAGGTTCCGGTTCCTTTACTATGAAATTATTTTGCGATTCCTAGAGAAAAAAATATTCAGCATGATAAACCCAACATAGGTTACGAAAAGCCATATGAAAGTATCAACTAAAATCGTTATACAGGCTGACTTGAATAAATGAAAACAACTTTTTTTAATGAGAAATATAGGAGGAGGTTCTGAACTCGTCTGAATCTAAGAAAAACCTACACTTTTTCTTTTTAGTCACTGGAAAGGAAGAAAGAAAGGAAGCTTTGAGTTTTAAATATGTAGGTATCTATAGGTACTTAGTATGTTTTTGTTTTTAAAACGATTATGGTGTTTCGGAAATTTTACACCGTCCAGCTGATGGCCCCTTTTACTTCCTATAATCATATTATTGTGTTGATGGTTCTTTGAAGTTATTCTCTTTGCATAATCTTCATCATGATTTGCATTTTGTAGAAAACAATTCCTCGAATATAGGGGATTAATGTGACGAAAAACAATTATGATTCTTTGATTATTGTACGTATTCGACAATGGATTTATTTATAACTAAATCAGATTAGCAATCTCGACCCTATCTGATTTCGATTTCTGATTATTACCCATACCTACTCGATACATTATATTAGGGTTTCGCATATCCTTTGAAAGTAATGGCTCTGCTTAGTTTGCGATCACATAACCTTGTGTGAAGAATGTGTCAGGATATTTTGTTTAAATAGGATTATTTTTATTTTAAAGTTCATGTGTGACTATTCGTTAAATCAGTCATTGACGAAAAATGCGAAAACTAGTTTATTTATTTGTTTGTTACCTCTCGACGCCTCAAACAGCACAAGCAATGGCTATATAATAGGGCACGCAGGTAGATCACAGCCTGGAATAACATATAGGATACCTACTTTGTAACCTGGGAGGGAAACAAGATACCCGGGACCGCGAGTAACACCGCGAAGCAAAATCTAGTTGCTAATATACAAAGCACACATTATAGCTGAAAATTGATTAGATCATAAGTATGTATTCAGCGCCACGGAAATGATGTCACAATTTTTATCATTGACAAAATTATTATGAAAACAATTGCTACCTACTGTTTCGAATATTTTAGATAGGTACTCATGTAAAACTAATACATCCGGAGTCTTATCTTGTTTGATGACTCCACATATAAAAGTTCATCAGATTTACTTAAGTATAATTAGGAAATCATAATCGAATTTTATACCGGCAAACAAATATACAGCCCGATTGGTTAGTGGTAAGCAGTTACCTATGTAGACGTAGACAACTACATATTGACTGACAAAGACATAAGAGCCAGATCCCTTCTAGGCTTTGTGTGCTTGCCACCTACTGCCACATCATCGCTGATGATGGTCAAATACAGGCCTATACATTGTTAAAGAATACGACACTTGCAGCACCCGAGGCACAGATTAAATCGAGCCAAAAATCAAGCGAAAAGAAATGCCGGCCGATCTGACGCGGATTACAACATTTTGTTATTTGGCTGCGGTATTTTGTAAGATTGTAAAGTCAAGCTGCTCTATGTCCCATTGCATGTTGCATCAAGTGGAGTACGTATATTGAGCTGATAGATTGATAGCTATCAAAATTCTGAAAAGTTTTTGTAACAGAAGAAACTATGAATTACATTTGCAATATTTTTTAAATATTTTTAATTTTCAATTAGGTATAAAATATTTATCTTTCAAAAAAATTATTTTAATAAGTAATCACTTCCTTTGTAATTCCAATTATCCAATGACATCGTATTATTTATCAAATTAATACTCTTATACAAGATGCTCCGTAAGTACATTTTGGTGGGATATAACTCTTCGGACATTGTTCAGTGTTCATACGCGGCTCGAGCTCGGCGATCCCAAACTATAAAAGCTCGTGCTATGGAAATCGGATAACTGGGAAACATGGATCAGACCTACTGGTTAGGTATACATATAAGTATGTATCAAACATTTTAAATTTAAATTTTTAAAATTCTTAGGTAGTTGGTAGTACATATTTATTGTAACTAGGAGATTTATTTGAAACCAAATCAATGTGAGATTTTTCACGGGTTATATTTTTATTTTATTTCAGTTTGAAGTGCTTTGTCACCATATTTTGAATTACTATACTAAGGAACACCTTGTATAACTATGAAACAAAACAAAAGATGGAAAAATTATAAATATAATGACTTTACTGAACTGTTATTTTAAATATAGATAACCTACGTATTATTGCTGCTTGATGTGGTCCCGTGAACTATGTGATAGTAAAAAAATCTACTAACTATCAGTCATTGTTAAGACCCTCCAAACCGCGGCTAACGCCCTAGGCGCCTGGTTTCGGAAATGGAGGATCGATATCAACCCTGTCAAAAGCCAGGCGGTCCTATTCTACAGACCCTACCATCGAGGTACCCCCACCCCTCCAAAGGCAGTTACTCTATTCGGTGAACCAATCCCCTGGGAAGGCAAGCCAAATATCTCGGAGTAATTCTCGATGATCGTTTGACCTTTGATGCCCACATTAAAGCGGTCCGCGCACGCGCCGCCTTTGTGTTAGGGCGCCTCCACTTTTTATTGAATCATAAGTCTAAACTTGCCCTCAAAAGCACTATATACCACGTGTATCCGCCCCATTATGACCTATGCTAGTACTGTGTTCGCACATGCAGCTCCTGCACGGATCCAAAGTCCTCCCCTTCCCCCGGTAACGCCCTGAGCCGAGGTTCGTACCCCACTCGGGGGTGCCCTCAGGCGTGGTTACCTAAATGTGACCCGGCTGAGAGCTCTCTGCGCTCGCCGATTGTCCGGTAAGGTTGGAGCAGCCAAGTTCAGCTGTTCTTTCTGCCTAGTTCAGCTGATTGTAAAACAATATTTTTATAATGATTATTTTGAGAAACAGTCACTTCTTTCCAAAATTACCTCACGCAATGATTTCGAACTGACTGGACCATAGAAACATATATATATTGCCTTATTTCTGCTCTCAAAACTGAACAAACTGTTCGACACCCTTGGACCAGACCGGACTTGGACGGATGGACAAAAGAGTTCCGTTACCTTTAGATAGTAGGACAGCAGCTGTATTTGAATAAGCCCTTTGAGTCATAAAGTGGTTTTAAAAAAAATAAGATCCCATTTCATCATACCTATTGTATAATGCTCAGCAAAAAAGGAATCAGGTAAGAATACAATATTTCATGGCCGGTTTAGTAACTACTTTATGGTTTTACGTGATTTTGATTACTTATCTAAATAATAAAAGTCACGTGACAACATGCCGACACGTACTCTTCGTTTGTAATTGCCTTGTTAACATCAACACCGATTCATTATTATCTTAATTTTATTATTTCCTATTCATTTTATATTAATTAATAGTTGTTTAACTAATTATGAGGTCAGGTAATGTTTTTTAGTTTGCATGTAGGCGAATCTCTGGAATTTTTGATCTGCATATAGAAATTCTCTCACTTATATGTAACCTAGCTTATATTATCCCTGGAATGCGAGTGAAATGAAACCGCGCGGGAGACAGTAAAGTAGTACTTATACATTCTCCCAATCAGTAGGTACACACGGCCACAGATCAAGCTACACACTGCGACACCTTATGCGGTTGTAATAGGCGCTATTTTGCAACAAAAATGTGTGTACCTACTTGTAATAAAAGAAATGTGACTTATAATGTTGTTATTACCAAGGGTATAGTGCAGTTAAAATTATACCAAAGGTACGAGACACCCTCACGTACGTCTGTCTGTGACCGTATCAATATTTCTATAGGGTAGGCATATTAGTTTTCAGACTTTCACAAAACTAGGATGCTCCTTCTTACAAGACTACGTAGTAGTTCGTAAGTACGATGTATGTCTATCCGTTTCCAAAGACGTGTGTACCTACTTGTAATAAAAGAAATGTGACTTATAATGTTGTTGTTACCAAGGGTATAGTGCAGTTAAAATTATACCAAAGGTAGGAGACACCCTCACGTACGTCTGTCTGTGACCGTATCAATATTTCTATAGGGTAGGCATATTAGTTTTCAGACTTTCACAAAACTAGGATGCTCCTTCTTACAAGACTACGTAGTAGTTCGTAAGTACGATGTATGTCTATCCGTTTCCAAAGACGTTGAATGTGGATGGTGCGCAAAATAAGTTTCGTTATAGTTTGCAGGGCAGGGTATATTTCTACCAATTGCATGTTTTTATTTCAATTATCGAATCCGGCCTGGTTACAAATACTAGCCGTGAATGTTGCTTAACCAGTGAGATCGAGCCTCTTATTTGGTAGCAATTACTCGGCTATTTCTATTGATCACTACAATTTAAAAGTATTTGACTGCTTTGTGACTTACAAGAGTACATTGCACATTCTAAGCGTTTCATCGACCTTTACTCGATCAAAGTTTCATTGTTATTTATCAAAGACTAGAGTTTGAACCTCCAATAACTTGATAAGTCATAGGTACATAGAGAGATAACATTACCGTGGTCAAAGTCACCCACGGCGGCCACGGCATACGAAACATGATCTTCAGGAAAATCTTGATGAATATTGAAACAAAGGCATGTTTCAAAACACTGCCATTACGTTCTAAAGCATTAGGTATGCGATAGTTACTATTTCATACCTACATAGCAAACTCTTTTTGAAATGACATGAAGGTGCAGCCAGAGGTGGCTACGACACCCTTATTATACCTGAACTACTGCAATTTCTGTTTTACGTTCCAGTACCAGATCAGTTTTTAAGAAAAAAAAATTCACTTCTCTTGCTCAAAAAGTTCGTCAATAAAGTGTATCAGTGCGGGGTTAAAATAGCTTTTCTCTGCATTTTCTCCCTAGACACCGGCACAACCGACACATAGGTACCTAATACCTATAAGCTAAAAAAATATATATTTAGGTACACTTGGTTCCTATTTACTCTACTAAACTACCTAAAACTACCTCTTATGAAATGGATAATTTTAACAAAGTACTATTTAACACATGGCAGTATGTGCAATGCCATAATTAATATCTACTATTTGCTTTATAACTTATCAAATAAATCATTAGTTTTAATTACTAAATCGATTATTAACAAACGTAAGAGATGAATAATGGTATAAAGGTTAAATATCTTATCAATAAAGTATAATTGATAAATACCCCAAATTAGTAATTTATGATATATGAGCTAGACTAGACATTATCACAATAAACATCTTTCAGAATCACCATATTTAATAGTATAATAGTCTTTGTAAATCACCGTTTCGTGAATATCAAACAAAATGTACCTAAGTACTCAAGTCAGGTTCAAATTATATTTCTGGGTTTGGATAGCGTATTAAGTAGGTACCTATATTGTTACTTCCGCGATCCTTTACAATGATTCATAAACATTTTCCAGTATGAACAAACTTCCATTGAAATTCAAATAATGGGCAGTAGATAGTAGACTGAATCAATTCATTTCCTTCGTTTATGGTAGCCAGAGATGACAATAATACTTAAATGTGTCTAGCTACCTATTTACCTAGGCACTTTATTATTATCAGTTATCAATCAAATCTACATATGTTGAAAAAGTGAAGAGGGCATTGTTGATATAAGTCAAGTAAAATTTTAACAAATTTTAGGTTAGCGGCATCAAACGACATTGCCACTGAAAAAAAAATTAGTTCCTGCAACAGACTCAAAAATATAAATATATCATATACCTACATGAAATTAATTAGTACTTGTACGTAGTATTTATTAATTCCATGATCATATATTTTTAAAAAGGGAAGTTTCAAATCATACTAATATTATAAATGCGAAACTTTGTGAGGATGTATGTATGTTTGTTACTCTTTCCCGTAAAAACTACTCAACGGATTTCGATCAAACTTAGCACATAGATAGATCATACCCTGGAATAAAATATAGGCTACTTTTTATCCCGGGAAAACATAAGATCCTTGGGGAACGAGGGTGAAACCGCGGGGTGGAAGCTAGTAATAAATAAAGTTATTATTGTATTTATTTCAAATCCAAATAGAACATTATAAGCATAAATAAACGTCTTAGACGCTCATTTTACTTATATACCTACTATGCTAGAGGACTTCATGATAAAATGTAACGGATTAAAATCGTAAAGGACAACGCTTGAATAACGGGATCATTAATAGGCAAATGAGTCAAGAACAGGCGCAGGAGCCGGATTGTGTTGTGTATAGCAATGAGACAAGAAAATTATTTTGCACATCACACTCAATAATACTTCTTCATTTACATTCACGAGTTTACGTATTATCGTACGTTTATCTCAATATCAACAAACACTATCTCCCTCTTCGTAGTGTTATAAGATAAAGACGACAAATAGCTTTAATTTTAACTTCGCGCTTGAGTAGGTAGGTACCTAATCTTCTGCTTGATACGTATCACTGATGGTAGTTATCATGCAAGGAAAAACAAGGACGTTGAAAATATAAACAATGAAAAAGTTTCCACGAACTTACATAAAACACTAGTTGAATTTAGCACAACCGGTCCTTTCACTTGGAAAAAAACTGGGTTGTACACTTTACTTGTAAAACTAGTTAGTCACTTTGCCACTATTCCATGGGTAGGTTTCACAAATACATGTATCAACGATGGTTGTGCGTGTAAATGGTCGGTCGGCGCATGCGCAGCGCTCCACGGCGCGTCTCTCACTGCTGTTCTGCAGTGATGGGTGTCGGTGATTGCGAGATCACATAATAGACGACACCGTTTAACACCATACAGGTACCTATCTGCACTATTACAGATACCAACATAAGGTGACAGTGTCAATACTAGCAGCCGTAAATTTTTACTGACGATTCTATACAATATTTAAAAAAATACTAAATAACGGACTAACGGTTGATTTCCGCCCGATTTCAATATTCAATCTATCCTTGATTTTTTTTGCGTTTTCAAATAAAACCCACAATCGCAAAATAAAGAATAGAAGAAGAGAACATTGAAATTGGGCGTTAATATGTCGATAACATCAAGGTACTTCCATAGTGCGTCAGTCTAAACCAGGACCTGTAACTCATGTCGTGTACATTATCGGATCAACAACCGCCCCCTTTTTAGTTGACGTACTTACCTATCCCATTATATTCGCAGCGTAGTGCGATAAGCATATCTCGTATTGTTAATTGCAGCGATTACTGTTAAATATTTTGTGCAAGTTTGTCGAATTATTGAAATATACTTTCATTTAACAAGAGTGAACGTATGGCCTAATCACGTGACGGCCAAGTGCCCTGAGCGGTGTGCGGTGTGCAGCATGTTTGCACAACTGTAGCTTGTATAGTAGTAGATATCAAGTGGATATTACCCACTTATTTTTTATTTTATTACTTCTTCTACTACGAACACGCTCACATAAAAATGATAAATTGTTATATAAAATTCATTAGACCAGCATCGTAATACGCGGGGTATTACGATGCTGGTCTAATGAATTTTAAAAGAATGCTGTTTTATCCCTTCTAACTAAATTAGTTTGCTCTATTATTGAAATATGTAGTAATTTAATATCTACACTACATATAAGCACAAAGAAATAATAAAATCAATGATACATAGTCCTTTACTATAAGGAGGTATAAGTAAATGACTATTATCACATTAGCTGATTAATAATAGAGGACACATGTTTTGTAAAATAATATAGGCACTTCAAATGAAAATGTTAGGTATAATTTATAACTTAGCATACTATCAACAAAGTTGAAACAGATGTATTTTATGTGCGTGGAGTAACTAGCGGCTACCTGTCACACAATACCTGTAACCTTACAATGTTCTTGTCTTAAAAATAGCCTAAAATATGGACTCTTAACCTCAAAGGTTGGCCGTCACGTGATTGGGCCATACGTTGTTCCTTTTCCTACGACTAATTTTAATTGTTTGAACTACAGTTTTAATTATTATTTATTGTTTATTTTTTTCAAATTATATTTATATATTATACTTCGTTACCAAGTTTTTTTTTTGTTTGCATGTTGTGGCAACTTAATTGGTTGTGCATTTACTTTTGTTTTTAATTTAATTTAGTTTATAGAGTTATTTATAATGTAATAACCACTGGTTGTCCTAAATAAATAAATAAATAAAGGTAGCTAGAGACACCACTGAAATATTTATTTGGTTTAAATGAACTAGGTACACCTTTTTCACACCGGAACGGGAACGAAGATATTAGTAACTACTTAGCTATTACACTCGTGTTCCCGGGATATAAAGTAGCCTTATAACCTTAGGGGATAATGTAGCTTCCTATTAGTGAAATAATTTTTCAAATCGGACCAGTAACTCCGGAGATTAGTGCGTTCAAACAAACTCTTCAGCTTTAGTATTAGGGTATTAGTATAGATAATAACAATACAAATCTCATCACGTCGACTAAGAAGCAGAATCTGCTACCTATGAGTATATATATTAAATATATATAATATTAGATTTTACGAGTAGGAAGTTAATTATATATTATGTAAGTAGTCAACTGAAGCGAGAATTGAGTAGAAAAAATACCTAATTATATTTTTTATTTAGCCTTTGTCAAATTGACTTGCACATTCACGATTACTAAACCGCAAGACTGTAATAAAAAAATAACAGCATTTTCTTCACCACAAACATTTTAAAAGAGACTAGATATTTTTTAATTGGTTATGATATACTTAGTGATAGACAATTCGTTGTTGTTATCGACAGCAAATGTGTGACATGCAAAGTGACAGACAGCTGACTCAAACCTGCATTTTCAATTTAGATTAGATATCTAAATTGAAAATGCAGGTTTGAGTCAGCTCATTCAGAATCTGAAAATCTTGATGCTGGCTGATTATAATTGTGTAGTCATAAATAACATCGCTTTCTACTTTCATACTTTCCTCAATAAAACCGACATATTATCTGAACTTTTTTTTTCTTACATATCCGTAAATCACCCGCCCCGACTTTTATTTTTACCAAACATTAAAAATGTAGCTACTGTTATTATTTTCATTGATACTTATACATGTAAGTATTATCTTCCAGGTAGGTAGTTATATCTTTTTTTTTTTTTTTGAAAGGACATGAAGGTGTTAGCCAGAGGCGGCGATAACACCCTTACGCGGACAACTCGGTAAGCGCAGAGGGCTCTCAACCGGACAAAAACAATTTTAGGTAACTGCGCCTGAGGGCACCCCCTGTGGGGTACGGACCTCGGCTCAGGGCGTTACGGACATAGTACGAGTTACGACAAATTTATTACGATTACTGGGAGCAGCTCGGGCCGCTTGAACGGGACGAGACTGGATGGGACGTCGTAGATATATCAAAATCCGAATGTTTAAATACGTTGTTCTCCGAAATTGACAAGATTTCTATATCTATACTAATCTATACCTACTACATAAAGCTGAAGAATTTGTGAACGTGCTAATCTCCGGAGTTACTGATCCGATTTAAAAAGTATTTCACAAATAGGATGCTACATTATCCCCGAAGGTTAAAGGCTACTTTATATCCCGGGAACGCGAGTTTAACCGCGGGGAACAGCTAGGTATATTTATTACGAGGAGGTCGGTATGTGACATAAATTACATTCCTTCTTCTCATAGACTTCTTCTTACCTATATTTCTATTCTTCCCGAAAATGTAGACATTCATGTCCCAAAAGGTCCCTGCTGCTTAGCTAGGTAGGTAGTAGGTAGGTACGATACATTAATGACACAGTCAAAATAATTTAATATTGTTGTTTAATGCATTTAAATAGTGAATTAAGTAATTTATTAGATAAATATTAATAAATGTAGTTACGTACCTAATATTAGTTGATATCATATTACATATCGAATACCTACATGATAAAATATGAGTATTCAAAGCAAAAATAATGATACCAGCGAATAAACTGAAAATCAGAAATTATTTATTCTAAATTCATGGGACATTTCGTTAGAGCGTTACAGTTTCGTGCATACGTCATAAAATATACAAAGGTACACATGCATAGTACCTACATACCTATATTTATGTAACTATACATACAATAATATATGGCTCATAAAATACTTTATCATGTAATGCATGGCAGATTTCTGGTCACTATGCGGAAATTATAAAAACAATAATCGATATCTATATAATCCTACCTAACCTATATTTAAAACAGTGCGCAGTGTGATTTCGGCTGTTTGGTTATGTTAGGCGTTAGACTTAATAAGTCGTTTAGTTTAGGGTTCAGAATTTTTAAAAATCTTACCGGGTCGTGACAGTAATATCAATCGCTCAAAATTATTAGCCAACTCGTAAAGCACAGGCTTAGTGGTGAAATAAAACTTTTCACTTGAAATATCGCTTTGTATTTTATTACTATACCTATAGTGTGTATTTTACACGAAGGCAAAAACATTATATTTTTTTTTATAATTCTATTTCCTTTGCTTCATTAATTACACATGCAACAAAAATATATTCATACCTCCCTGTTTTATGATGAAATTTAGTCTGAGATAGGTCCCTACATAAAAGTACACACTCGTTATCTACCATTAGTGCAATCTATAGACGATTGCATTACAAATAAGTAAGTACAAAGAGTTAATTGATATTAACCGAAGATTGATATAAGAAATTCCGCACCTGGCAACTCAAATTTGTCACTCTCATTATATTATATTCATATTATTCTCACACTCATATTATTATAGATTTTACAAAAATAACGGGTTCCAGGTCGGAGGGATTTTGCAAGAAAAAAGAATTTTTGGCTTTACAGAATTAGTCATTCTGTTCAAGCATTCCGAAAAACCCTATTTTGATCTCGTGAAATACCTATTCATAATACGGCTGGGATACTGGGATATCGCGAGTTAGGAGCCATAAAGATTATTATCGGAGCTGACTTGAAAAATTCGGATTTTTAATAATTAAATTTCGTTTTTTTTAAACGTATCGTGAAGTAGGTATTCTATTAAATATATTATATATACAAAAATAGTGTTGCAGTGGAATGAACGAGAAACTTGTCGATAGAATTCATCGATAACCCTTGTGGTACTTGTAGGCCAAGTAAGCGTCAACGCCATGCAGAATTCCAACCACTACTCCGATGTACTGAAATAATTAAAAATATTATGTTAACATAAAGGTAACCTGGAAAATTCATAACTTAACTAAATAACAGCTACTTGATAAAAAAAATATCTGTTACGGGATCATTGTGAAAACTGGGTTTAAAAAAAAAATACTTAAGGTGGAACATACTAATGAGGCGCTAATCACATTTTGACAAATATACGTACGACCTATTACTGAGCTGCAATTTGAAAAAACCAAATAAAATTTGAATCTCGCGGTCTTTTTGGATCATCCCCCTTAAGTGGGAACGTTCTGTTGGAGCGCGAAATTCAAATTTTATCACGTTTTTTGCAAATTGCAGCTCAGTTATAGGTCGTAAGTTATCAACATGTTAGTTGCCAGAAGAACGGTAGTATATTTACTGATTAATAACAAAAGAAATCATCAACATATTCCTCCAAGGTATATTAGTAACATTTTCATAAAATAGTCGTATATGTCAGTAATATACTTTGGAGGAATATGTTGATGATTTCTTTTGTTATTATTGAGTAAATATACCTACTACCATTCTTCTCGCAAATAACATTTTGATAACTTACGACCTATAACTGAGCTGCAATTAGCAAAAAACTTGATAAAATTTGAATTTCGCGCTCCAACCGAAGATATTATACCCTTAAGTCAAAATATTTGTTCAAATTAATAAGTTAAATGAAAAATGGATACCTACTATTTTGTTAAAACCCGCACTTTGATCAAACTCCTTATATATATAAATCTTAAAACTTTTAAATATCTTCCGATACCATATTATATTAAATTAGCTACGTTATGTAAATAAAGCCTCTTACGTAAACTGCAGTCATTGCTGGATACGCGGCGAACATGTTCACAACAGCATATCGAGGATACAAATATATGTTCACAGCTACACCCATATAGGAGGACGCAGAGAGATACAGGAAACATGCCACTGCATTGAAGAGGCACTCCTGTAAACAATTAATAATATTTTCTATAATATCATGCCCGCTGGCTGATGCATGCATAATATAATTTGAATACACTGAGATAAATGTATTATTTTTAATATGGAACGTCAACTAAATAACTAAATGAAAGGTCTACTTACTAAGTTAGTAAGTAAGTAAGTAAGTAGAGCTTACAAAGTTAGTTACTAGGTAGTAACCGAAAAGGGCCTTGTAATAAGTTTTTTGAAAATCGAGCTGGCACCCATGGGTAAAACACACAAAAAAAGAAATAAGTCGCGATTGTAATATGAAACAAAAGACGGTATTTGGAAACAAGGTGTTATTTGAATAATTCCGTTTTTTATCATTTTAACGTTGTCATGAGATGAAATTTCCGTCGAGCGATAGTGATTTGACTTCGGTGGTTTTTAATGTCTCGTAGTAAGTATGAAAGGTAGAGTACCTACTAACCTTGGGGATAAAGCCTGTTTTCGTCTTGGGCGGCTTTAACCCCTCGCTTCACATAAACAGGACTTTACAAATTACATATCTCCCTCGCTTCGCTCTAGACTATATTTACGCTCAGGATCCAATATGCCGTACGTGACATAAGACACTGCTTTATCCCCTTGGTGCATATCTACTATTTAATCATGATGGAATCTGCTGACATTAGAACAAGGAATATTAGCAACTAATTTGGTAATTTTCTTATCTTACGATTTGGTCTCGCTCGTTGTTCGTTTAGGTAGGTATGTGTCATTATAATGAAATGATACACATACAAATACCTAATTGAGAACTTTCTAGTATTTCAAAACTTTTAAACCGAAGTAGGTAGTTTGACCTTTAAGTTCTAATAGGGCCTAAAGTAAAGTAAACATTGCGTGTCATAACTGTTGCTTATTATGATGCAATATGTTATAATTATCTACGCTACCAAATGTCACTCAATTAGGTACCATAATAATATTATGTACCTACCTATTTTATTTAAATTAGTAAGTTTTCAATTCTTACGAAAATGGACTGTCGTATGAGTTGCTGTGTGTTGGAAGAGAGAACGTAACAGGTGATGAGGAGCGCCGTGGTCAGGAGGCAGGCAGACGCCGTGGTGAGGAAGCCATGGAACGCAGAGCCCATGCTACTTGCTTCTGCCATCCCATACTTCACCAGCAAACTTTGACAGAGTCCGCCTAGCATCTATGCGTAAGTTTAAGGTACGTATTATTTATTCTATGGTATAAGTAAAAATTGCTGTATTGATTCTCACACTTAGTTTATTTTATTGAATGATTAGTAATTTTCTTATACGAGTAGACTAAATTGGTTTAAAACTATATATTTATACTAGCTGTTCCCCGCAGTTTCGCGCTCCCGCGCGTTCCCGGGATAAAAAGTATCCTTATAACCTTCGGGGATAATTTAGCTTCCTATTAGTGAAAGAACTTTTCAAATCGGTTTATTAGTTTCAGAGCCTATTCACTGCAAACAAATATAAAATAATATTAGTATAGATATAGGTAGTATAGATAACCACTTGATTCGAATCTAAAGGACTTTTTAAGTTTCCACCTACTATTACCTACATAAAACACTATTCGAAACTACAAGTGTAAAAATGTATAAAAGCAGACTTACAGCTTCAGCTAGTTTTATAAGACCATGATGCGACGTCAAATATCCAAGATTAAGGCACTCACAGCATCGGCAGCAGCAGCACTTGATGCCCTTACCACTGTTACCTCCCCCAGGGCCCACGCGGACAATAGTCGGCCCGCGAGTCATTTGTTTATTTTCACTAATATCCTACTAGTAATAAACAAATATCTATAGACCTAGCTTGATCGAATCTCAAAATCAACTCTGTTCACTCCGATTTCCAGACACTAACTAACTGCACTATATCATCTCATCACACAGGAAATTCGGGAGAGTTCAAATATTTCACCATTTACACGGTTTGTATTAGTCACAACACAATATTTTTAGACGTTTTGCGAGTGCGTATTCAATTAAAGTTCAGCGAACTCATTGCCCTATTATCCAAATTTTAGTGATACAATATTGCTATTCCTGTTTTCATAGGAGCAAATAAATTATTTATGGTTAACTTAAACCTTCATGATATTAAAGCTAAATTCTTCGTGTCCTTTTGTTAACGTATCCCGAGTTGAAATAATTATGAACAAGACACGCGCCCGTCAGGCAATGCGTGCGCGCATTGTTTTAAAAATAGAGCGACGCACGCTCCAAGGAGGGTTGATTTCTATTCCTGGGTTTAGATTATTTTAACTCACTGACCCTAATAACTTCCTTTAAATTTATAACATCACAAATGGAAATCCTTTGGTAGTAATATTTCAATGTCAAAGAGTGTAACGTTTTAAATATGTAAGTACCACCAACCTACCACTGTCAATGTCTTGCAGGTATGAATTATTGGTAATATGTTGATATGTCAAAACGTGGCTAAACTAGAAAGGATGAATGACTTCTTCTTCGTACTAAACATCATGCCGGCACCGCACATGGGGTTACGTATTCGTGTACCTACCTAGGTATATGTAAGTACATATTGGGCAAATACGTAACGACAAGGAAACATCAGATTTCATACAAATACGCCTAATATAAAATATAACTACCTAAAATTGGCTATCAGTGGCGAAGGGTCCATACAAGCCGATTCCCATCGGCATCGGCTTACCTTTTAGAAATCCCAGTCCCACATTTTCATCATTTAAAAGCCACTTTAATCATGCTTAAAATACACTGTAATTATAAAATTATCGGTGTTTTTTGAACGGCTTACCCTCGCCATAATTTCACCCCTCGCCACTGTTGGCTATATATATGACTAAAAAGCCAAATACGCAAATTCAAATGGCCACATGAATTGTCGGTATTAAATTAATAGACTTTGTTTAATTTAAACAGTTTTGTAGGAGTTTCGATGCAGTGTCAGTCAGAATTATGGTAAACTCACTTACCATCATGCAAACGTTAGAAATAAAACAACAAAATAGTCACTATAAAAGTAAAAATAACGTTTATTTTCAGCATTTTGTCGTTATTTTATTATAATATGTTTAACATGGAATTGAAATGAAATAAAAAGAAATACTTAATTAGCTATAAGTAACTTGAAATAGGTAAGTACCTATAATTATCCCACGGAGTTCGATGTAAAACATTATAGATTAATCATACAAGTAGCCGGACGAGAGGCACAATACGAATTCTTTATTGAATTATTCGAGTATATTAACAGCATTATTGATTTCGAATATAAATATAAACCTTGACTTCATTCACAAATTGCGACAGAACACGTGATAGAAAAATCTTCAGAAATTAACCAAACGACCTCGTAAAAAAAATCCGTTACTTTACTTACACTAATGTTTTTTTTTGATAATATAGAGCAAGATTACTATTTTAAATTTTCCCATAAGTCGTCTGGAAAAAATAGCTTCAGCGATAAGACCGTGAGCGATACTTTCTTTAATCACTACTATTGTCTGTTGTCTACATTCTCCTCATTGTTTGAGATTTTCATTTATTACATCAATTTTAAGTAGTACGATTAGCGACAGAGACGTAAGTAAATTGATAATTGTATGCATTATGCCTTTGAAACCATTTAAATCCATATAAAGGTTCCTTATCAATTAATACTTGCAATGAGTTCATTTAATAAAGACACTTTTGAATTTGAATTTGAATGACGGACATTTGTAACAAAGGAATCAATGAACGTACAATTCTATTATTTTGAATGCAAAATGAATTATTTGGATAAATCTGTAGCCTTATTCTAGAGTCACTAATCTCAAAATTATGACAATTAGACGCTTGAAATTGACATAATAAAATAATAATTAAAACGTACGAAATTTTCGTTAAAAATTCAAACCGCGGACCATGGTGTACCTACATTTATTAGGTAGGTTTATTAATTAATTTAAATGTTATTAACAAATATTCTCAATTGTAATTGTATTAAAAAAATAAAAAAAACAATATTTTTACAAAACATTATACAATTACAAAAAATCAGTGCGTCCAGTGATGAAAATTGTCATCTAACTCTGGAAAAAAGTTGAGAGAACAAGTTTCTGATGCTGAATTTAAATATTGTCTTAATTATTTTCTCGCTGGTAGAGGTAAAGAATTACTAGTAATGTTTCAAATGAGAGCAATTTTTTTATATCTGGTATTTCAAAATCAGCACTCTTAGCAAACATCATCACTGACCACTATGGTGAGTCTTATGGTCAAACACAGGCCTATACGTACACACGGCCACAGATCAAGCTACACACTTATGCAGTTATAATAGGCGCTATTTTGCAACAAAAATGTGTAGCTTGATCTGTGGCCGTGTGTACATAGTAAAAAAAAGTCAAGGAAACACGGTCTGCATTAGAACTGCACGCCAGATCAAACTAATACTTGTACGTTATTCTATCTATGCTAAAACACAATTTAATTCAAGCGTAAGCGGGAGTCACAAAGCAAATTGATAATATTGATACCTAATAATAAAAACATTTATTTCTCTTCACACTTTCACAGAAGTAAATATAAAAGAGCTTACGTAGGTACTATGCGAACCTGTTTTGTGAGAGACTGGTGCCTATTGTAGGTTTTGTAAAAAAACCTGTATTAGGACCAAAATATAAATAAATTAATGAATAGCCTAAGTAAATTATAGATTTTTAATCTTGTGTGTTTTATTTCTGACTAGTATTTCTTGACTTATACGGCTGTTTATTAATTACCATACACCTATACTAATATTATAAAGAGGAAAGATTTGATTTTTGTTTGTTTGTATGTTTGTTAGTTTGCATTGAATATGCTCCGAAACTCCGAACCGATTTGAAAAATTATTTCTTTAATAGGAAACTACATTATCCCCGAAGGTTATAGGCTACTTTTTATCCCGGTAACGCGAGTGAAACCGCGAGGAACAGCTAGTTATTAATAACCGGCAAAGTACATGTTGTTCTTACTGTTCGGTACGTTTGTTCCTCTCATGAAATTTGGATCAAATAGTATTTTGTTTCACAATAACACATGTAATTTAAAAAATATTAATTTATGCCAATAAAAAATAAATAGGAAGGGGGGGTCCCTTCACCACCTTCTGCATAGTGAGGCAGTTGATAAGCTCTGATATATTTTTAGTTTCATTACACCACAAAGGCAGGAATATACACATATAATATTATATTTATTAGACAAATGCGGAATCAATAATTTAAAATTAATCTTAGACGTTTATATGGATCTGTAGTGACGATTTGCCAGGAACGTACTAAGCAGATATAGTCCAGCCATTACGAGGCCCATCACCTGAAACAAAGGTAGTAAATTACACCAAGTTTTAACTATTGTCAGTTCGGTAGTTTTAAATGAAAAGAACATCTCCCGTTTCGGCCCACAGGTGAAATAAAAAGCGGACCGAGGTTGTAACTCGTTACATGACTCCTGAGTTTGGTCCCTTTTAATCACATAACGCATTTCTCTTGTCTAGAGGTTCTCACCGAATTCCGGGACATCAAGACTTTGTTATAATATATTGAAACACCCACTCAGGGTGAGTGACTCTTTCCCACACAAAAATACATAATTATCTATTTACTTTTTCTTTTACCTTACTCATGTTACTTTTTTTTCCACTTAATTTCCATTTTTCTATGTATTGATATTTAGGATAAATATAACAAATAACGAAATATGAACATACATATTTTAGATTTATAAAATCCTACCTCAGGCATCACACTAACTTAATTTACTTAGCTAAGAATATTTGTAGCTTAACCATTTATGTTATATGTATATCATCATCTCCCTGCCCTGTTCCCAATCATTTGTGGTCGGCGCAATATGTGATCTTTTTCCATTCAGCCCTTCTATCCGTCATATCAGCATTCACTCCTTTCTTAGTCATATCATCCTTCACACAATCCATCCATCTTTTTTTCGGCCTTCCCCTTCCCGTATATCCATCAACTTTCATATTTATGACTCTTTTAGTCACATGGGATTCATGAGGAGAGCCTCATAACATGCCCGAACCAGGATAAACGGTTCCCTCTCAACGTATCATTCACTGGTGCTACTTTCAAACTTCCTCTTATGTACTCATTCCTAATTTTGACAGTTTTTGTCACTCCACACATCCATCTTAACATTCTGATCAGTTGCGTGCAATCTTCTTTCATCCTTTCCTTTTACTGCCCAACATTGTACAGGTCTTATCATGGACTTATAAATCCTCCCCTTTTGCTTTAGAGGCATCCGTAGATCACACGTAATTCCTGTAACCTGGCGCCATTTCATCCAACCTGAGCTGATTCTCTATTGTCACAGTAAATATTGCCATCATTGTGCATGTATGAACCGAGGTACCGAAAGTCGGGACAAACAGGTATTGGTAGGTACTCCATCCAGTGAATGAGAATTTCCCCTGCTCCGGCAGGTAAAACTTACACAGATAGTTTATAACCTACATTAACACATAGGAAATTTTTTATCCCGGGAAAACATAAGATCCGCGGGACGGAATCTAGTATAATTATAATAAATAAACTTACTGCTGCTGCTAAGTAGGGCTCGTAATCTGATCTATAAGTATCTTTCCGATGGTTAACTTCGATGAGAAGAGTCAATCCCGCACAAAGGTATAAAATAAATGCCACTCCATGGTATACCAGCTCCTGAAATCGTTTCAAAGGAATATTATATATACTGAGCTTTTTGCCGATATTTTCTCAGATATCCAAACCAGTGGTAGTTCGAGGATAAATTTGATCTTGTAGGGTTAGGTTTCTCACATTTGCAGCTCCATAATATGTTTCGTATAACATTTCATCGACCAATCAACTATCTTTTGTTTCATCTAATTTGACAGATTTGTATGGAATTTCGTAACCTACCCCACTTTTAGGTGAAACAGATATGTTGTTGAAATGCTATCCGAAACATACTATAAAACTAGAAATGTGACCAAATTAACTCTACTGTCATCTCAGACATATACAAATAAACAAAAGTAGGATCTGTAACATCAAAATACAGCTTTTTACTAAATGCACACCAAAAAAAAAATATTTTTATTTTTGTCTGAATCTTGGTCTGTTTGTTCCTAATCTCCGACGGCTGAACCGATTTTGACGAGTCTCGAGCCTCACTGGCATATATCTTATATTATAAAGAGTAACTAATTTATTTTTTATACAAAGCCTTCGCCACTATTATTTGAAAATTCAACACAGATTTAAAATGTAATGAATTATTGTAATAAATTTATACTTACATAAACAGTCTTGGATATAATAGAAGCTGTTGAAAATGATATAAGGCACGAAGTCAGCAAACAAAATGTGCCTATAAGGAACGCGACGGAAACCAACAAGTAGAACAATTCTGGTTTCTGGTCAGCACGCCACACGAGACCTTTGTCGAGGTAGTAGCTGACTACTCCCACACATGCAGCACCTAGCAACTGAAAACATGAAAATGAAATATTTTAAAGATGAGATACATATGAGATTACAGGATTAGTGAAATGCAGAGAGCGGTCACTGATTAATATGAATAAGGTATTTTATTTTAAAAGTAACTAACTGTGTGGTGGCTGTGACGAATACTACAACCCCGATTCGTCTCTATACATATAGGGTGTCGTAAGAGGCGACAAAAGAATAAACACGGTGCACGTGCACCTAGTGACAACAATATATTCCCAAAGTCCGCCGCCTGCTTGACACCAGCCCTGGTGTCAAGCAGGCGGCGGACTGTAAATAACTAGCCAAAACTAAAAATCCAGTTGTACTTGAATGTATGGACATAACAGGAACTGTAATTACATAAATTTAAAAAAGAAAGATCCACAAAAAAAAAATGTAGCCTTGCTGAGTTTCTTGCCGGAGTCTTCTCAGTTCAAGTGTATTCCGAACCGGTGGTAGAGTCTATTGTAATGTTTGTAACTATTGACGTTTATAAGTGCCTTACCAGGGCCTAAATTGAATAAATGAGTTTTTGATTTGATTTGTATTGAGACCGGGCTAGGGCGTACCCCTTAGGCGACGTGCAGAGGCAGCACCCGGCCTCGGCGAGAAATGGACAAGGGTTGTTGTATTTTTTCTTACATTTGTTGTTAGAAAAAGATAGGTATATATATATATATTTTTAAAGGACTAAAGTTGGTAGCCTCTAATGGCTGCAACAACCTTACCGGACAAATCGGCGAGCGCAGAGGGCTCTCAGCCGGGTAATATTTAGGTAACAACGCCTGAGGGCACCCCCGTATGGGGTAGAAACCTCGGCTCAGGGCGTTACCGGGGGAAAGAGATAGGTATAGTATAGATATGTTAATAGTTTCCTTTTTAAACGAGCATTTACATTTTGCAACAAAATTTAATTTTAGACATTAATAATTATAAAATATTTTGAATATCATAAATACGAGTATAAACGAAGATAAAATATTATATTATATAGGTATATGAAAGAATCTAAGAAGTAAGGCATTCGGAGGCCTGTGGTAAACGATCCATATTTTAAAAATATAATACCTAATATACATATAACCTCTTTGGTACTTAGTAATAAACTAATAAATTCAACGAGTGAGAGAGAATCACGATCAGCACGAGCGTGCACCAGGTACATGTAGCAGTAATTGAGTTTGTTTATTCTCAGTATTCTAAGAATATCCCGTGATGAAGTCACGGCTCCATCGTTAAATATAAGGTCGGAGAGAGATTACATTCACCACAACAGAGGATGTATCGTATTCGATTGATTAGACTTAAAGTTTTCTTTACACATTGATGATTGATTGGTTTTCTTGACTAAAAATTTAAATACGGTAGGAAAGATATTTTCAGAGGAATCAAACTCGTTGTGTCGCCTGCCTATACCTAAGTAATTCTTATAAATCCCTAGTGTATCATTTTTTTTATTGACAAATACATAGAAGCTCTGATGTCCTCAAATGAGGCGATGACGTGATCTGACACGGTCTGACATCATCCTCGCATAATTCAAGGAAATTCGGAGGTAAATAATAAGTAGGTATAGGCTAGTTGCGTTAGTGAAATAATTCATTAGCTACTCATGGTTCCTTGGTTGCTACAAACTTGATAAGCATCCTATTCAAGATAAGTGATCATTATTGTAATCCCCGCGACCCCTTATTTTAGGGAAGAGATTTTGAAACAGCTGACCTTCCACTTCCACCTAGGGTACCATAACATAATTTTCTCCAAAGAACATGTAACTAAATTAGTATACTTGCATCTGCATCAAAAGGAGGAGGCATGTATATTTGTTCACGCTTGGCTTTTTTATTTATGAATCAATTTTAATAATAATTTTTGCTTTGGGTTCAGCTACAAGTTGGTTCCATCTTAATTTGAAGGAGTAATTACTCTTTTTGTAAAAGTATTAAATTAGGAACTGTATCAGTTTCTAATTGAAATATAGCGTTTCGTTATTCTGTTACATAATGGAATAACCCATGGTCTCATATATATTTGTCAATATTATGGTATCATACTACCTACAAGGTAAATAAAAATCAGTTTCTCAACAACGTTATTTACGTAGCTGAAAGTGGGTTACCCATTAAAGTATATTTAGAACATCTAAAATATTTTAGATGCTTAAAGGTGAAATTAAACGTGCCTCGTGATATCAGTTAGATTTAACAGAATAGTTTCAACTGTTTTTTTTTATTTCTACTTGTATATTTTATCACTGATTCTATTGTGATTATGATTATTGTACTAATTATTATGAACAACGAAAATTTCAAACTTTTCATACAAAACATAATCTTGTTCGGTCGAAATGTTTGAAGGTCCCATAGTAAAAGTTGTTCATAATGATGAGTAGGTATTATCTCCTAATATAGGTAATAATCCCTGAAACATTGGACGATAATTAAAAAAACATTCCTGTATTCCTGAATACAGTAGCGGATTCAGGATTTTGGTTTGATGAAGTTTAATTTTAGATTTGTCTCAGGAGGACGCATGTGGTTGGGTTAAGCCCCATAGCCCCACCATGGATCCGCCTACCTAAATATTAAAAAAATGCGTTCGTACGAAAGATTTCCCAATGAGACCTAGGTAAGTACTTAAATATATTTACAACTAGCCATCGGGTAGCAGTTTACAGGATACATACATACATATATATATACATAGGCAGATTGTTAAATCTAGGGAAAGTAAAAAAGTATATGAATACTTACTAATTGTGCCAGTTTCAACAGACCAGGTAGAGTGCCCAGATAATTCGTATTAAGATATACTGTATTGGTATTAGTTGAATTTATGGCTATCCTAGTGGTCGTGATCGTGTGTGACATATTGGCCCGCTAGAATCAAATAAAAACAACGAACGTTATTCCTAATTCAATGCAAACTAAGTATATTCTATTAATATATTTGAACATCCTCTATACCAGGGGTTCCCAACATTTTCTTGATCTAGCTGACCACTTTATGTTATTCTTGTTAGCAGGGACCTCTGTGAAGGAATAATTAAAGTGTGGCACTTCCTGGCAAAGCCACCATCACGGATCTGAATTCCAAGTCTGTCGCTATTTTGTCCCTAATTTGTCCAATTTTGTTCTCGAATATCAGATTTTGTCGCGCCCTGTTGTATGTGTGAGTCCATAAAAACCTGTAGGTAAGTATGTCTAGCATGCGATACTTTGCGCGATGTGCATAAGGCCTACATCATACATTTCTACATCATAGAATGGTTTTGTAAATTTGAATTTATTCAGCAAAATAAGTTTGCTGATCGTACGACACCAAGTGATTATCCTCTTCGTATGATACGAATTCAAATCCCACAAGGTAATTTTAATGTATTAAAAAATATATTAAATATTATTTTATATTACAACAGCTATGCGCAAGAATTATTTGATATCATTTTCCCCATCAGAAGTATATACCGAACTATTAGGACTAGATGCTAGAATCGGTCATAAATCAAGGGACACAAGCTTGTTGCTACTACATTTTTATGAGTGGAAATCACATCTGGCTTCCATGTTTCTGGACTCCTAGTAACCATAAGACTTGTCATTTTTTGGACAAGCGTATTACTTTATCACGTCATAACTGCTTCCGGAGTTAGACTGACCAAAACGGTGATTCGTTATTGACATAAAGAGTGTAAGAGTTAAGTGGAAAATATATTCTTTAATATCAACTCTCAGAAAAAGTATGAAATTAAAAGAATCGAGTGACGTGTGGGCAGACCATGACGTTGCCCTGAGTATTGTGTGCCGAGGTCGTCTGCTTTTGTAAATACCTCCAAGTACTTACATACTCTCATGTATAAGTACCGGTATATATTTGCACACTATATTACATAGTAAATAAGATTTCCTTATAAGGAAAGTTTGAAGGCGAACAGAGCACAGGTCAACAGCATTGTAGTTATCAAAAAAGAGTGAATCATCTGGAATCTTAATTAATAAATTGAAACAAACACCATAGTTAGGTAGGTAGGTACGTCATATTCTTATTTGTTTTATATTATTGAAGAGTAACCTTAATTCTTTGCATAAAAATTATAAAATGCACTTAAACTGAAATGTAAGTTTATTATTTACAATACACTGCATTTATTTATACAATCTAATTAGTACATATACATGCATTTTTGATTAATTATAAAAGTAAATGGTTTTAACCTTACTATACTTAACTATAACAAGCAGTCAACAAACATTAAAATAAAGAAGCAGTATATCCTAACTAGACTAACTTCTCTAGAGACGGCCCGCAACAGAAACAACCATACAAATTCAGTGCCTTTCAAAGAAGCTAAAATAATGTAATAATATCCATACATAAGGAAAATTCTTGTAAATATCTCAGAAGAGTTAGTTACACGCCAATGAAATAAACTAAACCAAAGCATTTTCTACTATGTATAATTAGAGAAGATAAGCAAAAAGAAAATGGGGGAAAAACATAAACTAAAAGTAATAAGTATACACATATTAAAAGTAGTAATGATGTGTAACTTACTTGCATTGTTTCAATGTTTATATTAGGTTATTCTATAATATGTGAAACTCCTTCAATATCACTGAAATGGTTGTTTATACTTAATTAAATAAAGACACTTTAAATATAACGAATTGGTTAGTTAATAGCTTTATTAGGTACTATGTCACAGACATCATTTTATTATGTTTGTTTATTCGCATGGAAAACATACCTACTTAGTTGAATCATTGTCTGTAGTTAGGTATTTATGAGTAATAAAAAAATATTTCGGTAAATTATTAAGAATTACCATTACGTAATAATATATAATTATTATTTAGTTAATATTAGTCAATTAATTAAATATTTGCTGATCATCACGAAAACAATCAAGAGAAAATTAATTAGTTAACATATTCGCATTTATTATATAAAATTACACTTACAGATTTTTGTTTGTGTTATTGAAAATTGAAAATGTAAAAATATCCAAGAGGAAAATGCACGATTGCACGAGCGAACAATATTTGTGCGACTGCCTTACCCTCAGCGAGTGGGCGCCGACGGAGATGACTCACCTCCCAGCCCGATCGACATTACATAGCTTAGGTATATAGTTTTCTATAGGTGTACGAGTAGTAGCACTATACTATATAATAGGTGCTCAGTGCATCTGCTGCTCTACCAGAGAAGGAAAGTTCAGTAGTTTATCTAGATGCATATTCTATCTCACCATAGTATGTATAGATATGGCTGAGGTAGCGCACAAGCCCTAAAAGGCTTTCAAGGCTGGTAATTGTAACGTCTAGAACACGCCAGTTGGTGCTTGGCAACCTTTAGCGTCTTATAGTTTCCTTCACCACAAGCTGAAGCTCATCGTATGATTCAAAATCAAGACCTTCACCACGATGTCACTACAACTGATGCCTCTGAGCCCTTATTATCCATTTCGGTTATGGTCACTAAAATAAACCTCGATAAATGGAAAATGGTCTGTCTGTCACCGACATTTTACTCAGAGCCTAATAGTGGTATCAAGCTCAAATTTTGCATTTATCTATGTTACACTGGCACATGTCGATTTTTTAAAATATACCTAAGTAAGTTAATTTTGTGCGTCATTTTACTATCCAGGGGGATCCTGAGCCAATTTTCTGGAAGATTAAGCAGGATGGTTACCGAGCTATAATGATTGTTGTGAAATTTTCTGAATTATTACCAAAAATAATAATTATGAAATAACTATTCCACTCTAAACATTTAATTGATACTTTTTTGAAAATGCTGAAAAATTAGTCGTCGTCGTACGTACGTATACCGTACCACAGAATAATTAGTCGTACGTCGATTCGGCATTCCTGTTTACAGACGTTAGGTACGTTGATTCGGCATCTCTGTTTACAGGCGGCCTGCTTTTTTTTTACAACACTATACTACACAGGCCGTGTTAGGCACAATTTCACCAAATTCAGTGATGTTCCTTTAAAAAGACTAGTAGGCTCTCAAGTGCAACTGCCGATATTCACCGGAAAGCGTTTGGCGACAGATTCGCAACTTGTGTACGGGATCCAGTCAGGCGGGAACTACTCTACCACCGTTTGTTGTTAAATCATAATAAATAATAGTTTGGAACCTAGGGTATTGAATAGCAAAAAAAACATACACATTTTGTTAAAATATTTATTAACTTTTTACAAATTAGTTAAATAATTAACTGTTGCTTAAAAACTTTCCTCTTACAATAAACACCATGACGTTCAACACAACTTAAATATTTCAGTACTTAACAAAATAATATTACCTATAATGTAACTTTGAAGTGTAAAGTAGGTACCTACCCGAAATATATAGATAGATACCAACATATAATTAATAATGCCTGTGGAAAGTTACCTACTTGCACCGGCCTCATAACATCCCCAGCGAATTATAATATCTAGTAATGACATAAGTAAATTAATTAATGGCATTCTTTCTTTATGATATTAACGTCCATTTAGATTGAGATTCAAGACATCAAGAACTTTGATAAAAAATTACAATTTGTAATTAAAGTAAAATCGAAACAATACAAATTAGTGCAATACGTAATTATAAGTATGTTATCATTTACCTAAACGTGTAAGCATTCAATAAATAATAAAGTTTTAAAATTTAATTCGTTTCATTGTTTATTTCATGTTTTGTACGACTAGGCTATGATTTATATAATAAATAGAGTACTCAGTTATAATTCATATTTGTTTTTTTTTACATAATAATAATTTTATTTCAGTTTGCAACACTGCCGGCCATCATACGGTGAAAAGCCGTAAATACTTCAATATTTATATGGAGTACCAAACTATTTTAAGAATTATATCTCTTGACTATATATATGTTACATACATGATAAATTAAAATTACGCATCTCTAAAACTAGTATAAAAAGGACTTTATTCATGTCTTTTTGCTTAAATAATAAATAAATATAAGATACAAAAGCATTAGGACTTTTTAACTACAATGAAAGATTATTTACTGATATCAAACCAAGAAACTCCGTTATGACAAAATATTCAACCTTTCACCGTATGATTTCAGTAAATTGAAGTCTAATATGAAGTTTAGTAAGTAGTCGTAAATATACTTAGGTACATAGGTACCTACAGGTAAGGAAGTACAACTCGAACATGGTATGGTAAAATACGGCCAATAAAATAAAAGCCCGGGTGTACGGGGCGCGACCCTAGTAGTAAGACTGCTAATAAAAGGCTAATATTTATCCCATTGAAATAGTTTATTTCTCTACATTGATGTTGATTTTATAACATATATGGTAAGTCAATATAGGTAGCTATAAAACTTTTTTTTTTTTCATTTCACAATGGATATGCTAAGGTGTCTCAAGAATTGTACCTTGACAAAAGATAATCATCCAAACTTAATAAGCACACGAAAGAGACTAGAAAGAAATTTGGCTCATAAACAGATTTTCAGCTTGTTTGATGGTTGAAGCCAGGTAATTTTGCATATCTACTTGACCCAGCATCCACCATGGCCAAACCTCAGTAATATTATTTTTTGCCGGTTTTAAATTAACTTTATTGCTTCTTTTGCAAATAAACAAAGGCAGATATTTCCTTTAGTTTTTTGTGTATGTGCCTTCAAACGGGGACGTGATCGGTACAAGTGTCGATAGATTTAAGAAATTGTAGGTAGGTATGACATGTCTATATGGCTAAACAAGATGACAATGACGAGTGCTCATAGAAACATTTATGAAATATTAAATACATTTGTGTTCAATAAAAGGATTCAATTAATTTTAATTACATTATTTCTAAAATATCATACCTACACATAATGTGTTCAAAATCTATGGCCGTAATAACGATTGATCAATGATCATTATAACAAATATCTAAAAATGTATTAAAAATAGTTTTATTATATCTTAATGTTTTTACTTTATTATTATATTGTGCCTTATATAACAATAATATGTAAAAGGTATGCTGTAGAATGTTTTATATAAAAGTTAAATTTGCTGAAAAGAATTTAGTAATAATATAAATAAATAGAAATATCCTGAGATAAATATAACTATTATTTTATCAACATAATTTTTGTTCAGATAAAATATTATATTATTATGACGTAATTTTAAAAGGCTTAGAAATGTATTATTCGCTTTCATTCGTTAGACTGGTACAAAATGTTGAATTAGGCATAGTACTTACTTGATAAAGTACCTACCTACAATTAAATTAAATTTAAATCAGTTAGCTAGCACCTAGTCGTTTTATTTTAAATTATCTTCGTAGAAGTTAAAAAAACATTTTTGTGACTTGAATGTGAACGAATGATACCTTTAAAAACCCTGTCCCTTAATTACGCTACTTTGTGTGATAGGAGCGTCCCTCACGCCGCCGGTGGCGTTGTGCTCTTGTGTTCCTTAAACAGCAGGAACGAGCTGGCTGCGTACGCGAAAGTGTTGAAGATACCGAACACCTGCAATAAATATAATTAATTTAATTAAATATACTTTTAAACAAATGTTCTCTCGATTAAATAAAAATACCAATAAATCTTTAATTCTACTTTGAATTTTAATACCCGCTGGATTGATGCCAATTGCCAGTTGAAAGACGTATGACGACTTTCACAAAGTTCGTAGAAAAGCTCACTTTTAATTACATATTAGTTCTAAAGAGAAAATATTATTGAATTACGTCGGTTGGCATTCAAATTTATTTTCACAGAGAAAAAGCACAATTAGGTTCATCCTAAATAACAAATAATTTTTCATAGTAAATATTATATTTATGAAGCAAAATCGTTTGGTTCAATGTCTATAAAATGTCTGACGTTTACACCGACTGTATTTTATATTCAATAGTTTTATTTTTCTTATTTAACATGTGTTATACTAACTATACCTACAAATATTACAAATGCGTGTGTGTATGTTTATTTGTATGTTTGTTATCACTCAGTACCACGGCTGTACGGATTTCATTTAAACTAGCATCATAGATAGATCATACATAACCTGGAATAACATATAGGAAACCCCAGGAGTCAACTAGAATCTGATAATTAAATGTTAGGTACTTACAGCAGCTGCAATGTTGCTACCATAACCAGGGCCATAATAAGTCGCCGTCGATGCGAACATCACGATGAACGCAATCAGGTACATGAACGTCTCCAAACCGGTGCTGATTAGCTCCTGAAATTAGATAAAGATTTGTTTATGTAACTGTATTAAGAGTGGAAAGAACTGGTAAAGTGACCTTCTGCTAACTGACCCAACAGTTAAGGTGATGTCAGCAGTGTATTTTAATTTCTGACGACTTGATTTAATTGCTGGCAAACAAATTCCATGTGGTACGTAATTAGGTACCTTGCCGCAGGTTTTTATTTTTATTTTATAAAGAGCAAATATTTAACGTTCATGTCAGTTGGCTGCAAAGTCTGAATGTGGGTTAAGCTAAGAGAGTGGTTGCCGCCTTATGAACCCAACCGACGTGTCTCAATGCCTAAAAACTCACTATACCTATACTATATCTTCATCACCTTTACTTGTTCCCAATCAGTTCTTTTCTATAATTTTCTTGATTGTATATTTAAAAAAAATAATCATAGCCAGGTGGTAAGTAAGTGGGACACCCTAGCTTACCCGAAGCATCACAGAACACTAACCAAAGATACTGTTACCACCTGTTATTGTTCTAAGCGGGTATTACTCACGCGTTACCAACCCTTTCTCCCTCCCGACGAGACTGAATGAAAAATGAATAAATAAAAATATATTTACCGATAAAACCCAATTAATAGGTAACTTGAGGGCTTCTCTAATGCTGAGCAGGTAGACGAAGCTCCACATAAGGGTTGTGATGAAGCTGGTTACAGCCACGAACACGAACCACGTCGACCACAACGGTGAACCCAATGCCATACATAGTATACCTATGCACTGTAATAGAAAAATTGAAGATTAGATATCTCAAGATATATATTAGAAAAGCCTCCTAATATTAAAGAGAGTACACGTTAGCTTGGCCATCCAAAGAGGAAACGCAGCCAGCCTTCTGGAAACCTTGCCGTTGTTCGGTAGCAGAGCAGCGGCCGCTTTGAAGATTTTTTTATATGTAGATTGTATTTTGTATTTGTTGTAAACAATTGTATAAATAGAGTGCAGTTTACATAATCTTAGTCAATTCAATAGTCACGCAAATACAAATACATTCCAATACGTGCGTATTTGGTTTAAGGTATAGGTACTCGTAAATACGTCCTACCGGGTGTAAGTGACTCGTATCGAAAACTGAAACCGTGGATTCTGTACACTCTTTTGGAGCACTAAGTCGTAAATTTGAAAATACCAACGATTCAAACTCATGTATTACCTATAGGTAGGTATTATCAGTGTTCGATACGATCGTATCACTTGCATCCGGTTCATACCTACTACATAGATTGATGAAATAGGATATTTTTTTCGGAGGAAAACCGGATCGAGTAAACTACGCTTATTTTAAATAACTCTAGATGGTCCAAATTAAATGTCTAGAATTCGAGAATTGATAAATGGTTTCTCTTTCTTACAAAATAACGTACAGAATCCATGGTTTCAGTTTACGTTACGATGTCACTTACACCCAGTAGGTATAGATAGCTTACCTACATGTACATATTTTGTTTAAAGACTATCGTTCGACTTTCCGTAATCATTTAAGCTGGAATTAATTACTTACTAATCTATGTACCTACTTTTAGAACCTGAGGGGGTTTTTTGTCATCATCATGTTTTTACATTCTTCAGATGAATACGTCCTGCATTTGAAATTATTAGCGGTAGGTAGACTTGCCTATATACCTAAATAGCTTGATGTCATTTAAGCACATCAAGTATCTTAGGAATGTAATACATTTGTATTATACTCTGGCCAGTTTGCCGTTGGTAAAAGATAAAGTAGGTAGCGGTAATATCCCAGTGCCACTAAGACAACGGTGTTAGGTAAATGTATTAGCAATCATTGATGCCGAGCACCGCCCGCGCCCGCGCCCCCGACTTCGCTGCGCACCTCTCCCGGCTGCGCGCCGGTGCCGCCTCTGCGCCCGCGCAGTCGCGGCCTCCGCACACCGAACCGGTTTCATATCGCGCGAACTCGCTGTCGCAATGCCCGCTAACAGGTGTTATTTGTAGAAATTCCTAACGATAACTAAACACTTCTTCACTTATTATCTATGTATGTACTAAGTGGGTGCAGTGCAGGTAGGTACCTACGTTACGATTCTCTCTTTAGCTCTGTCCACTCTAATATTTTTTTTGCGCTGCATCCCTAACGAGTTGATATCAAACTGGGACAAAAATGTGTGCCACGGGAGGCACGTGCACACTCGTGCATAGTATTATGGAGAAAGTGCGTCCGTCCGTCGCGTCGATATGCCCGTCCGGGGGCGGCGAGCGCGAGCCATCGTCGGACGTACGTACTCATGCGTATGCATGGGACGCGACTCGACCGCCATTCCAAGCCTCTATCAATGGGTTCACGAACCATCATCGCTTTTACACGTTGTAGTCTCGCTCTAAATAACAAGACGTGGCCGGATTTCCGATTCAACACTGTAGTTCACATTTAAACTAGGATGGTAGGTATGGCACATGGACTCACCGACACACCCAATTGATGTACGGAATCAATTAACATTGGAATAATTACATGGATTATATTTTAAAAAAAGCTTAAAAATCCAATAACCTACACTATTTGCGTTGTAGCTTGGTGCGGGTGACAGCAGCCAGAGATATATGAAAATGAACCATAATAACATTGCATTATAGTTCATATCTGAATCTACATAATAGGTACTAAATCATAGTTGAACAGATTACCTTTATTATTGCAAAGACATACCTAAGGTTAATTTTCATGTCTCTCCAAGCCACAACGTAAATAGTGTACCTACCTGTTCTTTTCATGTAAGAGAGAGTTTCAATTCTGTTATCTTTGTTGATATTAAAGTATCTACCTATTGTTGTAATCCTCTCTCTACCAATATGTATTATAGAATCTATACCATATTATAGAATCTATAATATAGATAATGGTACCTTTAACGTCTGTAATACCTATGTGTGAGTAATAATATATATATTATATATGTACCTACGTACAGATAGACACACAGTAGGTACCTACACGTTTAGTTCTCATTTGAAACAATGTGCAGTTGCCCTTGAAGTAAGGATCGTCAATGGCAGTAAATTAATTTGTTATTCCATAGATCGATATTTCAACCGCTAGCTGTTTCTACAAGTACTCTCTACTCGTAAACCTTAGGTATTTTATCGTGCTATATCAGCCGTTTAAAGTTATTTTTGCAAAATGTACCTATAGGTACGAACGTACGAAACGAACCGATTATTTTATTCAAGCTTTTCATGTAGGTAAGTGGTGGTAAAGTGGACCGACGATCATGCGAGGGTCGTGGGAAACCGCTGGATGCGGGTAGCGGATGGCCGGCCAGGGGATGCCTTGCGTCTTATCCAGCAGTGGACGTGTTTCGGCTGATGATGATGATGTAGGTAAGTAGCAAAGCGATAATAAGTAAACAAAATGTCTCAAAATACCAGGATCGACTACAGAGTAATTACTAAAATATTTTAACTTTAACTACTGTGCGATAGTGGTGCGAATGGTACGATAAACCAAAATATTGTAGTTCTGTAGAAAAAGTTGTTAGATTACAATTTAAAAAAAACTAACTATTCTCTCTGTGTCAGCGTTGATAAGCATATCATGGCAAAATCATCGGAACACTAAATGAGATATATGTAGTAAATCGGGACTAATTCTCTGAGGGCCCAGATAGTAATGTGTATATGGAGGTACAGTATAAGTAACTAAATAGTAGGTTGTATGCAGCAACACGATCGCAATGGTTGCGAAGTGAAAATGCAATCGATTAATACAACATTCGGGTCAATGGGTGCGTGCAACTCACCCAAACTGTCTATCTATCTATCGCTGTGTCGGAATACTTCATTGACTATTTACATATATGTACCTAGATATGTTCGTTGGTGGGTACTTCCGCATTATGAATACAATATATTTATAACTTTTCCGGATTTAAGACTGAAAAATCATCGATAAGCATTCCTAATGAAGGGAGTAATAGTTATAGCCTATACCAACATTATAAAAAGGTAAAGTTTGTTTGGATGTAGGTAGGACGTTATCTTCGGAGCTACTGATCGAATTCTGAAAATGATTTCAATATCAGAAAGTTAGGTAATAGAATTATCCCCGTGTGCTATAATAATAGGCTACTTTTCATACCGGAAACGCTGGTGAAACCGCAGGAAACAGCTCTAGTAATTGGCACTAGATAGCTACATCCACGTCTAGGTCAAGTGTCTAATTAAAAATAAAAACTTACTAATTAAACTAACTTTAAACTAGTGGAGTTGTAATAAAATTTACATGGAATTGGAATCTACTAGGTATAGGTACATAAAATAAAATACAGTTGAAACTATCTTTCCATAAAATCGGTGAACATAACATAAAAAATACCACATCTCTTTTTTTTTTTCAAGTATAGCATCGCGTTTTTGAGGTCGGTTAAATAAGTCAATACTTATTCACATCGTAAAATATAAAATGTATTCAAATATCTACTAGTTTTGGCCCCACAGTTTTATGATCTAGGTAGGTATTTGGGTGCCGATTTGTGTTGGCCGTTACGTTGAGCGTCAAGAGATGCTTTATAATATTATATCAAACATGATAGTAGGACTAAGAAGTAGGATGCACAAAAAATTGTTTAGAGTATTGCATGAGTACATAAAACAAATTACCAATGGTCACCGAATTGGGCGAATTAATTTGGTTTGGCTCGCTCACGCTCACACTCGTATGACGCAATCTCCAGATTTTGTCAGACTCCTATAATAAGTAAAGTGCCCACAATTCGTTCGAGTTGCATAATTCTGTAAATTATAAATAGATTATCTATGAAATTTAGTACCTAGCTAATTGAGGGGACGTCCAAATATGTTCATGACGATCGACGGTGCCCATGCCCAACATGTTCTGTTATGGCAATTGGACATAAATTTAGCCTTGATAGCACAGCACTCTTTCTTCATATTTCGCTATCGATTATTTTAGATCGAACATTATTGACCTTGATACTCACGAGCTCACGACTCGACATCGTCGCGAAGAAAATAATAATTTGAATGAAAGTTTTTTCAATTTCATTGGCCTCGATTTCGCAACCATGACGCCTCGTCGCAGCAGGAACCGTCTGACTAAAGCGAAGCAATGTTTACAAACAAACTGCCACACAATGCCAATGAACAGAAGCAAAATAAGTAACGTGGACGACTAGTTAAGTCTTATATTTTATAATGTGGTGCCTACGTATAATATACTTAAATGCATCGATATGAAACGTGACTATTATAACTGACCTTCGAGATAAATGTAGGTATCACCTACGTCATGAAAAAATATGCTGATGTCAAAAAATTATACCCACGCTCGTGATCAAGAATTGTAGACCTACTTCATAAATGAAACAAAACATAACACTTACTTGACGCTTCCTAAAGAAATAGGTATATTCACTTGCATTTTTTAAGCAATGCAAGGGATCACGCGCGGCGTAGGTATCCTGAAATATCCGGAGACCGGAACTTTACCTCAATGTAATTTTCCGGAATTTTTAAAATTAAAATAATGCCACGAAATTCATGCTTTCTATTCAGGTATTTTACACAAATGTTCGGAATTTATTGAACTCTATTCATCTGGGAAGCTTATGTGTGCTTCGCTTGCGTCGCGCTCTGCTGCGTTGGATATGGAGGGTTCATGTATAATATGTAACTACAAAATGGTAATGAGACGATCCCACCTGTCCAATCTACAATATTATATATTATATTCTATGAAATAACTGTTAGTTTTGCTAATGTTAACTACTTACTAGGTATATTCGATTACAGGTACGCGTAGGTTTAATTATAATAGGTACTTAGGTACCTACCTAGGTAAAGGTAACGAATTTAACGAACAATTTTTTTTTAACAATAATAGAACCTGCCTTTTAGTGCCTTTAAGTTTTAGTTTCTTTTGTTTTATTACTGACCTACTATAAGCATATTAGCGTCGTACCTTCCATCATCACTTTCAAGAATACAACTAACGGTCTAATCAGTCCTTTAATACTCGTATTTAAAGGATTATCCCTTAAATCCTAACCGTTAAGGAGTTGTAGCTTCCATCATCAGCTCAGCAACATGAGGTGATGACTACCAGACGTAAATATCTGATTAGCTTTAGAAGGTATATGAACATTTTTAAGAATTCCCTCGATTTCTCCAGGATCCCATAGTCAGATCCTGACCTGATGACTATGGGACTACCTGTGAAGTAAACCCCTTCAAACAAAAAAAAATCCAAATCGGTCCAGGCGTCGTTCGTGTAAAGGGGAACATACGTAAAAAAAATATTCAGACGAATTGTTAACCTGCTCCATTTTGAAGTCGGTTAAAAATAATCCCATAGTCTTAGCGGATATTACATTTTTCTTTGCAAATTAATTAAACAACACATAGCCTAGGTATAATAATACTAGTTCAAACGATCGAAATGCAGTGTGTTTCGCTATATTTCGGACATTGAAATCACAATTTGAGTGCCAGTACTGGATTAGCCAAATTTTACCTAAACTATGTCTTCCATATAACTTTCACAAAATAGCTTTCACTGAATTTCGTTTGGATATAAGGACTAACATGAGTAAATAGGTAGGTACTAGGTACCAACCTGACTTAATAATTGCAATATCAGAGATGCTACAAATTTCAAATTCATAAGTAGGTACCTACTCAGTGTACAAAGTGTACAGGTTCACAAACCGACTAACGTATGTAAAGACACCTTGAAAATTTGTTCTAACGTTTTTATAAGAAATCGTGAGAAAATCATAACAATTTAAAACATTAATGCATGTCTCATTTTCGAATGAAACGTTTTCTCATGATCGCAGCGCAGGCGACGTATAACTTGGAAAATAAGAGAACAAGAGATGAGCGTACTCCCGAAATAGCACAGTGTGCTCAGCGGCAGAATTAAATATAAACGGTAGTAAACGCGATTAAAGGCGTGACATAACGAATAATGTTTTCAATGATAGGCTGTCACAGCTATCTCGTTCAGTGAATATACCTACATGATTCGTTGATCAATACGCATTCATCGAGCCTATTTGTGCGTGGGCTAGATAGCCTCCTGACGAGGGGTCCATTGATGTAAAATTGTAAATTAGTGTTTAGGTTCAAACTAAAAATAATGTTGCTTGTGTTGTGTAGGTACCTACTAACATACTTATTCAAGATACTATTACGTAGGTACGACTTGTGACGTTATGACTTAACTCCATACGCTGTTGCAATAATTCAGTACAATATGTAGGTATAACGTTGTGTACAATGGTTAAAATTCATAAGGTATTTTGGTATTCGGCAAACAAATGGAATGTCTTGTTATGCTAATGATGTTTTAATAACTCTATCGCAATGCCTGCCTCTCCTGTTTTCATAAGCTTTAATACTCATAAAAACAATAGTGCTATTTCAGTTCAGAATAAATAAACATAGCATTTCTGTTTTTTAAAATCAGATGGATGGGAACAAAAAACATCTACGTTACCTACGTATTACCCATACGAATATTTCTGTTATCAGGCCACTGTATAATAGCACAAAGTAATCGCCTACATAATAGTCAAAGCTTAACAAGCTACAGTTGAAATTATTAGGTACGCGATAAAACATATTTTTCCACAAACTGCGATTGTGATGCACAAGGTTGAAAGGTTTTCTGATCTTAAGCGTGACTCGAATTATGTATGTGACAAAGTACCTACATCTGCAGGCCTAGGTGGCCATCGCCATATTATTGTCAAGTCTACTGTAACTGGCACTGACTGATTGAACGGGTGAGATGAGAAAACGAGAAGCGGTCACAAAGGCGCGCGGCGACGCGGCCGGCTGGCTGGCGATGGCGTGGCGGCCGCCGCGTAACAGCCACGGGCACTAGCCTAGCCGGTCATGGCGGACCACATGTTGACAGTACTACTTTCATTTTGATGCCAGCTTTCACCCGAAGTCGCTCTCAAATAAAAGCTACGAATGCAAAATTTTAATTGTCTGTTCATATGGAAATCATTCGCTGGTTCGATATTCGCAAAACTTAGTTCGTAAAATTTTACTTCGATAAACTGGTTTTTCAGAGATAACGGTGTTAATCTAGACAGGCAGACTGATTAGATTACAAAAAGGTGAATAATATTTTTACTTCTCTAATATTAATATAATCGTTGGTTAGCTACAACACAAAAGAAAATGAGTTGGTAGTAATCATTAAGGTGTTCAAATTTTTTTCTAATAAATATAATATATTTTTTAAATAACCTTGATCCAATAGCTCCTGATTAGAGTTATTTCCGTATATAAATCTAACAGGAAAACTATATAGTACCTACCTATTGACTTTGTAGTTTTAATTTGGTCGTCTCGCGTTGTCACGAAAAGTTGTTCAACAATGTTATAATCATGGGCAGATTACACGCATAACTTAAAATTTAATCGAAGTAAAGGTAATTCATGTTTGAAAGTAATATTCTGTGCAGCCCCGGATCTAAGGGGGGGCAAACCGGGGTTTTTGCCCCGGGCGGGAGTTTCATGAGGGCGCCAAATCCTTGAGACAAGAATTCGAAATATCGAACAAATGAAGCCTCTTTTCCTACAATCTCATAGGTTTTTATTCTTCCATCCACAAAAATGATACTCATTTCTGGCAGTCTTAACAGTTTTTCTCAAACACTGAAGGGAGGGGGCGCCACTATCAAGGTTTTGCCCCGGTAAGAAAAAATCGTAGATTCGAGGCTGATTCTGTGACATTAGCTCCAATTTTAATGTAGATTTAAAGCACTATTTTTAATAAGTTTTCTAGATTTATGGGAATTCGTACACATAGGTAGGTACTTAATTGGTAGTATTTTTTCTGCAAAATAATATTATTACGATTAAACGATTAACGATTGATTATACAATTATTTTTTAAATCAACACTATTTTGTGAAGGGCTGTCATTTGATAATAATAATATTACCTACTTACAAAATAGTTAACTACGCCCGTGGGTTGTGTGGGTACCATAAATTTGGTGGTAATCGCGTTAACAACCCTTCCCACTCCCCAAAGAGCTCTATCGGCCTACTCACACGCAGCAGATGGTTCGCAAGTTTGAAATATAAATATTTTTGCATTTTAATTTATTACACCAATTCCAAGAGCCTTATGAGACTACAGAACAGACAGAACAGAACAGAACTATACACTTGTTCCTTGATTACAAATGTCTCGCTATTTATTAATTAGGATTGTAGGGATTTATATAGACTCAGGCGGGTATCACAAGATACCTTCCAATACGCACTTAAACATGATGTAATAAGTTAAAATGTAATAAACCTTCCATCCACCCTACAATGTTTGGCTGCGGCACGAAGTATGTAGAAAATGAATACATTCTCTACTTCGTGGGCTGCGGTCTTCTAATTATTCCGAACCAGTGATAGAGTCCATATTCTGTTACGTTTTCCCGAGAAGATGTCTCAGGGTCTAAACTGGCTAAATGGCTAATGGCTGCGAGTACCTACGTAAATGAAAATAACCAAAGAAAATACGAAAATGCGTGAGACAAGAAAGTCTTAGTAAGGTATTTTGATAGTGCAAAGGCAACGATTGGTGTGTCATCGTGTGTTTGTTCATGAGTATTCATAGCATATTACGTAATCATATATTTCCTATTCCGTTACCTATTATTATAAAAATACTAGCTGACCCGGCAGACGTTGTCCTAGGAACAATAATAAAACTGGGACCTACCTACCTACCTCTACCTACTCCTACCTACCCCTACCTACCTCTACCTAACTACCTAAACCTACCTACTTTACCTACCCCACCTACAATCTGATATCGCCACGATCTACATTATAAATTAAGTCGCGTTCATTGAGATAAAGTCCAAGTCCAAGATCCCAGTCACGCCAGACTTACGTCATTTTTGGTAAGATGAAATTTTCAGGATCGGTAGTACAACATAAGCATAGAAAGGAATGGATACTCGCTAAGCTGAAAGCGGGGCCGTTTTAGAGGTAGCTGGTATCAATGCTGGAAAAAACCATGTTAACTTACGTCATTTTAGGAAGGCTGAATTTTATATATATTATTAAGTATAATATTTTAAAATATTTTTCAAAGAGCCAGACAAATCTGTCGGGCCAAACATCCTCCCAGACTCTAGTTCCTTCCAGACTAACTCATACATAGAAAACGCCAATTAAGATAGGTCTCTGAGTTGGATGGGCGCTCATACAATTTAGAGGTACTATCTCAAATAAGGTAAATATATATATATTTTTTTTAAGGAAGATCTACAGCTTATATAATAAAATAGAATTTTACATAAACAACAGAAAGCCATTGACAGATCCTCACGGTTAGATAACTTAATAGTAATGTGTGAGTGAACTAACTCGTAATTGTATTAGCTGGTCATGTAAAAAAAATGGTTTTGGCCGTATATCTTAAGGTTCTATATAACCTAATTAGGAAATTGGATAAAATCAACCTAACACAAAAGATGGCGATAAATAACATACCTTTCAACCTATACGTCATTTCATAGTGAAACAGTTAATTCTCCCTAAGGGTCTAATACTTACTCTGATCTGACACGCGTAGGACAGCAGGCGTGTTTAATTGAGAAAACACGCACCAACAATTGACTCTGAACTGCGAGCGGTCTAGCTGGCCGAACAAAATGAGGTTGACTTGATTATTAAAAAGAAGTCTTTATTAATGTAGACCACTTCAACTGCATCATTCATCCACATAACGAACATTCAACCGGTATAGACAAGACACTATTTTTTAATTGATATGCTCCAGATTTTTATAGGGAGGGCTTTTGTAAATGATAATAATTCACACCGTTACATCTACCGTGATTTGTAAATTTACTAGCTTTCCGCATCGTAGTATCACCGGTGCGTGATCCTATAACGAATTTTATAGTAACTTGCTTGGGTAATTCACAAAATAAAATATTATAAATAAGTTCCTATACCTAATTGTTTCATCGTTTTCAATGCATGATGAGAGCATGGCTATTTCGCGTAGTTGGATTTTTATCGTTAAAGTTTAATTAATTATTTAATCATGTCATTATTTTATAATCTAATCAAAACAAATATAGGTATTTTTAGAAATTGAAAACAAGTTAGTAAGTAGGTATCTAATTAAATAATTAATTAGATATAAGTAGGTACTACTTCTTTTAATGTTTTAAATTATACTTAGTTATTCCTAATAAATTTCTGTTAGTATGAAATTAAGTATGTAAATTACTTTTTAATTTATTTGGAATTAGAAATCTAATCTGGAAAGTTAAATTCCTCCTATTTAACTACGATAAAGTCTCAGATTACAGAACAATGATAAAGTAAATAAAATAAAGTTACGAGTGGTTCATTGAAAATACTGAAATGTACAAAAGGCTTATAAATATATAGGTACTTTAAGAGACCTTTATAATCTTACGAACGAATTTAAAGTTCAAAGATTCAGACATATCTAAATTCAGAATGAACAAGAGCTATGTATAAAAAGACCCGTTAATTAGGTCAACTCAATAAGTGTAATTGAGATGAAGACTAGCTTATGTGCTAATTACTACATGTTAGTCATCATTAAATTATCCTATGTATAGCAATCTGAAATCTCCCGCTTGGATAAATAAAAATCTTGTCTATAAACTTTCTTAGTTTTATGCAGTGCGTGGAAAAAACCCAATTGTTTTTTTTATTTAGTTTTTTTTAGACTTAGGTTGTAATTTTAAATACCTATTGTAAGAGATTTTCAAAATATTTTTACTTACTTAGGTATTATGAGACTCAATCCTGAAAAAATCTGTATCGAACGAGATGTTTTGTATATTAGGTAAGTATGTAGACAAACTAACCTACCTAGCTGTTAGTAATATAGGACAATGGTTCAGAAGCAAAGGAAGGACGAACGATGATATCAGCAGGCGACCACGAAGCGTAGGCGAAGGCGAAAATACGCCCAATTCAACACAATCGAATATACCACACTAATGCATATGGAAATTTTATAATCTTAAAAAAATTCACTATATACATATGCACTAGTTAAATCTTGCCATCCTATTAACAAAAGCTTCAGTGGGTAAAGCAGAGACGTACCTACCTAGATTGCATCGAAAATTAAGTCTAGAAAAAAACCATAGTTCATATCTCTTCTGTATATGAACACAGCCCTGTTAAGCATAAGAAAACATTACTAAATAATTGAATAAAGAAAACAAAAAGTTTGGATTGGAATGCAGTAAACTACCTGGGTCTGTTGCCTTGCCTACCCTAATAGGCTCTGGTATTGGTAAATAAATATAACAGTCATGATAAGTAATTCCTTTTATTATCTTTAATACGAGTAATACAGATTTCGTCTCTATTGCTATAGGTATGCTTTGAAATGATAGAATAGAATAGAATTTGGGCACAAAGGGCGAAAAAAGGCCAAATATTAGTGAAATGTTTTCGTCGTTGTTGAAAACCATAGAGGGTTAATTCCTCTATGTTGAAACATGCAAAGAAATTAAAGTATACTACTCGAACATGTTAGGTACATGACGACACGACGCGGCGACGGCGAGACGTTGCTACAACGCAGCATTGTAGGTCACGTGAACCTACTTACTGAGTTACACGCGCTCTTTTTGTATGGTTCCGTACCAAAAAGGTAAAAACAGTGCGTCTACACGTTCCGTTGATATACTACTTCCAAATTACATTAAATTTGAACTATGTAGTAGTTAAGAATTATTGCAAGTCAAAGTTCCATAATTTTATCACTGACCGACTCACCGATCATCAACATTCTAGGGTACCTACTTCCTAAAGTCTTAGAAAGCTGAAATTTTATATGTAGTATTTTAAGATAACTATTAGTACACAAGCAACAAAAAAACCCTAAAACACGGAACTTTTGGGAGGTCCGTACCTTAAGGGGTAGGAAGTTTGTACGGGTTTTTCGATACAAACTACAAAAAGTGTAGGTATATAAAAGGGCGTCAGGTTTTAAGAATATTACTACATTAATATTTTATACATCGTATAATATAATACGAATAATGTATTATACTTAAGTACTACTTCGATACTTACAAACAGAAGTGAACTCCCACCGTAAACATTTTTATATAAAATGTTGCCAAGCAGAGACCATATGGCTCGCACTGTCAAAAAGTTATCAGATCTTATGTAGAGGCAAGCTTCTAACTCTACACGCCTTAACTCTACGAGCCCTAACTTCACAAACTCTACACCTTAGTCAATATTATGTGGCTTGGCCGTTTCGCTACCGTCATGGGCGTAAGATGAAAAATGTATTCACTGTTAATTACTTTTCAGTTATATAGTTCTTGTAGTATTGACCACATACAGCTACTTATTTATATAATAGGTACTAGCTGTTCCCCGCTATTTCACTCGCGTTCCCGGGATAAAAAGTAACCTATGACCTTCGGGGATAATGTCTTCCTATTAGTGAAATATTTTTTCAAATCGGACCAGTAGCTCCGGAGATTAGCGCGTTCAAACAAACAACTCTTCAGCTTTATTATTAGTATAGATATTAGCGACCCGCCCCAGCTTCGCACGGGTGTACAAATCTTTTAATTACTCGGCTTTTCGGTACTGTAATATAATCTATTATATATATAAACCTTCCTCTTGAATCACTCTATCTATTGCTGTAAAGATAGGATAAGATTTAAGACTGGTTCTCTGTAATTTTATTTATTCCCACTGACATCTGTGATTGTTTTATAAATATTACGTCACTTTTACGTAGGCAGAAATTTGTTGAATTTGTAACTTGAATCATGCATAAAAGGTAACAACCAAACGTCATAGATTAATCTCATACATATTGTCTCCGTTTTAGCTAGGGCAAAAATGCTTTCGTAGGTTGGTATGTCAGTTCGATAATTAGGTATATGGAAAAATTTCTGGCGATTCAGATTTTAGAAATGTTTCAAAATGCTGGAGATATGGGAATGAAAACGTAAAAAACATATTTGCGAAGACAGGCCCACGAGGTCTATAGCTCACAGAGCCGCTAGTAGGTAATACAGGTAGGTGGGTACCTACTGATTATGTGAATAGAGAGTACCAACTAACACAGAATAAGAAATAGTGCATGCACTTAGTACCTACAGTAGTGCAGTTTCACAATGAGCGACTTCAAAACACTGAAGAATAAATATATGTATATGCTTCGTCAGTTCCCGCGCTCACCGCTACCCCACAGTTCCGCGTTGCCAGCAGCCTACTGACCTCCACTGCCTCCGCGACACCAAAACTCACGATGATTATAAACTCAGTCGAAATTGTGAATAGGTAGGTACCTAGCAACATGGGCAGCGCTTAGATTAGAATTATTAATTTTCAAATCTGATATGCTAATTATGTTACTATACCAGTTGTTACCGATTCTACAAAATTCCAATCTAACAACAAAATGTTTGGTAATAATATAAAATGATAGTTAAGTAAATTTATATATAGGGTAGATTAATAAGGACCTCAGAAAACTAACAATTTATTGGTCGTCTAAAATACGTGTTATGTGTAATTGGTAATAGGTACTTACTAGTTGCACTAATTTGAGTATTCCAGGTGGGGTCTTGAAATAGTCGATGTTGATTTTGATCCAGTCCAACGCACCTCCTTGTTGTTGGGGCGAAGGCGCTGTAGGTTTGTTGTGATCCACAGTCACCACTGTCTCGGGTGCCATCATTCTCTGAGTTTGACGCTTGGGTTTTAAAACAAAATGTAATACTTATATATATATATATGTATGTATATATTTTGGATAAATCACGAGCACTGTCACTGTTTTTTATTAGCACACTGTGGACGCGGCGCACATTTCGTCCAGCGACAGCGAGCGTAGTAGGCTATAGTCCGTGCGGTACGAAGCACAACTGCCGAACCGAACCGAAGAGTGGCGGGGAACAAGAATGGTGGCGATATGGCGTTATTAGCCGCAGCCGCTACCTCGGTGACGGAATGCTTATGCATACTATTAGTCATGTTAGTGCTCATAAATGTAGTACCTACCTAAAAAAACACAATATAAAACTGTTAACTACACTATAGGTTGTACTTGACTTTCAATTAGTTAAATATGACAAATTATTGTCAGCGAATTAAAAGGTAAATAGGTATAACTTTCTCTTCAGGCTAAAAAAGCACTGCTATCTATAGTAGTACCTATTATACGTATAATGTGGGTTAAATTGTAGTTGAACATACTTTAACTAAAACATTTGTTTGATAACTTACCTAGAACCGTTATTGGAAACCATTTCGAAAATCTAATCTTAATGTACTTTTGCTTGCCACCTACCGAGATTTAAGTAAAATCTTTTAATTAGATGCATTATGGAAATATTAGATGGCGCTTTAGTTTAAAAACTTTGAAGGGATCGCTACCCATTCTACAAGTGCGACAAGGGACTCAATAGAGTATTTTTTCTGTTGTGAAGGAAGTCACTTTTTAACCGACTGCGACTTCAAAACAAGAGGGTCGGTATCTTTTTTTTAGTTCTGATTTTGAACATTCTTTATTTTTTGAAAGGGTATATACTTCACAGGTGGTCCTATGGTCATCAGGCCTGAATCTAATGATGGGATCCTGGAGATACGAAGAAAAACTCTTCAAATTTTATAGACACTATGTTTTTCGTATACTTTCTAAAGCTATTTAGATATTTGCGACTGGTAGTTATTACCTCATGTTGCTGAGCTGATGATGGAAGTACCACTCCTTAAAGGTTAGGAGTTAGAGGATAATTATTCTAGTATTATAGGACCGATTAGACCGTTGTTTTATTTGATGTGATGATAGATGGAAGGTACGACGCTAATAATAAAAAAAAAGATACCGACGAATTGAGAACCTCCTCCTTTTTTAAGGCGTTTGATAATACTAGGTTAGTGATAAAATATAAGCTAAAAATTTTCAGACTAACATAGTTATTTTATGGTTTTTAGCACCTTTGAAGGCGGTTCTATTTTTAAACGACTTCAAAAAGGAGGACTTCAAAAATTAAAAAATTAAATTAAATTGTTAGTTTTATTTATAACTACTTAGCTTCTGCCCCGCGATTTTGCCCTAGGTCCCTTTTCCCAGGATAAAAAGCCTATATGTTATTTCAGGGTATTTATCGATGTGTATAGTTTTTACATGAAAGAGTAACACACATTCATCTATGCTCACAAACTTTCGCATTTATAATATTAGTAGGAAGTAGGTTAATTACACAGATTAATGAATATAGTACTAAAGTACAGGTAGGTATCGAAGGAACAAATCCAAGGAACGCATAACGTCAAATTACTTATTTGGTCATTACAATTAAAGTTCTTCTTCGTTGAAATAGAGACTATAATACTATAATCACGAGATATTGTAGCGTTCCACAGACTTGTATGGCCGATACCATGTCGTGGTTATTATCATGTCGTTTCATTTCACTGAACCAGTTTTTTTTTTCTTTTTGTCATCTCACTCGCGGACGGGGAGCATCGCGTTCCCACGGAGCGCGCGACGGCTACGGCTGCCCGTCGCGGCCCTCGAATAACGCAGTTTCAGGCCTTAGTGTATTTTGCCAGTGTCAAGTTGAGCAATGCAGGTATTTTTATCTTCTTAAATTAAATTCTTGCTGTATGGTGACGGCGAAGAATTTCACATTGCTGTGTGGTGAAGGCGAAGAATTTCACCACCCCATCTCATCCCGTGGGGGATGTAGGAGTCGTCCGAGGGAAGGTATACCAGGGTACGGGCAGCAGCGTATCCCTGAGTATTAAATCATCATACTGCGATCGCCAACCGACCTGCCAAGCGTGGCGATTATGGCATATCCCCCCAAATGATGGACACAACAATACCGCGGCCCCTAGTCCCCGGCAGCCCTACTATTCCCAGCCCTGGTAACAGCTGTGGTAACGGTGGGGAAAGGGGTGCTAAGAATCCCCGGCAGATGACACGTTACTAACACCAACGACCTCTGGCCCTGGCAACATACACTGCGGACCGACGAGAAGATTATCGAACTGGAGGAGGAATTCAATGACGTCTCTGTGATCAATGCGGTCAAAACCGGGAGCGATCACAGACTGGTAAGAGGTTCATTGAACCTTAATGTCAAAATCGAGAAGTCCCGACTGATGAAGTCTACGCTCCGTCTTTTACCTTTCCACGTCCAAAACCCCGAACCCTTTCAGCTCGAACTCCAAAACCGATTCGAATGCCTAGCAGACTGCGAAGAAGTGGACTTATACAATGACAGGTTCGTGGAAGCTGTCCATACGGCTGGGTCTAAGTTTTTCAAGGCCCGCCGTACAAAAGGAACCAAAAAGATCTCTGATTCGACCCTACAGCTCATGGAAGAAAGACGGAAAATGGTTCTGACGTCCTCAGATGATGCTGCCAGATACCGGCGACTCAACAGACAGATCTCAAAGTCTTTGACTCGCGACACACGCCAATTTAATACAATCAGTATTAAAGAGGCTATTGAGCGGAATCAAGGCTCTAAAGTGTTCGCAAGAGATCAGTCTGTTGGGCAGAGCCAACTGACGAAGCTGAAAACTGAGGATGGTAGAATCGTCACGTCGAAACCTGAGCTGCTAGGAGAGATCGAGAAGTTCTATGGACAGCTGTACGCGACAACCCGGTCACCTGTCAGTAGTCATGCTTCAGATCCCAGAGCAAGACTAACCCGACACTACACTGAAGATATCCCGGACGTCAGCCTGTACGAGATTAGAATGGCTCTCAAACAACTTAAGAACAACAAGGCGCCTGGGGATGATGGAGTTACAGCTGAGCTTCTGAAGGCGGGTGGTACACCGATCCTTAGGGCCCTTCAGAGGCTATTTAATTCCGTCATACTCAAAGGTCAAAGGCCACAAGTATGGCACAGAGGTGTGGTGGTGCTCTTCTTCAAAAAGGGCGATAAAACCCTATTGAATAATTACAGACCCATCACACTTCTGAGCCATGTTTACAAGTTGTTCTCGAGAGTCATTACGAACCGTCTCGCGCGCAGGTTTGACGATTTCCAGCCTCCCGAACAAGCCGGTTTCCGGAAAGGCTTTAGCACCAGACCACATACATACGCTGCGGCAAGTTATATAGAAGACCGAGGATATAACCAGCCATTATGCTTAGCGTTTGTGGACTATGAGAAAGCCTTTGATTCGATAGAAACCTGGGCCGTGCTGAAGTCTCTTCAAAGGTGCGACTACCGGTATACCGAGGTGATAAAGGGTTTGTACGAGAACGCCATGTCGGTCCGTCTCCAGGACCGGAACTCGAAACCTATCCAATTGCAGCGAGGCGTGAGACAGGGAGACGTGATATCTCCAAAACTGTTCACCGCTGCATGGGAAGACGTCTTCAAGCTTCTGGACTGGAACGGATTTGGCATCAATGTCAATAGCAAGTACATCACTCACCTTCGATGATATAATAGTCATGGCTGAGACCTTGGAAGACCTCAGTACAATGCTCGATGACCTCAGCAGTCTCTCAACAAGTGGGTCTTAAAATGAACATGGATAAGACGAAAATCATGTCGAACGTCTATGTTACACACACTCGAGTAAAGGTTGGAGACTCTGCACTCGAAGTTGTAGACGACTATATTTACCTAGGACAGACCCCATCCAACTAGGTAGGTCCAACTTCTAGAAAGAGGTCAATCGTCGAATCCAACTTGGCTGGGCAGCGTTCGGGAAGCTACGTAATATCTTCTCGTCTCAAATACCGCAGTGTCTTAAGTCGAAAGTCTTCGACCAGTGTGTGTTGCCAGTGATGACTTACGGAGCAGAGACGTGGTCGCTTACGATGAGCCTTATAAGAAGGCTCAAGGTCACCCAAAGAGCAATATAGAGGGCTATGCTCGGAGTTTCCCTGCGAGATCGGAACAGAAATGATGAGATCCGCAGGCGAACCAAAGTTACCGACATAGCTCGAAGAATTGCCAAACTTAAGTAGCAGTGGGCGGGGCACATCGCTCGTAGACCCACGGCCGCTGGGGCAGAAAGGTTCTCGAGTGGCGGCCACGAACCGGAAGACGCAGCGTGGGCAGGCCCCCCACAAGTTGGACCGACGATCTTGTTAGGGTCGCGGGAAACCGCTGGATGTGGGTAGCGCAAGACCGGCCATCGTGGAGATCCTTGGGGGAGGCCTTTGTCCAGCAGTGGACGTCTTTCGGCAGATATGATGATGATGAATCGTCAAGTTTCAAAAGTTCAAGTCATGTTAAATCATTTCGGTCAGTTTTTAGGCCAATAATAGTGTTATCAATAAAACACGAAAATACATTTTCATTTGTATTGAGTAAACTTAGAAAAAGAAGCCTAAAATTTTTCCTCCAAGATGTTTCCTTCTAGCTTCTTCATGGTCCATGATACCACCGCTTGTAGTGAGGACAAGGTATCTGTAAAATAATTAAAATATATAGATATGTACATATTGACAAAATTTTAATGAACAAAGGTTGTCAGCAAGAATTGTTATGATGACATGCCTAAAATATCATACTCTCGGTTCTGATGGGACTACTTGGGCCATTGGTATGGTGTCTACATGAGCATAGGACAGTTGTTTTTATGCTTGAAGTTGGAACTGAAGGCACAACTGGCCAAGTAAAGGCACACATATCATCTCAGCAAGGGTTTGTCACTGTATCAACTAGAGCCCATACAAAAGGTTGTCCACATACAAAAAACGTGATTTTTTTCTCAACCTTAACCTTTAACTGGGGACATGAGAAATTTATATCACTGGTCACGTCTATTTACACGTAGGTATATTACGACGGCATGGACTAAACTGACAGCATTAAAATTTTTCTATCTTTTTTTCATTAAGGTTAACATGAAAGAGAGGTGACTTGACTAATATTAGTTAAGTTCGTAAACAACAGAATCGGCACCAATGAATGATTTTTATTAGTTGTGTAAATCGGAAGTGAAGCGTAAATATACGATTTGCCAATGCTACATCAAAGTTGTGTCATACTGTAACAGGCAACTTTTACAGAATGTGTATTTCTATGGCTGCTATAACAAATGTTAATAACTCTTTGCGTGTGATTCCAATCCTCAATTGGCTAATTTTTACAATATAAATATGGATTGCGGACTAAGACAGACATTGTTATCACAATTCTCTTTAGATTACAATATTTTTAAAAATATTGCTTGGTGAATGATAATTAAAAGAAAATAATAATTGTAAGCAACAAGGCACCCATGTCAAATCAAAATAGATGATTAAACCCTTGATACAGTGCTGCCATCTCGTGGACCTAGTTACAGGAAACCCTCAATTTATGTTACTAAAGTGCTTTATTTTAATACTTGCTGTTCCCTGCAGTTTCACTTGCGTTCCTGGGATAAAAAGTAGCCTATAACCTTCGGGGATAATGTAGTTTCCTATTGGTGAAAGAATTTTTCAAATCGGTTCAGTAGTTTAGGAGCCTATTGAATGCAAACAAACAAACAATTAAAATTTTCCTCTTTAAAATATTATTAGTATAGTTAATAATACATTTTAATAAAATACAAGAATTAGTCCTTAAAGATTCAAAATGTAGACCATGCACATAACCTATTTATTATATTGTTCAATAATAGACATCTAAAAACAGATATTCAACAGATTAACTATTCTTAATTATTGTGTTTAACTATTATACCGGGTGTAAAGGACAGCCTACCTCAAACTGATTCCATGGATTCAATATATGATTCTGGAGCCCCCAGACTTTGAATTTTTCGTCAATATTGTCATGAATTATACGTTTTTTTTTTCAGAACTTTACGAGTGATTATACTATAAAATCAATATACAAGTATAACTAAACCTGATTTAAAAATAAATAGTTATATACTGTTTGAGTTCACAAGTGAGGTCATTTCTCGCAGGTATAGGTATAGCGGGGAGCATTGTCGTATATTGCGCGCTCAAAAATTACGATATCTGTAACCAATGACTTCTGACATGATTGATTTCTGTAGTGTTATTATATGCATTTAGTGTAACCTTTTCCCAGAGTTTTCAGTTGGTTGTCCCTTATACCCGGTATACTAAAAATAACTGATTGTCAAAACACATGAATAAATTGTTACTTTTAAAACTAAAGCTGTTATTTTATGATTGAAGTAAGGCTTAAGTTAGTTATGTATAAAATAGCACTGACAATGCTCACCAACATTTGGAAAGTCATCAACTGATACCATTTTAATTAATATTGCACAACATATCAAATGACGACCAACAAGAACTATTGGCGATCCGCGGTAGTTGTGCGTTATAAATCATTATTGGATATTAACTACTTAAGATACTGTGTTTTGAGGTAATCAGGTAATACTCTTTTTTGATAGTAGGTATGTCTGCTAAAATATAGTAATAATTCAACTTTAAAACTTCTTCTATTATCCAGCTGGATACAATTAAATGTAATCATAATAGTCTAGCCAGCTGCCAGATGTGGCACTTATGTTTGGATAGGTCTGCAGTCACCACAACAACACAGGTTATGTTAGTATTTATTTATATAAACCAATGTTATTTAATGTTTAGTTTAAGTCGGAAGTTACACAAGTAGATCTTACCCAAACTGTCTTGAAGGAAGTAGATTGGTCCACCTCTCTATATCATTGATTGGAACATCGAAGCGTGGTGAAATAACTCCACATTTGTTCAGTCTGCCAGTGAGGTTGACCACTATCTTGCCAGCTCTGTGGTCGTCTACGATCTCAAATTCACCAATGTAGCCGTGCTTCATCATTACAGTCAGGAATTTGACTATAACTTTAGAACAAGGCCGGATGAGCACTTGTCTTTTGCCGCGCTTCTCAGCATTGTGAATCGACTTCAGGGCATCACTTAATACGTTCATACGCACCATGGCTGAAATAATATAGAATTACAATTGTGAATAGAGCCAGCAATTGGTATAGACCACTTCACATCACACGATTAAACGTCAAAACACCGTGAAACAATGTAGGTTATCACTGAATATTTGTTCGTGTATCTGAAATAATACATGCGTTGACGCACACGTAAAATATCTATTCATAAAATATATTTTATGATAACTAATATACTGTAAAATTAATGATTACCTAGGATTAAAAACCCGCCTCAGCGAACCGAATTGACAAAACAGTTCGAAAGAAAGAAAAAGGCCGGTGTTGCCAGATAGAATAGCCGAAGAATAGCCATGTCGCAATTTGGTCGCAATTCGCATTTCGCATGCCCCTAAAATAAAACTATACCCGGCTAAAAGCAAGTAGCAACACGCACGGTCCCCTTTTGAATACCCGGTTATAAGTAACTAAAAAAAAAGCAAAATATTTATTATTTATTTCAAGGATAGCTTTGGTCTGGGACAAGATTCTCACAATTTCCCAAAGATAATTTATAATAAATAACTGGATAGTATATAAAAATAATTTTGTACCTTATCACAAATTCATAACATTATTTTTTAATTCAATATAGGTTTAAGGTGGAGGCGTCGGTTGGAGCGCGAAATTCATATTTTATCACGTTTTTTGCAAATTGCAGCTCAGTTATAGGCAAAGACTACTATTGTATACCGTAGATATAGGTCGTATGTTATCAACATGTTATTTGCGAGAAGAATGGTAGTATATTTACTGATTAATAACAAAATAAATCATCAACATATTCTTCCAAGGTATATTAGTAACATTTTCATGAATTTTATTTTTTAGTAGTCGTTGTACAGCGGGTAGTATAATTTGATGTACAGGAACAAGTAAAGATGGACAGCTGGTATTTATGTATCTCGTAGTATGAATGTATGGCCTACAGATCAGATAGCTTGTTTAAAAATGTACGATGAAATGAAAATAAAATTGTATGCTGTTTTATTTTATAGAAATATAAATACCCATATAAGTTCCGTATTTATTTCATAAGTTCAGTAAGTTAATGCACGAATATATTTGGTAATTCAGTAGATTTTGGTAAAATTACACATGCATCATTTTAGTTTAGTAGATAACCGAATTTGAGAACGGTTACACTGAGGCTGAGATTGGTAATTTTTAGTTCCCGTTTTACTCGTCAAGTTGAACGCGTCCTTCGGTTGATTGTGCAATGAAATTGAAGTTGGTAAAACTTTAAAAGTTTTGTGAAACTTTAAAAAATTAATTAAAGCCATATTGTTAAACATTTCAATCAATCATACATCCCTGTAGCATACTTTAGTCAGGCTATCGTGGAATTATAAAGTATTTATCAAACAGTACGTATAGCGTACAAAGTTGAGTGAACTTGTGATGATGTTGTGAGTGAATTATCCCTTCCTACCTTGTCCATCTATACTCCCATTGCTGCAAACAAGGCGAGCAAATTCCACAGGTGTCAGGTGTGTTGTGATTGCATATATCCTAGCAACTGTTTGGAAATGAACTAAGTATTAGATTCAATTTCGTCGTGGTAACTTTTTGAGTCATAAGGTCTCCTCATTCAGAAAATGTTAATAGTTGAAAATGTGAGATGTTTCAAGTTGTAGCTGAAGTGTTAGGCAAGGAATATGAAGAATAAATAGAAAACGTGCCATGGAAGAATTAGAGTGGTTGTCCAAAATGAATAAAATAAATCTTTGTGGAACCGTGCTACTATTGTGCATCTTTCAATCCACATCAGCTGTAGACATATCATCAGGTAAGTGAATAATAATCCAATCTACCTACTTTAAATGAGCTCATCATGGTGAGTAATGATGTGCTGGCAAGTACACAAAGCCTAGAGGAAAACTGGCACTCAAGCTTTTGGACCATACTAATTGATGCTCTACAACAGATTTTCAACAGAAAGTGTTTGCCAGTCAGGTAACTACAAAACACTTTCACCATGCTATCCTTTTAATGTGACTGAGAAATCAAGCAACAATCTCCAACATGCCGCCAAATTTCAATTTATAATAGAAGCAGAACAAGGAATTACTTTATTTTTTATTACAATTACAATCATTATAATTATTATAAATTTTATTTCAATAAGGACTTTGCAGGCCACTGATTGTATAAACTCTATAATCTAAAATATAATACTGATTCTATAATCTGGTGCACTTACAATAACTTTGAGTTTAACATGCTGCTTAAGCTCATAGGAGGATTCAAACCCACAACTTTTGCCACAGCACTCAATGTCTCTACCTTGTATGTCCAGTCCAAGATTAGCAATAGAGGTAGCGTTTCTCCCTGAATGAGCTACCTCAACTAAAAAAATACTTTACAGAATACCAGAACAAAATAACTTAAGGTTGACAAAGGTTGCCAGAGTTCATTGGGGTGGGGTTAGGATTGATAATCTTATGCAACAAGGCTACATTCCACCAGATGGGCCATTCGATAGCATGAAATAGTTTAAATTAGGCATTTCTTTTACATTATTTTTTCAAAACTTACATAGGTAAATAATTCCTATTTGATGTCTATGGCTCCATCATGCCAACAATGACATTATGGTTTGGACCAATCTTTGAGGTAAGCAATAATTTATCAGAGGATAAGCATTTGAACACAAATATTTTACTGATATTGGCCCCCAATTAAGTATAGTAATTTGAAGTAAAAAAAAAATGTTTATTTACAAATTTTATCATAAAAATATACTTAATTGGGTGTTTCTGATGACTTTCCTATGAAAATTCATGGTAAACACCCAATTATAATTTATCAAATATATTGTAGTTGGTGAACATCAACCTTAATTATTGTGGATAGATAAATCTTAATAAATAAAAAAAGTCACCAACTGAAATAATTATAATTCTAGCTGAACAGAAAACTGTTGAAATATGTCAATTATTTTCATAAAGGATCACTTGTCTGTCAGTCACAGCCAATTTTCTCCGAAATTACAGGACCGATGGATTTGAGGTATGGTACACTCGGCCGCAGATCAAGCTACACATTTTTGTTGCAAAATAGCTCTTATTACAACCGTATAAGGTGCCGCAGTGTGTAGCTTGATCTGTGGCCGTGTGTACATATAAGATGTAAATTAGTGACCCAAATATAGACTTGTAACATACCATGTTTAGGGGGTAAATTAGAAATTAGTTTTGCAAACTATATTGGTCTGAGGACACAGGGTAGGTTTAAGATGATGATACCTATTGTGTGATAATTAAATTGTACTTAGTGTACATCGGTCGGTACAACTTCTCAACATGCAGCAATCCTCATTTCTGACTGCGATACCCATCTCACGTATCTTCTAATATTGGTGATAGGATAAACAGATTTTGATCCCCTGGTGTGTCCTGCGTGTCCCTCGTATAGCGTTCTCGGTAATTAGGTATATTTATTACCTATATATTTTTTAAGATCTGGCCATGATAAATCGACAGCTACTCAATGATTCTCTCCTATTGTACCTAGTCATTGGAATGATAAAAATAATTAATTTACTTCACTAATGATGAATGTATGTACTTAAAAACAATGAATAATATAGGTATGTACAATGCTGAGCTGCTAGTAACAATCAAGACTAACGAACTCCGCTAACTTAAAGTGGATCTAAAATATTCAGGGACGAATTAACGTCAACCCTCATACCTACTTATTATTCCGCCTGGTCGTCAAACATACGAATTTAATTTAATGTTACAATAACAGGACGGTTCACAGTAATATTTCTAGTTAGACTTGTCCAGTCCATTGATAGCTATAAGTTGATACTCTTTGAGGACGTCAGACCATCAATCTGGACAAGCTGTTTTATGAAATGCGTTATATATATAATAGGGAAACATTAGATTTGTATTAATTCCTAGGTTAAAAGTGTTATATTTCAAGAAATACACTAATTAATCATTTATAGGTAATTCAATTAGGTGGTTGAAATATCTTTGTTTGTAGTGATAAAAAGTAAAAAAAAAGAGTGATAAAAATTAATTAAAACAATTTGAATCAATTGAATTCGGTAGTTTCTTCTCTAAATTTAAATTCCATCATCCTGAGATGAATATTCACTAAGCATGGTGTGACTAGGTAGATCTACGGTAGGTATATTACCTACCTTTCTATTTTTTTTTTAACAAACTCTTAAAAAAAATACGCTTCTATTGGCCCAAATTATTTATTTTTGCCTTTTGTGGTCGAGACCATGGATCCTTTGTTATTTCTTTTATTTATTTTTTCTTAGATTATGGGTAGATTTTTAAAAAGCCAGATAAGTAATTGGTGGTAAGGGGGCGTTCAAGTATTACGAAACTCAATTTGGGGGAGACCCCCCGTCTTGAAAAACGTTACGTTGGGTTGAAAAATATGTTACGTAACATTGTTTTTTTATTCAAATAAAAATCTAGGTAGGTAATTAAAATCTCCCAAGTTGGCAACCCGTTAATGTTAAAAAAAATAAAGCTAAAATTTCAATGCATACATTATTATTATTAATTACTTGTTACATTTTCAATTAAAATGTTCTCTTGTGTGACAGCCCTGCAAGAATAGTAATTGATGTTCTTGGGGTCTTATTTTTAATTAGGGTAACTTACTATATGGTGGCTAAAGGCAACAACTGTAAAATAGCAAACGATCATAGTGACCGACCCGATTATTTAAAAAAACATGAGAGAGGAATAGAAAATAATGTTGTCCAGATCCTGTAAAATTTGTCCGTTTGCTTATTGCCGACTATTTTCCACGTAAATAAAAAAGGTGTAGACTAATTTGCAGCCTTTAATATTTCCATCCATTTTTTTAAAACGTTTACATGGAGGAAAGAAAGGTGACTTGACTAATATTAGTTTAGTTTATTAACAACAGTCTCGGCATCATAAAATCTACACTAAAGCGACCGAGCCAATTTGAATGATGAGAACGTTATTTAGAAAATAACTACTCTCATGCTAAAAAGTCAACCGCTAGTCACTAGGTATACGGACCACAGGCAGGAGTCGACCGACGACGACGGGGTCGCGAAGCGCGGCGGTAAACATCATCATAAAGGCTCTACTCTCAGATGCCGTCACAGGAGCCTCTTGTATAGGGCTATTACCTACTTATTAATATTAAATCATGTAGGTAGTGTGCATGTAGTAAGTGAGTAGGTTAAAATAGCAAAAATGTATAAGTTACTGGGTGGTTACTTTGAACTAGCATAGGTTTTACACATAATTCTCGAAATCTATAAGATTCTTGATGCCGAAGAAAAAAAAACTTCAAATGTGAGATTAAGTATTATAGCTTCATCAATCAAAATGTGAAAAAAATGCTATTTCATTTTGGTCCTAAGGTCCTAGGTTTGGTAAAAGTGGTTCAGCGTAACAGTCCCACCTATCGAAGTACCCTAAGTACTTAGGTACCAGTAATAATGTACCCAGTAGGTACATTATTTCTATATGGTTCAATTATTTTCCCCTAGGTATATCATATTAGGCGGTATGTATATGTCAATAATTTCCTATTATGCAACGTAATGAATCGTTGCACTATCGATTCTTCAACTATCATTGTGTAATGAAAAAGATAAAGTTTGACCCCTGTTTTCCGTTGTAAACTTATAACCCTTTCCGCCATACTACTGAGGAAATAAATATAACAGATTGTTAAATAAATGTTAAAACCAAATCCAATCCCATCCCATTACCGACTTTATATTATATAGGTAAATAGGTAGGTAATATGTAAATTATATTGTATGTAAAGTAGAGTAATAGAAAAAATGTTTTTACAGTTACAACCAAAAGGTGGGTGACGAAAACGTCAGTGCCTTATTTTTACGTTGGCATTCTGATGTACTGATAACCAATACATATAAAAGGACCCCGTCAGATCATCACTTACAGCTCACAGGATGCTGTTATTTGAGCTACGAGCTACAATCTGCCTCAAAAGGAACAAATACGCGCCCTCATTACTGCAAAGAAGTCCGGCACCCTCACTTCCGCGAACATGCCCGACGCACTGTAGTATTTTGGATGCTTCATAATGATGCGGTATGCATCATTATACTGCACCCTTATGGTACTAAATGAGGACTTCTTAAATTTCAACCAGAGTGGGCAGGTGTAGAAAACACTGACAATAAGCCCTGAACAGGGTGGGTGACTTTAACCTCAGCACTACACTTTGCAAATCTGAGCATGCTGCACCGAACCGATAATGCCCTTCTCTCTTTTTCTATATCGAGGTCATCAGCACCAGTTAAATGAACTTCAGGGGTTCCTGAAGTTCTTTTAACCTACGGACCTTTTCCCGATCTAAAGGCTATCATTTCAATCTTAGCGACATAATATTTTAGGCCATGAGCATTTGCATAACGCTCACAGACAGCTTTGTTAGACCACAGACCGACGGACTGAGAAGCACTATGTCGTCAGCGTAACTGAAATTATTAACGCATGTACCACCCACATTAACAAAAAGTTATCAGATCCCAAAAAGCCAGAGCTTAGGGGCTTGGTTTCTCCTGGGATCTGATAACTTTTATACAGCAAAAAAGTTATGAGCTTGTGAGTTTTGGTCGCCAATTTTACAATAATGCTTCATAATAATGTAGTATACATTATACTACTAGGAATGCTCGGGAAGTACCCTTGTTTTACTATTTTTATATACAGATTTCTTCATTTTTTTATTATTTTTAATATTTTATTGATTTGGCATAGCAAACAACAAAATGATACTATATATACACTTTCATCCCCTAGTTTACGGGTTTGGGGGGTAAAAGTACCAAGTATTTCATTTTTTTTGTTTGTGTACTAATACTGGCTTACATATCAAATTTCAGCTTTCTTGGACTTTAGGAAGTACCTTAGAATATTGATGATCATCAGTGAGTGAGTGAGTCAGTCAGTTTGTTTTTAGGTATCAATAAAATCTAAAGCATATATATATATTAAGTTGACACTTCGTATGTTTAATAAGTACACTATTGACATCATATTCCGAGAATTTTGTTTATCTGGGGGTCATTTATCGAATTTACAGCAGAGTCAATGTTTTGTATACTTACTTAGTTACGTTTTGGTGGAAATGTAAATCATTTTAACCAAATTTTGACAAATTACACCATTATCTGCTATAAATTCCAGAAATAAATTCCATTAGTAATATTGCTCGAGCGGCCGTTTTAGCCCCCCGTTTTATTATTTGGTATAATACAAACCCAAACTATGAGGCTTCAAAAAAACGACGAAGCGCTTCGAGAAAATGTAGGTAGTGCCCTTGTGTTTTGCTTGGCGGGGGCACGACCATTCCCCCAGATTCCTATTAGTAAAATATTTTTTCCAATCCGACAGGTAGATCCAGAGATAATCGCGTTCAAACAAACTCTTCAGCTTTATTATTAGTACTAGCTGTCCCCCGCGGTTTCGCTAGCTTCCTATTATTGAAAGAATTTTTCGAATTCGACTGGTAGAACCAGAGATTAGCGCGTTCAACAAACAAACTATTCAGCTTTATTATTAGTATAGATACATACAGATAAATACATACCTACCTACAAATCATAAATTGTTTCCTTTCTGATTTTAATCATACCTGTCTGTAGGTATCATTACTTTTTCAATTTATAGTCCGATGTTTGTGGGATCCTCTTGGGCCGTGACCCATCCTGCAGGTGTCAAATCCCGGATGGCGAGATAGTATTTTGGGTGGCTATAAGCCAAGCGACCCATGTAAATTATTCAAGTGACACCGAAGCCCAATAAAATTGTTCGTCTGTAAGGATTTCAACTATTTTCTATAGCTCTATTAATTGAATAACACAATAGATAGAGGAATAGTAATTTTAATTGGGATATGTATAATACATAGATATAGAAATCACCCATCGCTAGCCATGATGTATATCAGCCCTATAGAAAGGCTAGAAATAAACCTGATTTTCACTAAACAAAAAGTCACTAGTGACTTACTTACTGCGTAGACTTACTTGAAGCGAGCTACTACGAATGAACAGAAATGGGCAATCAATTATGCCAACATATTAAAATTAAATGAATAAAAAGAACATATTATCAGTTTCCAAACAATTAAAATAATTAATTAGCACCTACATGATGAAGCCAAGTTCCTGTTGAACAGCGGTTATGATTAGGCTGCGAGTAGCTGACACAAATAAAGGGATCGATTAACTTCTATTTTTACTCGTGGTCGAGGCAGGCGGGCGAGCACCTCAACGGTCGACTGACTGAAATGTAGCTCTAGTAAACAAAGGACATGGGGAAGCTTGACAGCTTTTTATGTTTGAATAGCGAAATCGATTTATCGATATTTAAATATATATAAGTGGCTGTGTACTCTTTAAATGATTGTTATTTCAAGCTAGGTTCAATTTTATATTTTTTTATAATTATTTTGGTACAATGTTATCTATGAAGTAAGTACCTGCCAGCAGAGAGCACAAGTAATCTTATAACAAGTCGTAGTAGCAAAACACATAGGTATCGGTTCTTCTATTTTTCAACACAGGTTATGTTTGTACACGCAGTTTCAATTTTCATTTTCCCTAGTAAACCACTGTAATAAGAAAAAAGCAAACTCACTATTTAACCTTTACCTTTTAATAATAAAAAAGGGTAACATGAAGTTTCATGGTAGGATCCCTAAACACGACAATACTTACACTAGCTTCACGCACACATTGCAAATAACGGAAGTAATTTTAAACCGACTTCAAAAAAGGCGGAGGTTAACAATTAATTTTAGGGTTTCGTAGTTCACGTCCGGAACCCGTATAGTTTCGTCAAGTCCGTCCGTCCTCGGCTTACCTTGCAAATGGTTAGTGCTAGAAAGATGAAAATTTGCATGGATATGTGTAATTATCACGTTGCCAAAGTGCTAAAATAAAATCACAAAAATGTTTTTTTGGGGTACCTCCCCTACATGTAAAGTGGGATCATTTATTTTCTCGCGTCTACCTAGTAGTATCGGGTATCATTAGATAGGTCTTTTAAAAACATTGAGGGGTTGCTAAGACCTGTGCTAAGACAAGTTTTTGATTTAGGTATCCGTTTGTGAGATATTGTTAAAATAGGGCGTCGCTCCTCCTCTAAAAGCTGCTGGCTGGCTCGAAAAGTCAGAAAAAAATAAATTGGAGTTAGGGGATAATCTATCTTACTATGATAAAACAGTCAAATCCACCCCGGCTTTGTATGTACATTGAAGAAAAGTAATAAACATAGAGGGGGGTAACTAAAAAAGAGCAATAGAATATAAATCAGCGATTTTTTGAATTGTTTTCTGTATGTCATCATCTCGCTCATCTTCGGATCTACTGAACGGATTTGCATGTTGTTCACAGATAGACAGAACAAAGCCTATATTTAAATCTAAATTAATTAGATTTAAATATAGGCTTTGTTCTATCTAAATTAATTAGATTTAAATATAGGCTTTGTTTCATTAAAAACGGATGTTCCAAAAAAAATGTTGTCATTTAAAGAAAAGATCTTTATTAGGAATTACTTTTTATACTGTTACAGATGTTACGTAGCAAATAATACATATTGATAAAGTAGATAGATTGAAGAATTTGGAGCACATTTAGGGTTTTTAGGATTCCGGAACTCTAAAGGAAAAAAACGGAACCCTTATAGGATCACTCGTGTGTCTGTCTGTCCCAAAATACTGGACTGGATTGAGTTTAAATTTGGTACCCATATGTAAGTCGGTGACGTAAAGTATGGTGTTTCTTATCATTATCAAGCACCGAAATGGGGACAAATTAATTTGATAACAGCACTCATGTTAGATAGAGATAGAACGACGTGTCTCACTTATTACAGCACTCCTCGTTATACGAGTATATTCAGCGATCTTAGGTCACGCACAGCCTTCTGAAAAATAAAGAGAGCCTCTGTACTTAGCAGAAAGCTAATTTATACACAAAAAGTCTTGTCGTGTCTGTACATATATTAAAAAAAGAAGTAGGATAGAACCTAATTCTAACATTTTTTTAATATTTCTCTCGATGGCTTGTACATATGTAATACAAAAATAATAAAGTCTGATTCTTGGTCCCCAACTAATATTATACCTAAATGTGAAAGTATGTGAGAATGTATGGGTGAAGCTACTTTTTATCCCGGGAATAAATAAGATGCACCGGGAACGCTAGTAAATCCGCGTGGCGGAAGCTAGTTTATAATCTAGTTATGCAACTTATTTCTTGATTATTTTATTTTATGTGACCCAGGCGGTCCACCAAAAGGTAAGTTCGCTACCGTCGCCTATGGAAAATACGGAGATTGCCTGTTTAAATTATTTTTCTTTCCTATGCATAAAATATTGACTTTATAGAACACACGGTCCTACCTCTACTAATAAATTGTTAAACTCATGCCCGCGACACATTATAATGCAAAGAGTTCATGCACTAAGTTCCTTGTCTTCGCACATATAATAACGGAAGTAGAGTTTACATGTACCAGTGTATACTACCTACCTACTTCAAATATGAAACAGAAAAGGTACGATTAACAGTGGCCGTTCGTTTCATTGTGTTCCGTGCCGGTATTCATGCACTGGGAAATGTGGTATTTTATTCGCTATAGAGCACTTAGTCGTTGTATAGGGGTGTTTGCTTGCGTCGACCGACCGACCGGTTAGTGCGCTGCGGTCTTGCTATGCCGTATTTTACCACTCGCCACTAATCTACAAAAATACTTAGGTAATACAAACCGTGTCAGGGGATGATGGCTCAGTGGTAGGGACATCGTATGTCTTGAACTTGGTCTTAGGCTTTCAGTTATAGAAAATATCGCGACGAAACCATAGCATGGTGGAAGAATAGTTTGTATGTAATAGCCTCCTGGCTGGCTACCACCCTTATGTTGAAAATCTGTCGCGGTGTGTTCAGAGTTCCATCAGTCAGAGCAATCCTTTGTAAGCTTTTTACCTAAGGGCCTAACAATAATAAAAATAGGTACCTATCATTTTTAATTCAATGTGTAAAATATCAATCAAACCTTAAATAAGCAGTTACTGAACTACCGAATTGAATCTGACCTCAATGCACCCCATTAAGAGGAGGCTCTCCGCGAATGTCTCCTTACTAAACTGACGTAGACAAGCGAGACAGAAGAGCCGCAATTTTAGTAAAAAATACGGGTTTATGTTGTTTAAAAAAAACTAAGCCTTTTTTTAAAAAAGTAAAAAAACTATTACCTTTCTAATGGATTTCAGAATGTATGTTAATAATTTGAAATGGATGGCCCAAATAAGTACTCTAGTTTAACGTACCTATATTTTTTATAAATCTCTTTCAACAAAGAATGCCGAGAAAAACTTAATCTAGAATCATCATTTCTCGGATATCGTTGCCTTAAATAGGTGTGGTATCATCAATTCCATTGTTTATTTAGTTTGATTAAACGAACCGAGGTTTGTTTGTAGTTAATTGCAGAATCAACAAATTCTACAGTCATTCAACTTTCGCTCACGATACACGATACATATTATAAAGAATACCTGTTCATCACTTCACTATATAGTATAAAACAAAGTCGCTTCCCGTCTGTCTGTCCCTATGTATGCTTAGATCTTTAAAACTACGCAACGGATTCTGATGCGATTTTTTTAATAGATAGAGTGATTCAAGAGGAAGGTTTATATGTATAATACATGCATATTATAGTACAGAAAAGCTGAGAAAAGCCGGGCGAAGCCGGGGTGGGTCGCTAGTATATAATATGACATAATGTATGGTAGATACCACGCTCAATAGTTATTCGTCCCTATAATAAGTTATATATGGCTTCTTTATAAAATGAGCAATAAGGAAGGACACGAAAGGTTTCCCATGTCCATTACACGCATGCAACAAACTTCCAAAGGTGCAGCGATGTGATTCAGGTCAGGTTACTAAAGTACTATCTACCCAACTGTTAAATAGAATGGCCGACATTAACCGGAACTAGTGTACCAGGCTATGCAAACGATGGTACTTTTAGGTAATTGACGTAAACGAATATTTAACAAACCAAATCAAGTTTTATTCTTAGGTATGCAATCTATAGACAAATAAACACTTGTAGTGTCATTATAATTCTGAAGCAGAACCCAATAGAAGGCTTCCTAGAAAAAAAACCCTTCTAAAGCTCGCATCGCTTATGTTAGTAACTTAGTAGTCGTCAGTATGCATTGGGTAAACGTGCCATAGGTGTGAGTCACGTAACGGAAAACTTCTTTCGATATTGATGTCTGCGCTTGATGCGCTCGCATGTTAAACTTAAAATATTCTCGTTCCCGTTTTTCTATAAATCCTACTATGTAGGTAATCCTATTATATAATAAGTACATATTATAACTACTTAACGAACCGGTGTTGATGAATGATAATTCGTCTTTATTGCGCGAGTGTCATGGGGTGCATGCAATTACTTGTGGTGAAACCACCAATAATTATAAACAAAGGGGTGTTCAAGTTCATGAACTCTAACGCGAGTGAAACCGTGGAGCGAAGCTAGTAGGTTATAAATCTAAAAGTTAAGTGAGACATCCTATTTTAAAACACCATGTGTGTGACAGGTTCTATCCTATTTGAAATAAAATTTTGATCCTTAAGAAAAAGCTGGTAAAACCGAGTTGTGAAAATTTGTGTTAAATAAATATTTCAATCTCTTCCACTTTTCTTATTTAAAATTACTTATTTAAGATTAAACCTTTTATTAGCAAACATCTGCGTACTCGAGCAACGCTTGCAGAGAACATAAATTTAAACTTTGTCAAACGACCATTAGGTACATTTTACTTTCAAAAACTCTAGCGAAACAAACGCCTTTTAATGAGAATACTTTTCTTTAATCGTTATTTGACTTGAGTAAATTTCATATTGCTTAGAAAGTAAGTCAGCTTATACCTACCTAGCTAACAACAACTTCATTGAAAATAAATCGTATCATGAAATCCATAGGGATGATGTTATGCCAACCAAATTGTTTACTTTTCTACCGGACATTAATGCATTGCACCTCGTTGCAAAAATCATCCTGGGTGACGAATAGGGGGAACAGAAGCGTTGTAGAAATGTCGCTAAAAATGAAACCTAGCTAGATCGATTTATTGCCCCCAAACCACCTGCATACTAAATTTCATGAAAAATTTGGAGCCGTTGCAGAGATTCATTTAAAGAGAATTGCTCGTTTAAAGGTGTTAATTAGATTATTCATGAAGTTTTCTATTGTACTGCACAATGATCCAGGAGCACGAATAGTCCGATCGAATTCGATCTTTAATAACCTTTTAAAATAAAATTCTTCTTCTTCTAACATATTATACCTATTATAACGTAGTCATCCGATAAACAAGGATTTTTAAAAATTTTACCCTAAGAGGGTAAAATAGGCGATCGATAAACAAAAATCAGTAGTATCAGCGCTTATTGGAAATTGACAACGTTGTAAGCGCCGCAAATTTCTCTTACGCGTTTTGTTCAACAACATGTCATCCCTAGAAGTAAGGTGTATGGATTGCAGCACAACTCACCCGAACACAGTGCGCGTTCGGATCGCGAAATCTATTGCATAGTACATATACTATATATATATATATAGGTATATCGATGATATTAAATACCTATACAAGCAAACGCACTAGGTAGGTACCTAACTTAAATGTGCGTTATCAAAAATCGACCATGAACCAGTTACCTACTACCCATGTAGACACTAAACACGCACGTTGTTGGTTCTCTCAAACACGGAATTTATTGCATGCTCCTTACATATACTTTTAGTAACTAAATCCGTCATAATACTTACCTTTGATAGTAAAGGCACAATTTGGGTTTATGAAATGGCAGTTTGTAGGAAATATTATAAGAGAAAATTTTAAACTATACTCGTAGTTACGTGTTATCTATAGTAGATTAGCTTAACGACACTACTTATTTTATTACCAAAAAAGAGTAACGTTACCAATTTAGACGAAACCTCCGATCTAAACTTCCTTTCGTCAATATCAACACATGTTGGCAACTAGGCCAGTTCACTGCAGTCAATCAAGAGCTGCGTGAAAAAATAAACAAATTATCTGTTTCTACTCAACTATTGCGTCACTGTTTCTCTAAACTAATATTCAACATACCTTTAGCAACAAATACCTTGTTTATCATAACTTACACACCTTTATACGTAACTAGCTGGTCCCCGCGGTTTCACTCGCGTTCCCGGGATAAAAAGTAGCCTATAACCTACGGGCTTCGGGGCTAATGTAGTTTAGTTTCCTATTAGTGAAATAATTTTTCAAATCGGTTCAGTAGTTTCGGAACCTATTCAGTGGAAACAAACAAACAATCAAATCTTTACCCTTTATAATATTAGTACCTAGATGTGTGTTACATAGAAAAAAATATCAACTATCATCTTTAGTTGGGTTGATATTTTCGTTCAGTGTGGTTAATAGATATTTTGACAAAGAGAAATCTTACTTTTCTTGATCGAGTTTTCTAATTAAACAATGTCACATTCATCGTGTCAATGTCGGCACAATACATTGTTTCCAATTTCATTTAAAATTCTCAAGAGAGTTTTGTTTTCATCACAATAACTGCTATTAAACCGTCCATTTCGTTCAATTAGTTATAATGGACGATCGCGGGGAAACTTATTAGTTGAACATAGGATAATATACGATCAATAAAGTCTTACAGAGGTCACATAATATTTTTAACAGAGGATAAATCAGGACGAATTTATATTTGTTCACGCCTAATGATTCCATTGGGATCCTGGGATCTTATTCTAACGGGCAAGGGATCCACGGGATAAGCTTATAAGTCGTAAAAAGCGAAAAGTCTATATTTTACAATCATCATAAGAAAAAAGAGCTCTACAGGTTATTTTTTTATATTTAGGGTAGGTAAGTTAAACTATCTTGAGATTATTTCATGTTGATTTATTTTAGTAGATTTTTTAGGGTCCGAAAGAACGGAACATAGGTAATATATTATAGGCTCACTCTGTTGGCCGTCTGTATGTCAATCATTTTTATAAATTCAGGAATTGGTAGAGGTAAATATTAACGTTTCCGGTCTCATGGAATACTGTAAAATACGAGTTTCTGATTCTGAGTTAACGCAATCAAAAACCAATGGATATTTTCACATAATTTTGATATCCGCAAACTCACTCACCAAACCTATGGGAACACTATATTATAGGCTCACTCTGTTGGCCGTCTGTTTGTCAATCATTTTTATAAATTCAGGAATTAGTAGAGGTAAATATTAACGTTTCCGGTCTCATGGAATAGGTACTGTAAAATACGAGTTTCTGATTGTGAGTTAACGCAATCAAAAACCAATGGATATTTTCACGTAATTTTGATATCCGCAAACTCACTCACCAAACCTATGGGAACACACACTAGTATCATAACAAAACGCAAAATATGCCAAACCGAAACCATATCGCTCGCATTGTCAAAAAGTTATCAGATCTCATGTAGAGCCAAGCTTCTAACTCTTCACGCCCTAACTCTACGAGCTCTAACCTCACAAACTCTACACCTTAGTCAAAATATGTAGTAGACCGAATATATATATTACTAGCTGTTCCCCGCGGTTTGACTCGCGTTCCCGGGATAAAAAATAATTTACGACCTATACCTATCAGACCTACCGAATATACACAAAAAATTTCATAAAAATCGGTCAAGCCGTTTCAGAGGAGTTTGGTGACAAACACTTTTTTTTTTTTTTAGAGGACTAAGGTTGGTAGCCTCTGATGGCTGCAACAACCTTTCCGGACAAATCGGCGAGCGCAGAAGGCTCTCAGCTGGGTAATATTTAGGTAACAACGCCTGAGGGCACCCTCGAATGGGGTACAAACCTCGGCTCAGGGCGTTACCGAGGGAGGGGGAGGACTTTATACGAGTTACTACTAATTGGGGGCGGTCGGATTACTAATGGCAACTAGGGCCGCTTGAACGGGACGTGACTGAGTAGGATGTCGCGGCGGTCCTCGTCGTCGAGGACGGTAGCGTGATCAGTTGTGTGTAGTGATGGGTTCTTGCCCGGGTTTTTTCCCGAGCTGGGAAAATACCCGATTTGACGGGTGGGAAAATTGGAAAAAACCCAAAATCAAGGGAAAATATTTTTAAAGGGATCAGAATTTAAATTTTATAATCAAATAGGTGTTCCCCGCGGTTTCACTCGCGATCTCGGGATAAAAAGTAGTCTGTATATAGCCTTTGGGGATAATCTAGCTTCCTATTAGTGAAGTAATTGTTTGAAATAGACCTGTAACTCCGGAAATTAGCGCGTTCAAACAAACTATTTAGTTTTATTATTAGTATAGATTATAAACAAAATAATTACTGACCATAGTAGGCAAACAAAGGTAATATAATGAATGTGACTAGTAAATAACCTCTGACTATATTTAAATTTTAGGTTATATAATTTATTTTTTTAAATCCCTGCCTCAATAGTTAAATGCTTGTTATAAAAAATACTTGCACATCTATATAAAACTAATTCGGGTAAGTTACACCATGTTTTATGATTGTAATCAAAACACCAATATGACTGTAATCAAAATATAATTAAGGATTATTGTATAATAATGTATTGGCACTTTCGCCAATACAACATCCAAACATCCAAATAACATATTGGAAACATTTAAAATAACGGAAAGAGATTTTTCGAAATTCTTTTCCGCAGAGGTGGAAACGAGCCCTTTGTGCGATTTTATGAATCTTAATATCTCTGGAACCTTAAGGTCTAGAAGTAAAAAAAAAGTTTAACCAAACTTTTATCCATAGAACGAAATATTTAATAAAAGAAGGGTTGTTCCGATAAACTTTGATAACTTTGTGAGTTTTAATGCTACAAAATTTATAGTGTAGGTAGTTTAATAATATCGCAAAAATGTTGTCTCGGCTTTCCTCAAATTTTGTTCTTCGAGGAAGTTATTATCGATGGAAATGATGCGTATTTCAAACTCTTATATCTCTGCTAAAGCCAGGAAAACAAAATTGTATTTGTATTGAATTTTAAGTCGGTGTTTGTCAAAGTTTATTAAACTGGGAGAGATCGAGAAGTTCTACGGACAGTTGCACACGACAACACAGTCACCTGTCGATTGCCATGCTTCAGATCCCAGAGCAAGGCTAACCCGGCACTATACTGAAGATATCCCGGACGTCAGGCTGTACGAAATTAGAATGGCTCTCAAACAACTCAAGAACAACAAGGCGCCTGGTGATGATGGAATTACAGCTGAACTTCTGTACACCAATCCTTAGGGCCCTTCAGAAACTATTTAATTTCGTTATACTCAAAGGCCGGACGCCGCAAGCATGGCACAGAGGTGTGGTGGTGCTCTTCTTCAAAAAGGGAGATAATACCCTATTGACGAACTACAGACCCATCACACTGCTGAGCCATGTTTACAAGTTGTTCTCGAGACTCATTACAAACCATCTCGCGCGCAGGTTTGACGACTTCCAGCCTGCTGAACAAGCCGGTTTCCGAAAAGGCTTTAGTACCTTAGACCACATACACACGCTGCGGCAAGTTATACAGAAGACCGAGGAATATAACCATCCATTATGCTTAGCGGGTAGCGCAAGACCGGCCATCGTGGAGATCCTTCTTGGGGGAGGCTTTTGTCGAGCAGTGGAGTCTTTCAGCTACTTATCTCACGGCTCCAAGCTCTACCCCTCTGCCAATTTTCATCAAACACTGTTTGAACGTTTAGAAAGAAAGAAGAAACTCTTGCATGCCATTAGCTCAGATCGAAGCTGACGAAGCCCGTAAAAGTACACAACACACTATACAAAACCGATCACGCTACCGTCCTCGACGGCGACCGCCGCGACGTCCTACTCAGTCTCGTCCCGTTCAAGCGGCCCGAGCTGCCATTAGTAATCCGACCGCCCCCAATTAGTCGTAACTCGTGCTAATTCCCCCCCGTCCCTCGGTAACGCCCTGAGCCGAGGTTCGTACCCCATTTGGGGGTGCCATCAGGCGTGGTTACCTAAATGTTACCCGGCTGAGAGCCCTCTGCGCTCACCGATTGTCCGGTAAGTTTGGTGCAGCCATCAGGGGCACTAGGCTAAGTTTAGTCCTTTCAAAAAAAAAAACTTACATGCCATCCGAAACTTATAAATGAAAACAATATCAAATACAAATTTAATAAAAAATATAACGGTTCAGAACCATAATTTACTCTAAACCGTTGACTGTTTTTTTAACGTAACAAAGACTTAGGTACATCATCATCATCATCATCAGATCAGCCGAAAGACTTAGGTACCTACATAATGGATTGTAATTGTTAACCAGTATTTAGACGTGAAATCCGGGCTCCACATGCATGATATATTTATGGAGCATTAAACTTAAATCGTCAAAGAACAACTATACATGTCCCTGGATATTTACATAGCCCAAAACCGAAAGCTAGTTCATTCTAAATCCCAAATAGTCAAACTTGCTTTTTTATAATTTCCATTTCATGCCAGTACTAATTGCACAACTGAATAATGTAAAATAGTCTCTATGCGCCATAATGTTAAAAAATACTTTTTAAATATAAAAAAAAGTCGTTTCCCATAGTTAGGAAAAAACCTGGTGTTTATAATATTTTCCCATTTTTTCCCGTTTTTCGAAATCATCGAAATTACGAATAATCGATACCCGTAAGTCATGAAAACCTATGATCTAGTATCGCTTTTTTTACCTTTAAATTACATTATTTAAATGAGTTTAGATAAACTACTGTATGATACTGCACATAATTAGGTATTTAATACCTACCACTCGTGTGATACTATTAAGAACCTCGCCTACGGCTCGGTACTTAAACTCACACTCGTATTTAATAACCCCTATTATGCAACAGTATCATAAACTACTATTTTATGATTTTTAATTACCAGTGGAACCACTAAGAGTATATGATTTGATGCTATGAATTGACGTCATAATGTAATATTTCATACAAAATTCCTTATAAACTATCGTTTTGAATAAAAATTTATTAAAACGTAGCTGATTTGATATCAACTACCCTATTGTTTGAATGGAGTCGTTCGTTTTTCATTCGTACAACTTTATAAGCATACACATTATGTTTGGTAACTGATTAACGATTTGTATCGAAACGAGTTCCAAACGACTGTTGTCATTCCGAAAGAAAGATAAATTCGGTCAATGAGCACCACGCTTCCTTTAACGTTGCTGAGGCTTGTCGGTAAAGAATTTTATGTGTCCTAATTAACCAATTTATTTTACCACTTTAAATGAATTAAGTACAATTTCATTTTAGTAAACTATATTTATTATTTTATAGAAATCTTATAACAATTATTATCTTATACATTATAAAATATACACATTCAATCAAGTAAAGAATGTGCGCAGTGTCTTTCTGTTCTTAGCTATGTTTCAAGACAATCCGCTCAGCCGTTTGAAGATCATCACCTGTTTTCTAGTGTGTCAGGGGTTTCTATATTTTTTTAATTTTAATTTAAATATTTATTTAGTTTATTTAGTATAATATATATTATTTAAATATAATTTCAGTGCAAATGCAACCACCGCGATTCAGCATGCAGCCATCATCTTCAAACAGCATAGTCAGAGAAGGTACAACAAAAATATTGCAATGCTCTGCTAAAGGTAAGATTGAATTTTTTTACAACAGTTTTAATATCCAATAATTATTACAGTAAATAATTATTTCTTCTAAAAAATATACATTCGTTGCAGGTATTCCGCAACCTATGTACCGATGGTTAAAAAATGGTGTACCACTTGGGGACTATTCATCAGAAATATTTTATAAGATTCACAATACCCAGCGCCAAGATGCTGGGGCATACCAGTGTATAGCAAAGAACGATGTTGGTGCCATTTTCAGTGAAAAAAATAACATTGTTGTCGCTTGTAAGTGTCTCACAATAACGATTTCATTTCGCATGCACGTACTCGTAATCCGAGATGCTTGGTAAGATGTAGCTACAAAATCTTATAAATGACAATGCATAACGTTGCATAAACAATACTATTACAGACATGGGAGTTTTCGAAGACATTGCTGAAGCAATAATTACTGCCGAATCTGGCAAAGCAGCGATCTTAGAATTTCCAAAAATTGAATCAGAGCCTCCACCTTCAGTGATTTGGCAAGACGAAAGCGGCGCCTTGAAGTATGATCAAAAATACGCCATCACTGATAAACACCAACTCGTTATTCTTTGTGCTTCCCATGAAGATGAAAGGTCGTATAGGTGAGTGCTGGTACCGTAGCTTGATACCGTTTATTTACTTTATTAACCTATTAGGGTAATGCCATGTCGAAGATGCCTCGGATCGCTGTTGCTATCTTGATGTCGATTGTCGCGATTTCTACAAAATGGTGGTGTTAACACATGGCGAGTGGTACGAGAATACTGAGCCCAGTGAATACGATGAGCTGAAGCGAACCGATTTGATCAATCGCCAGCCAGATCACATCGATGCTTGCCGTAGACCGCGATGTAAAAACAAAATAATATTGTTTTCTTGTAGGATCTAAGTAAACTTTCAAGTGTACACTTGTATTATTTGGAGGTGGGTGTCATTGAAGTAGCGAACAGCGATCGCGGAAATCGCAGTGAGGCCTCTTCGATATGTCTTTACCCTTACACATATCCATTAAACTATAGGGTTCGAGCTATAAACACTCAGCTTGGTAAAGAAGAAAATAGTCCGTACATCGATCTTAAAGTTTTTGGAGATGACAGCAAAGAAGTACCACCAGAAATAATTATCAAACCTCAAGATACGAAAATCATTAAAGGTCAAGAGTACACAAACTTATACTGCGTAGCCAATGCTAGGCCCCTTCATGAATTAGAAACGCTGTGGTTTAAAGATGGGGTAATGATTGACTTGGCTGGAATAACCTTCGATTTAAACGATCAATGGAACAGAACTCTGAGTCTTATAAGCGCTAATTTGACGCATACTGGGGAATACACGTGTCAAGCGAGATTGAGGACTGGAGGATTTGCAACTGTAACGGCTTCAGCAACTGTTACAGTATACGAAAAGCCTACGTTCATAACGAATCTAAAATCTGAAACGTTTGGAGAATTTGGTAGTACTATAGTTTTAGAATGCAACGTACATGGTATACCTTTACCTGGAATGACGTGGTATAAAGACTCGAGGAAAATTGCAAGTGTAGGTGCCGATGCTGGTGAACCTGACAATGTAGATGTAGATGACGGTGGAGGTAGATATAGAGTGGAAGTGGATCGCTCGCTTGTCATCAACAACCTTGATATGGAAGATATGGGCATCTATCAATGTATAGCTAGTAACGAAGCTGGAGAATCTTCTATTTATACATGGCTCAAAATCAAAAGTAAGTTAATGTAAGATTTTAATTACCTAATATTTTTAAACAGCATCATAATATATAATTAATTATTCTGTGACCTAACAATGAGGAGGATGAATGTGCAATGCTAAGAAATCTTGTTGTCGCAGGGTGGTCGAACGTATCTTTTCAATTAGCAAGTAGTGAAACTCGCTGAAACACATTGAATAAATTGCGCAACACTCGAGGCCATTACCTCATGTGTTTTTATACCTATATATACTGTAAGCAAAACAATAATAATTAACGATTCCCACTGTCGTGCAGCAAAGGACAAAAGGCGTTTGCCACGCAGTCACATGAAGTTAATAAGAATGAGGAGCTCTGATAAAAAGGCAAAAACGTTCAAATTTGATACAGGCAGTAAGAATATTTATTAGTGTTGTCATCATGCACAACTTAAAAGCAGTTATGTCTTTTTTTAGCACAGAGTGACGATTGCTTTGTCATTTTATATTTCCTCGGTTCAGGTTTTTATTGTGAATTTGTGTTTTCTTTATTTATTATTATGAAACTCACGAGTTAGGTTTGAAGAATCATGTACATTATTTTGTAATAGCATAATTACTTATTGCATGTTTAGTATGTGATACATTTTCATCATATTGATTGCATGAAATAGGAACAATCATAGAAACCTATTTGCCAATTATCATTAAATGTGTCAGTATTTTAGTTTTAATTAGACTGATTATTTATACAACTAATAATCTTTTGAGGCTTCAGATTTCTCACTGTTTCATACTATTGTACTTTATTATAGCAGCATTTTGACTTGAATAGTGCCGACTGTTTGTCTTTTGTCTGTGACAGTATTGGCAAATAATTAAAGGTATTTGCATTATTTCTTGAAACATTTAATACATAATTAAGTAATGTTACGTATCCCATCAAATATTTAAGTTTGCCTTAAGTTGATATAGGTCGATCTATAAAACTCGGAAATTTAGGGCACATCTTATAAAAAATTCATCTGTACGCTGCCAAATTATAGAGAGTTTATAAGACTCTTGCGGAGTTTACTAAGTGTTAAACATTTATTACGAATAAAATTTTCTTTCCAAACTATATAAGTACTTACTAGGTTATTGGATTTTCTTTTCTATTTTGTTGTGAAAATTCGTCTAAGATATGTCACACAATAGTCTGTCTGTAGTATGATTATTCAAATATATTTATATCGCAGTATGCATGCATGCATTTTTTATTACTTTACCTATTTCTTAGTAGGTACATATAGTTATTGTAAAGTTAAAAAATATAATAATACTTAAATGCATGATTTTAAAGTAAGTAAATAATGTTCCACTGATCCTAATATTTCACGTGTTGTGTGATACTAATAAGGCAGACGAGGTATGTTTACTACCGTAGTGCTAGTGTAGTCTGTAATCTAACTCTGAGTGCGTGTGGCTTGTAGCGTCCCCGCCAATAATGCAGACTCCGCCGGCCAACCTCACCGTGCTCGATGGAAAGGACGCCACCATCTCGTGTCGAGCTATCGGTGCCCCAACACCGAACGTCACGTGGTATTTCAACGGTTAGTAAACCACCAATGTCATTTATAAGAAAAATGTGTGAGTCATTAAATTCTTGAAGCTATCTATTAGCACAGTATACTGATTCTCCCTAGGTACCTATATAATTATAAATGATATATATAGATCCAGAGATTACTGGTTCTAACAAACTTCAGCTTTATCTTTGGCTTTATTATTAGTACAGATAGATTTACCTATATTTCTTATATGACTGATGTGATGGACGATTAATACAAGCAGGTAATTTACAACTAAGTGTAAATTATTATTTTTTCAAGTGGGCGTGGTATACCAAATCCTAAAAAGCTGAAAGGAGTCGTGGGGCCGATTTTGATAAAACCTAAAACGTATACTTGGATAAAAAAAATTAAATTGACCAATCATAGTGTCGTTTATAATTATCAATTTCTAGGAAGTAATGTTGATGGCAAAATAAATGATAGGTCGAATTTTAAAATGTATTTACTTTTAAATAAGTAGGTTCGCTCGTAGGTTTCGCTATTTCCTATACTTTAGGATTTGGCCTACCACGCCCACTTGAAAAATTCACACTGTATACCACCTATTGCTTATTTGACTATTTTAAAGCATCGTCATAATATTCAATGTTGGTGTGCCTAAAAATATAACAAAGAATATGTATGTATAGTGCTATTATTCCTAAATTATAGATTCCCTGATAATAAACCTATCGGGAAGGCTCCAAGCCTTGGAAGAAGGTGACCTGTTGGTTACTGGCACAACTACAGCTGATACGGGAAAATATACTTGCCTTCGTTCGAATGACGCTGGAAACGTGTCAGGAGAAGCATTTCTCACCGTACTAGGTATGTATTCCTTTAAACAAGACGTCATTATACCTACGTTATTATAGTAGGCACCAAATGACAGCATCTGCAATTGTATCTAAATTGTCTCATATTTGCCTTTTTTATAACAATAATCATAATTACGATAGATCAACATCTGTATTTATTTGCTAGGTATTACGCAAGTCAGGTCCTAGATGCAACAAACGGGAAAGGTTTCGTTTGTTGCATCTAGATATTATTAAATAAGGAAACAAAGAAAAATAAGGGGAAAAAAAATCTGAAGGGAGCGTGACTTTATATACCTACCTATTATGTGAGAGAGACGGTGACGCAAGTGAACGAGAAACTTTTAACATCCACAAATACAATATCAAGGATCTATACCTACCACTTATTTGCTAAAAGTATAAAATGTTCAAGAACATAATAGGTATGAATAAAATTATGCTCACAGTTTTGTACCTACCTACCTAATTATTAGTTCTCATGATGTGCTCTATAATTTACGTAATAATATGTGTACATAATCTGTGCTTATACTCAACATAGATAGATATACCTATTATATAGTATTCTTTTTGTTTAAATATATAAAATGGGTCGCACCTTTTCCGATCCTTGAACTTTATATCTCGTGTAACAAATACTACCAACATATATCGCGCGGGCAGTACCAACCATAAAAATGTTTAGTTATGCATCTACAGGAGTTCGTGTTGCTACCTGAATTTATTTGTTTTTTTCAGTGAGAACTCAAATAATCGCGCCACCTGTTGACACGCGTGTATTACTGGGTCACACGGCGACATTACAATGCAGGGTCTCCAACGACCCTAACGTTAAATATAACATCGATTGGTTCCATAATAAGCAGTAAGTCAATCCTACTAATATTATAAATGCGAATGTTTTCGAGAAAGTATGTTTGCTACTTCTTCACGCTCAAACGGCTCAACCAATTTTGATAACATTTGGTATGGAGGTAGCTGATACCCTGAATTAACACATAGGCAACTTTTTATTCCTGGGGAACGCGGATGAAATCGCTGGGTGGAAGCTAGTTGCCAATAAATAATTATTATGTCCTATCATAATCTTTTTTCGTATTCAGGATTTTTTCGTCAGATAAGCTCGTATTTCACCACTATATCCTCGTGGTAAGTAATAATGTGGCCAAAAGTGGTAAGCACACGAAAAAGCTGTCTCAAGTGTCGCTCGCCTCTCGGGCTATTATTGTCAATAATTTATTACATTTATTCTCCTATAGGCCAATGACAGCTGGTTCCCGGGTGTGGGTGTCAGCAGACGGAGCGTTGCAAGTGCAAGCTGTGCGCGCAAGTGACGCAGGCGAGTACACGTGTGTAGTGACGTCACCGGGTGGGAATCATACGCGCCATGCAGTACTATCCGTCATCGAACTACCCTTTGCGCCGACCAATGTCCGGGCCTTCAGGATAGAAGCGACACCGCAGAGGGCGGTCAATATATCCTGGACACCAGGATTCGATGGAAATTCGCCTATACAAAAATTTATGGTCCAAAGAAGGATTGTCCCTGAATTCGGTAAGTTTTATGGAATATACCTACATATTACATGGTAAATTGACAATAACGTACAGCTACAAAATGAATTGTTGTAGTCTAGTCTAGATTACACAGATGAGAATGCATGAGTTTGCTTGGTAATAAACAAATTGCTCTATTTGAAAGTAAAAGGCAGTACCGATATCGCCCTATTAAATAAAACATTAGCGTAAAAGTAATTCAATTGTAATAACTTAGCATCACTTATTGAATTACAGGTCCAACACCTGACCCATTACTCAATTGGGTGACCGAACCGATGAATGTAACGGCATCACAGCGCTGGGTACTATTGACCAGTTTGAAAGCGGCGACTTCCTACCAGTTCCGTGTCTCTGCCGTAAATACAGTGGGTGAAGGTCCTCCTTCAGACCCTACCGATGTTCTCACTCTACCTCAAGAAGGTAGGCCATCTGTAATTATTTTAATACATTTACTATTTTTGGTATACCGCTGTGTAAAGAAAATACACCATTGTTGTTAATGATATGGGTCGTTTGCACAACCACTTCATTAGGTACTCATTGTTAAACAGGGTGTAAGACACAGGCACGGCTGAAATAAAACGGTTACTTGTTATTAATTTACTTCTTTTTATACGATGTCTATTGTTATGTCACTCATGCGAGCAGAGCGTCCCTGCAATACTAGAGCTCATGTTCATAGGAAACAGTATCCATAAAAAAAAGGTTAAAAAAGATGATTTCGCGATTTGCCACAAATCACTATGCATTTTTTGTTACTTTATGCCGTGTTTGTGCACAATAAGCACATCATTTTCTACATAGAGTAATAAATTATCTTGTAACAATAATTAAGCGCTGTTCTCTTTATGATTAAGCAGCCAGCGATATTATATGCTGCCAAGGTATGCAGAAGTGCTGTATTTATATGTATTGGTTGTCACATTTGAATTTGGTATTATGAGTTCTAAAAGTAATTGTTTTGTTGTAAAATGTCTCGCAATTTCAGTACTTCTCGGGGACCTTGAACTCTTTAAAACCAAATAAAAATGTTTATCAATATTCACGTTAAGTTATTAATTAAGAAAATCTGCTTGCATGATTTGTGATTCGTCGTGTTAGTTTAATTCATTGTTTATTTACTCTTAAATAATAATTATGTTCATCCTGAATTTACATTTTGTTTAAGAATGCCTGTCTGAGATCGTCTTCCGCATGCCATCAATGTTTACAATACAATTTCCAGAGCTTAATATTTTTTTACTTTTTGCATTCCAATTAAATATTTAGTTTAATTTCCTTGTGGTATAGTAAAAATTATTTTATTTAAACCATCTCTCCAAATTATAATTACCATTTCGAAGAAATAAAATATGCATCATGATCAGTTCTGTACATATAAGTATTTTTTTAGCTCCATCAGGTCCACCTGTCGGATTCATGGGGTCCGCGCGTTCTTCATCTGAAATAATCACTCAGTGGCAACCCCCACTGGAGGAACATAGAAATGGACACATACTAGGTTATGTTATCAGGTATAGATTACGCGGTTATGATAACAGTCCGTGGACTAACCAGAATATCACTAATGAAGCCCAAAGAAATTACTTGATACAAGATCTGATCACTTGGAAGGATTATAACGTTCAAATAGCTGCGTATAACGATAAAGGCGTAGGTGTGTTCTCAGAAAGTTACACAATTAAAACAAAAGAGGGTGTACCTGAGGCAGCCCCTGATGGAGTACGATGTGAATCGTTAAATTCAACGGCGATTACTGTTTGGTGGACTCCACCAAACCCCCAAAAAATTAATGGCATTAATCAGGTACTTAACTATTTAATCAACATTTTTTATATCAAATACAAACTTTTACTTACACGGCACACTCATGTTTTCAGGGATACAAGGTGCAGGCATGGAGATGGGATGATAATGAAAATACTATCGTTGAGCAAAAACTAGTTAGCGTGCCTCCAAATCTGTTGGATCCACTCACTGAACAGTCTGCTATTATAAGCGGCCTCGACAAGTTCACGGATTACAACATTACTGTTTTATGCTTCACTGAGCCTGGAGACGGACCTCGCAGTGAATATGTTCTAGTCAGAACTAAGGAAGACAGTAAGTTTTATTATCTTTACACGACTGACCGAAAAGTGTTATGTATTCAGGGTTCATTCAGAAGGCACGGCCGTACCATTGTTTTCTCGAAACCATTCGGGCCATTTTCGACCCCCTATAACTTCTTTGTGGAAAATACTAGAAGCCAAAAGTAATCACTCTAGAAAACTATATTGTGTGACAAATTAAATGAAAGAGCTCGTTGTGAGGATCTCAAATATATTTTAAGATAAATAGTTTTGAAGGTATTTAAGAAACCAATGTTTGACCGTATCATAAAGTAGCCGTGCGTTTAGCCGTTCATATAGTCAAACGCTGATTATTCATTGATCTGGTCAGACCGTATCATAATGTGTCAGCGGGTATTTCCCATTTCATGAAATACAATGCTCTCATGAAATGATCGGCCACATCATGAAATAATCAATTTCTTAGATCTGGCAACGACTTATATATTTTACATATGAGTACACTTTTTGTAGCGGTGCCGTCGTGTTTTTTTTGTATTAATTCTGACTAGTTATAGCAACTGTCTGTTATTATTGAGTATATTTTAATAATTATTTTGTTAATTACTGTGAACGCTCGAATTATTGTATTATTATAATTATTGTATTTATATAAGTTGCCCAACTACCGTACTTACCCTCTGTATAAAATCTAATAAGATAAGATTATATAATGTGATTCAATTTTGGCTTTGCTGTGAATCTTATGAAGTAAATAAAAATAAATAAAAAATAAAATATACAAGGCAATATTGTCTACTTGTTCCAGTACCAGATGAAATAGGAAGTCTTCTATTCGACGATATATCAGATCGCGCTGTAAGGGTGTCCTGGACTCCGCCAAAGAAATCAAACGGAATATTGATCGGATACAAATTGTCCTACCAAGTTAAGGATAGCACTGAATCGTTCAAGGAAGAAACACTTCCACCAAATGTTACCAGCATCAAAGTGGAGCATTTGCAGGTTTGTATTCATCCAGCACTTCCTTATTTCTCTCGAACGATGCGCAAGACCTATCAGCTTTATCAACAATTTCTTAAATGATATTAGATGTACTCTAAGCGCCTGATTAATTATCAAAATTCTAAATCACACAGATATATTTATCTTTGTTATCCGACGTCGGTGAAATTGGACTTTAGTGGTAAAAATTAAATTCTATTGTCTTTAATTGTAATTAATCTGTTTTTTGAACAGGTCAAACCTAGATACTCCTTCCTTATACAATTTTACAAAATCTGACTATCCAAATAATTTGAATCTTCGTTTGTGCCTCGAAATTATCGGAAAACAAAATGTAATGTATATAGAAACAGCGCAGTTATTGAATATGTGTTTGTAGGCGAGTACCCACTACAAGTTTTGGTTGCACGCACTGACGGGCGTGGGCGAAGGCCCCCCACGCTCCGCCACCATTCAGTCAGGTGTGGAGCCAGTCCTGCCCGCCGCCCCCAGGAATCTGGCGCTCTCCAATATCGAGGCCTTCTCCGTGCTTCTGCAGTTCACGCCCGGCTTCGACGGAAACTCTTCTATATCACTGTGGACGGTTCAGGTAACTTATCTATTCATTATGATGAATGGTCGTATTTATTATACTCGTATTCAAAATGACGCAAGGAGTACTCATTTGAGTTAATAGGAAAAAAGAAAAAACATTTATTCATGACAACACACAAAATTGAAAAATAAAGTAGTAGGTACTTTATTATAGTACAAACAATTAAACAAACAAACAATAATGTAATGATGAGCGATGTCAAGAATACGCCTTGACTCAGCATAATACTCAGTTTGATAAATAAATACCAAGCCTCGCGTTGGTTTTCAGTCAAGGCCTACTATATCTATGACATCACGAACTTACAGTGACACCGAGGATTTTAATAATTATAAAATTTACAAAAGCAATAAAAAAATAAGTAAATAAAATAATAATTTATTAAATACATAACACGATATTTTATGACATTGTCAACCGACTCCAGCCTGAAAGTCGCCACATCACCAGTGCGATACACGTGCTTGACAAAAATCACATAGTATATTAATTATTCTATGGTGAAACTAACGTACCCTTGTACAGCCAATCAACCAATAGACACATTGTCATCCATTTCTCATAACTCATCGAGAAGTTATTTTACAATCTATCTTTGGCTATAGTATCTATTTAACAATTTTGTAACAGGCTCAAACAGCGCGCAATTCTTCCTGGGTGACCATCTACGAAGTGAATGCTCCTGATGCGCAGTCAATATTAGTCACTGGCTTGATTCCCTTCACAACGTACCGTTTGCGTTTGATTGCAACTAACGTGGTAGGATCGTCGCCGCCTTCGGAACCATGCAAAGAATTCCAAACTATACAGGCGCCACCTCAACATCCCCCGAGGAATGTCACCGTGCGAGCCGTCAGCGCAACTAATTTGCGTGTGCGATGGATTGTAAGTATTTATTATTATTGCTTTTTATTATCTATATTGGCTGTATGTATGTGGACGAAGTGTGTAGATGTTTATGTTTATCCTGGTATCGAGGGTAAATGCGTAATAGCATTTATCCCAGGATAAATAAGGCTATTATGCTGTAATGCATTAGCTTTACGTATATATATTTCTACATAGTACATGTCTAATTTTCATAAATAACTGAATAAATTATAATTTTTATTCCAGCCGCTACAGCAAAGTGAATGGTACGGTAATCCTAAAGGTTACAATATAACTTACAAACGGAGCGGCACTAATGACACACTCCACAGCATTATTGATGACCATACGGCAAACTCACATATTCTGTCCAACTTAGAAGAGTGGTCGGCCTATGAGATTCAAATGACCGCTATTAATGAAGTAGGGATTTCTGCAGAAAGTCCAACCGCTACAGAGAGAACAAGAGAGGCTGGTATGTATCGCATTTTTTTTTGTTTTATTGATATAATTTAAACATAGTTGGTATCAAAATGTAATTTACCTACATTTGATACTGACGATTATTTATTTTTTGTTATGAAATGTTAATTTTATCAATGTGCTTTGTTTGTTACATTGAAACAAACAGTGTTTACTAAAAAATGATAACTTATGTTTTTATTAATGAGTTTTGTGAAACTAACCAGCTAATGTGTCACCGTTTTCAGTGCCATCAAGAGGACCAAGTGAAGTATCTGCCAACGCGACCTCATCCACGACAGTGGTTGTTTTATGGGGAGACATACCTGTTCAAGAACAAAACGGCCTTATCGAAGGGTATAAGGTGTGCTATGCAGCTGTTGTACCACCGCCGCGGCCGGAACATAAGAAAGTAGAATGTCATGCTATAGCCTCAAATCAAACGCACACAATAACATTGACCGAGCTAAGGAAATATGTCGTCTATCAGATACAAGTGCTTGGGTACACGAGGTTGGGTGATGGAGCATTGAGTGATCCCCCTGTCACTGTTAGAACTTTTGAGGACAGTAAGTAATTGTAGATAGAACTCTAAACACTCTTGTGTCCAAGATAAACAGAGGTTTCCTGACTTCTTCCAATCCTAGATTCTCAAATTACGTTAATAATTCCTTTATTATTAACGTAATTTTATTGATAACATTATCTTAAAAATATAAATAGACACTAACGAAAAAAACCTGCACATTATAATGAGTGTTTTATGCTTTTTATTTTTTACGTTGGCCCCGAGCCTGTTGATTACAAACTAAACAAATTTAATCGCACTATTTCTCTTTCTAACTAAAAATATAAGAATGGGATAAATAAAAGATATTTTACTCCTGTCAGATTAGTCCGATTACTTAAATTCTACGTGAATTTAGGTAAAGCATCAAATTTAACGTCACTGTAAATCTGTTTAAATGTTTATTTTTTGTACAAATTCTTCCAAAATACATACTTTCTAAGCAGATGGTGATGCAGATTTATGATTACAAATAATTGTTTTTTCTAGCCCCCGGCCCACCATCGAATGTATCATTCCCGGATGTGACATTCACTACGGCTCGGATCATATGGGATGTCCCAGAGGACCCTAACGGTGAAATACTTGCGTACAAAGTTACATATCATCTCAATAGCTCTACACAACACATGTTTTCGCGAGAGTTCCTACCCTCCGACAGAACGTTTAGGTGAGTTGTTTTGGCATACTTATCTTACATAACTGGTATAATAAATACATAATAATATTCTAGAATATTATTCACACACTATCTGATCCCAATACATTTTACACTCGTAGGGCACTAATTTTCAAAAATCCTTTCTTAGCGGATGCCTACGTCATAATAGCACCGTATGCAAAATTTCAGCCACGCTTTCCTTTTATATATTTAGAAAATGAATGTCGGTATACAGAGCGACGGAGCTATCATCGGAGCGGTACTACCAGTTCTCGGTGACGGCGCAGACGCGGCTGGGCTGGGGCGGCACGGCTCGCGCGCTGGTGCTCACCACCGTGAACCGCGCCGCGCCCGCGCCGCCCGCGCGTCCCAACCTCGCGCGCTCGCTGCTGCAGCCGCATCACATCACCTTCTCGTGGACACCCGGCGATGACGGATACGCACCGCTCAGGTACTATCTTGATATTTATTATTACATTCCATTAACCACTTAAATATTATATTAATATACATATATTAATTTTACTCATATTTTCTTAGCATTATATTATTTACCCAAATACCAGAATCAAATTATACACTATCGATACCGCTTATCCATAGCAATAATGCGCAGCATTGCGTCTGCTCATAAGACGCATGAGTGGTGGAGTGAGAGAAATACTCTCTGCACCGCTCCCACGTTTTACGACCCAGAATGCAGCGCGTGTAAAACAGTACTATAGTACTCAATGTTTCTACCTCAGGCTGGCAATATACTGGATGTTTTTATTTGCCATCTCGAAATTTTTAGAGATTATTGTACTCATCATTATGAACAACTTTTATTATGGGTCCAACCCTGAAATCATTTCAACTTTTCATACATTTTGACCAATCAGGATATATATTTTGTACAAGAAGTTACAACTATAAAGCAGCAAACAAACATACGGCTCGCCTAATGATAAGCAGTTACCGTTACACTTAAACTGATACTCCTAGCAAGTTATTTACTGCAGTACTACCTAAAAGAAAACCAAAATGGATTGGTAGTGATAGGTAATGGTGGTAGGAATTAAATCGCAAATCCATTCCATTTAAACATTTCACAGTGTTTTCATTTCATGATTCTTTTATCGAGAGCTTATTTCCTGGATTATTATCACATGCAGATACTACACAGTCCAACAAAAAGAAGAAGGCGGGACTTGGCAGACTATACCAGAGCGCGTGGATCCTTTTGCCACGTCATACACAGCGGAGGGATTGAAGCCTTACACAGCGTACCAATTCAGGATCAGAGCTACCAACGATATTGGCCCCAGTCGGTATAGTAACGCTACCGAAACTGTACGCACATTGCCTGCAGGTAAGAAAGAAGTCTATGATCAAAAGTAATAGCTAAAATTTATTCAGTAGTGTATATTTAATGAAACTAAATATCTCCCACAGCACCAAGTAAAGCTGTAGAGAACCTCCACGTGGTACCTATAACGCCGAGCAGCGTGCGCGTGCATTGGACGCCCCTGGGCGAGCAGTACTGGAGTGGGGACACACGAACCGGCGGCTACAGGATATTCTACCAGCCCCTCACTGACTTCCCGACAGCTCTGCAACAGACTATGAAGCAAGAGATGCCAGGAATCAAGGTAAAATTATAGTTATAGTTTATTTCGACACGAAATTTTATATGGGATAAAAATATTATAGCCTTTTGATAAGTAGGTAGGTACTATTAATAATTTTTTTTACGAGATTTTAGATATAAAAGTTATTCAGCATAACAAGCCCAATATAGATTTCGACGATCGATGTCTCAAAGTATCTAACATTTATAATATTAATATATGCTGTTGTGTGTATATATACTTGCATACATTTATGTAATAATATCGCAGAGTGAAGAAATAGTGCTAACGGATCTATCAGTGGACCGCAACTACGAGATCAGCGTGTGCGCCGTGAACTCTCAGGGCGCGGGGCCGAGCGGCACGCCGGGCGTGGTGTGGGTGGGCGAGGCGGTCCCCACCGCGCCGCCGCATGACGTCACCGCCGACCCGCTCTCGCCCACGGAGGTCGCGCTCACCTGGCACCCGCCTGCGCTCGCGCACCAAAACGGCGACCTACTCGGCTATAAGGTATATTATGATGGACCTGTTTGTATGTATAATGGATCAATTTTAGGCCCATTTTTGTTTCTGGTGTACATCAATGATCTGCCCTAATATGGTAAATGAATTTGCGATATAGTTTTATTTTCTGATGCTACTTCCTTATTTTTTTTTAAGTAGATAGAAAAGACACATAACTTACGCAACTCAATGACAGGGTATATTTATAAAAAAAATACATTTCCAATGACAGATATTCTACCTAGTGACGGAATCCCCAGAAGAGCCGGAGCCGGGGCGCCGCGCGGAGGAAGAGACGGAGGTAGTACCCGCCACCGCCACCTCGCACTCCCTAGTCTTCCTCGACAAGTTTACTCAGTATCGCATTCAAGTAAGCTACCTTTTATGAGTATTGCTTCGAAAACATAATTTAAAGAAATAGAAACTAAAATCATATTTTTTGGTAGTTTACGGATATGTTAGCTAAGTTAGCAAGCCGAATTTTGTCTAATCCCCATGTAGCTTTCTGCCCCGCGGTTTCACTCGCGATCCCCTAGGGGTTGAATTTTCACAAATTCTTTCTTGGCGGATGCCTACGTCATAATAGCTATGTGTATGCCAAATTTCAGCTCCAAGCAATCCATCCAGCGGTTTGATAGATCAGTCACCTTTTCCTTTTATATATTTACATGACGTCTGTTGGTAGACCTAATAAATAAATAAATTCTGTTGGATCCAAGAGCCTCCTGAAATTTAAACTGATTAATCATGTCAGTGTAATATGTAGGTATTGGCGTTTAATCCAGCGGGCGATGGTCCTCGCTCGAGCGCGGTAGTAGTCCGCACGCACCAGGGCTTGCCGTCGGTGCCACGCAATATCACCTTCACAGACATCACTATGAATAGCCTCGTTGTCTCCTGGGATCCGCCGCATCGGCGTAATGGACTTATACAGTCTTATCTCGTCACTTACGAAACTATTGAACAGGACGAACGTAAGTTATTCGGTTCGGAATTGTAATTTTTTTAGATTTGTGTTTTTACCATCGTAATTCGTATGTTTGGAGAAAACTGACTCTTAAGTCCTGCCCACGCTATGAAATCGGCCGGTGGAATGTTACAATATATCAAGTCATTTTAGCCTCTATATGAATGTAGTTAGAGTTTTAATTGTAATGTATAAATCTTAGCTTGACGTTGTGTCACTAGTGTCTTTGGTCATAGATTACAATAATGAGTCAAACACAGAGTAAAAACAGCCTTATTTATCTGTGACCTTGACTTTACCTACCAAAAAATTTTCGAAACTTTAAACTAAAGTTATTTTAAATGTTTCCAATATGAAATTTGGACATTGTTTTGCGTTTACTTTATGTTGTTATGGCAAATAAGCCGACAATTTCTACAAAGAAAAAAAATTCTACACCTCATTCGGGGTAGAGATGGATACTTATTATTATCTGTCGTGGCACACTAGCGACACTAGCGGTCCTAGGAAGTAAACAAGTCAGCGTTCCATGGATTTTTTCCTTCAATTCCTATCTGTATTTTAGTACTACTTATTAATCTGTGGTCCAGCAGCTGGAACACACCAGCAAAATCGCTTTATGCTGCGAGCGTGAGTAAAAGTGATTAGAATTTGGAACACTACCTATTGAATTTACTAGTTAAAATGTTTGTCTTAGATGAGAAACAATCCTACGACCTGCCGCGTGATAGGTGGTGTCTTAACCAACCATGCCAACTGGTCTGTCTACTAAAGTGTAATAACAAACTAGTGATATGAATAACAGAAAATGATGAACAATCCAAGTTGTGTAGGTTTCAGCAAGCAAGTAAAGCAGAAGGTGACGGAGCGTCGGCTCGCTGTGGGTAGTTTAGAAGAGGAGGTGGAGTACCGGTTCTCGGTGCGCGCGGTGACGGGCGGCGGCGCGGGGGGGGCGGGCGAGGCGCGCGTGCGCACGGGCCCGCAGGCCGGCTCGCCCGCGCCGCCGCGCGCGCTGCAGCTGGCGCCCGCGCCCGCCGCGCTGCTGCTGCGCTGGGACAACGCGCCCTCGGGCCGGGGACCGCTGCTCGGCTATTACATAGAAGCCAGGAGGAAAGGTTCATTCATTTTTATCAATCGGTAAAATTAAAAAATTTGGGACGGCGGCGGTCCGAATTGCGATTTTACGTCTCACGATCCCGACGGCTATAATCGCCGACCCGAATTGAACGTGCGCCTACGGCGCTGTCAATGATACGACATAGTCGTCGTAATGTAATGATAGTCAATCGGACCTCTTAAAATTGATTATTTCACTTCTTTTATATTGGGACAACATTTTACATAATTTTACCAATGTCCCTGACATTGGTCAAAGGATAAATAAACTAGCTCGTTAAAGTGTATAATTTATGGGATAAACTATTTAACCTCACTCTTGTGATTGGGGCAAATGTCAGTTTTACTTAAAGTGATTTCATGTGCTCACGGTATAGAAATTGTAGTCCAACACAAGCAAATCTACAGCGGTAGGCTGTAAGGATTGTATCACTATGAGAATACACAAAATGTTTAATTTCTTATGCAGCCAAGGAGACATGGCAAGCTTGTAAGTTGTAGAAGTCGTAATTTTTGCACTTTTAGCACTCAGAGTTGGTAGACAAGATAATGTTACCCACATTTGCACCCCCATTGACATGATAGTTCGATATCTACTCTACTTATGACCCATAACATACCTTCCTAGATCGTATATCTATATCGTATACATTTCTATATTAGGCCCATTTTATGCAGATGATACGAGATGGGAAACCATAACGAGAACGAGCAACGGGATATTGGAGGAGTTCACAATATCGTACCAGAGTCTGCTACCATCGACCGCATATTCATTTCGAGTGATAGCGTACAATATGTACGGAATAAGCAATCCAACGTACAGCGAAAAGGTGATCGTAACACCTTCTAAGCTATACCTCGAGTACGGGTACCTACAGTACCGGCCCTTCTACCGCCGGACGTGGTTCATGGTGGCGCTGGCAGCGGCATCTATCATTATCATTATAATGGTCATCGCGATACTCTGCGTCAAGAGCAAGAGCTACAAGTACAAAAGTAAGTTTTATAATCGTTACATTAAGATTTCTACCCACTCAACCGGAGCGATTACTATATTTGCCAAAGTACAGAGGATGAAATTGTATCTCCTATTTGCTGATTTTGTAAATAGGATATTCTACGTCTACGCTCATCAAGATTATATACTCCGATATAGCATCACGAACGTTGTTTAAAAGATTACGTTTATGGCCACTGTGCATCGTACACGTTACAGATGCACCGCTCGGTCCATTTCAATGATATCTTTAATAAGAGTCATAATTTGCAATATTTACTTTAGTAACCTGGATTCATTCAAGGACAATAAATGCAATAAATTATTTCTGATTCTGACATAATAAAAATATGTCATATAATATATTAAAAATGTCTGCGATTATAATTAATATAATTTGTACATGACTTTTGCGCCGTGTAATGAAGCTATATAATCTGGTGATGTGATGTGCCGATGAACCCCTCACGTATTGGTTTGACAGAGGAGGCGCAGAAGACGCTGGAGGAGTCTCTGGCGGGCGAGACGGACGAGCGCGGGTCGCTGGCGCTGGACGTGTACAGGTCGCGGCAGAACTCGGCGACGAGCGCGGCGCTGGGGGGGCTGGGGGGCGCGGGCGGAGTGGGCGGCGCGGGGGGTACGCTGCGGCGCGGCAAGGCGCCTGCGCTCGCCAAGTCGCCGCCGCGGCCCTCGCCCGCCTCCGTCGCCTACCACAGCGACGAAGAGAGCCTACGTGCCTACGACGAGAACCCCGATGACTCCTCCCTCACTGAGAAACCATCTGAAATCAGCTCCTCCGACTCGCAGGTAATTACCATCAAGATTAGCGTCGTATGAATACCGCTCTCTCCTGGAACACTTAATTCCGATGTTATTTTTTTTCCTCACCACTCCCCGGATCGTTTTACGGTAAATATTTACCAATCTCTCTCGAGATCTCGCTACCGCTAATACGAATTCACATCACGCTTCTGTTGTAATCGGCACTTTCTGTAGCTCAAATACTTTGTTCGTGTTGGCTGAATATTTCAAATTCATATTTTTGATTGTGTACAATATTAACATTGATTGTTTACATCTCTGGAGCTACCATAGAATTACTGCGTAGTATTTTTAGATAGAAAGTGAGATGAACAGGAAAACGAAACGAGCTAGCGATGTGCCTCTTATAGATGTATCAGTTATCTAAAAATGTTAAATTCGAAAATTATTAGCAATGTCATATTATTTTTTTATGTTGACTATCGCATGATTCTATCTTGTTTATGCTCTACATGCACGACCGTTCGGAAAGAGCGTACAATTCGTTCAATATAACTTTACGACTATTTGATAACATCGCGTACACAGTAAGCTATTGCTGGGATTATTTTAATCGATACCACAGTCCAATTTTGATGAATACTAGACTAGCCTCGCAATTTCTCCCGCTTTCCCCATAGATATAATGTTTTCCGGAATAAAACTATGTTGTTTTACTCTTAGGACATATGTATATCCCGGGAAATAACATGTATAATAGTAACATTTTCATGAAATAGTCGTATATGTCAGTATGTAATATACCTTGGAGGAATGTGATAACAAACAAACACGTTGATAACTTACGACCTATAACTGAGCTGGAATTTGAAAACATGATAAAATTTGAATTTCGCGCTCCAACCGAAGCCTCCACCTTAACTACGTTTGGTGCGTGGTTGTGTCTTCATCGAAAATATTCATTGATTCAATAGCTACATAGCCGTACTGTTAGTTTGAACGAATGTAGCTTCAGAGAGTTAAGCTACCCTCGTGACTAAATATATGTACGTAACCAAAAAAAAAAGAAGTTGTAAATACGTCCATTCTAATATTGCTGATACCATGAAGATTTATTAGCGCAAGTCAAGTATGCTACTTCTTTCACATTTAAAATATAATGCATCCATGTATAATAATTTTTATTCATCTGGTTTATTTTACTCATTAAAATAGGTAGATAATATAAATTACTCATCTAAACAATTTACATCGTGTACCTATACGTACCTACATATACATAGTTAGACGGGAACGATATACTAGGCCGTGGCTATCATGCACTGATGATACACTACAGTCAATTACTTATCTTATAAAAACTGTATTTTAATTCTCATTCAGCAAAAAGAATATTCAATATCGCACTACCCTATTACTGCCTACACTACACGAGCGCGGTTTAGTCGCCGACTTTCTCCCCTATAAATAAATTTGGTTAGTGGATAGTTGACAACTGTGAAGCGGCCCATGAAAACGCAGGTGATCGCTAGGATCTTGGGCGTATTATTATGAAATTTTAAACAATTTTCTTTAAAACTATTGAACCTTTTGTATGAGTTGTAAACATAAATATTTTACATAACTGGTACTTTTATGTCCCATGCCCATCGGCCTAGTAAACTTTTTCCGTCTAACCTTCTTTAAAAGTTATTCGAATTTATATTTAAAGAAAACGTAAATAAAAATAACTTTAACAAGAAGCATTTATATAATTGATACCATATCGTAACATTGACTGTGTTGCGTAGAATTCGGAGAGTGAAAACGAGAGCGTGAGGTCTGAGCCGCATTCGTTCGTGAATCACTACGCGAACGTGAACGACACGCTGCGTCAGTCGTGGAAGCGGCAGCGACCAGCGGTGCGCAACTACTCCAGCTACACGGACTCGGAGCCCGAGGGCAGCGCCGTGGTCAGCCTCAATGGCGGCCAGATCGTCATGAACAACATGGCCCGGTCGCGAGCCCCTCTCCCCGGTTTCTCTTCGTTCGTATGACACGAACCACCCGTCACGGCTACTGCGGAAGCCGTGCACATGTAACATTTCACTGCCCATTCCCTATTATTATTTATTTTTAATATTCTAACTTTAAGTGTTCTTACTCAATGTACATATCACATATGATATTAAAAATATAAAACTTATGTATCGGTTTCCTTCGAGGGCTGAATTGATACGAGACGATATATAGTGTGGCTTAGGGTGGGTTGTTTCAACTCACTTTGAGTCAATGTCAAAAATAGCTGTGTTTCAAGAATTGTCTTTTCCTTTCTCTTTTCGACGTTCTTTATGCAATGAAATAACCTATTGTGGTTACTTGACGTTAATTACCGTACGTCATTGTAAAAAAACGTAACGTTCACCATTCCTTTGAAACAACCCACGCGATATACTATGTTCTCACACTAAAGGATGACTCACACAAAACAGTGTCGGGTCCGAGCCGATCTTCGGACGTAAATTACAAGCACCGTCACCGTGCCGGTTCCGTGCCTGTAATTTACAAAGACGGGCTCGACCGAGCAATTACCTTTGCGCCGTGATGCAGTCTACTTGTCAGAGCATAGATAGTGTTGTAACTAGACTTCAATCATGTGGAATTTTGACGATCTGCTTATGCGCAGCTCGGCGGCGCTGCATTCATGCAACGGGCCGTGGCCGAGACGAAGCGGGACCGAGTTGTTTCCGAGCGTTGTTCGTAGCTCGGCCGTCATTCGGTTGCCGCTCGGTATAGCGTGAGTGTGTCCATATAAAATATATGTAATATTAGTTGACCGTGCTACAGCACAGCCGACGCTCGGCTCGGGCCCGACACGGTCTAGTGTGAGTCATCCTTTTAGTTGATGAATTAATCGATTGCTAGCATCCACGTGGATAAAGGGAAGGGAACATGCTATTTCTAGGATTTTTTACAGATTTTTTGGTTAAGCTGGACAATGCCATTGAAAAAGCCTTACATTTTGATAATATGGCAATATTTTCTAATCATAAGGACAGCCTTTGGTAGACGCTGAAAAGTACCTATGTACCGAATACTGTAGGTTTCAGTGACTGTGTGGCATTTCTTCCCCGAAACTTTGGCAGCTATGTTGCAGATTGTATTAAATATAGGATATAATTTAGTAATATTGACAACCATAAGTTTTATTCGGTAGCTATTTTAAGATAATATAAACCTTCGAGATCTCTTTTAATAATGTAATAGTTCCATGCAATGTATGTATATTTCAGTTTTACATAATATGATCGTGCCAAGATGGATGTTTTTGGTGCGTTCAAATTAAAGGCGTGTTTGTTAGCCTTGAAATCGTCGTCACATATTTTACCGCCAGGTCATCAAACAAAGCCTAACATTACCTTAGTAGTTCAAACAAAATTGAGGGTTACTGAACGTGATATTTTTTTTCAGAAATTTTACATCATTAATATGATACTAGTGTTCGACTATATTATGGTCCGTATATTATTATATTTTTAATTATTATTCTGTAATAATTGCATTTGCTTCGGTTACTAATTGAGTAGACGAGATGAGAAAGAATCAAAGATAGTACTTAATTATTTTTCTTTTACCATCTATTTCAGATCTTATAAATCCATATTTTTGTTGTAACAATATAACATTAGTGTTAGTATAACATCAGACACATACAAACAAACACAGAACATTAATGTAGAAATGTGTACGGATGATGCTATTTGGGCTGGCATTAATGCGCCTAATCAGCGAACCGCACTGTTTTCTTATTATGGCAGTCTAATTAGCAACCTGTGACGCTTGATTATATTGCACGTGGAGTGCGCCGCACGTTCTGCGTATAGGCACAGTGGAACTATATTCTCCCTACAGTGTGGAATCGCATTTGATGTCGGGCGATGCCGCCGTCCGCGCGTCCGTGTAAGTGCTTTTACGCTGTCGCACGCCGATGTGCCAGGATTGACACAAAATCGAAAATAAAATAATCGTTTAATTCAAAAGTACCTACCTAACGCAATAAAGTCCAATTCAGCTCGCACGGCCTGCCTGAATGCGTGTCCTTTTATTAGTCTAGAAAGCGTCCCTCATTCTAACGCGTAAGTTAAGTATATCTCACCTGACGCGGGGAGTGACACGGGTTAAGGGCGTCACACACGGCGAAGATAGTATAAAATTGTATGTCAAGGGTAAACGTTCGGTTGGAGCGCGAAATTCAAATTTTATCATCAACATCTTCTAAGGTATATTAGTAACATTTTCATGAAATAGTCGTATATATACCTTGGAGGAATATGTTGATGATTTCTTTTGTTATTAATCAGTAAATATACTCCCATTCTTCTCGCAAATAACATGTTGATAACATACGACCTATAACTGAGCTGCAATTTTCAAAAAACGTGATAAAATTTGAATTTCGCGCTCCAACCGACGCCTCCACCTTAAGTTAAAATATCGCACACTATACACAATACTATAATTGGTAGTCGTATATAGTAATAGTACTGACGTACAGATATTGCACGCCTTTGGTCTTGAAAAATGCGGCCGTTTTAGTAGCCTAAATTTTTAAGGTACTACAACTACAAACTTGCAGAATATTTCGGTACCTAACCAAAAAAACAACTTTGAATTAAATAACGGCACCGACATAAAGAAAGAAAATGTTAAGTTCGATTCCTAATTATTCCTTTTATACACCCGCAAACACAATAGTTATCTTTTTTTACGAATTATAAGATCGTTTATATCATTGCATGCATTGCTAGAATCAAAGAAAAGTTGCTTTATTACGCGCGAGTCGCGACGCAGTGAAGCGAAGCGTTCCGAATCATTGACAAATCAATGATTCGGAACGCTTGTGAACGCGCTGACAATTGACAGTATTTAGAACTAAAACATTCCAGAGGCGATTAATTAATTATTCAACGCGTTGGGACTACTTAACATAAATTATTAGACTCCCTAACTTGAATACTCTTTATTTTTATTTGTTATTCTCTCATAAAAACATAATAAAACAAAAACACAACACAAGTGTCTCTTTTGACAGACACGCTCACGGCAATAACAGTTTGACAATCGTAATAAATATGACGCATGTAATGACGTCCGATAACAATTCACGAGGCATTGTTGTTGCGCTAACGGTGATACAGAGGCATCACAGACAACGGGAACGGGAGACTTAATTTAAATCCATGAGCCAAATAAACCATATATCGTGCTGCAACAAACTACACTTTACGTAAGAAAGAAGAACTTTAACTGTGTCGGTGTAAGGTTCCGCGGGTGTCAAAAAGTGGTAACACTTACTACACATGCAGCACTTGCCTATACACACCTTACATGATCGGGGTCCTACATGCACTTGTCATTGTCACGTATTTGAAAGACCGTTAGAAATTCCCGTTCGCTTATATACGCATACTCGCAACCATAATGCTAATATCAGTAAGTACACTAATAATTATGTATCAGAATACTTCTTGTAAATATTACTTATGCATTAATTTTACATAAACATTATTGACTAGTTTTCTATTCTTTGAGATATAACCACCGCTGCGTGTGGCACTTCCTGGCAGGGCCACCATCACGGATCTGAATTCCAAGTCTGTCGCTATTTTGTCCCTAATTTGTCCTATTTTGTCCTCAAATATCAGATTTTGTCGCGTCCTTGTTCAAAAGTTATAAGGGTTTGCTTAAACTTGCTTTTTCAATGAAACAATAGAAAAATATTTAACTAGTCTAACTTTTGTATAGAAAAAGCTACATAGCTCTCGGACTACTCCATACAAAAAACAAATTTGTTATAACTTTTGAACCATGGCGCGACAAAATCTGATATTCGAAGACTAGGAAGCATGCTTCCTGGCAGGGCCACCTCATATCTCAAGAACTAGAGCACCTAGCGAAGATCTGTTTGCTTCCAGAATTTGTCAAATTTTGTCTTCGAATATCAGATTTTGTCGCGCCATGGTTCACCACCACCAAAGCCACCTTAAAAGCCTTATAACTTTTGAACCAGGACGCGACAAAATCTGATATTTGAGGACAAATTAGGGACAAAATAGCGACAGACTTGGAATTCAGATCCGTGATGGTGGCCCTGCCAGGAAGTGCCACACCACCGCTGCACAACGTTTAAGTCTAAGAAGATAATTAATTTGAACAAAAATAAACCGGACAAGTGTGAGTCTGACTCGCGCACCGAGGGTTCCGTAATTCCGTATGTTACTCTAAATACTACAGACTTAATTAAATTGAACAAAAATAAACCGGACAAGTGTGAGTCTGACTCACGCACCGAGGGTTCCATAATTTCCTATGTTACTCTAAATACTACATAATTTTAATACGTTTTCTTGTAATCTATAGGTAGAGAACTATTTTCTGTATTCTTTTTCGAATTTTTGGCCCAGTAGTTCCAAGATAAGTGGGAATGGTAAATTTTTGCCTATTTTCTTAAATAACTTCAAACTATTTATTGTTAAAGAATTAAAAAAAAATATCCTCGCAACGAGCCCTTTCATTTGATGTCTCACGCAGTATAGTATTTTTAAATTTTCTAATTTAGATAACCCCCAAGAGTTGCCCCCATGTTTGAAATTCATTTATGTACGTCACTTTACTTATTTAGGTCACCGAATTACATGTGTGTATTTCAACTCAATACAGTCCAGTATTTTGGGACAGACAGACATACGAGTGATCGTATAAGGTTGCCGTTTATTTTTTCATTTGACTTCTGGAACCCTAAAAACTTAAGAATAGCATGATTTCTTAAATTCTTCTCATTTAAATTATGGAATCGACTGATAGTTGTAGTATGTAAATCATTTATTGTTGTAAATAAATATATTATTGTTGATAAAATTAAGGCAAAGCCATACAAACACATGCATTGAATTTTTTTTTGGCACAGTATTTTTTTTAATCGTGTACAATTGGGTACATTCATAATCGTGATATCATTATTCCTATTTAATTCAAAATAATGGTTTTTATGTCTACATTGATAGATGAGGAAAATCGTAATAAATAGTAGGTTTATAAAGGATAATATTTTGTAGCAGGTATGTATAACACAAGTGCACCTCCAAACCTTCATTGTGGTTATGAATATCATGTGATCATAAATAACTACTATCCATTGTGTTCCATTCGTCAAATTGTAGAATACCTAATAATTCACATCAAACATTAAAGATACTAATGATAAAGATGCAAATTATTAATAAACTTTCTCGTAATCAATGATTTTAACAACAAATTTATGTGCCATTACTTTATACTTTATAAAGACTAGATAACAGGTATCATGTCTTCGTACTACAGTTTGATTTTGTGTTTTTTATACAATATCTTTAGACTAAATAAAATTTTGACTTCATTACGTGTATTTTTTTTATAGACAAATAATATCCCTTAGAAATGTAAGAAATACCTACCAAATAATAAAAAAATAACCTTATGTAAAATATCTTATGTCCTGACGAAGATTGGCGACGCTATTTTCAAATGTTCAATAGGTACCTACCTAGGTAAATTTTGACAGTTGTTTAGACCACACGCTTAAATACTATTTCTAGTTTATAGCAATTACTTACAGTTAGTTTTGTCATTCATATGAACTGCTATTTCACCTAACCACGATTTTTCTGCCGGAATGACTGGACTAAATGTCCGGCGAGTAACGCAGTCATGACAGTGGTCACAGGGAAATAGTAGAGGAGGACTCTGAATTTATTGACAAGGTGATTAACACATTTGGAAAGCAACCTGGACGCTTTCATTTTCTATTAAAACAAAAAGAATAAAAAAAATCTATGTATTTTCTTTCCTGCATACCAGGGGGGCTGCAAGTGCACCCCTTTGCACCCCCCTGCCGGCGCCCGCACAGAACCTACCAAATTCCCATTATAACCGGTACTCAAGGTACAGAAGAGGAATTGTTCGAAAGTGGAAGTACAAATGAAACGGGACATCCTACACAACTATGTTCTAGCTTGGTACGGGTGACAGTAGCCAGAAAGATGAAATGAACCATATAACATTGCAATAAGGTTCATTTGAATCTATATAGATGCATATATCATTGAATCATAGATTTATTCAATCGAGTACATAGAATACGAATTCAATATAATACTTTTTACTTTATTCTCCGGAGATTACCCGAGATTGTATCACCAGTGAATTTTAATCGGTTCTCAAAATTTCGCTCCGGTGCAAATCTCTAGCTAGATGAAAATGTCAAATCGTCAGAGCCTCACAGCCAACATAGATGCGGACGGTCGCTAGGTGGCGCTGAATTAGTGCACTGAGCCAGTGGCACTACAAACTTGCGGGTTCTAAGCAGTTCTAAGTCCCCATGTTTGCGGGCTGTAGGTTCGTCCTCCGTAACTAATATTTACTCTAGCCTGTGTAAGATTCCCCTTCTTTTCTGATCTTACACTATAGGTATACAGGTGAATTTTTCAAGTGGGCGTGGTAGACCAATTACTACAGTAGGTTTAGGGAATAGCCAAAACGCTGAAAGGAGTCTCGAAGCCGATTTTGATAAAAAATTAAACTATATACTTGGATTTCCAAAAAATAGATTTGCCTTGCCGCGCGCCGGGAATCTTACTCATTGATTTGGAAAATTAACACGGCCCGTCTTCGTTCTGTATCATTGCTAAATCTCATAGTGTCGCTTAAAAGATAATATAAATTTCTGAGAATTAGGTACCTAATGTTAAATGGCAAAATAAAGAAAAGGTGTCTTGTTTAAGAAAATACTTGTTTTCTTTTCTGACTTTCAAATAAAAAAAGCTTAGGTTCTCACATGTCCTGGAATAAAAATACCTAACTACCAGTGGCGAGGGGTGAATTTATGGCGAGGGTAAGCCGTTCAAAAAATACCTGTAATTTTATAATTACAGTGTATTTTAAGCTTATCATGCTGATCATGAAAAGAGGCTTTGAAATTATGAAAATGTGGGACTGTGATTCCTAAAAGGTAAGCCGATGGGAATCGGCTTGTATGGATCCTTCGCCACTGCTAACTACTTATATCACGTCACGAGTCCAAGCTATTTCTACCTATTTTTATAGTGTTTCGCTCAAACACTGTTTGAACGATTAGAAAGAAAGAAGAAAGAAAAACACTTTATTTAGTGCATGCCACCCGAATCATAAAAAATAAAACCGGACTAGGGCGAGTCTGACTCGTGCACCGAGGGTTCAGGAACTTCCTATGGTAGAGTAGGTACTTTAAATACCATAGACTTCTTATAGGTTTTCCTTTAATCTATAGGTAAAGAACTGTAATATGTATTTTTTTCAAAATGTTTGGCCCAGTATTTTCGGAGATAAGATCGGAAATCCCTATTTCCGATCCAATTCCGATGGGTCAATTTTCTTAAATAACTTCAAAACGATTTATCTTAAAATTATAATAAAAAATATTTGAGATCTTCACAACGAGCCCTTTCATTTGATATGACACAATGTCGTTTGCAAAATTTATCTTTTAATTTTCTCCCAAATGTAGTGAAAAGTAAAACATGGGGGCATGTTTGAAATTCATTTATCTATGTATCACGTCCATATTTGGATCACCGACTTACATAATGTATACCAAATTTCAACTCAATCCAGTCCAGTAATTCGGACAGACAGACGCACGAGTGATCCTATAAGGGTTCCGTTTTTTTTTCTTTTGAATTTCGGAACCCTAAGAACAATATAAAACACAAAGAATTATCAATATTATAGAGTACTTACAAAAATACAAATTTTTAACGTAACAAAGACATAGATTGTAATTTTTAACCAGTATTTAGACGTGAAAACTAAACAGCAGGGCGAATGTGTAACTTGATTCCGATAGCGATGGCTCTCGTAATTATCTTATAATTTACGGATTAATTCTCGTAATTATCTTATAACTAACGGACAAATAGACCTACATATTATTTGGTTGGTTAAATAAACAACGGGGTGTTTATGAATTCTAATGCGGATGAAACCGCAGGGCGAATGCTAGTATTCATAATTATATTTCAATAGGTACTGTTTTTTTTACCATTTCATTGTGTACAATTTACGAGAATACTCATCAATTCTTCATCACAACGTTTTGGTCATATCTTGGCACACTTTCGTCATGCTAGCTACAAAAGGTCTGTTTTTTAACAGACCTATGCAGACTAGCCTTCTTAGTGATCCTGGACGATCGTACTGGCCAAAACCATACGTCAAGTCTGTCACTACGAAAATATCTCGATTGTTGCAAGCGTTGCGTGAAAAAGCCTAAATTCAATAAAAACTAATCTTTCTACCGGCCGGAGAAGAATCCCGATTATACGTTCCAGGATCCAGCATTTTCGGTAAGTCTGCATTATATTGTTGTTAGACTGACGAATTTGTTGCCAAGAATCTAAACCTGAACCCAATTGTTGCAGCCTTTTGACTTGCGCACATTTTTATGGTGCCGAAAACCGGGATTAAATGGAATTACGTCTATTTAATTTTCTCGTAAATTATTTTCCGTACATTCCGCCATTTTAAGTTTTCGTTATTAGGTAGACAAGCAGTAGGTTTTTCATTGGTAAAGGTCAACTTTTAACGTAAACCGTACCTAAGCACCTACCTTTTCATAATACTGTTACGTACAAGTGAAGGGTCAAGACTTTTCGAGAAAGATCCTTGTATTTGTTTTCGTCGGCGTTAACAATGCCGCTATTCGAAAACAAAGGAAAGACCCGCCTATTGTTTCGTTTATAGCCCTATTGTTATCGGAGTTTTATGGCTCTGTTTACTTTCCCACGCTTGTTTGTGTCGGACGGCCGCCGAAACTTCCTCGCGAATATTCTGGAGATCAGGAGGCTCGAATATAAAACGCGAACGTCGAGCCAGCAACGACAGTTCAGTTCTACGAGCTACCAAGTGAACTTCAAAGCGACTTTAAAGTGCGAATAGTGCGATACTCAGTGTGTTGTTCAGTGCTATAGTGCTATTGTAAGACAGTGATTAATTGCGATAGAGACGTTTATTAATTGTGACTGTGACATTTTATTAGTTAATTAATTAATTATTTGTGTTGATATACTGACTGAATCCGTTCGTTAATAAAACTCTTCTACCGTAAATCGGCATATTTATTCGTACCCACCCCGGATACGTAACAATTGGTGTCAGAAGTGAAATGCCGATCACACCACGGGAAGAAGACCGCGTGATGACGAGACGTCAGGCGGCGCTCGACTCATCACGACGCTTGGACCACGAGACAGAGGCCGATACTCCGACTCCACCGGTGGACATGGGCGTAAGTGCTACTCCAGGCCCTTCATCTGGATTCGACATGTCTGCTCTGTTGGCACTTCTACAGAAAATAGAGGCTAAACAAGAAGAAGGTCAGCGCAAGATGGAGGAAGGTCTAAGAGAAGGTCAGCGCAAAATGGAGGAAAGCCAGCGCAAAATGGAGGAAGGCCAGCGCAAAATGGAGACCAACCTGACGAAGACCCTACAAGGTTTGGGCAACACGGTGTCTCAGCTTCAAGGAGACATGAAGGCAGCCTCGATAAAGATCGAAGAACATGACGACATCTTTAAAACCCATCAAGCTGCCCTCAATGCTCATCAAGCAGCCCTCGATGCCCATGATGCTGATTTGAAGACGATAAAGACCGCCATCCAGAAAGTGGAAGCACGTGGTGCTGTTACCGCAGCTGGGGCTGGTACTGCCAGTGCACCATTCAAGATGAAGTTAGATGGCCTTCATTTTGGTGGCAAATCATCATGGGTAGCTTTCCGACAACAGTTCGAGACACTTGCCAAGGGAAACGGTTGGAGTGACGAACAGACTCTAATGGCGCTGACGCTTGCTTTACGAGGTGAAGCAGTCCTCGTACTGGAAAGCCGTCCTGCTGAAGGTAGAACCTTGAGTGAACTTTTCGAAGCCCTGGAAACGAGGTATGGGGAGAAACATCTGGAGCACTTTTACAGTGCCCAGCTCAAGACCCGCCGGCAGAAGTCACACGAGAGTCTTCAGCAATGGGCTCTAGAGATTGAACGCCTGGTGAACCGAGCATGTGCATCTACTCCAGAGCTGATTCACCACCAGTTACTACGATCTTTTGTTGATGGGATCAGAGATGGTGAAGTGCGAGCTGCGGTACGTTTGGCACATCACCAAACACTGAAGGCTGCCCTAGCACATGCCATGGAAGTGGAAGCCGTACGCCACGATTCCACGCAGCAGGTGCGTGAAGTGATAGTGTCTGAGAGACCTGTAGCACCGGAAAATGGAAAACCACCTGGAAAATTCGGAGGAATTTTCAGACCGAGACTTGGATTGATGTGCTACGAGTGTGGTGAAGGAGGACATATTCGCTCCAATTGTCCGAAGCGAAAAACGATGGTTGCGTCCAGTACCCAAGTGGACGCTGAGGACCAGCCTTTAAACTAAGTGGAGCCAGGGCTGCGGGGCGGGCGCTGGCTGGTCATTGTGGAGATCAAGCCCCTACTATCACCGTATCACAGGCATCAAATGGGAACAGTCTTACCATAGAAGGAGAAGTAAATGGAAAACGTTGCCAGTTTACAATTGACACGGGAGCGTCACGAACCATAGTACGTCCAGAACTACTTAGACGTACTGTGTCATGGGAAAAGCCATCATCATCTTGTCTCCTGCAGACAGCTACCGGCCAGCCAGTTCCCGTCCTTGGTGACACAGACGTGGAAATCAAAATTGGAGGGAAGATCTGTACTCACCCAGTTTTGATAGCAAGTATCACCGACGATTGCATCATTGGATTGGACTTTTTGAGTAACTATCAATGTACTGTCAACGTGGCGAAAGGTGTTCTCAGTTTTCCTGATAGAGAAGTTTTCTTCAATGGAGGAGTGAGTGGAAACGTCTACTGTTTGAGAGGGACGACCTTGGCACCCAAGTCAGAAACACTAGTAGACGTCCGATTTCCTCAGAAAACCCGCATGGAGCGAAGTGTGATTATTGAAGATACGGGAAATCACCCTGGATGGATCACAGCGAGAACACTTGTGATGACAAAAGAGAGAGCAAAAGTTCGCATCATAAACCTCAGTAATTCTCGAGTATTCCTGAAGAAGAATTCTGTGCTTGGTCAATGTGATAGTGTAACAACACTGGAGAAGGTGAATCGAATGGACACAAAAATCAGTCAGCGAGATCACATCGTGCCACTACTGGAAAACTGCAAGGAGCAATTAACTGACTTGGAATTTGAGATGGCAAAAACGCTGTTACATAGCTTCAGTGACATCTTCGTGAAAGAAGACGGCGACCTTGGAAGGACTGGATTGGTGAAGCACCGTATAGAGACTGGAAATACAGTACCAATCAAGCAAAGACCTCGACGGGTACCACTGGCAAAGGAGAAAGAAGTAGCCGACATGATTGAAGATATGCAGAAGAACCGGATTATTGAACCGTCCACAAGCCCATGGTCATCTCCAGTAGTGCTGGTTAAGAAGAAAGATGGCAGCACCCGATTTTGTGTTGACTACAGAATGCTGAATGAAGTCACCAAGAAGGACAGCTATCCACTTCCTCGTATTGATGATACCCTGGACATGCTCAGTGGAATGAAATGGTTTTCCACGGTTGACCTAAAAAGTGGTTACTGGCAAGTTGAGATCAGTCCAGAAGATAAGGAAAAGACAGCATTCTCAACTGGAACTGGAAATGGTTTATGGCAGTTCAATGTTATGCCGTTTGGATTGTGCAACGCTCCAGCGACTTTCGAGCGACTAATGGAGAGAGTACTGGTTGGATTGCTGGGAGACGCTTGTTTGGTGTACTTGGATGACATTATCATAATGGGCCGTGATTTTACCGAGCATCTGAAGAACTTGGAAAAAGTGTTCCTGAGGATCCGAGAGGCTAATCTGAAATTAAGTCCAAAGAAATGTGCATTCTTTAAGAAAGAGGTTGGCTACCTGGGACACATAATATCAGCACAAGGAGTACGAACTGATCCGGAGAAAATCAAAGCTGTCCAAGACTGGCCTACTCCAAAGAACAAGACAGATGTAAGAGCATTTTTGGGACTTTGTGCTTACTATCGCCGCTTTGTGAAGAACTTTTCAACAGTAGCAAAACCATTGCATCGGCTCACAGAGGAGAAACGTAACTTTCTTTGGGACAGTGACTGCGAAACATCTTTCAATCAGCTGAAACAACATTTGTGTGAGAGCCCCGTGCTTGGATACCCAAACAGAGAAGGAAGATTTATTGTTGACACTGACGCAAGCAATACAGGAATTGGTGGAGTCCTATCCCAAGAACAAGGGGACAAACAAGTGGTTATTGCTTATTTCAGTAAGTCCCTATCAAAGCCAGAAAGGAATTACTGCGTAACTCGTCGGGAGCTGTTAGCTGTTGTAAAAACTTTGCAGCATTTCAACAAATACCTTATCGGAAGACCATTCACACTTCGCACCGATCATGCTGCTTTAAAATGGCTGCTGCAGTTTAAGAACCCGGAGGGACAAGTTGCAAGATGGATAGAGCAACTTCAAGAGTTTGACTTCGTAATTGAACACCGAAGTGGAAGGATTCACTCTAATGCTGATGCTTTATCACGACGGCCGTGTCCTGATGAATGTCGCCACTGTATGAAGCAAGAATCCAAGGAACGAGTCAACATAATCAGGACGGAAGCATTGGATGATTCCTGGAGCGGAGAAGCCATGAAATCTGCTCAAAAGGAAGACAAAGATTTAGAACGAATCCTGGAATGGAAAAAGGATAACCGGAAACCTAGTTGGAGTGACATCTCAACAGCAAGTCCTATAGCCAAAAGCTATTGGGCTCAATGGGATAGCCTGTTGATTCAAGACGGAGTACTGTACAGGAAATGGGAGTCCCCGAATGGCAAGGAAAGTACTCTACAGTTAGTGGTCCCCCGCAGCAAGGTACCATCACTGCTGCGATTTGTTCATGATGGCGTATCTGGAGGACATCTTGGAGTAAAGAAAACCCTCATGAAAGTAAGGAAACGCTTCTACTGGATTCACTGCAGGGAAGATGTCGAAGAATGGTGCAAGAAGTGTACAACCTATGCCGTCGTTAAAGGACCACAAACAAGAAGTAAGGGGAGACTGAAGCTTTATCAAGTTGGAGCGCCTTGGGAAAGGATCGCTATTGACGTCGCTGGACCGTTTCCTGAGACTGATGATGGTAATCGGTACATCATTGTAGTCCAAGACTACTTCAGTAAATGGCCAGAAGTATTCGCGACCCCCAACCAAGAAGCTAAGACTGTAGCAAGAAAGCTCGTTCAAGAAGTGTTCTGCAGATTTGGTGTACCATTAGAAATACACTCAGACCAAGGAAGGAACTTCGAGTCAGCACTGTTCCAGGAAATTTGTCGACTGTTTGGGATACACAAGACTCGGACTACACCAGCGCATCCACAGTCGGACGGAATGGTCGAGAGATTCAACCAGACGTTAGAAAATCACTTGGCCAAAGTGGTGGAAAATCATCAGCGTACCTGGGACCAGTATATTCCTCTGTTCCTGATGTCCTACCGCTCAGCAGTTCATGACAGCACAAATGAGACTCCAGCAAAGGTCAATTTTGGACGAGAACTACGGCTGCCAATGGATGCAATAACTGGAACTCCACCTGGTACACCTAAACCAACTTCGGAATACGTTGCGGATTTACAAGAACAATTGGACACAATCCATGACTTGGTTCGAGAGAACAGCATCAGGACTGGAGAAAGAATGAAGACACGGTACGATCGCCAGGCGAACACCAATGGGTTTGAAGAGGGAAGTCTTGTATGGCTTCATAACCCATTCAGGAAGAAAGGAAAATCACCAAAGTTCCAAGCTCGCTGGGAAGGCCCATACAAAGTGATAACGCGAATCAATGACATCACGTACCGCATCAAACAAGGACAGAGAGGAAAATTGAAGATCGTCCACGTCGACCGCCTGGCGCGGTATCATGGATCAAATGATGCTCGGGACGAGCAAGACTAAGAGGGGGGCAATGTTACGTACAAGTGAAGGGTCAAGACTTTTCGAGAAAGATCCTTGTATTTGTTTTCGTCGGCGTTAACAATGCCGCTATTCGAAAACAAAGGAAAGACCCGCCTATTGTTTCGTTTATAGCCCTATTGTTATCGGAGTTTTATGGCTCTGTTTACTTTCCCACGCTTGTTTGTGTCGGACGGCCGCCGAAACTTCCTCGCGAATATTCTGGAGATCAGGAGGCTCGAATATAAAACGCGAACGTCGAGCCAGCAACGACAGTTCAGTTCTACGAGCTACCAAGTGAACTTCAAAGCGAGCTTTAAAGTGCGAATAGTGCGATACTCAGTGTGTTGTTCAGTGCTATAGTGCTATTGTAAGACAGTGATTAATTGCGATAGAGACGTTTATTAATTGTGACTGTGACATTTTATTAGTTAATTAATTAATTATTTGTGTTGATATACTGACTGAATCCGTTCGTTAATAAAACTCTTCTACCGTAAATCGGCATATTTATTCGTACCCACCCCGGATACGTAACAATACCAAGGTAGGGAAATAGGATTTATCATAGCGTAATACCTATACCTATGTGCACGCACGCATCATCGTACTAGAATCTTTTTAACGGGTAGAATAGTATCACCGACAGATTGTATTGTAAATCAATGCAAATATTCTCTTAGATTCGTGATTTGCATTATTCGGTGCAATATAATCTAGTCAGTGATCCATTTTAATTCATTCCTAAAAACGTATTCTGATCATTTTGTTAACCGACGTCTTTATTCTCATAATTCCGTCAATTGGTGTCCGTATTCTGGAACTTCTTTACCGACCGTAAGTAAGGAAATCGGTTTTAATCTTTTGTTTTAACCAATTGTTTGCGTTCTTTCAATTGTTTTATTATTTTGTGGACTGTTTCATTGTTTATCGGTTTTTTATCGATTTGTCAATTATGTCTTATAAACCTAAACGACGAATAAAACCGAAGAAATCTTTAGACATGGATCAGTATATGACTAAAACGATACAAGAATTGCCAGTTTTACGTTGTAAGCGTACTCTTGCTTTTAATCGATTATCGAAGACTTTAGAAATCGCGAAGTTGGCACAGAGTGATGAAAGTCAACTCGATAAATTCATTGCGTATCATTCTGAATCTAAGCAACACGCGGCTAATTTTGAAGAGGCTCATACGTATACTCGACCTTATCGACTCTTCGGCTGAAGACGCTGAAGATCAACTTCGTAGTAATTTTGATGAAATGTACTTCGACATTTTAACAATTCATAAGCAACTTACGACGAATAATGATTTAAATAAAACTTTTGACACGTGTAGTGGTAATATTCATTCAAGTAACGCTAAAATAAATATTCCCAAATTTTCAGGATGTATAAAAGCTTGGCCAGAATATTACGATATATTCTCGTCACTAATTCATGAAAACGAATCCTTGTCTAATACTGAACGCATGCATTATCTAGTGTCTACTTTATCTGGTGACGCACTTGCCCTCATTAGAGTTTTTCCCGCCACTGGTAAATATTACTGTGAAGCATATAAGGCACTCTTAGCGAGATACAAGGATAATCGTGAATTGGCATTCACATGCTGGAAAGAAATGCAAAATATTTCATTTAAATCCGGACAACCTTATGAATTCCGTCGAGTTCTAGACTTATTTCATGAAAACTTAGCTATTCTTAAACGTCTTATTCATCATTGGGATTTTGTCTTATGTTATTTATTACTGTCGAAGCTCGATTCTTCTACTCGTTGTGAATTTGAACAAGAATATTCAACCAATGAATTACCAACATACGCAACCCTTAAGGATTTTCTTTATTCAAAATGTGGAGCTCTCGTACGCGATTCACATCTGATGATCTAATCAAGAGTCGTTTATGGTGGGGGGGCCATCCTGGCTTGTGCACACTCCAGATTTTTGGCCAATTAAAGCAAATCCTGATGAACCTGATGCTAAAATCGAAGAACGTATACTAACTTTGCTGATTCGCGAAGATTTGCATATGCTTGACAGTCTCATCGAAAAGTTTTCTTCAATTCGTAAAGTTCAACGTATTATAGCATATTGCCTACGCTTCATCAACAACAGTGGAAGGAAGACTTCTGTTTTTACTGATAGATCTTTTAGTCAGAGGGAACTTCATGAGGCTTTGATGATTTTAGTTAAACGTACTCAAGTCATACATTTTGATGATGAAATAACACGTCTTCAAGAACGTAAATTGCTATCAAAACAAATGCGCAAACTAAACCCATTCGTTGATGATTGCGGAATTCTCAGGGTTCAGGGTGGGTGGTAGGCTATCGCAATCTGGACTGGAATTTGAGCATAAGCATCCTGCTTTACTCCCTCGTGACTCTTTATTAACTTATCGTATTATTGAAGCTATTCATCGTGAAAATTGTCATCCGGGTATCAATACGGTTCAGTATTTGATTACTCAACAATTCTGGATTTTGTCCCCAAAACGAGCGATTCGACACTGCCTGTCGAAATGTATAAAATGTTTTCGTGCTCTTCCAGCATCAATTGAACCTTTCATGGGAGATCTACCAGCTGAAAGGGTAAATCAAGCGAAGCCTTTTTCCGTAGTCGGTGTTGATTATGCTGAACCTTTCCGTATTAAAATAGGGAAACTTCGAAGTGCAAAAATAGGTAAAGCTTACCTTTGTCTATTTGTTTTACTACTAAAGCGGTACACCTTGAAGTAGCATCTGACATGTCAACTTAAGCATATCTCGCAGCCCTTCGTAGGTTTGTAGGTAGAAGAGGCAGAGTAAAAATAATTCATTCCGTTAATGGAACTAATTTTGTCGGAGCGTGTAACCAACTGGATGCTTTCATGCAAAAGGCTTCCGAAGCTGAACATATACAATTTCGATTTAACCCGCCTGCGAGTCCACACTTTGGTGGAGTTTCTGAGATTCAAGTAAAGGCAGTAAAATCACATCTTTACCGTATCATTGGTGATCAAGCGTTGACATTTGAGGAACTTAATACGGTATTTATACAAATTGAAGCAATGCTTATTAACTCACGTCCTCTATGTCCAATCAGTTCTGACCCAAACGACTTAAACGTACTTACGCCAGGACAGTTTCTAACCTTAGAACCACTTACTGCTATTCCCGAAAATGACCTCACAGAACACAAATTAAATCGATTAGGCCGCTGGCAGCTCATTCAGCGCTTTCAGCAAGTATTTTGGAAACGCTGGAAAATAGAATATTTACAGTCTTTAACTACACGTGCGAAGTGGATCAAACATTGTAAACTCATATCGATCGACTCTATTGTCATAATCAAAAGCGAAAATACTGTTCCCTTACATTGGCCTATTGCTAAGGTAAGTAGAATTGCATATTGGTCCAGATAGAGTTACGTGTGGCTACTGTTCGTACAGCTAACGGTTACCTATTAAAACGATCGTTAACTAAACTATGTCCTTTACCTATGAACCCAGATTAACTTTTGTTGTTCTATCGGTTTTAGTTAATCTTATAATAGAAGTTCATTTAATTTCATTTATATCGTAATTCTTTACTTTAATAGTATAATTTTATTTTTTCTTAAAATACAAATATGTATTTTGGTAGGCGGAAAATGTACAATTTACGAGAATACTCATCAATACTTCATCACAACGTTTTGCTCATATCTTGGCACACTTTCGTCATGCTAGCTACAAAAGGTCTGTTTTCAACAGAACTATGCAGACTAGCCTTCTTAGTGATCCTGGACGATCGTACTGGCCAAAACCTTTCGCATTACGCATTAATTCAAAATCAAATACGCCAAGTCTGTCACTACGAAAATATCTCTATTGTTGCAAGCGTTGCGTGAAAAAGCCTAAATTCAATAAAAACTAATCTTTCTACCGGCCGGAGAAGAATCCCGATTACACGTTCCAGGATCCAGCATTTTCGGTAAGTCTGCATTATATTGTTGTTAGACTGACGAATTTGTTGCCAAGAATCTAAACCTGAACCCAATTGTCGCAGCCTTTTGGCTTGCGCACACATTGTCTGATGAAATACCATTTTGATAATTGATTTAGAAAAATAAATGATAACAATGAAAGAATTTAAACGCTAATTTAAATTATGATAAAAAAAACATAGTCATAACAAAGACCGCGCAGCGAAGCTTTATACCTCACCGTATAAAAGAAAATTGAAAATTCATAACATCATACATACACCCAGTGGCGAAGCGAAGGGTCCATACAAGCTGATTTATATCGGCTTACCTTTTAGAAATCCCAGTCCCATAGATTCATTATTTCAAAGTATTTAGGTACAACTAGTTTAATGCGTTTCTAAATATTAGGAAAATAAAGCTTGTGCGCAAAGAATAGCAAAATACTTCCGTGCAAACATTCGAGGGAAGCCGGATTTCTATAGCTTATCTACCTACTGGCACTTCCTGGCAGAGCCAGCATCACGGATCTGAATTCCAAGTTTATCGCTATTTTGTCCCTAATTTGTCCTATTTTGTCATTTGAATTTTCCTATTTTAATACGAATGTTTTCCAACTACGAATAGATTTTATTAGACAGTTCAAAGTTTTAAAGCAATTTAATAAACATATCAAAAATATTTTCTAGTCGCCTGTACAAGAAAATAGAGAATTTTAGATTCGTCAATAACTTTTGAACCAGGGCGCTACAAAATCTGATATCCGTAAATCTGTAATATCAAATTAGGGACAAAATAGCGACAGACTTGGAATTCAGATCAGTGATGCTGGCTCTGCCAGGAAGTGCCACACCTACCTACCTACTGCCACCGTGCGACGCCGTTCGCTGTTGCCAGTTCGTTCCGTTTGTATTGTATTACTCTTATCTCTTTCGCTCCCATACGCCTGGTCCCGCGCCTTACACTCGAACTTTCGCTCTAATTTGGAAGACAGTAAGCTGCCACGCGCCGAGTTACATTTTTCGCGCAGGCGCTTGGGTCTTAGCGTCTGCGTGGTCACTCACAGTGCCGAACGAGCTAAGAGTGTCATAAGTCATTGCACGTGTTTTTGGTCGTTCTCAAACTTTGCAACGTATTTAGAAGACATGGATGAAGATTTGATTTTATGGAAAATCTACATAAATTTTGAATTACACGCGCCCGCCTCCACTCTGAAAGAGTACAGAATTTTTTTTAGACAATAAGGATGAGAAATTTGGTCATAAATAAGTTTACTAAATTGTCTATCGTATTAAATAAAAAAAAATATAGCGTTATCGATCAAAAAGTAGCCAAAACATATCACCAAAGTTGCGTAACCCGCCGTTTCGAAGAAACGTGACGTCATGGTGACGTCTTCTTCTACGATTTTCTACTTTATTGTAAAGGTCTTTATTTTGCTGTCATATGAATTTGAATCTATATTTCATTGAGATTAGATTGAAATTTAAATAGGGTAAACTGTATAATGATTGGCACTTTAAGGATATTTAGTATTGATTTGCTTTTCTAAAATTTACCTAATAATAAAAAAAACTGAAATCATTATTATAAAGATTCTATGGAATGTGCATTCTGAAATAAAAACACAGTTTATAAACTAATCAAAATTATTTAATAAAAAAGCAATAAGAATCTTAAAACTGTGCCTAAAACTAGTCATTGGCAGAACAAGTACAGTTATTATCACATAGGAATCAGTAATTCGCATCGTCCGCCAGAGCGGTGGAGGTGATCCAGAGGAGGCGATCAAACGGCAGGAGCGACTTATCGCACTCGCGACGTGGCGCGCGAGGCTCCGCGAGGAGCGGTTTGCACGCAAACGCGTCGTCGGGGCAGTCCTGCCGGTCTTTGAGGTCTGGATGCAGCGACAGGGTGGACGACTCACCTACAAACTCACACAGGTACTCACCGGCCACGGGTGCTTCGGTGACTATCTGTGTAAGATCGGACATGAAGCGACGGCGGCTTGCTTCCACTGCGCTCGCGGTGTGCCCCGCGTGGGAACCGGAGAGGCTGATCCTGGTCGACCAGATCGGACGGAATCTTTCTCTGCCAGCAGTCGTGTCGGCGATGCTGAACGGGTTCCGGCGTGAAGGGCCGTAGCTTCCTTTTGTGAGACCGTAATGGTCCAGAAGAAGGCTGCTGAGCGGGATCGGGAGAGGGCCGATCCCGCCCGGCTCTCCTGCCCTGTAGCTGGGGCTTAGAATAACAGCTACGGTGTTCCCCTGCCCGTCTGCCTGCCTGGCGACTAAATGGGGACCTTTGGGGGCGTGGGCAATCGGGGCGGGGGCCCTGTTTGTCCAGAAACGATCCCAAGGAGGACGATGGGTCGTTGTGGCCAAGATCCATCGATAGCACAGCGAGGGTGCTGGGGGGAAGTATAACACTTCCCCGGGACGGGCTATCTAGCGCTGCGCGTGGAGTGGGAGTGAGTATGCGTTCTGCACGAGAACCCGCCCACCTCTACAGCGCTAATGGCGACCACCGTGGGGTTTTAGCCGGTACGAGTCCGGCATAACCTGGCTGCTCCCCCCGGGGCGGATGGGTAACCTATGAGGATTTCCCCACGATAAAAAAAAAGGCACACCAAACTTTGTCGCCGCAGTTTTCTTAGGCCGTTCCATTCCTAACGGCTTCAATAGCCTTAACAATATCTTTTTCGGTATATTTTTTTGAATAGGTACCGCCTTCCCAAACTTTTGGCATCGTTTTCACTGAAAATCAAATTAACAATAATTTATCGTTAAATTACTATTCATTGGCATGAACTAAATGTACAATAATTACCACCCTATTCACAAATGCAATTATTGGCACTTAATAACTTTATAGTTATTGGCCCCTGTCGAGTACAGTGACTGGCAGTGCTAAAAATTAACATCGAAGTGATTTTACGAAAAAATATATAACATTAATTTAAATCTATTTATTCTGATTCGTTTGGCAGCTTAACATTAAAGCAAAAATACTACAAATATAATTTAATGATTGGCACAGGTGCCAATGAATTATAATTTCGTAGAAAACAATTTACTAGTTATTGGCACCTATGTATGTTGGGTTTTAATGGAATAATTGATAAAAAAAAGCACTCGTTTCGATAATTTAGCCTAAAACTAAGCATGTACATCCATCATTTATATTAAATTCATTATTAAACATACGTGAGAAACGGTTAAACTTACCTTGTGGTTTGTTGGATCTTAAAGCAAAGTGAATGTGCCTATCAGCTGTACGTGCCGCCGGTAATTATTATTTTTTTAGTGTTGCCATGTAGCTTGTTATAAAAGCTCCCAATTGGACCCAAATAGTGTTGCCATTGCAGAATGTAAAAATAATAATTAAAAAAGTTTTTTGCTATAGCAGTTCTTAATATTTGTATTTAAAATCCAAAGTGCCAATCACTACGGGTATGCCAACAATAGTATAGGTTACCCTAGCAAAAGTAGCTGTAATAGATAACGCAAAAAAAACTTATTTGCGCGCATGCGCAAGTTTTACGTAAAAATGGCCGACGCTCAAGGGGTTAATTAAGGTGAGGTGGATTTTTCAATCATTTTCATAATTTTTGCCAAAGCCACTTTTCTCATGCTTCAAATACATTGTAATTATCAAATTATCGGTGTTTTTTGAACGGCTTACCTACCCTCGCCACTGAACACTCATATCCAGAATTCCAGATACGAGCCAGTCGGCTTGGTTGATACGGTGTGGCACTTTCTGGCAGGGCCACCATCACGGGATTTGAAATCAGAATCTGTCGCTATTTTGTTCTTAATTTGTCCAATTTTGTCAGCTAATATCACATTTTGTCGCGCCCTGGTTCAAAAGTTATAAGGGTTTTAGGTGCTAGGAAGCATACTTCCTGGCAGGGCCTCCTCATATCTCAAGAACTAGAGCACCTAGCGAAGATCTGTTTGCTTCCAGTATTTGTCCCTAATCTGTGCAATTTTGTCACCAAGTCGAGCGACAAAATGTGTTTGTCGCTCCTTGGTTCAAAAGTTATAAGGATTCTTTGGTGGCCCTGCCAGGAGGCATACTTCCTGTTCAACCAGGGCGCAACAAAATCAAAAGGACAAAATAGCGACAGACTTGGAATTCAAATCCGTGATGGTAGCCCTGCTAGGTAGTGCCACACGTTGATACGATGTTCTACCTGTCTCGCCACAGGTCTTGGTTTCGATTAAATCTATGTAGAGGGTCAGAGATGGCGTCTAGCAAAATTGGCAAAAAGTCTCCGAGACCCCATTGTCCTGCGGCTAATAGCTAAGTTGGTTGAATTCTCCGTCACGTTTCGCTACCACGAGCTCACAAAAAAAAATGGAATGTGCCTCACGCTGTGGACGATAGCGCTAATCACGTTCGGCAGCGAAAGATCTTCCCTCCTCCGGCTCAGAGTTCGCTGCACTCGATTAGGCTGAGCACACTTCCAGCAGGCGTGCCTTCGCTCTAGCTTCTCATCCAACCGGATGGATAACCTCAATGATCCTTAGACTGCTCCAGTATAGATTTTTATTCCTGGATATCGCGCTAAACATCTAGCTCTAGTTCTTGAGAAACCGAGATTGACCAACCGTACTAAGGCTTTACTAATTTTCGTAGATAAAATTGTGTGTATTCTGTTTTGGATAATAAATAAAAATAATAGAAGAAGATATCCTTGTAATTGATTAACAAAGTTAATTGTTGGTTACATACATATAGGATATAGACATTATTCTATGCAAAAAATGTATTCAAAAACAAAGTATTGCATTGCACTGATCAAGCCAAACTTTAGGAACATTCTTGTGAATATTTCTCGATTGCTTGATTACATTATAAGCAGCCAGATCTACAATTGTGAAATCATTACCATAGATCCACATTTTGTACTGGGAAAATAATTTATTTACTAGAGCTTCTTTGTTCTTCTCGGGCGTTCGTTCTAACAGATGGCAGAGGTCTAGTAAGTAATCCACGAAAAAATCGTCTTGATCGTAAGATATAATGCTTGGGTAAGCATATGACAAATATCGTAGTATATTCACATTCCCCACAATGGGAACGGCTAAGGATGATAATTTCAATTCCGAATCAGCCGCAACTGAAAACAAAAGATTTTATATAGCCCGGAGAACAAATTATTGTGAATGGAAAGGTTGAAAGCATAAAATTTTACTTCAGAACTTTGTGTGGACTTGTACGTAGTATATTATTTATTATATGGTTTGGACTAACTAGTTTGGAGACAAACGTACTAAAAGTCTTCATCACTCGGAGGTAAGCCCTAAGTAAACAGTAATCCAGTTCCAAAGTTAAACTTTCTGCTTTCGACCTTTCCATCCACATCCCCTTGTGAGCACTCATTTACCAAGCTAAAGTTACTACCTATTTCTGTCATAATAGCGATGTCGCACTTTAGACCAGTGCAGATATTTTTTGAAACCAAATAAAATTATAGTAGAATGAAACCCATTGGAAAAGGAAGAGAATATGACAAAAATTAAGAAGTGGTTGGGGGGGGGGTGTAGGGGTAAAACACGGTTTATATTTAGATTTATATATAGACTTATAAAAAAATCAAGACGTACAAAATAACTGTAGATTAGTATTGCCTGTGTGTATTTGCGTATATGTGTGAGAGAATAATGTTGCAAGCTTTGTGCTGCGACTCCCAAAATTTATGTGAAAATTCAAATAACAAAGTTATTGTTATTTTTATCATTTACAAACAAAATTGGTTTTTCACGAAATTTGGTTTCGACACATGGTTAACTGGATCCCAAACTAAGCAGAGCTTGTACTATGGAAACCAGATAACTGATAAACTTCATATACTCTTTTTTTTTGTAAATACATACTTATATAGATAATTACAACCAGACTCAGGACAAACAGACATGTTCACAAATGTTTGTCCTGGATGGGAATCGAACCCACGACCAGCGGCGTGATAGGTGGCGTCTTAACCAACTGCGCCAACTGGCCTGTCACTGGCAATGGTTCCACAAACTGCCTAGGAGCAGGGAGCCACCCGACTCGCGCGTCCATGTGGGTGAGTCGGAAATCGGGGTGGGGCGGTATATGAAGTATGTAGGCCTCACCCTGGACAGTCCCTGGGGTTTCCAGGAACACTTTGATCGCTAATCCCCCGGATCGAGAGGGTAGCGGGTGCTATGCATAGACTGCTGCCCAATCTCGAGGTACCGAGGGTCTCACATACTCACAGACTCACATAGAATCAGATCACTGCGGTGGAAACGACCAGAATTCTGCTACGGCTACTGCCGGTCGGTCAGATCGGACGGAATCTGTCCCTGCCAGCAGTCGTGGAGGGCCGTAGCCTCCTTCTGTAAGACCATAATGGTCCAGAAGGAGGCTGCTGAGCGGGATCGGGAGAGGGCCGATACCGCCCGGAGACGACGTCGTCGAGGCGTGGTCGTGCCTCGTCACGGCCCTGTAGCTGGGGCTTAGAATTACAGCTACGGTGTTCCCCTGCCGTCGTAGTAATATAGTACCTCAGTGGTATTTCTTGGCTTGAACGCGCTAATCTATGGATCTACCAGTGGGATTTGGGAAAACCTTTTTGCTATTGAAAGCCCAATTGTTAAGGAAGGTTTTAGGCTATATAACATCACGCTACGACCCTTCGAGCCGAGCAATGATAAAAGAACGTTAAGCGGGAAGCATGTATAGCATGTGAGCCATGCGACGCGGTTGTCAATGGATGACAGCGGTTGCCTAGGTTACAGTTTTTGTTATTTTTAAATGTCTTCAAGACGAGGTTATCAATTCGTCGGAATCTTTTTTTATGTATCTTCCCCGATTACTCGAAGATGCCTGAACCGATTGGGAAACTACTATACTTACAGGTGGTCACATGGTCACCAAGTCAGGATCTGATGATGGGATCTTGAAGAATACGAGGGAACTCTTAAAATTTTATAGGCACTAACCAAGCACTAACAATGTTTTTCATATATTTTCTAAAACTATTTAGATAAATGCGTCTGGTAGTCATCACATGTTGCTGAGCTGATGATGAAAGGTACAACTCCTTAACGGTTACGAGTTAGGGGATAATATTTAAATATTATAGGAACGATGATGGAAGGTACAACGCTAATATGCTTATCCTAGGTCAGTGACCTTGGGAGTCATTTATTACACATAAAAAAATAAAATTGAAAAATAAAAAACTTTTAACATAAAATAGAACCGCCTTCAAAGGCACTAAAAAGCTCTGTGTGAACTGTGTTTCCCATGGACAATTATGTTGCCTTATCTAGACCAGGTTGCATAGGCTACTTTTTATCATGGAAACGTCAAATGGCTTGGCAGGTGTTCCACCTGATGGTATAGTTAAGTGGCTACCGTCTACTATAGATATTAGCAATAGCAGAGTGACTGACGACGTATTGACAACTGCTGGAACACACCTGTAGACGCTTAGCGACAGATTTTCAATATTCTATGACTTTCCTATTGACCTTCACAAGTGACCTACTAGCTAGGGCCTAAGATGAACAATAAGAACGACTTATAGGAACGACCCAAGATTATTATTCTCTTACCGCATTTAAATATCAGCCTAAGGTTGACTTGCATACTATATTCAGCACACTTTAGTTTTTCCACAAATGCTAATACTTTTGCCACTTTTTCATTCGGTACAGAAGAGTGAATATGCCATTTAATATTTAAGGTTAGTGACGATGTTTTCAGAAGTATATTCAGATACCAGGGCAAGTTGTCTGGACTGAGGATCAAAACAATTTCCTCATGTGTTGAAATCTGAAAGTCAATATTTTATTTATTTTTAACAATGTATAAAACTGAAAATTTGACGAATGAGAAGAAATAAGTGATACCAAAGGCACGGTTTACTTACTACAACTCTGAATTTGGGTTGTGATCTGTGCCCCAAGAGTAGTCTATTGTATAGGTATAGGCTATGGTAACCGCTAATCGCTTATCATTAGTTGAGGTGTGACCCTTCCTGGCAGGGCCATCATCACGGATCTGAATTCCAAGACTGTCACTATTTTGTCCCTAATTCGTCCTATTTTGTCCTCGCATATCAGATTTTGTAGCGCCCTGGTTCAAGTTATAGGGGTTTTTAGGTGGCCCTCAACTCATATCTCAAGAACTAGAGCACCTAGAGAAGATCCGTTTGCTTCCAGAATTTGTCCCTAATTTGTCCAATTTTGTCCCTGAATCCCAGATTTTGTCCGCGTCTTGGTTCAAAAGTTATTGATGAAGCTAAAATTCTCTATAGCCTTGTACAGGCGAGTATAAGTTTATGATACTGTTGCATAATAGGGGCTATTAAATACGAGTGTGAGTTTAATAGTATCACACGAGTTTATAATAGGTACCTAATTATGTGCAGTATCATACAGTACTTTATCTAAACTCATATAAATAATGTAAAAAAAAGAAAAAAATGCAATTTTTGTGTGTCATTTTTGGTCGAAATGATAAATTTAGGCAAAACCAATAAAATAAACGAACACAATAATGATGTACCTAATCAAATCCATGTTGCCAACTCCCAAAAATTCTTACCTCTAAAGTTCAAGTCAAAAATTCGTCACATGTAACCACACACAAAGTAAATTTGCATCTAAAATTTAATTGATACTGATTGATTATACTATTGATAGGTCCAAAGTGTACTTTAATAGAAAAAAAGTTATTTTATAGCATGATCTTTGGAACAAAACTGTACTATAATGAATCATTATCATAATCATACACGGGTGTGCCTAAAGTGGGCCATTAAAGTACTGGTTTTGATTTCATAATAAGAACATTACGATATGAGAGTAGATAAAAATCTTTATTAAATTTGAATTGTCTAAATATTCAATTATTGTAAATAATCTATTCGTAGTTGGAAATCATAAGTGTTTTAGTACCATGAGTACGAAGGATGAAAAACAGGATCCTAAAAAGGTAAATAAAAAGAATTACCTTTTTAGGGTTCCGAAAAAGAAAAAAACGGAAACGGAACCCTTATAGGATCACTCGTGCGTCTGTCTGTCTATCTGTCCGAAAATACTGAACTGGATTGAGTTGAAACTTGGTACACATATGTAAGTCGGTGACCCAACATGGACGTGTTACGTAAATAAATGAATTTCAAACACAAAGTAGCCCACTTTTGGGGTTTTTTTATTGTGTGTCATATCAAATGAAAAGGTACTCTAACTTTTGAACCAGTGCGCAACAAAATCTGACATTCGAGGACAAGATAGGACAAATTAGGGACAAATCTGGAAGCAAACAGATCTTCGTTAGCGGTCTAGTTCTTGAGATATGAGGTGGCCCTGCCAGGAAGCAGGACAAATTAGGGACAAATTCTGGAAGCAAACAGATCTTCGCTAGGTGCTCTACTTCTTGAGTATGAGGTGGCCACCTAAAAACCCTTGTAAGTTTTGAACCGGGGCGCGACAAAATCTGATTTTCGAGGACAAATTAGGGACATTATAGTAACAGACTTGGAATTCAAATCCGGGGCCCTGCCAGGAAGAGCCCCACTTAGTTGATCTGTATGCTTGCTATGCTTTTATTCTTTTTTTTCTTGAATAATAATAAAATGTAGACTGTTTCAAACTGTTGTTGCAATATCTACCTTGGGAACAAAATATTGAATTTACTGAAAAGGATAAATATAAATAACTACATATATCCAAGAGGTTCTGATTATCTTATTTTCTACTAATTTATAACCCGAAACTACCTACCAATCAACTTTGTTTTTTTTTATATAATCAGTTTAGCAAAATAGTTTAATCTCTTAAATAGCAGTTTATGGATTTTAATTTAGTCACCCAAAGAGCAATGGCGAGGGCTAATTGCTCAGTTTCCTGCGGATTGAATCAGAAATTATGAGATCCACAGGCAGACCAAAGAAATGAACATAGAGTGAGTATTGTAATAATTATTGTAACATTCATAAATTCCTTATCAGGAAGGGCCTAAACCAGGAGTTCCCAAATTGTGCGCCTATAAAGTAAAAAGGGGCGCCATGAGTCGATCCTCTATCATTATCCGAAAAGTATTTCTTGTTGTTTTCTGTTTCAATTCTCATAAAATAAAAAAACTATTTCATATTGTAGATATTAAAATGTTTGTTCCTATCTACCTAAAAAAATTGGGAACCCCTGGCCTAAACTGAACATGGCTGAAGAAATGCTCAAATAAAGTGGCATGCTAAGTATGGGTAAGCCCCCCACAACATGGACAGGTGATCATGCGAGGGTCACAGGAAACTGCTGGATGCGAGTACCGCATAACCAGAAATTGTGGAGATCCTTGGGGGGGAGTTTCATCTAACATGATGATGATAGAAATTATGTTTACTAACAAGCTTGGTAGATGTCTTGACTGTGTGGTCTTGATAATTGTCCCTCTTGCAGTTTAAGCTAATAGTTTTAATCCTGTCATAAAGGACATCAAGTTTCTTTAAGAGATCATCCTGTCTTTGCACCAATTCAGTCATCTTGTAATTAACTGGCTGAAATAATTTGGTTATTATGGGAGATGTTCCTAAAAGCCCGCGAAATTCAAATTTTATTAGGTTTTTTTCAAATTGCAGCTCAGTAATAGGTCATTTATTTGTCAAAATGTGATTCGCGACAATGAGATATGGCTATAGATCTATCTATGTATTCATTTTACATTCAAAATATTATAGAACTGTACATTGGTTCCTAAGCGTTATTTATCGAAAAGGAACCAATGTATGGATTTAAATAATGTATTCATACACTAATCAATTAGCATACATACGACCTATTACTGAGCTGCAATTTGAAAAAAACCCAATAAAATTTGAATTTTGCAGGCTTTTCGGCCGATTCACGTTAAGTTAATAGTCCATTTATTAGAAAACAAGGTTGGAGTGTAGCCTTAGAGTTAAAATTTAATTTTGCTGTTTTGTATAGATGGGTCATATCTTTTTTTGTACCAACCCAGTCCCAGATATTTGTATACAATTTTCTCAAAGAATGTGGTTTCTAATTAAATGTTTACTGAATAATTAACTCAGTAAATTATTATGTACTATACCATATTTATTTATAAAACCGTAAGAACCCAACACATACAAAAAAGTTGGGACTGTTTTTTTGTAATTTTTCAGTCTTGATTAAATTTATACATATAATTTGTAGGTATTTATTGGTGTAATCAACTTTTTAGGGTTCTGGAACTCAAAAGAAAAAAAGGAACCCTCATAGCATCACTCATGTGGTTTTTTTTTAAAGTTTTGTTCACTTTGTGAATATTTTTTTTTTTATAATTTTAAAGGTATTTAAGAAAATAGACCATTCCGCCTCCCTTAATTCCGATAATACTGGAGCAAAAATTTAGGAAAAAATACAGAAAATAGTTTTTTACCTATAGATTATAGGAAAACCTATAAGAAGTCTGTGGTATTTAGAGTACACCAATGATAATAAATAAACGTTAAATCATTGGAGTACTGTTTTTGTAACATGTTACTATTTATTGCTACTACATAACTGACTCGCACTTGTCCGGTTTTAGTATACCTTCATTCAATAGGTGGGAAATAAAAAACAAATATTCATTCAAAAATAAATTGACATAAACCTTAAGAAACTTCATAACCTGGTTGCTTAAATCGCCTTCTATTAAATGTTCTGTTGGATTTTTCACACGATACATGCACTTTGGTAATACAACTTCAATATTATTATTGATATTCTTCATGTTATACATGTTAGTACGAAAGTTTATTTTAGAAAAGAATTAAGAACGTAAGAACAATAAACGCAATTACCATAAAAATCATAAAATTAGAAACACGATGAAAAACCTAATGGTTTAAGCATAGATAATTATTACACAGAAAGAGCCAAAGAGCTTATAATCACTCACACTCACTACGTTTAGAAACGGCTATGCTATAGACAGACACACCGACACACAGTGAAATTGCTATCATTCAGTGTTGCCAGGGCCCTTGAGTCGTAAGTTACGTTTAGTTTCCTGAAATGTTAAATTTTTGCTGCAAAAGTTACATTATTGTATTTTTTTAATTTACGTTTTAAGGGTAACTGACAAAGGGCCGGTTTCTGAATTGAGAATTCTAGCAATAATCAGTAGAGTTTTGCTCAAATATTTGATAAGTACTTAAGTTTTGTGTGTTTCACAAGTGAGAATTAGATTTGCTCAAACCGCTTTTAACTAAGTATTTCTCAAACGGTATTTAGCTTAGCGAGAGCATTGCTTTAACGTTCCGATACAAGTAAAAAAACCGATATTTACCGAAATTATTATTTTTTGCATGTTCATTTAATTTTAGTGAAAAATGTATACAAAAATGTTTAATGTTATTACACTACAAGTGAAAAACAAGCAAATCTAATTGTTACATTGTTTAATTTCATATTATTCCGATTTTATTTTATGATATGGGTAGGTTAGTTGAAAGTGTTCGTAAAGAATGGAACGATTGTTATGTCAAAGTTGTCAAACAAACAAATACCAAATTATAAAACATTTTTTTATCACATCTAGCTCGGAATGTTTCGGCTAATGAAAATGTGATTAATATTAGAACTTATAACTTCCTACCATACAAGCCTACATTATGTACCTACATATTTATCTCAAAATAAAATTAATTTGGAATATTGTTTATAGAAACAAAGATATCTGACTGAGCATGTTGAAACTAACAATACTTTTGAAACAGTCTCCAACATCTCTGCGGTTGATGAAAATGTAAGTTTCAAGCTTTATTACCTTACTAAACAACACCTCCATAGTATTCCCTCATCCTATACTCAATATTTATTAGGTATGGCAAAGTTTTTATAATATTCATATCATATGCTTTGTGCCAGTCAATCAGCCAGGCAATCATGTCCCATAAAATAATAAATTATGACAAGCTTTCAAATTATTTATGTTGTTTTCAGAATGAAAATTATCAGGCTAAGCTGCCTGTGGAATCTATCATCATAGAACCAGTCTACTCAGTTAAATAATATATAAACAATAATAATTATTGTAGTAATAAATGGTAACTAGGGTAAGAATGATGATTAAAATAAAACAGCATAATTACATTCTTAATTGAAAATGAAATGTTTTATTTACTTCCTATCAGTCCTTATCATATGTATGTCAGCGTCAACAACAGCCAAGCGACACAAACACCATGTTTAGGGTTAGGTGGTAACAGGATTCGATTCCGTGAGTGCAGTGCAGACAATTGAAACAACTTTATACCATCGCTTCGGAATAGTCCTGTATGAGGAGAAGAAGCGACACAAGAAACTCCTCATGGGCTCGATAGCTTTATTGTAGCAATTATACAATTAAATAATCACTTCAATTACACGTACAGACTAACATTATGATAGACTTCAGTATCAGGTGAAATAACGGTTGCACTGACGTCCATACAGCTCGAGAGCTCGTGATAAATGTTATGTAAAACTACACAGGCCACAATCACTTTTAACACCTTTGGTAATTTAAGTTGCATTCCAGGATGGAGGCAAGGAAATCTTCTCTTTAACTCTCCAAAACATTTTTCAATAGTGTTTCGTGTTGAAATCTGGGCTTTGTTGTATGCTTCTTGTGCTGGAGTAGCACGATTAATGAAAGGTGTCAGGAGATACCTAAGACATGGGTATCCACTGTCTCGAAATTCTTTCAATGGCACGACATACTAGACTTGCTCACATTTGCTGTGTCTCCCACAACAGCTTGGAAGCTTCTATTAATAATTGTAGTATCGGTGCAATACAGTCCCGTCTTTGGATTCTACAATATCGTTTTTTTATAACTCTTCGCCTGCGCGGTGGTCTTCTCTGAGCCATTTCTAACGAAGTTATCGAAGTATCGTCACTAGACATTGTTATTTTAATATAAATATATCGCATGAAACTATTATTACATACTACGATTAATCGTGAGTAGAGTTTAAGCAGTGGAAATCTGTTACTTATCTATTTGACACTTAAATTTGACATGAGAGTGGTTTGAGCGCTGTCAAATGCATTCAGAAACGCAAATCTAGTGTTGAGTACAACTTAAGATTTCAAAATCTCAAATATAAGTAAACTCAGGGATAAATGCTTAAACTCTACTCAATCATAATTCAGAAATGAAAAATTGTTTAAGTTATACTTAAGCAGAGTTTGAGACGCTATCAACTTTGAATTCTCAATTCAGAAACCGGCCCTGAATGCATTTGACAGCGCTCAAACCACTCTCATGTCAAATTTAAGTGTCAAATAGATAAGTAACAGATTTCCACTGCTTAAACTCTACTCACGATTAATCGTAGTATGTAATAATAGTTTCATGCGATATATTTATATTAAAATAACAATGTCTAGTGACGATACTTCCATAACTTCGTTAGAAATGGCTCAGAGAAGACCACCGCGCAGGCGAAGAGTTATAAAAAAACGATATTGTAGAATCCAAAGACGGGACTGTATTGCACCGATACTACAATTATTAATGGAAGCTTCCAAGCTGTTGTGGGAGACACAGCAAATGTGAGCAAGTCAACAGTATGTCGTGCCATTGAAAGAATTTCGAGACCCATGTCTTAGGTATCTCCTGACACCTTTCATTAATCGTGCTACTCCAGCACAAGAAGCATACAACAAAGCCCAGATTTCAACACGAAACACTATTGAAAAATGTTTTGGAGAGTTAAAGAGAAGATTTCCTTGCCTCCATCCTGGAATGCAACTTAAATTACCAAAGGTGTTAAAAGTGATTGTGGCCTGTGTAGTTTTACATAACATTTATCACGAGCTCTCGAGCTGTATGGACGTCAGTGCAACCGTTATTTCACCTGATACTGAAGTCTATCATAATGTTAGTCTGTACGTGTAATTGAAGTGATTATTTAATTGTATAATTGCTACAATAAAGCTATCGAGCCCATGAGGAGTTTCTTGTGTCGCTTCCTCTCCTCATACGGGACTATTCCGAAGCGATGGTATAAAGTAGTTTCAATTGTCTGCACTGCACCCACGGAATCGAATCCTGTTACCACCTAACCCTAAACATGGTGTTTGTGTCGCTTGGCTGTTGTTGACGCTGACATACATATGATAAGGACTGATAGGAAGTAAATAAAACATTTCATTTTCAATTAAGAATGTAATTATGCTGTTTTATTTTAATCATCATTCTTACCCTAGTTACCATTTATTACTACACTAATTATTATTGTTTATATATTATTTAACTGAGTAGACTGGTTCTATGATGATAGATTCCACAGGCAGCTTAGCCTGATAATTTTCATTCTGAAAACAACATAAATAATTTGAAAGCTTGTCATAATTTATTATTTTATGGGACATGATTGCCTGGCTGATTGACTGGCACAAAGCATATGATATGAATATTATAAAAACTTTGCCATACCTAATAAATATTGAGTATAGGATGAGGGAATACTATGGAGGTGTTGTTTAGTAAGGTAATAAAGCTTGAAACTTACATTTTCATCAACCGCAGAGATGTTGGAGACTGTTTCAAAAGTATTGTTAGTTTCAACATGCTCAGTCAGATATCTTTGTTTCTATAAACAATATTCCAAATTAATTTTATTTTGAGATAAATATGTAGGTACATAATGTAGGCTTGTATGGTAGGAAGTTATAAGTTCTAATATTACTCACATTTTCATTAGCCGAAACATTCCGAGCTAGATGTGATAAAAAAATGTTTTATAATTTGGTATTTGTTTGTTTGACAACTTTGACATAACAATCGTTCCATTCTTTACGAACACTTTCAACTAACCTACCTATATCATAAAATAAAATCGGAATAATATGAAATTAAACAATGTAACAATTAGATTTGCTTGTTTTTCACTTGTAGTATAATAACATTAAACATTTTTGTATACATTTTTCACTAAAATTAAATGAACATGCAAAAAATAATAATTTCGGTAACTATCGGTTTTTTTACTTGTATCGGAACGTTAAAGCAATGCTCTCGCTAAGCTAAATACCGTTTGAGAAATACTTAGTTAAAAGCGGTTTGAGCAAATCTAATTCTCACTTGTGAAACACACAAAACTTAAGTACTTATCAAATATTTGAGCAAAACTCTACTGATTATTGCTAGAATTCTCAATTCAGAAACCGGCCCTATGTAACGTCTTTGATTGCAAGCAGTCTTGAGAAAGTCCGTACTAAAACCTAAATGTATGAAGTGCCGCTTAAAGACACGCCAATATTCAGAAACTTTAGCAATGTAGCCAAAATTACAGCATGGAGAGTGAGACATGTCATGAAACAATAACAAAATTAGTAGATAAAGTATTAACTATTTGTCATATTTAAAAAAATTGCTACTTTTTATATTGTTAGTTAGTAGTTATATTGTTAGTTTTGTTCAAAATTTATTTCGTAACTGACTATTTTATCAATAAAATATTGATGAATACGTTTTGTACAAATCCAAATTGCAAATTATAGAATTAAGTCTCAATTTTAATATGGTCACACCATAAATATGTCAAAATTCAAAAAAAATACTAACTGCCAAAGAAAAATATTTTTTCGTTGTTTGTGTTGAGACGTATTTGTTTATGTTATCCAAGTGTTTTCGCATTATTATTCCTTTATCTTTACTGTTTTTGGATATTATAGCGTCTTGTGATCAAAACGTAGAGTTGAGCATATGTTCCTCTGTTTTTTCACGCATTTGGTGACCACCCAAATTCACGTTGCCCATCAGTGAAAAAGTGTTATTTTGAGACAGAGACTCTTGTGAGACTCTATTCCGAGCTCACCTTTTCTGTTAGTGTTTTGTAACTGACAAAATGGGTCCTACAAGTCGTAGAACTTGTGAAGTATGTGGACTTAAGGAGGGGGCGCTGCAAAGAAACTTTGTTCTTTGCCGGATTCGCCCTTGATGAAGATCGGTGAGTTAAACTATATTATTATACATCAATATAATGTTCAATGTAAGAATTATATCACTTTTAAGGTTACATACCCAAAAGGTGCCTAATGGGACACCCAGCCCACACTGCCTGTCCCTCTGTCTTATTAACCTTCATAAGTATCTAATTGAAAACCTATGCGGCCTGGGTGAATTGTCATTTGAATATAACATTGGTTTACTGCAAGAACTCATTAATGGCAAAAAATCATCAAGTACAGTTTATAACCTCCTTGAACTCGCCTTAAGAAGCTCTATATATTGCAAAAACTCACTCATTCTACCTGCAAATTTTTTACTTATAACTTTATCATAAAGTCGATACTTACAATTTTGAGACTGTCGGGTCCAATAAAATCATTAAGTCACATTATAACTTAACAATAAAAACCAAATAAAATAATGCCTATTTTGTTTTTTGACAAAACTCATTAATGTGATGACAAAATTATGCGTTTCGAACATCACTTTAAATATTACTATCACTTTTTTTTTGTTAATGATAAATATTTTTTGTTAACTTTCGGAACTGATTCTTATATTATTTCTATTCAAAAAGTACTATCAGGTCTATTTTAAGAATTACTTAATTCAAATGTCAAATCAAAGGTGCAATGGCAAGAAGTCATTAACTTATGTTTTTTATTTTTTATAAAATATTATTTGTTAATACTTAAAATACTCACTTGATTTTAATAATAAAATATTCAGCAATACGGGTGTAAGGGACAGCATACCGAAAATTGATACCATGGATTCAACTCATGATTCTGAAGCCCCCCAGGCTTTGAATTTTTCGTCGATCTTTTCATAAATCATACGATTTTTTTCAGAATTTTAGGACTGATTATACTATTAAATAATTATACAAGTCTAACTAAACGTGATTTAAAAATAAATAAACATTGGTGCCGATTTTGTTGTTTACGAACTAAACAAATTTATCTCTTTCTAATATGAAAGGGATGCAAGATATTTTAGTCCTGTCAGATTAGTCCGATCACTTATTTCAACGCGAATTTAAGCATGACCTTTATTGGTCACAATTATTTACCCGTATATTACGACTGTATGGACTAAACTGACAGCATTAAAAATGTTCTATCTTTTTTCAATAAGGTTAACATGAGAGAGAGGTGCCTTGACTAATATTAGTTAAGTTCATAAAGAACAAAATCGGCACCATTAACTACTAATCCATACTATACTATTTTAATATAATAAATGTGAAAGTGTGCAAAAGGGGGTGAAATTTTATATGGGACTTTTCGCAGTTTTCAAGATAGGAAGCTAAAAATTGGTTCACAGACTTTATTACCAACGAAATATATCTGCCATATTTTTTTTGGAAATCTTCCCCCAGGCCCTAAAATAGGGGATGGAAGTTTGTGTGAGACTCTCCACAAAATTAGTACAGAAAAAAAAAGTTATGTGGAAAATATTTAGGCAATGATGTTGTATAATGGTGTTTTATTTATCTATAATATAATCAAAACTAAGATGATATAGGGCAAACAATTCTACTAAAACTAATTTGTGACTTATTTCAAAGTTTTGGATATGTCATAATTTTCTGGTTATATTGTGTGAGGCACAGGCAGCACTGGTCACTGCTAACAAAATACACCCTTATGGTGATCATACTTTAACTTTGTTGATAGTACCTACCTACTATAAAATTGGTTTGGTGGACTTTCACTAGTTCCCGCTAAAATTATCAATAAAAGATGTATTTTTAAAAAAATGTATCTTTAGTATCAGTTATCTGCTTTCCATAGTACAAGCTTTGCTTAGTTTGGGATCAAATAACCTTGTGTAAAAAATGTCCCAGGATATTTATTTTTATTTATTTACAGTTAATCGACAGTGGTTGAAATGGTTGGGAATCCAGAACTTGTACAGTTACCAGTGGAAAAACTGCATCAGATACAACATGTGTGTCAGAAACATTTTACTAAAAAAGATTTCAACAAAAAAGGAAATAGACTTAAACGTCATGCTGTCCCATCATTGAATCTCCATGCTGCTCTACTGTCTGATGACCATTGTCAGAATTTACTCTACATATATTTAAAAAATCGTCAGGTACCTTTAATTTTTACCTTTTTGTTAGTGCATTGTTTTTGTAATATTGTTTTATTTAATAACAATAGTGGCTTACATTATACTTTAATTCCCATTAATTTACTTCAATATGTGTACTCTTACAAATGCTTTGAACTCCAAGAAGGCAAAATTTTTTTTGCCTTCTTGGAGTTCCATATCCAAAGAGATCCTACTCTTTCTGTCTGTCTGTTGCAGCCTGTATCTTTTTAAGCATGGTACACACACACACATTGAATATTTTGACAAAATATAAATTACTATGGCTTCTACTGACAATTTTTTTTTAGTTCTTTATTCTGGCATTTTTTCATAAATGCCCTTATGTAAACTTTAATTTGAATCTAATTTTAGATTAAATAAAATATATTTAAATTATTTAATAGATATTTAAATAGGTTTTTTTGATCTAACTTATTGTACAGCTTCTGTTCCTGATGCACTGCCGTCAACAAGCCAGCAGACTATGTTGCAGCAGGCTTCATGTGGTAAGTGTACTTGTTTTCATTCATTTAGTAAATTAATAAGTCTAGTTGAGTGTGAGTTTCAGTTGCGATTGCCAGGATTCCAATTTATGAAATATAATATTATTAAATTTTCATTTTTCTAATTAAAATTCTAGCAATTAATCATTTTATATTTTACTTTGAAGGTTTAAAGTAACTATTATTACTGTGGGCTTACAGTTTTAATGATTTTGATATTATTTTAATTTACTTACTATATATACAAAATATGATTTTTATTTTGTTTTAGTGAGAACATTTTATAAGAATTCATAAACCTTTAATAATAAATTACTTGAAATATTACAGGTTCTGTTCCTGAATTCCTGATGCCCTGCCATCAACAATCCAGAAGATACAATCTACACTGCAGCAGGCTTCATTTGGTAAGTGTACTCGTTTTTATTAATAAGACAACTCAAGTGCGAGTTCACTTATGTTTGCTGGGGTACCAGCTGAAATTTTACTACTACTTGATGCATCATGAGTACCAAATGCAATTTAAGTTTATTGGTAATTTATTCTGCTTTATGTTCCTTTCCATAGTTCAGTTTAAAATATGAATTGTATTGTGTGTCTTATATTTTTTTGTATTTTTTATATCTAAATATATAAATGGATAATGTTATCATTGCGCAGCTCTAACTCTGGACAAATCAGGCCTAAATTTGGCATACAGATAGATAATATGACATAGACAGCTAAGAAAGGATTTTTGTAAATTAAAATCCTAAAGGGATAAAATAGGGAATCACGCGTAAGCCGCGGTACAGAAAGCTAGTATAATATAAAATAGGATTTTTTTTTAAATAAGAAAACAATATTTATGAATAGTAAGTTATTTTATAAGCTTTCATAATTATATACCAATGAATAATTTGTAATGTTACAGTTTTTGTTCCTGTTGAACAAGTCAGCAGATACATCCTACACCTCGGCACACTTCATGTGGTGAGATTGACTATTATTTATCATTCATTCATTGTATATGTTACGCTCGAAAACGCTCATTGAGCGAAAAAATAGCACACAACGCGTTTTGGTCATAGTAAAACATCCACATCGCGAAATTCGTGTTATGGCTCTAATGAAAACGCTCACGACGCGATGTGGCAATCACAGAAAGACCACATAGCGAAATTCGTGTCGTGGCTGACATGCTATTCGACCACAACGCGTTGTGGCAATGGACAAAAGCCATTAGGCGTATGGAACCATATTTGATTACGACGCACAGTGTTTTGCGATATGGGTCCTACTAGTCTTGAAAAGTTATGGTAGATTTCCTTACGAAATATTTTTTATCCTGTAACTGAATAAATAAATATCCTGGGACATTATTTACACACGGTTATCTGATCCCAAAATGAGCTTGTATACTATGGAAACCAGATAACTGATATACTACTTATTTTGTAAATACATACTTAAATAGATAATTACAGCCAGACTCAGGACAAACAGACATGTTCATGCACACAAATGTTTGTCCTGGATGGGAATCGAACCCACGACCTGCGGCGCAATAGGTGGTGTCTTAACCAACTGCGCCAACTGGCCCGTCAATATTTGATATTTATTGGGATAACTTTATTAAATACTCACTGTTCCGCGCGGTTTCATTCGCGTTCCGGGATAAAAAGTAGCGGCCAGTAATCACCTTCGGGGATAATGTAGCTTCCTATTAGTGAAATAATTTTTCAAATCGGTTCAGTAGTCTCTAATATTAGTTATAGATTTTAAAAAATCGACTTATTAAGTAATTTTTTAAACAAATAAATATTTTTTTTTATTGGCATAACCATTTTATACTTTTTATTTGAATCCATAGATTCCCGAACTAGAAATACATACCGAAATACATAAAATAAAAAGATTTTATGACAATTTAAAATTCTTTTAAGTAATAAAAATATTTAACACAAACAAATTAAATTTATATTTTGTTTGTTTTTAGTCAATAAACGTTATTATTATTAATAATTTAATGCTCAGAACGCGTAATGGCTTTTCTCCATTGCATTCGGTTGGTCGAATAGTATGTCAGCCACGACACGAATTTCGCAATGTGGTATTTCTGTGATTGCCACAACGCGTCGTGAGCGTTTTCATTAGAGCCATAATACGAATTTCGCGATGTGGATGTTTTACTATGACCACAACGCCTTGTGAGCTATTTTTTCACTCAATGAGCGTTTTCGGTCTTTGAGCGTAACATATACATATAAATAGATTTATCCGGACCGATTGATCTAAAAACACACAGCCATAATATTATAAACATAGATTATAACCAGAACCATTCATGAAAATATAATTTTCAGAATTTTTCGACTGAATCAGTCCCATGTTTTTATGCTTATACTGACAAAGCTCTTTAATAGCTGAAAATATATTTTATGTTGTTTATAATTTTATATGGTATATATACCTATAGGTTATGAGCCCGAGAGTAGCATATGCTATAAATATAGGTATAATCTATCTCTATGCCATATTTTTGTATACCATAACTTTTTATCCCGGGAATGCGGGTAAAACCGTGAGGTGGAAACTAGTCTATCAAAGGTAATGTTTATTATCTAAAAAACAATATTTTTTGTCTTTACTTACAGAAACCACACCAATAAAAGTAAATAAAGGTAGAAAATTTCAAAGGAAAGAATATAAAAAGAAAATTGGAATCAATGCCAGGTACGGTCTTTACATTTTGTAAAATAGTTAATGTTATTTAAACAAAATGCGGACACTAGTTATTAATGTAGCAGGTAGATTGTTAACCAAGGGATTAAAGGTTCCCATTTCCATTAGTTCGAGTGTGAAATGGGTAAATTTCACCTGAATGAAACACCCGCTTTTCATTTCGACTATGAGAGAAAAGCCAGATAGTTAATAAATATTTATTACTAGATTCCGCCCCGCGGTTTCACCCGCGTTTCCGAGGATCTTATGTTTTCCCGGGATAAAAAGTATCCAAAGTGTTCCAAATTTCATCCAAATTCGTTCAGTGGTTTTTGCGTGAAAGAGTAACAAATATCCGTCCATCCATCCATACATCCATACTCACAAACTTTCGCATTTATAATATTAGTAGGATATAAAATGTGCACTAATATCGCTTTCCCACCCTTATTTTTCTTCGTGAAACTATTATATGGCTTTATTTTTTCCATATAGGTTTCTGCCATTGCTAATTTTTTATTTACTTATACTTTCAACCCGATTCTTAGATATCAAATGGCCTACTTTCCGAGGGAGTGATGAAAAATATTATCCTAATGTACTTTACTCATTATTACAATATAATTGTGCTTATAATATTGTTATAACTCAGGAAATACTTAATAACTGAATATATAAAATAATGTTTAATAGGAAGGTTTTGGTTCAGTTCATCACAATATTGAACTACACACCTTGGTGGGACTGAATATAAAGGCATGATGCTGTAAATATTATTTATATGTGTAATATTATTTTCCAGATTTAACACCTAGAAAAAAGAAATTGATGGAGCAACTTACGAAAACTAAATACACCCTATCATCACTCAAGAAAAGTGCAAAATTGATTGAGAAAATTGAGTCCCCAGTTCTGAATGAAATGGTGTCAGCAGCTACCACAAACCAGAATAGGGCATTAAGGGTTCGTCGTTGGACAACCAAAAGTAAAATTTCTGTGCTGTCTATTTTTAAAAGGTCTTCGAAAACATACCGGTACCTACAACATTTAATGCCACTGCCAAGTACAAAGACACTGTACAATGTACTTAAAAAGTCCCTGTACATCCGGGCATCAGCCAAATGGTATTAGAACATTTAAAAATAATAATTAATAATAGAAACTTTATTAAAAAAGACCGATGATTCACTTTGTGGATTGGTATTTGATGAAATTGCTCTCTAAAAGCGTCTTATATATGATGCCGCTGGCAATAGAGTCATTGGATATGAAGATGTTGATCATATGCAGACAGGAGAAGTAGGACGTACAATGCAGTTGGCTGACCATGCCTTGGTATTTATGCTAGAAAGTATAAGGGTTAAATTTAAGCAACCTCTCGCCTTTTATTTTGTAAATCATCAAGATGCTTTTCTACTCTTGTGCTTTTTTGTTTTAATCTGTTATTAAAGAAAATTAAAAAGCCCGACTGCAGTACGAAAAAAATTCAAAATATTACAGCAGCTTTATCGACTAATCTAATATAATAATTATGTCTCTAATATCTAATATGGTGTGACGTAAATAGTGGTCCAGCGCAAAAGAGTCGTCACTTCATTTATTCAGCAATTAAATCAAAACGAGTAAAATAATAAATGCATTATGTTGAATTTACAGCCAAATTAGTAAAAAAACACAAATGATTCAAATTGAATATACGACGTGTCGATTCCTAAACGTTGGACCACTATTTACGCTATTTTCTGTATTTTATATGTAGGTATTGGTGCCGATTCATTTGTTTACGAACCAAAGTAATATTAGACAAGTCTTGCATCCCTTTCTTATATTTACTATTAGAAAGACATATAGTGAGATTAAATTTGTTTCGTTCGTAAACAACAGAATCGGCACCATTGTAATATTTATCGCACAAACAAATTTCATTATGTAAACAATATTTATAGGCCTATATTTTGTTACATGAATATTACCTCTACAGTAGCGCCGTGTCTAACACTATCAAACTGAACTAGTTTTTAATCAAGTTATCTTTTCAACTATTATTTAATTTACAAATATACTTCTCTTCAGAAAAATCGAAGCACTTCCGTTTTTATAGACATATATTCCTAAATATACACATTTTTCTGATAATCCTTACAAAACATAAATATTCCAAGTGTTTCGATTTTTCTGATGAGAAGTTTACAGTCACGAGCATAAATATATTAGCAAGGACAGATCAGCAATAATATCTGATTTCATGATTCATTCATTAACTTCTGCTTTCAAGACGACAGCAACAATATATGATCATTTATGGAAGGCATATATATGTAGCAGTATAATTATGTGATGTCGAATGAATGAATAATGAAATCAGATATTATTGCTGATCTGTCCATGCTAATATATTTATGCTCGTGACTGTACAAGTTACAAAATATTATTGACGCCATTGACGGGGAATAGTTGTGACCAATAAAGGTAGCAACCAAATTTGCGTCGAAGTAATTGAGCTAATTTAGAGACTTCATCGGTAGAGATATATAATTGAGACTAAAGTTTGTAACACAATTGTCCTACTGTGTTTAATTTGAATAGGCCTATATTTTGTTACATGAATATTACCTCTACAGTAGCGCCGAGTCTTACCCTAAGAAACTGAACTAGTTTTAAATCTTTCTTTCTATTTAACTATTATTTCATTTACAAATATACTTCTCATCAGATAAATCGAAACACTTCCATTTTTATAGACAGATATTCCTAAATATACACATTTTTCTGATAATCCTTACAAAACATAAACATTCCAGATGTTTAGATTTTTCTGATGAGAAGTGTACAAGTTACTAATATTATTAACGGGGAATAGTTGTGACCAATAAAGGTAGCAACCAAATTTGCGTCGAAGTAATTGAGCTAATTTAGTGTTATTCGTTAGAGATATTTATTGAGACTAAAGTGTTTAATTTGAACATATTGAAGGATTTTTTAGACAAGAAGAAATTATAACGTATGATAATATCAGTATATTTATCACTTGCACCCGCGTTAGATTTGATTTACAGATGCATGATGTTTATATTGCCCTTATCCGAAGGAATCATAACGCACGGAACATTTTCAAAATTGAAATATTTTTTCAAATCGGTTTGCTAGTTCCTGAAATTAATGCGTACATAAAATATAGAAACCTCTTGCCTTTATAATAGTTTTATATTATAGTATAAATCATGCATAAAATACTTCCTAGTGTAAATTATTCCTCGAATGTTTTATTGAATTAGAAGATTATTTATGTGTGATTCTATTAATAAAAAATGTGTTTTCTTTGTATCTATAGTTATACGATTTAGTGCATTAAAACAATTATAAAATTAAACTTGTTTTCTTTCATAAGTCATAAAAACAGAAATACTGGTTAAATAATTAAAGAACCGCATCACTAACAATTCCCAACTATCGATATCGATACGACAAGGCAGATCGATATGATGTTGCACATCACTAATGTCAAATGACAGCTGACATAGATTGGTAACATTATATTGGTAGCATTCAGTATATTGGAGAATATTTGCGACAAACTTGCTTCAAAGCGTTGTATGTAGTTCCGTCTCTTAAAACGTAGTGTTTATATCCTCTTTGATTGCAAGGATTGCAACCACATTGCAAGTAGATTTTATACAAAAGAATATAAATCACTACGTTCCAAAGAGTATCTAATCACAACCAAAGTCTATACCTACACCACTATTAGCACAGATTAACTATTCCCCTAGGACTTTTTGGTACGTCAGATTTGGTTCAAATAAAACAAATGCTGTAGCGAAAATGTATACAAACACACTTTCCGCCCTTCCTTTACTTCCTCCCCCCACGCGCTCACCTATTGAAGTATTAACCTGTAGTACCTGGTTGACCGAGCTTTGCTCGTTTTTTTTTAAAACGACGTTTTCTAAAAATGAAACCTAGCTAGATCGATTTATCTCCCCCGAAACTTGGTATGCAGAGGGCATACCAAATTTCATGAAAATCGTTGGAGCCGTTTCCAAGATCCAGATTATTACCTATACAAGAATTGCTCGTTTAAGGGTAACATTTTTATGAAATAGTGGTATATGTCAGTAATATACCTTGAAGGAATATGTTGATGATTTATTTTGGTATTAATCAGTAAATATACTACCATTCTTGTCGCAAATAAGATGTTGATAACTTACGACCTATAACTGAGCTGCAATTAGCAAAAAACGTGATAAAATTTGAATTTCGCGCTCCAACCGAAGCCTATTTAGTAGACTAGGTAGTATATTTACTGATTAATAACAAAAGAAATCATCAACATATTCCTCCAAGGTATGTTACTGACATATACGACTATTTCATGAAAATGTTACTAATAACTTACGACTTATAACTGAGCTGCAATTTACAAAAAACGTGATAAAATTTGAATTTCGCGCTCCAACCGAAGCCTCCCCCTTAATACAAGTATGTATTATACTGTTTTATTTATTTAGTTCCTTCAATTATTCCCAAAATATTAATAACTACCTAATGACTAGTACAAGAATGAGGTATAAACACAATAAATCTCCTTTGTACGCTCTACTATTTGATAAAAATGATGTTCTGATCCAGCGGTTTTCCGCGACTCTCACAAGATCGTCAGTCCACCTTGTGGGGGGCCTGCCCACGCTGCGTTTTCTGGTTCGTGGTCGCCACTCGAGAACTCTTCTGCCCCAGCGGCCGTTGGTTCTACGAGCGATGTGCCCCGCCCACTGCTACTAAAGTTTGGCAATTCTTCGGGCTATGTCGGTTATTTTTGGTTCGCCTGCGGATCTCATCATTTCTGATTCGATCTCGCCATTGCTCTTTGGGTGACCTTAAACCTTTTTATGAGGCCTATCGTAAGCGACCACGTCTCTGCTTCATAAGTCATTACTAGCAACACACACTGGTCAAAGACTTTCGACTTGAGACACTGCTGTATTTGGGACGAGAAGATATTACGTAGCTTCCCGAACGCTGCCTAGCATAGTTGGATTCGACGATTGACCTCTTTCTCAAAGTTGCACCAACCTAGTTGGATGGATGAACCTGTATGACCGTGACCTAGGTAAATCTATAACTTCAAGTGAAGAGCCTCTGCCAACATTTACTTGAGTGGGTGTAACATAGATGTTCGACATGATTATCGTCATATCCATGTTCATTTTTAAACCCACTTGTTGAGATACTCTATTGAGTTTTCATTCGTTATCATTCGTCTTATTACGTAGTACTAGTGTAGTATAAATAGAGCAGTGGAGACACCCATCTTCTATATTTAAGAGCTTGGCTTCAACTTGGCTCTTGTCGGTGTAGCTTCTTCCATTCCTCTCTATTGTTTGCTGCTTCCTGCACCTCCTTATACTACATGACGTCTAATTTTGCCTTCACTTGGCTTTCCTTCTATGATGTTTTTAGGGTTCCGAAATTCAAAAGAAAAAAAACGGAACCCTTATAGGATCACTCGTGCGTCTGTCTGTCTATCTGTCCGAAAATATTGGACTGGATTGAGTTGAAACTTGGTACTGCTTGGTACACATATGTAAGTTGGTGACCCAACATGGACGTGTTACGTAAATAAATGAATTTCAAACATGAGGGCTAATTTGGGGGATTTTAAAAAAAGTTATGCAAACTATATTGTGTCATATCAAATGAAAGGGCTCATTGTGAACTTGTGAGGATCTCATTTTAAGATAAATCGTTCGATAAAATCACCAGCCGAGAGATAAAAGAATATGTTGATGAACTTTTTTGTTTTTAATTAGTAAATACATATTATAAAGCCTTTGGACCGGGATGGTAGGTTGGCTTTTTACCTGATTTCAGTGTTAAATGATAGAGGATCTTGGAGCAGTATATATATAACATATATTTGAACGTACAGTATTGGTACAAACACTCTTATAAGAGAAGCTATAATAAATTCAAAACCAGTACCAGAGCATGTCTTGGAAAAATCAATCTCTTTCTGACTGACAAGCTACGTTTGAAAATAACAGCATAAAATTATTTCTTTATGTATGGCTATATTATACAAGTTTGAATTTATAAAAGAGGTTGGTAGCATTAAGCCACCACATAACTATTCTTGTCGCGAATCACATGTTGATAAACTTACCACCTGTATCTGAGCTGCAATTAGCAAAAAACGTAATAGAATTTGAATTTCGCGGGCTACCAACAAGAATCGACTAGAACCATAGAGCATGAACTAAATTATTGGCTGTGTAGTGTGTAACATCCGGCAATATGTTGACCATTATTATGATAATCTATTAGTGTTATGGTTACACCTTAATAATATTACTAATATTAATTAAATATTAAAATATTGTTATAACTATAAATACACAGTCAGAAAATCAGTAATAAATTTAAGAAGCTCTTAAGCATACATGAGTTAAGAAAATGGCCGCCAAAGTGATCAATCAATCTGTCTGTGCGATTACCATTCCTGACTCCCTCCATTGATAGCTCGAGTCTGTCTAAAATAAATAAAACTGAATTTTATCTCATGATAAAACAAAATATATCATGTTCGATAGCTAGGTTAAGTTCCGATAAATTCTACTTTGAAAATTCAATAATCACAAGTTATGAAAACGACATGGCGGACTGGTAATCGACCAATAGGAAGCCAGCATTGAGCGTTTCAGAAATTGCATGTACTCTCATTTCGCGTCATTTCATTACGTTTTCGGTGCCTTCCTCCTATTTAGAAAAATGAGTAATAATCAAGTATCGGTAAAGTAATTGAATTTTTATGACAGTGAAAAGGACATAGTGAACGTTGTGTCAAAAAAACTTGTGTGATGGTCAATTTGTGCGAGTTATCCAAACGGCTGGGATCATGACTGCGTTGGATTTAGGATGAACTGAAATGCAATACCATCTTTTTGTTTTTGTAAACAAGACAATGTTTTTACGGTACACGTGCGGAGTGGTATACAATTGACAGTTGTTTTTGATGATGTCGGGAAGGGGGGCGAAAAAACGCGGTAGGCCCCCGAAATCGGGTACTTTTGAGAAAAATAGGAAATTTCAATATCATTTATTGAAGAAGCCCAAATATTTACAAAATGTGGGAACCAATTCTATTCTCAGCACTCCTTCGGCATCCAGAGCATCGTCTCCTCAAGGAAGCGACATAAGCAAACGTAGTACACGCAAACAAAGAGGAGGAAAAGCTCATAAAAATAAAAGAGGTGGAATATCGGGTGCTTATTCTCGTCGAGGTTACAACCCACAAGCTGCCGATTTCCACGAGTCTGAATATCATTATGGTTCCGATTTCGGTGACGAATATAGCGATAGATCAGAACCCGACGAAGATCACGGCAGTGAGAGTTCCGATGGTAGTGCGGGAGACGGACCCGGTAGTGAGAGTGACTTTTCTGTCAGCAGCTACAGTACCACAGGAGGTACACCACGAAAATTAAATAGTAATGCTATCCGCCCTCCAAGCCCTGATCCCTTATGGCTTCAACAAGAGCGGAATATCCCTCCTTTGAAACTACCCCTATCATCAGATGATTTGTTAATGCCACAGAACTTAGTTATACATGTGGTAGGTGTGTATGAAGTTCTACGGCACTTCAGACATCTAGTAAGATTGTCTCCTTTTCGTTTAGAAGATCTGTGTGCAGCTATAAGCTGTGAAGATCAGAGCAACCTTCTTATTGAAGTGCATATGATGCTACTAAAAGCCTTATTACGGGAAGAAGATGCTCAACAAACACATTTTGGTCCTTTAGACCATAAAGACAGTGTTAATATAACTTTGTTCTTATTGGATGTTATGACTTGGCCTGAAGTCCTTAGGATTTATGTAGAAAGTGATAAGTGTTTTGACCAGAATGTGGTGAGGATCATAAATTCATGTGAATATCCATTTACATCAGTGGAAGATCGTGTAGCGGTGCTACAATTTTTGTGTAATCAATTTTTAATAACAAATCCAGTTCGTGATGATCTTCTGAGTGAAGGTTTGTTACTATTATTATTATTATTTTACTGATCTAGCCCTATTAATGTTTTTATAGAAGGTATGTAAAGAAAGCAAGTAAACATAAGTAATTTTAATAATAAGTATTATAATAACTTATGTTTATTTATGAAAAATAAATAGTCTTGACATGGTACCACAAAGATGTGGATATAATAACTTATAGACATCATCACTGACCATGGTGAGATTGTGGTCAAACACAGGCCTATACATAGTAAAAAAAAAAAAAAAAAAAGATGTAGATTATTTGGCCAAAGGGGATTGACTGTCCATCTTTGTGGTACCATGTCAAGACTATTAATTTTTCGTAAATAAACATAAGTTATTATAATACTTATGAATGATGATAGTAAGCACACAAAGCCTAGAAAGGTCTATACTATTATTATTATAGTCTTTACTATTAATATCTATATTCATAAAGCTGAAGAGTTTGAGTTTGTTTTACCATGCTAATCTCTGGAGTTACTGGTCTGATTTGAAAAATTATTTCACTAATAGGAAGTTACATTATCCCTGAAGGTTAAAGGCTACTTTTTATCCCGGGAATGTGAGTGAAACTACAGGGAACAGCTAGTATCATATCTAATACATTTAAACAAGCAATTCTTGTATGAATATTACATACATACTGAATCTCGGAAATGGCTCCAACGATTTTCATGAAATTTAGTATGCAGAGGGTTTCGGGGGAGATAATTTGATCTAGCTAGGTTTCATTATTAGAAAACACAAAGAATTTACACTAGAATTGCTTGTTTAGATATTGTTTGACAGGTTTGGTCTTTAACAGTACAATTATTTAGTCATAATTAAAACTTTTGAAGTACTATTATAAAACTGTATAGTGGGACATAATTACAATCTGAGAGGATACATCAACAATTAATTAAATAAGAAATTGAAATTTATATATACATCATCCTTCCATTGTGAACGCAGTTAGTTCATAATGTATATTGTGAAATTGCAAACTGTCAAAGAATTGTGAATTGTACCATACTGCTTAAAGTATAACGTATTAATTTACGTTTACGATAGTCTATAAATTTATCCATATCAAACCGTAAAACTATGAACTGGCATCATACTTGACTTTGCGCGCTGATAGGTCGAACGGTGTATGCCCCGCGTCGCCATCTTTGGCTGTCGTCAAAGGTGGCAGATGGTAAAAAATAGCTGTTGTTAAAGGTTTTAAATAGTTTATTATAAAATTATATTAATTGATTTATTTGATCTACTGGGTAACATTATCATAACTGGGTAGTGGTCAGTGATATCAGACTGGCTAACAGCTAAGTATGTAATATATTAATACATATATTATACCTATACTAATAATAAAGCTGAAGAGTTTGTTTAGAAAAATTCTGTCACTAATAGAAAGTTACATTATCCCCGAAAGTAATAGGCTATCCCAGGCACGCGAGTGAAGCCATGGGGAATAGCTACTATAAAAGTAACAAATTATTTTAGATAGGTAATAATTTTTCTGCACCAAATTCTTTCAAGCCCCAATAGTAATTAAGTGTGAATTATTATTTTTAACTGGCTTCAGAAAAGGAGGAGGTTCTCAGTATTATTTTTTCTTATTTTATGAATGTTCCCCGATTACTTACTCAAAGATGCATGAACCAATTTGGAATATTGAACAACTTCACTGTATAATCCTAGTGGTGGTTTATTCCACTCTGTGGTCATTACTGTTTCGTTTTCTGTGGGCACAATTACTACAATAGTCAATATATATTATCTATCTATACCATTCTTGTGTATGTGTCGTATGTCCTTGGTTTTTAGGGTTTCGGAACTCTAAAGAAAAAAAACTGAACCCTTATAGGATCACTCGTGTCTGTCTGAAAATACTGTACTGGATTGAGTTGAAATTTGGCACACATAATGTAAGTCGATGATCCAAACACGGATGTGTAACGTAAATAAATAAATTTCAATCATGGGGGGTAATTTTTTTTTAAGTTATGCAAACTATATTGTTTGACATATCAAATGAAAGGGCTCGTTGTGAGGTTCTCAAATAGATTTTTTTTTATAATTTAAAGATACATAAATAGTTTTGAAGTTATTTAAGAAACATGACAACTTCGCTGGGCGTCCGCGACGTATTCGCTGCGCGACTGCTCGGCTTGGAAGACGCTCGCAAACCGCTTGTGTGATAAGGCCCTTAGGTAACCCAAAGATATTAAAAAAAAAAAAACTACCGTAAAAGGTTAACCCATAACGAACGAAATAATTTAATTAAATAATACTTACCAGATACTTCATGACGTACTTATTTCTATTGCAAAAATATAATTAAGAAATCCAACGTTTCACCTTCTAGCCTGATTTTCAGTTTGTTGCACACATGCAGAAGCTGAGAGCTTTCTCAGCTTCTGCGTTCGGGCTCGATGGAAGTTGTAGGAATCGCCAATAAATATTTATAAATTTATTCCAAATTGTAGCCTCGAGTGAAACTAGCCTTAAATTCATATCCTGCTGCATTTTAGAAATATCAGTTTCTTTAAATACTTCACAAGATTTTTATTGACTTATGAAATTATGTAATTTTTTGTTAATCCCGAAAATCTCTGGATTTGTTAAATTTTATCCCGAAAATTTCGAGACCAAAGTTGGACCGGGATCCCGTTCAAATTCCCTAATCTCAGCCCAGGTGACATTAGGATCGACTTTTCTATTACACTACTATTTCTTTTCATATAATACGTACCTAATAAAAAAATAAATCGGACAAATGCGAGTTAAACTCGCGTCGAGAGGGTTCCGTACATGTTTAACTAAGTTCCATAAATATTTTTAAATCTGACCCAAATTTGTTGATGGTAACTATAAAAATTTTTTTTTTTTTTGGAAATCGTGTTTTCTAAATATGAAACCTAGCTACATCGATTTATCGCCCCGGAAACCCCCTGCATACCAAATTTCATGAAAATCGTTGGAGCCGTTTCCGAGATTCAGATTATATATATATATCCATAAATTGCAGGTTTAAAGGTATTAGATAGACTTCTTATAGGTTTTCCTGTAATCTTTAGGTAAAGAACTATTATCTGAATTTTTTTTCAAAATGTTTGGCCCAGTAGTTTTGGAAATAAGGGGGGGGGGATTGTTAAATTTTCGCCAATTTTTCGCCTATTTTCTTAAATAACTTCAAAACTATTTATATTAAAATTCTAATAAAAATATATTTGAGATCCTCACAAGAAGCCCTTTCATTTGATATGTTACACAATATTGTATTCAAAACTTTTTTTTGAAATTTTCTAATTTACCCCCCAAAATTAGCCCCCATATTTGAAATTCATTTATTTACGTAACACGTCTATGTTTGGGTTACCGACTTACATATGTGTACCAACTTTCAACTCAATCCAGTCCAATATTTTTGGACAGACAGACAGACAGACGGACAGACGCACGAGTGATCCTATAAGGGTTCCGTTTTTTTTTTCGGAACCCTAAAAAGATTCCAGCGAATTGATAACCTGCTCCTTTTTGAGTTCAGTTAAAAACAGACATGAGACAATGCAATATAATGCCATTTTGTAACTGCAGCCATATATAAAATGCCTATAGTATTATTTTTTTCTGCGCTGCAGCCGTGTTTTAATTTTTGTTCTTTCTTCAAGTATAACATGACTTGTGCTTTTATGTATATAGGCTAATCTTATACGATACATTGTCTTTCCAGTTCCTATACATTACGATGATCATTGCCGTGTGTGTCATCGTCTCGGAGATTTGTTATGCTGTGAAACTTGCCCTGCTGTTTTCCATCTGGAGTGTGTAGATCCACCTCTGGTAGATGTTCCATCTGAAGATTGGCAGTGTGCCCTGTGCAAACAGCACAAAACTACGGGTGTGACTGATTGTCTTCCTGATGCTGAGAAACAAGGCTTGTTATGTCGACATGAACACTTAGGTTTCGACAGACATGGAAGAAAGTATTGGTTTATTGCTCGTCGCATATTTGTGTAAGTACAGCTATATTTTAACAATTTAGCACTTGAGAAACAGATACACAGGCTAGATGAAGTTATGTGGGAATACACGATAACTTTATTTTATAACACAGTTGCTTTTAAAGTAAATAAATAAATATCTCGGGACATTTCTTCACACACGGTTATCTGATCCCAAACTAAGCAGAGCTTGTACTATGGAAACCATATAACTGATATACTACTTTTTTTTGTAAATACATACTTATATAGATAATTATACCCAGACTCAGGACAAACAGACATGTTCATGCACACAAATGTTTATCCTGGATGGAAATCGAACCCACGACCAGCGGCGCGATAGGTGGCGTCTCAACCAACTTAAAGTGGTTAAATATAACTGTGTCGCACGCAACCCTCAGCGCTCTTTTCCAGCCTTGTTACACAAAAAACAAAAGCATCTGTTGACAATTTTATATTCATTAGTAGGTACCTAGGACCTGGATGACCGGTTTTTTTTTTAAATCGTGTTTTTTGGAAATGAAACCTAGCTAGATCGATTTATCGCCCCCAAAACCCCCAGCAAACTAAATTTCATGAAAATCGTTGGAGCCGTTTCCGAGATTCAGATTATATACATATATATACAAGAATTGCTCGTTTAAAGGTATTAGATTAGATAGGAAATTATGGAACTTTTGATGCGCGAGTCAGGCTCGCACTTGTCCGGTTTTGCTAGTTGAATTAGAATTATTTACTGTTTAAATGAAATTTACCACACATTTAATTTAATCAGTAAATATACTACCATGTGAATCACATGTTGTTACTGAGCTGCAATTGGCAAAAAAACGTAATAAAATTTCAATTTCGCGGCTAATCCGAAGCATTCACCGTAAGTCTTTTCCATTAGCAATAACTATTATAGTGGAAATAGTGTCAACAATCCTTTAGAAAACCTATGTTTTGAATTTCATGGGCTAAAGCTACGTTTTGATGCCACCATGAAAATTTTAAAAATTTGTTTCAGTGAATCTGAAAAAGGCGATGTATGGTATTACACGTCTTCACAGCAGTTTGAAGAACTATTAGGTGTATTGGATTCGGAAGAGATGGAAACTCCTTTAGTTCGAGAACTTTTAGAAATGAAACATGAAATAATTAGGCAAATGGATGTCACAGAACGATTAACTAATCAAGCAAAAGGCAATCGTAAGTCATATTTAGAAGGGGAAAGTGCAAGTATTATTAAAATGAGAAAATTACGAGAGGATCGTAAACAGCATGAACTAAATTCTGAATTGAAGATAGAGGATGAAAGATTAGATAATGTATCGTCTCTTGACGGCGATGTCGTGAATGAAGTGACTGTCACTAGTGAGGATATTAACGATGATACTGAAGACCACCAGAACAATTTTATAGATGACGACATAAAAAAGATAAAAAATAATAAAACTAAACAAGCAATACAGAAGAAACAGGATGATAGTAAGTTATTATTAGTCCCAAATGTGATTTCTATCATCGTTTCCCTTGAATATACTTAATTTGATTTATATTTATTTATGTTCAAAATATACTATGTTATTTCAGTTACAGAAAGAGTTACGAGACAGAAATCTAATCAGATGTCAAATGGGACTTTTCTATTTAAATTAGGAAATGAAAATGGCTTCAAAAATTATATAAATCAATACACAATTAATCCTCTTGCTTTGAATAAACCTCAAAGAAATGAAGAAAGAGACAAGAAACGATATATGTCTCATAAATTTTCATTATCTTCAGGACAAGAGTTCAAGTGGATTGGACTTCTTAATGGTAATTTTTTAAAATTATTTTATTGTATGAATTTGAACTTGATAAAAATTATTATAATAAAATTTGTATTTATTACTTACTTTCTTGCAGCAACCAAGCCTTTGCTAGTGGCAACACTCAGACAAACATTATTGCAACTGGAGTCTAACATTGTGCAACAATTCATGCATCCTAATTGGTCATTATTGAGAAAACCCTGGGTACAAGCTGTACAGTTATGCCAAGCTCCCAGAGACTTTGCAAGAGCTTTATGTGTGCTTCAGGTGAGCTGAAGAAGTACATTTTTAATTGCATAGGTTAAATAACATAAAAAAGACATTTAATATACATACCTGGAGTATTTAAATATTATGGCTATACATAGCTTACGACAAGGCATAATCTTCCTACCAGAGTTACTACGTGATCAAACGCACCATACGTTTACATATAATTTTCGTCACTTCATATTGTAAAAAAATTTAGAATGTTAGAAAACAAATAAGTTCAAATTTAAAATATTTTAATGTTGAACTTATTTGTTTTCTAACTTAATGGAGATAGAACGAGCTACCGCCAAGACCAACCAATTAGATTAACGGACAGATTGTGAATCCTGTCGGTGTAAATGCAAGTGCAGATTCGTTCACGATGTATATAAAGTTTTAATTTCATATCACTGTTTCCTTTAAAAATATAATTATTATATTAGATCAATAAGATAATGGTGCCGATTCTGTTTTGTACGAACTAAATATATTTAATCTCATTATATCTCTTTCTAATAGTAAATACATATAAGAAAGGGATGCAAGATATTTTTGTCCTGTCAGTTTAGTCCGATCACATATTTCAACGTGAAATTAAGCGCGATCTTTATTGGTCACGGCTATTTACCCGTACAGTGCCACCAACTTATCTGTGAACTGGAGGGTGGCGCTGATGGACACTGAATTATGAGATAACTGACAGTCAAATGTACTGATTGTATTGTATTTTTGTAGTTCCATTTCACAGATAAGTTGGTCGTACTGTAGGTACATTACGACGAAATGGACTAAACTGACAGCATTAAAAATGTTCTATCTTTTTTCAATAAGGTTAACATGAAAGAGAGGTTACTTGACTAATATTAGTTAAGTTCGTAAACAACAGAATCGGCACCAATATTCCAAAATTTTATTTGGCAGGCATGCATTAAAAGTGCTGTCTGGGTGCCAGCTTGGCATGAACAGCTTGGACATGTTCGACTTATACGTGCAACAGCGACTGAACGTGAAGAACGCAAAAAACTCGATAAAAGAGAGAAAAAAGAAAGAGATGAAGAAGAAGAACGCAACCGTACTGCTTTCAACTTTGTCAAGTATTCACTTGGTCTCCGACATCAGGTAAATTCTCTAATCTAAAATTAACAATAACGTTTCATAGTCAATAAGGAGGGAATCGCCTGCGAATGGAGTTACTTCTCACGAATTTCCGCGATTTTAATTCTTATTTTTCTGACGTCGCCGATTGATTGGTTAATGATACCAACTTAATTTTGCGATTCTATAATTCAACTTTACTTGTAATTTTGCAATGATAGTAGTAAGACTTTAAATATTTTGCAGCACATAATATTGTGTTTTTGGAAATCTTCGACATGTAGGGGTCACGCACGACACTCCATTCCATTGCGTTTGCCATATCCATTGCTTCATACATGTAATAAATTATTAAACTATTTTCATTATTTTAGGCTTGGAAACAAAAAGGAGAGGAATACAGAATTCACGGACAGTGGGGTTGGTTATGGAACTCATCAACTAGGAAATATAAAAAGCATCATTCAAATCCAAGAGCAGGTCTTTCTCATGGTCCTGCTAAAATAACTGTAAGAGTTCGTGAAGGAAGTATTATCAAAGTATTAGCAGTTGAACCCAAAACTTATGAATATTTAATGTCAAATGAGGCAACTGATACAGATGTTATGGAAAAATGTAAGTTATCTCACATTTTGTAGTTCTTAATAAAATTACGCGATCTATTATCTAAAAATAATAAATAATTAATTCGAGGTTCACACGTTGATTTGTACAAAAAATGAGAGACATTTAGAGACTTCGACAAATGATTTCAATGCTGAGAGTACACTACCATTTAGATACTTATCATATTTTTTAAACTCCGCCTTTAATTGTAATATATCATAATAAAAATATGTATAAGATTTCCGTTTCAATTCAATTGCCCATAAAAAAAAACAAAATTAATGTCACTAATATACCTTGGAAGAATATGTTGATGATTTCTTTTGTTATTAATCAGTATACTACCATTATTGTCGCAAAATACATGTTGACATCTTACGACCTATAAACGAGCTGAAATTAGCAAAAAAACGTCATACAATTTGAATTTCGCGGCTAACTCGAAGCATTCACCTTAAGAGGCTAGTCTCCAAGCGTGGGAATTTATCATAGACTACACACATTGACATATTTTACTCACACATTTGCGTCATCATTTTAACAGAGAAATGGGTGGATTGCCACTGTCCGCGTACTACATGTTATTTAGATAACCACGGTAACCAGTACGTACCAGATCTTACATATAATAATTTTATATTAATTAGCATACACACTTAATTTTGGTTATAGTAGGAGAGCTAACTGAAGTATCCTACTGACTCGTATCCTGCAAAGCTAGTAACAATTTATATGATGTTTTATTTATCATCGGTCAATGAAGAATGTACCGTTCTAGGCATCTCGCGGTAGCGTATCATCCCTTATATTTTTGTAAGTGTAAAAAACATTTTCACCTCTCTCGCACGAAAAAAGCACTTTTGACGTGTAAAAACAAAAAAACTAATTTTGCTGCGAGCGTGAAGAAAAGTGATTCAAACGAACACCGCCTTCTGGAGCACCACCACCATCTAGTCTAAAATAAAATGGACGATGGTTTGATCAGAAAATTATTATAGCCTAGCGATTTTGTGTGTTATTTGTTGAAATTGAAGTTTATGAATTTTACTATTGCCTTTTTAAGGACACGAAATAATATTTAAAATAAATAACTAAATATTTTTATATAAAATTACATAACAAATTTCCTATAAAAATATCATGTTCAGTCTTGATACAAATGTCAAGCAGTGTAGTATCCAAACGCAACATCTCAAAAAAAAAAACTTAAAATCGGAATGGCGGATATCAATTTTTTTCAGCATTACGTTGTTTGAACTATTTCTATGATATATTAAAAAAAATTGTGCTGGACCGCAATGAAGATAGTTGACTAACTCCAAAAGCGTTAATAGAACGAGTTTTAAATATTGACTTAATTGTTTTCTCGCTGGTAGAATTGAAAAAATGTACCTAATTCACACGAGATATTTGGTTTTCTCGTGGCTTTAAATCACTCACTGTGCTCAGTATGAATAAAAAATAATAATAATAATGTCTACATTAAAATCACTCGCTATGCCCGTGATTCAATTTTTGACTACTTCTTACAAAAATAACGCAAGCTAAGTTATTTTTCGCTACGAATGCGGATTTCAAATCATGAACTAACGAAGTATGTAGTCTAGAATTGAATCACGAGCGTAGCAAGTGATTCTAATTTTAAAATTATTTAACTACTAACCGCAGTGAGTGATTTAAAGGCACGAGATATAAAAAAAAATGCTCTCGTGTGAAACATGCAACTTTTCACCTCGACCAGCGAGAAAACAATTAAGACAAAGAAACATTTAACAAAGAATAGAGACGACTTCAAAACACTACAAATCATAAAATAAACATGTTAGCTTTTTACAATTATATATAAAGATCCATTTGTGGTAAATAGTTAATGTGATATGGAAAGATGTTATTTTTTTTTACTACACTATTTTTATGTTTATTAGACTTTACTTAATCCAATCTTTGAAATGATTCCCATTGTCTGAACTAGTCGGTGGCCAATCGTATAATTCACCGCGAGGTAAGCCATTATAAAAATACCGATAATTTTATAATTTGTGTATTTTAAGCATGATAAAAGTGGCTTTGAAATGATGAAAATGTGGGACTGGGATTTCTAAAAGGTAACCGATGCGAATCGGCTTGTATGGACCCTTCGCCACTGGTCTCTGTTAATGAAGTAGCGATATTTTAGGTACTTATATTTCAACACTTTTTATACAAAAGTACACGACACACTCGGGTCTAACCTCCCCCTCCCTCTATGTGGCATCCATTTGTATTTCTTCTTGAGATATTCTCTACGTGTTTACAAAGAAATAATATCTCTCAAAGTTTTAATCCCACTGAAATAAAAATAAGCTTATTCAAAGTTAACAATATTGTCTACCATATAATAGTAGTTTATGATACTGTTGCATAATAGGGGTTATTAAAATACGAGTGTGAGTTTAAGTAGTTCTTAATAGTATCACACGAGTTTTTAATACCTAATTATGTGCAGTATCATACAGTACTTTATCTAAACTCATCTAATAATGTAATTTAAAGGTAAAAAGTCGATAATATTTTGGCATAGGTTCTCATGACTTATGGGTATCAATTATTCGTCATTTCCATTGCCGCCTCCACAATTTCAGATCCAAGTTTATTTCACCTTAGTATCAGTACCGGCGTTAGGGTAGGACGCGGTAGGGCGATTGCCCAGGGCGCCAGATGTAAAGGGGCGCCAGGCCCACCTTTATTTCCGGTCGCTCATGAGCGAGTCCTGCTATCTCGAGTCTAAATAAATAAATAAATTCTCAAGTCTAAAGATAAAATGGCTATAATGGCTTAAAATCCGTTTTGTTGGCGGGAGAAGGGGGGTCATTGTCATGGGTCATTAAAGTACTGTTTTTGATTTCATAATTAGAACTTTAAGATATGAGAGTAGATAAAAATACAAAATAACGTTGCACTTTTTCGTAACTTTAAAAAAAATACAAAAAATTATGCTATTTTTGGAATTATAATTATTTACAACTGTCGCACGATTCTGAGTTGTATTGACATGACAGCTACAAACAACTCTTCGGTTGAATTATATTCTAAGGAGATAAGATAGCCTTAAGAAGAGTCACGTTAGCTGTTCCTTGTAGGTATGCAAAAAATGTCGTCTGATAAGGCTTGAGCATAAGCATGGCCTGAGATCAGTGCTATAGGCTGATGAATGAATCACGTGTCAGCCGTCTATATAAGTGACAATGACATTCGCAGCCGACTGGGTGCGAGTTGTTTTGTATGTGGCCCTGTTACTACATACAAAACAACTGGCTCAGAAATAATTTGCTCATCGTTAAACTATATTTATTCCGGGGTTCTAATAATATGTATATTAAACTACCGCGACCCGCCCCGGCTTGGGCATGTCATGGTCTGGGACCGCTTCATACGCGCGAATTTTTTTATGTCCTTAATCTTCAACAATTATCGTCATATTTCAACCAATTTACACAAAACCTTAACAAATAATATAACTAAATTCCTCATGAATCACTCTGTCTATTGGTGAGAACCGCAGTAAAATTCGTTCAGTAGTTTTTGTGTTAATCGGGAATGGACAGACGCGCCGGGGGTCTTTGCTGATCAATTGTAAGGTAATTCCACGAAGTAAAGAAAGAAGCGGCACTCGTGCGACATTTTCAGCGCTCTCTCCCGCGATCTAGGACGTCATTGCGGGAGATGGAGTGAAAATATTTTTTTTATTATTATTAATTACTAAAATTTAGGAGAATAAAGCTTTAAAAAGTACATTTTAAAAATAATTTACATTTGTTTTATTTACAGTGCCACCATCAATGCGCAACTTAAAAATTGAAAAGGATGATGATGGTTTTGAAGAAATAGATGTAGAAAAAGCTTTGAGTTCCTCTACAAGACGTTATTACCCTAAGATAGCTAGAAAATCTAAGTTAGATGATTTTTTAGCGAGACGCACATATTTAAAATTTATGGAGGAAAAAAAAATAGCAAACTTATTGGTTAATGTTAAAAAAGAAGATATTGATGTAAAGAGTGAAGATGACAAGAATATCGATGTAGAAAATGATGATCCTGTAACTGATATGTCATCAATTTGTGGAGCAAGTATTGAACAAAATCACAAAAATATTGAATCGTCAAAGAATGTTGAGGTTCTGAGAGATAAATATCAGGAATTAGCTCAACTGACAAAATATACCAAATGTTACTCATCTACTTGTAATAAAATAGATACATCTAATTTATTACAAGGTTCAGGGGTAAAGATCATTTGCTATTCTCCTCTTTGTATTACAAAAGGCAAGTTATTAAATGAGTTGGTGTTGTTATTAAAGAGTGGCGTGGTCAACTCCACCAGCTTAATTGGAAATTTCAAAGATGGTAACAAAATGTCTATTTTGGAACAATATTTGTTGGGAAGAAATGCTAGTACAAATTCAAACGAAAATATTTTAACAGACCTCTTGTCAGCAGTAGCTTGTGCCCAAGAATGTGATAATAAAAACAGCGATTGCTATGTAAAAAGGAAATTTAGTGGTGAAAATGATTTTGATTTCAAGACTGAAAAGGATGGCGACGATAATATGTGTCTCCTGAAAACCGAAAGTACACTTGAAGAGTCAGCTGTCCCAGCTGTGGGGAATGAAATGGATATTGACATAACTTGTAGTAATAATGAAGAGAGTGAAGTTGAAATAGGCCCTTTGAAGGAGTTGACAGATGTTGAACAACAAGATCAACAGACTGATAATAATGAGAACGACTGTGAGAGAATACGACCTCCAATACCAAAGCTAAAAATTACTCGAGGAAGATCAGCAAAAACAACAGCTAATACAGCTCATATCGGGAATAACGATGTCAAAGATGCATCTTCCTACAAATGTTCAGTAACATCATCGAAAACAGATGATATAGCAAAATACCGAGCTACAGTCAATAGACGGTTTGGACTCACAAGGGCTATTAAAAGGGAAGATAAAGCAATAAAAGAAGAAAAATCAGAAAAAAATATTGTAAGAGTATTTTCTACAGAATCGCCTTGTGGAAAAGTTTATCTTAAAAGAGTGCAAACTTCGGCAATAGAAAAGAAAAAAAAAAGAACACCAGTTAAATACCCCCTTTGCTCGACATTCCATACAAGAAGTAAAGCTAAAACTATTATGGTTTTACCTCATCATGAATTGAGGAAACTGTGTAGGCAAAGTGGACATAGTGTCGTTATGGGTTTCAGTCATAATGCTAAGCCTAATCAAGCCGTTTGGCCTTACCCATGCGCTAGGCCTCTGTTTAAAACTTGTTGGTTATATCGTACCGTTAATCTTCAGTGGTTAGCGAGTGCAGCCTTGCAGTTGCGTATAATGTGGGCTTGTTTGCGATGGGATGACATGTCCGCCAAGCCGGCCACGGCCGACGGTAAACATCAACTAACGACGGATACGGAGATTGTCTCTCTCGAACTATTGAAACATCGTCATATAGGACAGTTTTCGGAAAGAACTCAGTATCTCCGTCGACGAGTCGTCATACCTCTCGAACTGCCCAAAACAGTTCGCGAAGTGACTTCCATACGAAGCGGTTTGAGAAAACGAAAGCGAGCGGAATCTCCGCAAAATACGGAACCTCAGGTAAATAGGTGATAGTGAGCACAATAGGTAGGTAATTTCGTTTGTTATAATTTGAACAATTATAAAAATTTCGACTATTATATTACTTGCAGGTTTCGGAAGAATGGGTGGATGAAGATAAGCTGGAGCTATGGGAGGTGCGACAGTACGGTGAGCGATCGGAGCGGACCGAGCGATCGGAGCGCGGCACTCCGGTGACACGGACGTCCACGGGCAAGCTGCCGCCGCGCGCACCGCCTCCGCCCAATGCTGACCTCAAGGACAAAATGGAGCAACAGCTGCGCGACCAGAGAGCCGCACACCAACAAAAGAGAGCGCTTGAGATGTCACAAGGTTACTACTTCTATGCTTTGTTGTACCATATACAAAAAATTACCAAATGCCTCAACAATATTTTTTTTTAATAAAAAAAATCGGAGTGCCCCACTACCCTACAGCCAGGTCTCCACTCTAACATTTAAGGGCCTTCAAGGACAATTAAACATTTTTTTTACGATGCCTCAAAAACCTACTCAAAACACCAGCTCACGGACCGGTATAGGTGCTCCCTGCAATATTAACTGGCTAATTTGAAATGATAAGTGCCTGCCTAAGACAAATAAAATATGTATTGGTTTTTATGAAATCTCTCAATCCCAGACCACTTTGTTTCCTTCCGCACAAACGCAGTTCTTATTCGGTTTCTGCATAATATCTGTCTAAATAATTATTCGTAACTGACTAAAGAAACTACCTGTGTCCGCGACTTCGTGTTCTCGTAGGATATTTTTAAACAGAAGGTTCATCCCCGTCCTGCACAGCGTCTGACCCTGGGCCCTGTTTATAGTCCTTCCTCGCGAAGGCAACAGTCACCAGCAACTGAATCCATTTAAATTATTAGGGATCAATGGAATCCGTGGCATAAAAATTCGTTCACCCGCACCGCAGCCGGTGAGTACGACCACGTTCGACAAGCGTTTTACTACTACTATTTTTATCACTTTGAAAATAATACTGAATCTTTTTTTGTTTACAGAAAAAGCTAAGTCTACTCCGAATCAAAATTCTGGCAAGAGTACGCTTACGTCGTTATTGACATCTAGTACTCCAACTCCGACTGGACAAAAAACTGTCATAGGAACTAGAAGAATCATTATGACGAAAGGAGCCGATGGCTCAACCCGAGTGATCAGTCAGCCCGTTGCTACGAACTCAAAAGTCAGTCAAAATGAAATCCCGTCAGCGAAAGCGAATATCTCTACTCAGAAGGATGGACCTCAAAAAGTTCAAATAATACGTGCACCTGATGGCAAAATAACCGTGCGAGGATTGCTGGCGGGGCAACAGCTGCTACAGATGCCCGATGGCAAGCTACATATAGTGATGGCCGGCCAACAGGGTGTCGCAGGTCAATTGGTCGCGGCGTCTTCGACGTCCAAATCCGTGGAAGCTGGCGTATCGGCGGCCGATAGAGAAGACAGAACGAGCACATCGGCCAAGACTAAGGCCGAAGAGATTATTCCAGCCCCATCGCCGCGAGTCGTATCACAGCCGACACAGCAGATGATAGTACAGGGCAATCGGCAATTAGTCGTGCAGCCTCAACAAGTGGTGGTGCAACCTACGCAGCAAGTGGTAGTGCAGCCCCCACAGCAAATGGTGGTACAAGCGGGTACGCGGGCTGGGTTGACGCCGCGGGTGCAACCCGTGCAGACCGTGCTCGTGCAGGGCCAGCTCGTGCAGCGCCATGCGGCACCTGTGCGCTCGCCCGCCACGCCCACAGTCACCCTAGACCCGCGCACGCAGGCACCGCGACCACGACCTGCTTCTACACAGCAGATAGTCGTCAATAATCCCGTACTCGTGCAACAGATCGCGGCTGGGAAAATCCAATTAGCCACCGTCAACGGACAGCAGGTTCTGATCCGGCCGACAGGCAACAACCAGGCCCAGATAGTCGCCCACATTGGGCAGAGCCCTGGTCCCGCTACGACGCCGGCAGCTCCGCCTGCGCCGGCTCTATTGCGCCCTACACAACCTGCTCCGCAACACCAACTGACAGAAGACGAGCTAGTCGAGAAACGACTACTGGTCGGTCAACCACCCGGCACTGTTATAAAAACGGTCACAGCGCAGGTAATTTTTGTATTGATCACTACGGTTTTTACATGACTGTTACTGTTAGATAAAAAGAGTGTATGTATTTTTGTACGTTTATTTATTCTATCATAACTTCATAACATTATGGTTTTGTCATCCAAGGTAACATAGGGTACCAAAACTGTCAATATGTAAAAATTCACGGTTATCTGATCCCAAAAGTCTTAATCGTGAGAAGGAATAGCTCGTTTACAACGATACACGTAACCGTACTGTTACTCGAGTGTGTTCCCACAGCTGTACTTGAGAGCCAGTTCCATTCTAGGCTTTGTGTGATTACCTTCTTCGGCAACTTCATCGCTGACCACCTGAGATCTATACATTGTAAAAAAATTACCATGATTTTTTTATTGTTAAAATAAAAAAAACGTTCTACATTCAATTTTAGTTTTGCCGAAATTGTCATACCTAATATAATATTATAAAAAAAATATATTAAAAATAAAAGCTACTCTACTGTCTGTAGGTAACAATAATGCGTCACATCTGTCAAATCTACATAGGGTGCAAAATTAAGCTGTGTAGTAATAACCTAAAGCATAATTAATTAATTTTTTTATAATCATAATACATTGTACAGTTGGCTGAGGACACATTTTTGTTTGATTCCATGTGTTGGTAATTCAATTAATATGAAGCATAAAAACTGATAGTTTGTTAATACTAAGTATTTGTATGAAATTTACAGTTTTTAGGTTTTTATACCTAAAGGGTATACTACTACTACTACCTATTACTAAAATTCCGCGGTCTGTCTGTCAACAGGTTGTCTCATGATACGTGATAGTTAGACAGTTGAAAGGGGATAGAACCTTTGTGGCATATCGACCCCCCGCCATTTTAATTTTTTTTCGAAGTTTCCGCCCACAATGAAAGTAGTATATATGGGTAGGGGACACTTATACAAACAAAAAATGTCAAGTAACATGATACCTTAAAGTGTCACGTTTCCGAAATATTTTGAGGTAAAAACCGCCATATGAGAATAGTTACATTAGTTAAAAATACAGTAATTACGTGTGTATATGCATTCCATTGTATTCAAATAATAGTTCCTAGTATTGATTCATTTTACCTAGTATTTGTTAGAAGACAGTATAAATATTTGTTTCCTATAACATAAGAAAATAGCAAAAATTTTATTAATCAATGATGACCGAAGTTCAAACCTATTTATTTATATGCGATGTATTGTGGCAAAATAAAACTATTATGTATTATAAAAATGTGATAGGTAGCTGTTATATAGAGTGCAGGCACTCAGATGGTCAGAGGGATGGTAAAATGAACTTGGAACTATTATTTGAAAACAATGGAATGCGTATACATACGTAATTACTGTATTTTTAATCATGTAACTGTTCTCATATGGCGGTTTTTACCTCCAAATATTTCGGAAATGTGACACGGAAACATGTTTAAACGAGACATTTTTTGTTTGTATAAGTGTCCCCTACCCATATAAACTACTTTCATTGTGCGCGGAAACTTTGAAAAACATAAAATGGAGGGGGGTCGATATGCCAGCTCCCATAGAAAAATGTTCGAACCCCTTAATTTTTTTTGCTCGTTTTTGCTCGATTCTGATAACGGCAATAGTCATAGTATTATAACGTCACATCTTATGTCCGATCTCTGTCTAATCGCTGTCTATCTTCCGTGTTTCTTGACCGATTTTAATGTCAATTTCGCTTTATGACATCTTTTTAACTGTATTTTCATATTTTGTAAAAATTCATGCATATTCCCTATTAGAAGTACAATGGAACCCTATGGTATAGGTTATCCTAAAAGGACTGGGCCATTTTTTTTTATTCAAACCCACTGCACCCTGCACCCGGCATGTATGTTAGGCTGTTTCAGAAAATTTCTAGCAAAATATAAATGGTGCTATTGGGTCCTTTAATCCTTCAAAATGTAGACATGCTAAATCTACAAATTTATTATGTTTCGATAAAATGCACATTTAGCTACCTATGTTGATAAAAAATGACAGGTTGAGTTTTTTTATTTGTAGGTAATGCAGACTAGTACGGGGCCAAGTATTGTTCTACAAGGTCTTCACGGCTATTCCTTAACACCTCAACAGCTTGCGCTTGTTCAGCATCAAGTGAAGCAGCAGCTCTTGAAAGGTATTTTTAAAATTTCATAATAACATTTAAACAATCTGATAATAAGGATAGGTTGTTGAGTATCCCGCAATAAAAAAAATGGCAATAACAAATTGATACACAAATAAAACTCGTATTTATTTTTTAGCTCAGGAATCAACGGGTAAACAGGGAATGTTGGGTCCGAGGAAGATGTACTTAGCCGTGCAGCCGGCACCGACAGTCCCGCCGCCGCTAACTCCGGTGGCGTCGCAGCCGCTGCACACGCTGCAAGCGCTGCAGCCACTGCAACCACTGCAGCCACTGGCGATTGCAGCGCCCGCGCATCAGGTAATTTATTACTACTAGAATAATATGACGTTCACGTTCTTATAATCGTATCCAATGATAAATAAAAATTACTTCTTATTGTGACTTGTAAAATGCGCCAAATGTTGTTTCTTGAACTGGGATGATTGATTAATCGGTAAAAAATGTAACGTTTACGTATGATTATTGATATTTACAGGAAATAACCTAGAATGACAATTTAGGACATTGACTTTTTCAATTATATGTAATTGTAGGTAGGCCTTATAGAAATCCGCTGTTTAAATAGTCAAATGTTACATAATGATGATTTTCAACTTATGTTGCATAGTTGACTATCTCTTATGGCAAAAACAATGCTGTTATCCATCAGATCTGAATTCTGAATAGCGGATTACCACTATAAGTGAATTTGAAATCACTATGAGTGGGGCAGGGTCACACCGAGTGCGTAAATAGATTTTACTGTATCAGTTTATATATTATAATGGAAATTAGTGTATTACCATATTATGATTTATATTGAATCAACGCACTCGTTATGACCATTTCCTTATCTGTGAGTGTATAAACAGACGCGCTTATATTTGTAAAATACATTATAAGGCTGGACACTGCATGTGTGTATATTTTCAATAATTACTCTTTTGATACATTGTTCAAAATCACCAAAGAACATTTCTGTACATTGTTAGAATATGTATTGATTTATTTGTATTATATTTACATAGGTATTTAAGGTTATAAATTAGCATTAAACTAGAAATTATTATTTTCAGTATTACTGCGATTTAAGTGTCGAAATATTCCTGTATAGAAATTTATGTAAATAGTCAAACGGTGCAGAATGTGCAGGAGGTAAGCCGGCAGTGAGTGGGCTACTGTGGCTAGTTACAACAGGGCATGGATAAACATTTTGCAATTATATTACGTACACCTCAGGTTACACTCCAAATTTACCTCGGGCACACTCTAATTAACTGTATTTCACGTAGTAAAGTGTAAATTATGTGTCAAAGCTATGAAATTATGCCGGTTTGGTTGTGTATCAATACAAAAAAAACTTTTCACTTCACTAGATCCAAAATAGCGTCTATGACACTTAAAACCAGTGCTTTAAAAGTCAATTTTGGTCAATCGGTGAAAAGTGTTTTGAAATTAGAACTTTGAGAATTGCCAAATTCATTATAAACACATTTTATTTCATAAATAATATTTTTATATGCTGTATTATTAAAACAACCGGTCAACAGCAAGACAGGCTACACCAATTAGATTACCTTACTAGAACACCAAAAAAGTAATCAGATGGACCACATTTAACTTTTGTCAATGTATCGGGTCCTCCTTTAAGCGCGTAATAAAAAACATTTGCTAGCTACTAATGTAAACTAGCTGTAAGTAGTTTATCGGTTTCATCTGCGTTCCCATTTTTCTAATTCTTTTTCTGAAGTAAAAGTAGTCTAAATAAAATTACTCTTTATAATTCTAAGTCCGTCAAAAGTCGGTTTCAGAGATTAGCCGGAACAAATATACATTTTTTTGCATAAGTACCGTGCATTTAGTAAAAATATGTTATTTTTACATTACAAACAGACACTTAAATTTTATTTATGTGTATAGATGGCAGAATGTAAAAATAGTAGATTATACAACAAGTGAAAAAAAAAGGGAATTTAATTCGCGGGACTAAGTTGGATCCCGAGAGCAGCGAAGGATTCTAGAATAGAATCCCGAGCGTAGCGAGGTATTCTAGATTAAAATCCTGAGCGTAGCAAGGGATATAAGGACCGAGATGAATTATTTTTTTCACGAGTTGTGTACTCTACTTTTTACCATTGACTGCGAGAAAATAAATAGTAATATCACAGAGAAGATAATATACTATAGTAGTATAGTATTTATCACATTTTATTTTATAATCGGTAATTCTCTTAGAATTTATTTTTATTTATGTATGTGGCTTATGTACCATTGTAATAACTGTTGGCAGACCATAAATAAATAAATAAAATAAAATAAGAGAACAAAGGATTAATTTATAAACATTAAAAATTAATAGTGAAATTAGAACAGTTTTCGAAATTCAGTCTGTGTTTCAGTGTAATGTTCTTGTTTGGTTTTGAAACAGTCGTCTTAGATAAGACTTGGGTGTTTGGCAAAGTCGCCTATGGAATAGCTCCATATAGCCAGCCAGTACGTACTTTCAAGCACGTTTTATTTATTTTTGTAAATAATTCGTATATTCGTGCTTGTTCCAAATTCAAAATGTTTTTATTCACTCAGTGACTAAACGAAGGTTTTATTCACTGTTATCGATAAAAAAAAGCCCTTATTCGAGTGGCAATGGTAAAAACAATTAAATTTGTTTTTACCATTGCCACTCGAATACACTACACTACACTAGATATATGCTCTGGTAATAAAAGTGACAATAAACAGGTGGATATTTCGACATGGCATCTTTACGAAACCTATGTTGGGTTAATCATATTGAACTGCTACCACTATACCAACTTTGAAATAAAGTAAAAATAACTTTTTTTCACATCCAGAAAGGTTGACCTTTTGTTTGGAAAGTTACAATTTTTTTTTTAAAGTTACAATTCAGAGTTGAGTCCCATAAATTATTGATGAGTACTTCCACCTCCTAAAGCACTGCAGCTGAATTAAAAATAACCCTGTAGGTACTTATAATATAAAACGAAACCTCTGACGTACAGCATAAACCACTGGTCCTAGAGATATGACATTTAAAGGTGTGTTCTTTGTGAAGTGTAAGCATCCACTAAGAAAGGTATTTTTTTAATCCTCACCTAAGGGGGTAAGATAGAGAACTGCGGAAAGAATGCTTGTCTAAAATAAACTATCTACTTATGTCAAATCTATCAAGTATAAAATTTTAAGTTTTTACGTTAGTTTACCACAGTGATCTTAGCGTGGGTTGTTTCAACTTATAACATTCCGCGGTGCTTAATGAATTGACAATTCTCTCTGTCTCTATCTCCGTAGTTCTTCATTATCGGGTGAAACAAAACATTGTGATTAATGAACGCTAATGTCAGTGTTAAAATTTAACGAACGCACGTACCCTCATAACGGGATCCTAAAAACTCTTGAGTTAATCAATAATAATTTGCGTGTTTAAATTAATCGAAACATACTCTAATCAGTTAAAACAACCTCAAAAATAAAGTAGAAAATTATGATATAGTATTAATTATTATATTACGTTGATATTTTATGGTAATCATCCATTCAGGATATTTATGCTATTTTCAAGTTATTGTAATATGAATTCTAGTCACACCTTTTAGTAACAGTTTTCATTGGCCGGTCTTACGCTACCAGCATCTAGCGGTTTCCCGCGACCCTCACAAGGTCGTCGGTCCACCTTGTGGGGGGCCTGCCCACGTTGTGTCTACCGGTTCGTGGTCGCCACTCGAGAACCTTTCCGTCCCAGTGGTCGTCGGATCTAGAAGCGATGTGCCCCGCCCACTGCCACTTCAGTTTGTCAATTTTTCGAGCTATGTATGCCTGTTGGTTTGGTTCACCTGCGGATCTCATCATTTCTGATTCGATCTCGCAGTGAAATTCCGAGTATAGCCCTCTCCATTGCTCTTTGGGTGACCTTGAGTTTTTTTTTTTTTTTATGAGACCCTTCGTAAGCAGCCACGTGTCTGTTCATAAGTCATCACTGGCAACACACACTGGTCGAAAACTTTCGACTTGAGAAACATGAATTTTACGACGCAAATTATACAATTTTATGAAAATAAAACGATAATCGAGCGTGACTTTGCTTGTTTTCGCGATAACGTGCAACTTTGGTTTTGGCTATGTTTCGATCGATAATACCATATTTTTATTTTTTGGAACGAAGTTCCTTATCGCGCGTTGCGAAAGGGGGCTAGACGGAAAAAAATAAGACCAAAAGTTGTAACGACACTTTTTGCTAAAGTTGTAAGCCGTGCGGCGTGCGCGTGTTTCTCTGTCTGTCTCTCTCTTTCTCTCTCTCTCTCTCTCTCTCTCTCTCTCTCTCTCTCTCTCTCTCTCACTCACTCTCTCTCACTCATAGAAAGCGTGAACTTCGTTCCAAAAATAGGCGTTTTATATGGTGCGTTCGTAGTTGCGCGGACTTTTATTACCGCGCTATAGCGTTCAACAGACAATGGAGGTGCGTTCTTTTTCGCTGCGACGCTTGACTGCTTGAATTATATCTTGTATTTTATTGCTAGTGAGGTGAAAAGTTGTATTTCGAGGCGAATACTGAAACGCCACAAACATTTAAGTTTTGTTTATGCTGTCATTTGAACTGTCCAATGTCGTCATAAGCACAACTTAAATTTGAATGGTGTTTCAGTAAGTGGCCATTTGTCTGACAAGACCAAAGTGACTAGTTTCTTGTGCTTTTGAATCCCTTATAACGCTCAGGATTCTATCTTAGAATCACTGGGCTTGCGATAAAATATAGAATTCCTTGCTTGCTGGGGATATAAACAAAGCATTCGCAACAAAAACGAATTTTGCTAACTTATTTAATTTAAACAAGATAGCAGAATTCGTTTTAATAACTAGATATTTATGTCAACTGGCTATAGGTTTATTCACTTGGGTCTAATTGCATCGACGTCGTATAGCACTAACTCACGGGTTAAATATGGCTATGTGACAGAATTTGTAATCCGGGGGTTAGTGCTAGACGACGTTGGTGCAATGGGCCTTAATGTTTATTATTCTAATGACGTCTGTTATAAAGGTGCAATCATGTGACATGATTCAACTAGAATTGATACATTGTAGGTGAAATACATAACCGTAGTAGTAACATGTGTGACTTGTTTTTCGATCTGATTTAGGCTATTAATAAAATGTCAGTATAGTCAATGATTATTCTTGAAAAACAATAATTAACAAGAATTGCTCATACACCACCTGTAGACATGTATACTTTTTAGCTATAACAGTTCAAATTGATATTTATAAATTTCTAGTACCTACGTTAATATCATTTGAATAAAATAATTAAAATTATCATCGACTTTTATTTATCAAGTCCTTTTTATTTATGTAACTTTATTTTGTTTTTATTATTTAATTGCAAACGTTTTGTGGGGGTGTATGGGCAATTGTGTATTCATGTAGACTAAATACAATTAAGCTGTAGGAGTTCTCAGCACTTGAAATAACAATATTTCATGACTCTTCTAATTACAACGTCACATATTTTATCTTTAATCAATTTGGACTAATATATTCCCACAAACGGATATCACTACAAATGTTAGTTTATTATTTAATTCTTTATAAATCTTTTTTTTAACTTTAAGGAGCAAACAAAGACGACATTTCTGAATCAATCAGAAAAACAGATAAAGTTGGAGTTCAGGAATTAACGCGGACGTAAATATGCCTCAAATTTTGAAATATTTTACACCTTTTATTTTTAGGACACTAGTGAAGAAAGTCAAATAAAACTACCTCTTTTAAACGGAGAGGACAACGTCGCCGAAGCGGTGAGCCATAAAGAAGCGACACCTTCCAAACTTGAAGATATAAAAGAAAACAGTACAAAGACCGATATCGTGAATTCGAACCCAGAAGGTCTGCAAAGTAATAAGTTCGTCCTTACTCCCGACTACATACAACAGAGTGAGTATATTTTTATTTTAAGGTTGTTGCAACCTTCGGTTGTTTGCAAGCTGTAAATAGCACGTTTTGTGCTATTTGCAGCTCAGTTATAGGTCGTAAGTTATCAACATGTTATTTGGGACAAGAATGGTAGTATATTTACTGATTAATAAAAGAAATCATCAACATATTCCTCCAAAGTATATTACTGACATATACAACTATTTCATGAAAATGTTACTTATATACCTTGGAGGAATATTTTGATGATTTCTTTTATTAATCAGTAAATATTCATTCATCAAGCATTCTTGTCGCAAATAACATGTTGATAACTTACGACCTATAACTGAGCTGGAATTAGCAAAAAACGTGATACAATTTGAATTTCGCGCTCCATCCGAATCCTCCACCTTAAGCTGTTTATATACAGCAATATAAATGGCATCAAAATCAACATTTTAAGAATTCTGTGACTGCTATATCTCAAAAAGTAAAAATTAACTAATTACTCGATAACATTTCAGCCATAAAAAGTGCGCTAAAACAGGAGAATCTGAACCCCGAAATCGAGGAGAAGCTGCTACAGCTACAACGTTACCAAGAGAAACGCATGAAACCCGAACCCCTCCCGGAGCGAGAAGTGCGCGCTATCGCAGTGGGTGCCCACTCGCCGTCACCACCCCCGCGGCGTCGCGCCGCTTCCGCGCGGCATGATGACGACGACGAGTGGGTGGACTGCAGCCCGCGTAAGCGATCTCGCCCCTTGCGCGCACCTACGCCGCCTCCAGCCGCGCCCGCCACGCCCTCCACGACCGCGACTCTGGTCACACCGCTACCTCGGCCGCCCGGCCGCGTGCAGCCCGCGCCGCCCGCGCACCCGGCTCAGCCCTCGCCCTCGCCCTCGCCCGCGCTCTCCGCACAGCCCGTACAGATCGCCGCTCTCGATGAGCGACGTCGCATCGCTTCCAATCATTCCCGCTTGCAGATGATGCTCTTCAAGCACAAGGAGCTGCTCAAGAAAGACATCATCAAGAAACGAGGTCTACTGGAAAAGGAACTCGGCGTCGAGATACAGGTCGGTGGCGCTTTATGCGCGTAACAGTACATATGTATTTACCCCGCGGTTACTCCCGCATTTCTTGACAAGCCAGTTGGCTCAGTTGGTTCAGACACCACGCCGCTGTTAATGGGTTCGATTCCCATCCAGGACAAACAGTTGTGTGCATGAACATGTCTGTTTGTCCTATGTCTGGGTGTAATTATCTATATAAGTATGTATTTACAAAAAAAAATAGTATATCAGTTATCTGGTTTCCATAGTACAAGTTAGTACTCTGCTTGGTTTGGGATCAGATAACCGTATGTGAAGAATGTCTCAGGAGATTTAATTTTATTTTTGGAATAGGAGAAACCAAAAATAATACAAAAATAACGACAATTCGTTGCTTAACTAACAAATAGACTTTCGAATTTATAATATTTCTAGCTGTTCCACGCGTTTTCGGATAGTAAGTGTCCTATCTTTAACTAATTGACCTATGCTACTCTTGTGCCAAAATTTATAAAAGTAAATTCGGTAAGAACCAAGTGGCACAATCATTATCAAAGCAACATTTTTGAAACTTCAATATGAATTTTCTCTCATGGAGTTCAGACTTGCTGTTATAGAATAAAATGATGTCCTCAATGTGCTCAACCAACAGGGTGCATTCTTGGGCCTTACGTCATTTAACAGAAAGAAAATCCTGGGTTTTACATGATGTGCCTTAAACCATCTCAAGTAATAAGATAGTAATCGTGCGAGCCTGATTCGCTCTTGCCGGTTTTGTTGTATGTGTTATCACTACATATTTTAAAACAAAGCTCTCCGCCGCGTAAGTCTGAAGCGATACACAAAAATTACTGAATGGATTTTCATACGGTGTTTACCTTAGATGAATTTTACGAATATGCACGAAGTGGTTCACGAAGAAGGTTTAGGTCTATAATATTATTATTATATTAAGTTGTGTAAATTAGCTGCAATATGACGATGATTGTTGAAGAAAACTCAGTGAGCAAGCGGCTTACACCGTGCGAAGCGGGGAGGGTCACTAGTGATATTTGTATGTTTATTTATACTTGAAGATTTTATTTGGACAAATATGTATGTTGGTAGAAGGAACTCTCCGCGGAACTGGCGTTACGGACGCGCGCGGAACGCAGCAAGCAGGAGGAGGTGAGGGGGGGCAAGAGACGCGGTACTGCTGTCGCTACTACGCCACGCCCCAACAAAAGAACTGGAAAAAAGGAAAAACTTCTGTGTATCTGTCGGACGCCTTACGATAACACTAAGTGAGAGTCCTAATTCATAAAATTACTTTATCACAAAATTTGCTGAAGAGTTCGTTATTATGGAGATAAATGGTTATTTTCTTGGGTTTATTTATATACATAGGCCTTCCATAAACCTTGGGACATTTACATCAAAACATTCGTGTGACAAATGTGACGAACAATTTGGTGTAGGAGAAGTTCGTCCATTTAGAAGTTATTTAATTGTTAATAATTTATAGGTGTTGATAGCTCGACATCTCTCTAGTAACATCGAATATTGTGGCAAAGGTCAGACAGCGGGCGTAAGTCTTCGGTGAAGGAAAACTTTGTGAGGAAACCATAGCACATGCGAGCAGTTTCCGTCTGGCGTGCTAACATCCTTAAGTTGAAAATCTGTCGGCAAGCCCTTACGCTCGATGTCTACCAGCCGCTACATTAGAGAGTTAGTTCCTTTCTGGGCTTTGTGTGCTTACCACCTTTGGACACATCGTCACTTACCACTGTGAGATTGTACTAAAACACTAGCTTAGCGTAAGTTAAAACATGATGTCTTTTATTTTCAGATTTTACGTTGGTTGCGAGCACTGTAGTAACTGGTTCCATGGGGATTGCGTAGGAGTTACTGAAGAAATGAGCAAAACAATGGAAGAGTATGTGTGCCCTGATTGTCGACGAGCGGCAGAAACGCAAGAACTTTACTGCCTTTGTCGACAACCCTATGATAACTCACAGTAAGTTCAGTCACCCTACACCACCCAGATGGGTGTTTTTTCACCCGAAAAAAACCTTCACTAATAGGAAGCTATATTATCCCCGAACGTTATAGGCTACTTTTTATCCCAGGAACGCGAGTGAAACCGCGGGGAACAGCTAGTTTTATTATATAAATAATAAAAATATAGTTCAAAAACTAAAATACCACTACTGAAAAACCACGCTCTTAAAGGTATGAAACAAGATCAAAACAAAAGGGGAAATTACTAGATTTATGGCAGTACATGATGTAACAAATGGAATGGCCAAATCAAAGGTACACCACAAAACGACCTCATAGTAATCTAGTTATCTTGTAAACCTGGCCGCACACCAGAGCAGTAAACGACCAGCAAATATTGGACACTATTTGCTTCTCAACATTTAGCACATGAAGAATTTGCGGCGTAAATACCTATGCATATCATAAAGCAATTGGAAACTGTCCTTTTCCTATGAATATGACTACAATAATTATGTATGTGTGAATTTATTTGTTTTCTGGTATAATCTACATTACCAACTTTACTGGCCTTGAGATTTCATATTAGACCAATATAGATAGGTTTTACTCGACCTAATAAGAACCAGATGGACTCTGTATGGTAGAGTGATGACAGGAGGAATCCACGTAAAAAATAAATGGCCTTAAACCTAAAAATACATGAGTACACTATACTATAATAAAACAGTAGACCCCGGTTTGTCTGTACATTGAAGAAAAGTAATAATAAATCGGACAAATGCGAGTTAAACTCGCGGGGAGAGGGTTCCGTACGTGTTTAACTAGTTCCAATCCGATCTGACCCAAATTTGTTGATGGTAACTATAAAAAAATTTATCGCCCCGGAAACCCCCTGCATACCAAATTTCATGAAAATCGTTGGAGCCGTTTCCGAGATTCAGATTATATATATATATCCATGAATTGCAGATTTAAAGGTATTAGATAGACTTCTTATAGGGTTTCCTGTAATCTTTAGGTAAAGAACTATTATCTGAATTTTTTTCGAAATGTTTGGCCCAGTAGTTTTGGAAATAAGGGGGGGGGAATGGTCAATTTTCGCCAATTTTTCGCCTATTTTCTTAAATAACTTCAAAACTATTTATATTCAAATTCTAAAAAAATTAAATATTCGAGATCCTCATAACAAGCCCTTTCATTTGATATGTTACACAATATTGTCTGCAAAACTTTTTTTTTTAATTTTCTAATTTAGATTTCTAATTTTCAGACACGAGTGATCCGTAAGGGTTCCGTTTTTTTTTTCGGAACCCTAAAAATGGCTGATTTATGTTTTATTGCTCTTCTTTAGTTGCCCACTTTCCATTTTTAGGGTTCCGAAAAAAAAAAACGGTACCCTTATAGGATCACTCGTGCGTCTGTCTGTCTGTCCGAAAATATTGGACTGGATTGAGTTGAAAGTTGGTACACATATGTAAGTCGGTGACCCAAACATGGACGTATTACGTAAATAAATGAATTTCAAACATGGGGGGTTTTGGGGGGTAAATTAGAAAATTAAAAAAAAAAATAATTGCAGACAATATTGTGTAACATATCAAATGAAAGGACTTCTTGTGAGGATCTCCAATATATTTTTATTAGAATTTTAATATAAATAGTTTTGAAGTTATTTAAGAAAATAGGCGAAAAAATGGCGAAAATTGACCATTCCCCCCCCTTATTTACAAAACTACTGGGCCAAACATTTTGAAAAAAATTCAGATAATAGTTCTTTACCTAAAGATTACAGGAAAACCTATAAAAAGTCTATCTAATACCTTTAAACCTGCAATTTATGGATATATATATAGGTATATAATCTGAATCTCGGGAACGGCTCCAACGATTTTCATGAAATTTGGTATGCAGGGGGTTTCCGGGGCGATAAATCGATGTAGCTAGGTTTAATTTCTAGAAAACACGATTTCCAAAGAAAAAAAAAATTTAATAGTTACCATCAACAAATTTGGGTCAGATTTAAAAATATTTATGGAACTTAGTTAAACATGTACGGAACCCTCTCCACGCGAGTTTAACTCGCATTTGTCAGATTTATTTGAATTATTTTCTGTCTGTCTGTCTGTCCGTCTGTTTGTTTGTACTCGCACATCTTCGGATCTACTGAACGGTTTTACATGTAGTTTTCACAGATAGACAGACATTAATTTGGAGCAGATTTTAGGCTTTGTTTCATTAAAATCAGATGTTCCAAATAAAATTATCGTCATTTAAAAGATCATTGGAATTTACTTTTATACTGTTAGAGAAGTTACATAGTAAATAATACGTATCACGATGAATTTCGCGTAGATTATTAATTTTGACTTTGTTTCAATAAAATCAGATGCTGAAAAAAAAAGTTTAATAGGTATTTGGTAATATACTTTTAAATACTATTAGAAACTAGCTGACCCGATAGACGTTGTCCTGGCCTGAGAACAAATAAAAAACAGGGACCTAACTACCTACTCCTACCCACCCCTATCTACCCTACCTAACCCTACTTACCCCTACCTACCTACAACTTCCTATTTACCTAACTATTTTCCACGTGTTTTTTTTTCTGTACTAATTTTGCGGAGTCTCACACAAATTTCCATCCCCTATTTTAGGGGCTGGGGGATGATTTCTAAAAAAAATAAGGCAGGTATTTTTCGTTGGTAACAAAGAGTGTGTACCGATTTTTAGCTTCCTTAAAGTCCTTTTAAAGTCCCATATAAAATTTGACCTCCTCTTTTAAGGGGTTGGGGGCAGATTTCCAAAAAAAGATTATATAATTTTTAGCTTTCTACCTTGAAAATTGCGGAATGCTCCATACAAACTTCCACCCCCATTTTAGGGAAGTGGGGTATTAGAAAGAGACAAGAAGTAGCCTATGTCACTTCCCATCCCGTCAACTATCTCTACTTAAAAAATCACGTCAATTAGTCGCTCTGTTTTGCCGTGAAAGACGGACAAACAGACACACACACACACACACTTCCCTATTTATAATAATATATAAAGTATGGATTACAACAGATGGCGCTGTTTAATAATAATAAAAGTTGAAATAGATTATTTTTTAGAAGTGATAGTAGTAATAATTATGTAAAAATCTAGTTTAATAAAATTAGGAGCAGAATATAAAGGCTTTGTTTCAATAAAATAGGATGTTGCAAAAAATCAACAGGTGGCGCTGTTCAATAATATAAAAAATTACAATAAATTAGATATGTTTTAGCAGTGAAGCTCGAAGCTCAGAGGATACCAGTATAGGCTTTTTAATACCTTGGCTTACATTAATGCAATTTTCGTAAGGTTCCCTATTTTTTTTTAAATATAATATAGCCCATGTTACTCGCTGATATAGCTCATATACCTACTCGCTAGTTGAAAGAGTTTTTTTAATATATTTAGAGATTAATATAAGCGCACCATTGAAGTTAAATGTAACGTGTATAGTAACTTCAAGTTGTCTTAAAAAGTCCGTGAATATTTTAATTAGAACGGCCACATTGAACCGGCTAAAACCTGACATAAACGGATTGGCTGTGACTGACTACTTTTAACTTAAAAGTGATTTATTACGGTTAAAACACTGGCAAAATCAGCAAACCGTGTGATGCTACAGAAAATCGAATAAACTTAACGGTACTTAAAAAACGATAGGAATAAATTGGCTTTTTAAATTTATTTTTATTTTGAAAATGATTTTAGATTCAGATTAGACTTAGAAGGCGATGATAGCTCAGTGGCATGTGGTAATGACGTCGAATGCCGAGACAAAGGTCGCGGGTGAAAGAATAGAGTAGAAAGCTTTCGGTTAAAGAAAACATCGTGACTTTGTAGTACCCGCCTGGCTGGCTACCACCCTTAAGTTGAAAATCTGTCGCCAAGCACTTTCCAGTGTGTTCCGACAACTGCACTTGAGAGCCAGTTCCCTTCTAGGCTTTGTGTGTTTACCACCATCGACCACATCATCACTGACCACGGTGAGATTGTGGTCAAACGCAGGCCTATACATAGAAAAAAAATACTTACTAAAGATTTTACTTGCTAAGGAAACCTAAATATCTATTTATGTATGTTTTAACAATAAAACCAGACAAGTGCGTGTCTGACTCGCGCACCGATGGTTCCATAATTTGCTATGTTACTCTAAATACCATAGACTACTTATAGGTTTTCAACTCAATCCAGTCCGCAGTATTTTTGGACAGACAAACAGACATACGAGTGATACTATAAGAGTTCCGTTTTTTTCAGTTTCGGAACCCTAAAAAAAGAGTAGTACATATATTATGTAGTATATCAGTTATTTGGTTGTGCATAGTACTTACAAGCTCTGCTTAGGTTATCTAATATAACCGTGTGTGAAGAACGTCCCAGAATAGGTATTACATATTGCTATAAACACTAAATTCCACGCGGACGAAGTCGCGGGCAACAGGCTCCTATGTCCTCTATGTTCAAGCGCGGGGTCAATCGCGACGTCGTCATAGCAACAAGCTACGTCAAATATGCTGTTTTTAATTATTGTTTACCAATGTGTCATCTTAAAGTAGGCTAAATGTGAGTATTATGCGATTTTAGATTATCGCCTGAAAAATAAAAACATAAAGTTAATTCTTTGACTGAATGTACTTAGATTTAAATGTTTACATTAATGCATATTTTACACAAAAAAAACAATATTCATAAAGTACTGAAATTCATGAAAAGCAAAACTATTTCCACTGTTGTATGATTCCATTGAAAGTTCATATCTACGTAAAATATTATAAAATTTCCGAGTGCAAGGAGTTATAAAATGTATTAAAACCACTTTATTTCAATAAATAACGGCTTTTTACACATATTTGCCTACGAATACATTAATAATACTTTATGAAACTTTGCGAAACTTTGCTCAGTTATATTATGCAAGCGTTTGAAGTACTCATTACGCATGTGCAAAGTGTCATGAATGATGGGTGTCATGTCATTAAAATAATCGGGCAAGTGCGAGTTAAACTCGCATGGAGAGGGTTCCGTACATGTTTAACTAAGTTCCATAAATATTTTTTAATTTGACCCAAATTTGTTGATGGTGACTAAAAAAAGTATGTAGGTATAGTGCTGGATTGTAGAGGGAAATTACTGAATACATTATCTATTGTTGAATTCTCAAAAAAACCACTCGCAACTTAGCGAGCATCGCAATAGAGGCACTGTCGCACAGCTGAGAGGCAACGTACGTGTGCCTAACTTCGCTTTACAAGAAATTGTATGTGACAATGTCAACTGCCACCCAACACGTATGTACGAATACGAGACACGCGTGGTTTGCACGAATGTGGCGACCACGCAGTTCAACGCTATCAACGCTATGCACGCGGTACACGAAAACGTGCGTAGCTTCACTGCAAGTGGTGGGATCATATAGATTTATCGTCTGAAGAACTGTCTAGCAAAGCTCATGCCAATGCCATTCTATAAGTACAAAATATTTACGAGAAACACGAAACGTGTCTGTTCCACAAGGCGTATGATTCAAAAGTATGCTGCGTTATAGTTGTGTAATAGTCGTTAGTTTCGTTTATAGGTGTGCTGCAGTGGAAACGTAGACCCATTTTTCAAACAAACGAACCCACGCAGTTAAAATGCGCCGCGTGCTTGTCCACAGCGTTTGCCGCAGTGGGACAGCACCTTAATTTGTGCGCCGCGCCGCTGTGCTCGGTATTATTATTAGTTTATCTCAGACCGATGAAAAATTAAAGACATAGATCTGCCATTAAAAGTGAAGTACGTAGTATGAAGACAAATCGGCAATATAAAGACAGCCGGTCGTTAGTGACGAAGAGCTTAAGACGTAATAATAATATCAAAAAAACACTTTCGAAATTATGCCGTCGTGCATCATAAACAGATGCAAAAACAATTCGTGTTTAAAGAAAAAGGATTTTGAGATTACGGTTGACCAGAAAGTAACCGATTCTCTGTGTAATTTTATTACTATTTACAATAATATTCGATGTCATTTGACAGAACAACTTTTTGACGCCATTGGATCAGGGTTGCAAGTCATCGATTTTTTTAATATATATGAATATGTCACTCGTACTTGAGAGTCTCAGCAAGCTTACAATATTATTCTCTCGCACACATACGCAAATGCCGTCACCGTTGTTTACGATCGTTACGTCTTATTTTTTTTAATAAGTCTACGCAGTTTAAATAAGTCTTTCAAATCAAGCGTCGCGTAAAAAATATTTTTTTAGACCTTCAAAGTAAGCCCTTTTCGATTGATATGTGATACGGTACAGTTTGCAAAACTTTATTTTATGTTCTAATTTGCTCCTTAAACGGGCCTTACCTACTTAACACATCCATGTCGCAGAAATACATGTGTACTAAATTTAAACTCAAACCGAAGCAAAATGGATGGTAACATTACAAGTGCAAATGAAGTTGATAAGCAAGAATTGAGAAATTTCCAATGTTACTTTAAATACCAGTGGTAAGTGACGCTGAACGCCGAGACGAAGGTCACGGGTTACAATCCTACAATGAGCTTGAGCTTTCGGTGAAGGAAAACATCGTGAGGAAACCATAGCACGGTGGTAGGATACTTTGTAGTACCTAGCCGCCTGGCTGGCTACCACCCTCAAGTTGAAAATCTGTCGCCAAGCACCTTTCGGTGTGTTCCGGCAGCTGCACTTGAGAGCTAGTTCCCTTCTAGGCTTTGTGTGCTTACCACCATCGGCCACATCATCACTGACCACGGTGAGATTGTGGTCAAACACAGGCCTATACGGGTAAAAAAAGAACCAGTACCTGGATGACCGAGCTTTGCTCGTTTTTTTTTTTGGTAAATCTTGTTTTCTAATAATGAAACCTAGCTAGATCGATTTATCGCCCCCGAAACCCCCTGCATACCAAATTTCATGAAAATCGTTGGAGCCGTTTCAGAGATTCAGATTATATATATATCCATGAATTTCGCGTTTAAAGATATTAGATAGACTTCTTATAGGTTTTCCTGTAATCTATAGGTAAAGAATTATTATCTGTAATTTTTTCAAAACTTTTGGCCCAGTAGTTTCGGAAATAAGGGGAATGGTCATTTTTCGCCAATTTTTCGCCTATTTTCTTAAATAACTTCAAAACTATTTTTATTAAAATTATAAAAAAAATATATTTGAAATCCTCACAACATGCCCTTTCATTTGATATGTCACACAATATAGTCTGTTAAACTTTTTTTTTAAATTTTCTAATTTACCCCCCAAAAGTAGCCCTATGTTTGAAATTCATTTATTTACGTAACACATCCATGTTTGGGTCACTGACTTACATATGTGTACCAAGTTTCAACTCAATCCAGTGCAATATTTTCGGACAGACAGACAGACGGACAGACAGACGGACAGACAAACGAGTGATCCTATAAGGGTTCCGTTTTTTTTTCTTTAGAGTTTGGGAACCCTAAAAATATGTTTTTAACACATTTTATAAAAGAAGTGAAGTGATAAAATTGTATTTTGGTATTTACGTTTAGCTTTGTGATTTTTTTATATAATTATAAAATATCTTTGTGGGTTAAAAAATGCCCAATAAGCGTAAAAAATATTTGGGTGTAAAATCAAACATAAAAATCAACAAAGAGTCCGTTACGCTAGGAATTAAATGACAGACTTACGATGTAGGCCGTATTAACATTTAGCAGTATAACGCCATAAATGATTTGATCAGGTGTATGAGGTCAAACGCTGAAGGTCATCGGCGTATCTTAAGTTCTTAAAGTAATTTAAGAGCAAAAAAAATAGGAGGATTCTCAAAATAGTTTGGGAATCCTCTACGTTTTCTACGTCATGAATCTTTAAAATCTTGGGAACATTTGTCGTAACTTTTCATGATTTTTCGGGTAACAGATTAATTCGTCACTAGCTTCCACCCCGCCTTTTCATCCGCGCATAAAAAGTAGCCTATATGTTATCTCAGGGAATGATCTATCTATGTGCCAAGTATCATCCAAATCCATTCAGTCGTTTTTACGTGAAAGAGTAACAAACATCCATACAATCATATATCATCGCATACTTTGTCATTTATAATACTACTTATATTATAAATGTATTGTTGACTGTTTTTATTATGTACATGTCACTGTATGATCGTTAACACCGCTAGTTTGCAATTCATCTCGGTCGCGAGATTGTAAACCGTCAATACATTGTCAACTCTACGATACTGCTCACAAAACAACGTATCAATTTTTGATATTTAATTTTTATAATATATCAAACCGTTAAATTGTTAACGGACCTGCACTTACCGATGGGGGTTCCGATTTTATAACTAATGAAATTGTGAACTGTCCCTGATTGGTGGGTCTCTGAGTCAAATAAAGTATTTGCACACTTAGATTCAGTAAGTCAATCAATATAATTTTTAATTAATTATTTAAAACCCACAAAAACAACTGTTTACCATCCGCCATTTTTGTCGATAGCCAAAGCGCGGGGAACGTCACGTTCGACCAATCACCGTGCAAGGTGTGTTCCGTTGATGATGCCAGTTCATAATTTAACGGTTTGACAAGGTTGGATCATGATCTCACCAAAATTAACAGTCTACAATCTCGCGAGATAGATTACAAAATACCAGCGCTCACAATTTATACGGTGCCATAATAGGTATTTATTAGTAGCAACATCATAATTTATCAATATAATTATATTTCAGATTTTACATATGTTGCGATCGATGTCAGGATTGGTTCCATGGTCGGTGTGTTGGAATTTTACAATCGGAAGCAGATAATATTGATGAGTATATTTGTCCTAATTGTCAGAAAAATAATTCTGTCAATTATGCAAATATGAAAGAACTAGCAACTAAAGACTTTGAAAACTTAAAGAGGCTGGTGAAACAAATACAATTACATAAAAACGCTTGGCCTTTTATGGAACCTGTGGACCCCAGAGAAGCTCCAACATATTATAAAGTCATCAAAGAACCTATGGGTTTGTATTATATTTTATTTACACTATTTACAAACTGCGATCTAAACAAAATGAACTCCATTTAAATATACAACTATCTCGAAAAGTATCAATAATCTACTGCTCCAAAAAAAAAAATATGTACATACTTGAGGCTAATGTAAATGGATTTGCAGATATTTTATTGCGATTTCATAGCTAAACTAAAAACATTTTAATAGTGTCAAAAAATTACAAACATTATCTGCATGGAGAGGAGACACATCTTGTCAAAAGTGAGCTACAACGACTGTAGATTATAATGTTAATGTACTATAGACCCGCCCCAGCTTCGCACTAGTGTATATTGAAAAAAAAAACCGATTATATAAATAATAGTACCTAGTTTATGATACTGTTGCATAATATAGCTTATTAAAAAAACCGGCCAAGTTGTGTCAAGCTACGCATATAATAGGGTTCCGTAGTCACCCATAATGGCACGTAGACTTAGGAGATCGTGTCCAATAGATAATTGTTATGATTTTATTTTTAATAATCTACATGTTCACTTTTCTAAGCCGTTATAGTTTCCCTTTGAAGTTCATCACATGGACTACCATCATGGTATTTTTCAGATTTTTCGAGCCAGCCGTTTAGCTCTAGTTTAGAGGGACGCCCTATTTTAACAAAAAAATACGCTTCAAAGTAAACGGATACCTAAATAAAAAAAAACAGACAAGTCGCACGTGTGGCTCGCGCACCGAGGGTCTCGTACAAACGTAACTTTGTAATTAAGCGTAACAAAAAATGTATGCTTTTCGCAATTTTTCCTTTATCTGTCCTGTTGCTCTGTTTGCAACGTCTTATACGTTGCTTCGTACCAAATTTCAAGATTCTGAGTTCACGGGAAGTAGTACCCTGTAGGTTTTGATTCCCTTGCGAGTGTCGAAAATTTGCAGCATAAACGGATGTATCTTTTGATTGCGTTGGCTTAGAAGTTTGATTTTTTCACAGCTCCAAGGGACAGTAGACCTGAGTATTTGATGTGAATTTCAGCTTGATAGTTCTCCTATATCCCAGCACGGATCTCAACATCTCATAACATATATTTAAATACCAATGTTTATTTTTTCAGATCTACAAACAGTGGAACGTAAAGTGAATGAACTAACTTATAGTACGTTAAGTGAGTTTATTGGTGATATGACAAAAATTTTTGACAATTGTCGTTACTTTAATCCTAAAGACTCTGAGTTCTATCGATGTGCAGAAGGTTTGGAAGCATTTTTTGCCCATAAAATAAAATACTTTCGCGAAAAACTTTTTGAAACTACTCAATGATAACCATGCCAGTGTACAGTGAAAACTATAAAATTTAAAATTATGTGATTTAATTTTGATTTGGTAGAACCGATGATAAAATGTATTATCAATATCATCCGTATTCTGTTCTCTAATGATCTGTCTGTAAAATTGTAAACAATATGTTGAAATTAATAGAGAATAAACTTATTCCAAGTATGCACGGCATTATCTACAGAGTTTCGGTTTCAGTTATTTATTACATGCTTCACTTTATTCTTTATCAAACTGACGCTCTTTAGATATGAAGCCTCGACAAAAAAAATTAAATAATGTATAGTTTTGCGAGATATTACGGTCGCTAATAATATATATTAGCAGCTTTAGTTATCAACTTAACATAGAAGTAGGTAGGTATATAGAATAAGGTAAAGCTATTGTATGTAAGTAATAAATTTTTAATAATATCTGAAAATGTTTATGATTATAATAACTGTGTAGTGTGTAGAACTTCCTGTCAGAGCTACCATAACGACTGAATTCTGAGTATGTCGCTATTTTGCCACTAATGTGTCCATTTTATCACTGGACATTAGATTTAGCCGACCATGATTTGCTGGTATAATTAAACGTTTGTGTGTCATTTTCACTCCAAAGAAATGCGGAATCCAGAATTTCTTTGGAGTGAAAATGATAAGGGGCTATACTTTATCACACACTTTGACACTGAATTTGTGTAATGTTTAAAAATAAAACCGTTCAGTATATGGTACTGGGAATCCGAATACGTTTTTAGGGCTCCGTACCTCAAAAGGAAAAAAAGGAACCCTAATCTGTCACACTGTCACACCTAATTTTCTCCGAAACTACTGGATCGATTGAGTCTATCTATCTATTAATGCCTTTAAACGAGCAATTCTTGTATATTATATATAATTTGAATCTCACAAACGCGTAGAGGGGAACTGGTACCTAACTGGTTCTCAAATGCAGCTGTCGGACACTGGAAGGTGCTTGGCGACAGATTTTCAACTTGAAGGTGGTAGCCAGCCAGGCGGGTACTACAAGCAAAGTACCCTACCAACCACCGTGCAAACCTTAATAAGGCAGTGGCCACTATATTGCCAATTTAAAATACAAAGGGCAATCTAACATTGGGCAATATAATAGCTTACAATATCCGTTTAATTGAAATTGGTACCTGTCCTAGTTCCCTCGGTGAATTGGCTAAAATAAAAACCCGCGAAATTCAAATTTTATTAGGTTTTCTTTTTGGCATCCCACTTAGTGTATTTTGCCAGTGTCACGTTGAGCAATCTACAACACATCACCCTGATGGAAAGTCCCACGGCGGAACAGCCGTAATTATACGCAATAAAATAAACCACTACCGATCAAATTCCTACTCTACAGAAGCAATTCAAGCTACCAGTGTATCCATACAAGACTGGCATAGTGAAATAATGATTACAGCTATATAGGGGCAGTATAATCCTTAACACGTAATAACAGAAGATACATTCTCTGCTTTCTTTAAATCTATAGGAGATCGATTCATTGTTGGAGGCGATTATAACGCGAAACATACCCAATGGGGATCACGTTTAATACAACCTAGGGGCCGACTACTGCTACTGCTACTGAAATCAATAGTAGAGCTTAACCTTGAGACACTCGCCAAATCAACTCACATTGGCCTAAATATATAAATAACCAGGTCTTCTAGATTTCTGCGTGACAAAAGGAATCTCAGAATATTATTTGGAGAGCAGAACAAGTACCTACAGAACTCTCATCTGTGCCTTGGTCTTGCATACTAAAAAAAAAACTGGGACTTGCAATATTAACGACCATCTTAACACAAAAATACCTCTTAAATATTGACTTTGCGATAGAATCATTTAATAGTATCATACAAATGGATTCAACCCCTATCAGTGACTCGAGGCCTAAAGCGATAGTTTTTCCTCAGAACATTAATAACCAACTCATAGCTAAAAAGAAAATTCGTAAACTGTGGCAACAAACTCGAAGTCCTCGCATCAAAAACAAACTCAACACGGAAATTAAATAAATTAAGAAACTTCTTGATGATAAAAATAACAGCATCGGGTACTATCTACAGTACTACTGTACTTCTGTACAGACTACTTATGGCGAGCAACCAGAAAATTTAAACAGCCAGCGTCCAGCCTATACAGCGTTCAAATGGCACTTGGGTTAGGAGCGAAGCCCTCTCCAAAGGCAGTTACTCTATTCGGTGAACCAATCCCCTGGGAAAGGCAAGCCAAATATCTCGGAATAATTCTCAATGATCGATGGACCTTTGATGGCCACATTAAAGCGATACGCGCGCGCCGCCTTTGTTTTAGGGGGCCTCCTCTTTTTAATAAATCGAAAATCTAAACTTTCCCTATGCTAACAACAAGTGCATCGTCTTGTGGAAAATATAAACCTAGAATTCGAAGAGAAAAAGTACCGTGAAGCAACATTTTTAGACATCTCACATGCTCGATCGTATGTGGTATGATGGACTTTTATTCAAAATTAAGAAAGCATTTCCTGCTGATATTTATTTGTAAGAAATTGGCGTATAAAGGTTAATAAAACAAAATCTGTCAATATAACGTATATTCTGAGAAGGGAGACATGCCCACCTTTGTTGCCCACCTGTCGTCTTGAATAGCGTACATTGCTCAACCTCATACTGGCAGATACTTTAAGCAGCCCTGTTCTACACACCAAAGCGTAGACAGAGTATAGAATAGACATTGGGATATCTTCGGACTCACTCACACAAGAAAGAGATAAGCTTATTGTGGATACACGACAAGAAACGAGACAGTGCGCTACCATTTTTTGTTTCGCATCGAATGTCGGTTTTTTCAAGGTTGCGCGTGGTTGCGCGAAGCAAATAATGACATTTCAAGGACATTTCGTTCTTTTATAGTATTGCCAACTTAGTTTTGTTTTGGTATTGCCAACTTAAAATTACAGCCTCCCACGCCCGTGTACTGTGTATAAAATTGAAATAGCCATATTATTTTCTTAATGATGTCATACCGTAAGGAAGGGTTCCTTACGGTTACTTTATGATAAAAATCGAAATTAAAATAAAGCTACTAGATGATTAATAGATGCGATTTATTAAATGAGAATTATGGAAAATGAAAGGACAGGACAAAAGTGGGCCTGCAGTGGGAATATAATAAAATAAAAATTTTTAAGGCCCCCGTTTTTGTAAAAAAGTGAAAAATGTTTCTGGAAAAATAAAACGTATATTGATTTTAAATAGTCGTTTCTAAAGCAATAAAAATACTAAAATATTGCTAAAAATGCCATGTCTAATTATAACTTTCAATTTTTAATTTTATTTTTAGTTCTAATTCCATATTATTTAAAACAAAACTATTGATTATCATGATAATATATTCAATCCAATATCAAAAAGTGTCCTCTACGAAATGACATTTACCGTAACGTCATAATGACGTTTTTGATTGCTTAGACCATATATGCTCCCCTGTGTTCCTTTCTAAAATCAGAGTTAGAGATCATTCTTTGTGTGAGTGTGGACTTGAAAATGGAACCCTGGAACATATATTTTTTAACTGTCCAAATATATCCATTCCTCTATATGATATTCTTCCCTGTGACTTTCCTCGCCCTGTTATCATAATTTTTTTACTAACTACTGTGTTTTCCCCATTTATTTATGTATTATCGAAATTTCTTATATGTAAAACGTATATTACGTTTATAATTAAAACTGCTATTAATATTTATGTATCTATTTCTAACATTCTTTTTTTGTATATTTGTCTTATATTACACTATATAGTAAGCTCAGTTAGTTTGCGATCTTTAAAAAAAAAAAACTTTATTCTTGTTGTATTCACTGTTTTTTCTAACCATGATACTGGCAAAGTCATCGATCACTCGATGGAGCCATAGACAAGAAATTGGTAAACAGTGTTCTAGGTAACCGCCAGAGACTACTATTATAAAATTCGCCACCGGTCAATATCTTCTGGGGGCTTACTCCCGAAATTGATTCGATTTTGATTTTGTTTTTGATTCGTACTCGTTTTTGAATTCGATCCCGGATCCTTACTCCCGAACCAATTCGAATCGTAAACCGAGATCGACTTACGTTCGAGTACCTATTAACAACGTGGTTAAACGTTGCCCATTCCCTGTAAAACGCTAAAACATGTGTTACGGTTTCCCAAAAATAACGGACCCACATTTAATAACATCTCAAAGACATTTTAAAATCTAAACAGGTATATCAACAACTTCACCTAGCCATATTTGTGAAATATTTTCTCATTTCCAGAAAAAAACATAATAAATTATCTCAAAACATAAAATTGACCTTTGCGGTTTTCCAAATTTAGATTATTTCGAATGAATTAATTATAAATCTTTTTGTATAAAATAAAACTTAAAAGTATGAAACCCACCTTCACCGTCTCAGTTTTTTTTTACAAACTAACACCATAACAATAATCTACGTTTAAATATTCATGAAATTCGTCCGCCATTTTTCATAGTAATTTGTATGGCGGAACGTCACCGTATTTATTTGAAATTGATTTGAATTATTTCGAATGCGTGTAGTGTATCAAACATTTTCAGTACCTTTTTCGAATCAAAGGTGAGAGCACGCCAGTTTGAAGCTTGACGATGAATTTTGTTTTTTGCATAATTTGGGTCGCGACTGCTCAATAAGACATTATGACTGACCACTGTCAATATTGTTATTAGGTACCTACATAACTATGATGTTTCAAAATTATTGAAAGTCATAAATATTTTAAACTCAAACTAATGCATACAAACATACAGATAAACAACAACACTAAAAATATTAATTCGTCTTCAGTGTCGCTCAGATCCTTCCTTTTTTTTCTCAAAAAGTTTGCAATTACAGACGAATTTTCTACAGGCTTATTATATGTATACAGGATGATTTTGAAATAGTATTTTAACCCGAAATCTAAATATAGTGTACATCATTATCAGTAATCCTACAAAATTTCAGCCTGCCTGAGCACTACCATTACGATGACAAGATTTACAAGTTTATCGAAAATCTCTAGTAAAAGCCTTTACTCGCAATCAGAATAGTACTAACATGGCAAAATAGCTATATTATACTCGCTCGAGTAATTTAATTGATACTCAGTTAGACTCACATTGCAGTGTATATATAACGATGAACTAATTTATTGATTGATATCTTTCGTTTGTATAGAAATATTGTAATATTGTTTTCCACTCTTAACCGTGTGTGAAGAATGTCTCAAAATATTCATTATTATTATTATTTATTACATATACTCTAAAATTGTTTTTGCATGATCTGTATAAGGTATACATCAATGCCATTTCGGCCTACTATACCATTTAAAAAACAGCCTGTATAATTCGTCAAATCATGATATAGGTTAGGTTAGGAATATAATGATTTGGCGAATTATACGATTGGCCACCGACTAGTTCACACAATGGGAATCATTTCAAAGATTGGATTAAGTAAAGTAAACATAAAAATAGTGTAGTAAAAAAAAAAAAACATCTTTCCATATCACATTAACTATTTACCACAAATGGATCTTTATATATAATTGTAAAAAGCGAACATGTTTATTTTATGATTTGTAGTGTTTTGAAGTCATCTCTATTCTTTGTTAAATGTTTCTTTGTCTGAATTGTTTTCTCGCTGGTCGAGGTGAAAAGTTGCACGTTTCACACGAGAGCATTTTTTTTTATACCTCGTGCCTTTAAATCACTTACTGTGATTAGTAGTTAAATAATTTTAAAATTAGAATCACTTGCTACGCTCGTGATTCAATTCTAGACTACATACTTCGTGACTACTATACTACTACTATAGTTCATGATTTGAAATCCGCACTCGTAGCGAAAATTAACTTTGCTTGCGTTATTTTTGTAAGAAGTAGTCAAAAATTGGATCACGGGCATAGCGAGTGATTTTAATGTAGACTACTGAGCACAGTGAGTGATTTAAAGCCACGAGAAAACAAAATATCTCGTGTGAAACACATTTTTTCAATTCTACTACAATTAAGTCAATATTTGAAACTTTTATTTATTTAATTGTGTTCCACAATGTGTACACCTTAGGTGGTCATTGTGTAATACATACATTGTGAACCCTGTCGGGCACAGCAACATCTCTAGAGAGGTATAGGAGAGAGGACTTGTTCTATTAACGCTTTTGGAGTTAGTCTACTATCAGAGTTGTGACATATTTGAAATACTTGTATTTAAAATACAAATACAAAATACGTATTTTGGATTTTGTACTTAAGTACTTTTTTTAAAAAGTATTTTGTATTTTATTTGAAATACTATTCGAGACGTATTTTGTATTTCTAAAATGGTTTGTAAAATACAAAATACTTTTTTATTCTTAGCTTCATTTTTCTAAAGCATTCCGCGATTCAGTAAAAACAAAAAATGGCCACTAGTGGCGCAGCAGCTTTGAAAGTCTATGCACAAAATGACAAATGAAAAATGAAATGAAAACCTGACCAATAATATATGAGGGACCCCTCTTGACAATCCTCAAAGTCACTGTTACGTTTTGCAGTATTGGCAGCTATTTCATTATTTCTGTGTTGTTCGCTCGAAATGTCTTTAAAAAAAATGCAAAAACAAATTGTATTTAAACAATATGCCGTGCAGGCAATAATACGTTATTTTAACGATTCGTATTTAAGTGATTATGAATGTATAAATGACTAGCTGACCCGGCAGACGTTGTCCTGCCCTGAGAACAAAAATAAAACTGGGACCTACAAACCTATCCCTACCTACTCCTATCTACCTCTACCTGCCACTACCTACCCCTACCTACCTTACCTACCTACCTACCCTACCTACCTACCTACCTACCCTACCTACCTACCCTACCTACCTACCCTACCTACCTACCTACCCTACCTACCTACCCTACCTACCTACCTACCTACCTACCCTACCTACCTACCCTACCTACCCCTACCTATCTACCTACCTCTACCTGCCACTACCTACCCCTACCTACATTACCTACCCACCCTACCTACCCCTATGTCCTTCTCCTGGCTCTAAACTACCTCCCTGCCAATTTTCAGCTAAATCGGTTCAGCCGTTCTTGAGTTATAAGTGGAGTAACCAACACGACTTTCTTTTATATATATAGATATATAGATTACATTGACTCCCCCCCCGTACCCCAGTGACGCTTACATGGAGCCTACATCGCATGCTGGCTAGCTGAGCGCGGTGAGAGACAACCACGCGACTTTTTTCTAATACTTGCATTTTTAAACTCGTGATATCTTCCGAATGAAATGTCCGAATTGAATAATTCAAAAAGGTATAAAAAGGTATTAAAGCCGTCTTGAATATAAAGTAATTTATTTTGATGAGGATTAATACCAAGGTACAAATGAAGAGCCTTTTCAAGAGGCGGCATATATAAATTAATATTTTAGAATAAAAAACTGCTTACTGTGACATAACTATAATATTTAGACATATGCTGTCACGACACTTTTTGTAGATAATGATGAGTTCTGCAAAGTCGTAGTAAATGATTTTGTTCTATCATCAATAGTTTTCGCAGCGCACGCGACGTAAGGAATTTTTCAGGTCATTTTTTTACACCTTATGTTACATTATTGGAGTTTTAGTAAGGATCCCTAATTTTTTTTTAAATATAATATAGCCTATGTTACTCGGGGATAATGTAGCTTTCCAAAGGTGAAAGAATTTTTGAAATCGGTCCAGTAGTTTCGGAGCCTATTCATTACAAACAAACAAACAAATCTTTCCTCTTTATAATATTAGTATAGACAAATAAAAAATGCAGAAATAGAAAAATATATTTATAAAAAACCGGTACGTAAACAGCACTACAAAAAAGATTCATTGTGGGCATTGTGGCAAGTATGTAATATAAATATAATATACCTATAATTGATATCCTGAAAGTCCACGAAACCATCAATGAAGTTCTGAGAAAACTAGGATTGGCCGTCTTAAAAGAGATGGAAGTACAGTTTTTGATTGAGTATATTCGCACATCTAAGCCCATAGCTGAAGCCATTTGGAGCTTAGAAGGCGAAAAGGAGACTTTTTATGGATGACTGCAGTAATTTTACCATAAAGTATTTTATTTCAATAAAGTATTTTGAAAATACATATTTTGTATTTAGTATTTAAATACAAAAGGCAAAAGTATTTTGTATCTTGCATTTGAAATACTATATTAAAAAAGTATTTGCATTTTGTATTTAAATACTTTTTGAAAAGTATTTTGTACATCTCTGTCTACTATAACTACTACTAACTATCTTCATGGACTTTTTGGCGGGAACTTGTGAAGTGACGTTGCGTTTTCGTTTTATTTTCATAAAATCGTGTATTTTGAGTTTTATTGAATATTATCGGTGGTATTTTATCCAATAAAGATCAATAAAAGTGCACCAGTCAAGTGAAATGAAATGATTACGTGTATAGTGGCTTTTCAAGTTGTCTCAAGAAGTCCGTGAAAAGTTTTAGTAGAACGGCTACCATTGTACTAAAACCTAACCTAACCTAAACTGACTATGACTTGAAGATTTAACATGACTAGAACTTTACTACTAACTATGAAACTTGACGATTGACGAGAATTTAATACATGAAGAATATAAAAATAACTACATTGCTCAACTTAACACTGGCAAAATACACGAAGTGAGACGCCAAAATAAAAAAAAAATAAAAAAAAAAACTATCTTCATTGCGGTCCAGCACATTTTTTTTTAATATATCATAGAAATAGTTCAAAAAACTTAATGCTGAAAAAAATTGATATCCGCCATTCCGATTTAAAGTTTTTTTTTTGAGATGTTGCGTTTGGAAACTACACTGCTTGACATTTGTATCAAAACTGATCATGATATTTTTATAGGAAATTTGTTATACAATTTTATATAAAAATATTAAGTTATTTATTTTAAATATTATATATTTATATGCGCTCGCCTATACGCTGTACTGATCATATTAAATCTCTGAGAAATAAAACATTACCTGAGTGTGGGAGAACAGATATAGCTAGAGTCGTGGTGAGGATTTTTAAACAAGCTACGCAGGCTACGCAGCACCATTCGACTGCTCTGTCAAAAGCAAGTGATTGAGAAGAGAAGAGACTATATACAACATAGTACCTACATATGCATGTGTGTTCTATGATTCTTGGATACATTTGAATTAAGTTTCTTTCTAAATACCTAATCATAGTTAAACTTTATTGAATAGGCATGTGTTGTGTGTAGAAGACTCATCTTAAGTTTTGCTGGCTCCTAGATATCGCAGTCCCAAGCTGCTAGTTACAATACACTACGTAGGAATACCAAGGAAGATATTTAATGTAAATAATAAAATACTTCATTTAATATATTGTATGCTTTATTCATCTTCTTCATTTTATATTTCATCTCTCACGAAAATACTATCCAAGGAGCTGGCGGGTGGTGACATATTATGTTGGTGCAGTGCCCATCCCAAATACTAAACAATGGTAATAGCATAGCATGTGCATAGCTGCTCCCAATGATACCTACATGGTATTCATGCATGCTGCAAGTGGTCAGGTCGCAGGATCATAATAATTTTAACAGTTAACACACACAGCCACGGTTTCCAAAACGGTAATCCAAATCACAAAGAATATCAGTCATTTACACACAACCGTAGGGTAGATGCAAAGGTTAAATGAAAGAAGTAGGTAGCATTACAGCATCACAACGAAATTACGAACAACGCAGAACGATGTCAGAAATGGTTGGAGAGCGCACTGTAGTAAACCCTACCTCATAAGGTAACAACATGGGACTAGTTTCTGGTGGTGTCTAGTAAAAAAATACTCTTAAAAAAACAGGGTTGCGTGGGCGCAACCTGGAGGGTTTTGTGGAATGGGCAGTTAAGAGGTCCCTTTTTTTGGTGCTTTTTACCTCATCGAGTAACAACTAGAGACCTAGCCTATTCGATAGAAGTCATCGAAAAACGTATAAAAAAAGTTGGTTGCCTCATCCTATCCTGGCACTTTCTGAAATCGGCCAGATTTTAGGGGGCTGAAAAATGACCGATTTTACCTCATCGAGTAACAAGATGCCACTAATGCCATTCGATAGCTTAGATAAGCCCGATGATAAAAATATAAGGTTGCGTGACCTCAGCCTGGAGGATTTCCTAGTCGGCCAGGTTTTATGTCGGATTTACGAAGACAAAATTTAAGGAAATCGTCTATAAAACAATGAATTTCACAAAATGTCAATGGTTTAACTGTATGAAAATGGCTATGATACATATTTGAGTTCATACAAAATCAGTCAAGTGTGTGTCGGACCACGCATTCCATAAAATTTCATATTTTACAGATTTTTTAATGCTTTAAATTGAGCGACCCTACCCCTTCGAGTTACAAGATTTCAATAATGCCATCCGATAGCTTAGATAACCCCGATTATAAAAATATAACGTTATCTGCCCTCACCCTGAAGGATTTCCTAGTCGGCCAGGTTTTAAGTCAGATTTACTATGGCAAAATATATGGAAGAAATGCAATTAAATTAACATTATTTCAATGGTTTAACTTAATGACAATTGTTTTGATACTTATTTGAGTTTATAGAAATGCCGTCAAGTGTGTGTCGGACCACAATAATGCCATCCGATAGCTTAGATAACCCCGATTATAAAAACATAACGTTGTCTGCCCTCACCCTGAAGTATTTCCTAGTCGGCCAGGTTTTATGTCGGATTTACTATGGCAAAATATATGGAAGAAATGCAATTAAATTCACATTATTTCAATGGTTTAACTTAATGACGATTGTTTGATACTTATTTGAGTTTATAAAAATGCTGTCAAGTGCATATGCCACCATGCATAGCAAGTTTTCATAGCAGATTGGTTACCCAAAATAGTTTTAATCTAGAGTTCTTGTCCCAATGTATCTTATTATGGTACATTATATACATTTAAACTATTTTTCATCCAACCTGTGATGAACTTGCACATAAGTAATCAAGTTAAATTAAGCTGTATTATTATTAAAATAATATACTTATAGTTTGTGTTAATTAATTCAACTATTGTGATAAAGTCGAAGTATGATAATAGTACTATTTTCAGTTTCATCAATAGCCGCATCCAAGTTGAATGATTGATGATGATTTTTCATGTTTATTCCGAGAATAACTAAATACAACTTTAAATATTATTAAATTTACAACGTTTAACTCTAGATGATAGTTTTCTGGCTGAAAATAAACTTTTTCATTATCCGTCATATTCAATAAATATACTTCCAAAATCTTCGAAATATTGTAGATTGTAGAGTTCTCGACCAAGCATAGCATAGAGTTTAGTATTTTATCACAGTTTATTTACCCAATATAGTTTAAAATAAAGTACCTAAATTTACAAATTTGTCGAGTGAGGTTGAAGCAGCCATCAGAGGCTATCAACTTTAGTCCTTTCCAAAAAAATGGCTTACGAAAGTTTATATCTACATATCTTCTGACTGACTGATTTATTAAAGGAGAGCCTAAAACACTGGGGCTATAAACTTGCGGCTTTTTATTCGTAAAAAAGTTACCAATTTATTAATGATTAGTTAAAATTCCGTAGTCTTTATCATTATCTTTGTAGGATATTTTGGATATTTATCTGACAAGTGACGTATGGTGATCGAAAGAGTGAGATGGAGGACACTATAAAATTGATTTAGTTAAACAGCGTTTATGAATAAGAGGGCTAAAGTTTATCTCCCATTCACTATGAACTTGAAGTTTGGTAATTTTTTTTTATACCTAATGTCACCACAGTATGATAGATTAATTTCCTATCAAAATGTATGGGTTTTTTTTTTCGATTTGTGACTTTTCTAATACCATAACCTAACTTGACCGCTTAGAGCCTTTTGTTCCTTCTCGGAGACAGGATTGATTAGGATAATATAAATTATTTGAAAAATCACCGATTTCTCGCAAACTGTAATTTGTTTTCAAATTCTGTAAATGCCGATAGCAATAACTTACAAAAACCGGACAAGTGCGAGTCTGAATCGCGCATCGAGAGTTCCTTAATTTCCTATGTTACTCTAAATATTTAGGTTTTTCTGTAATTAATAGGTAAAGAACTATTTTCTGTATTATTTTCAAAATTTTGGTCCAGTGTTTCAGAGAGAAGTGGGGATTCGCTTATTTTCTTAAATAACTTAAAAACTATTCGGTATAAATGGTAGTACATTTGCGATTTGCGTTAACTTAAAAATTCGTTTTTTTTACAGTTTAATGGCAATTAGACCTAAGTATTTGATATGCATTTCAACTTGATACCTCTAAGCGTTCGTGAGGAAAAGGTTATAATTATTAAAAAAAAATTATGACAAGTCATGTGATGTAACTTAAAATTTAAGGTTTTCGATTTTTTTTCTTTTTGTGCTATAAAATGTTGCTTCATGTCAAATTTCAAGATTCTAGGTCGATTGAAAGTATCCTTCAGGTTTTGATTCCCTTACGAGTAGTTGCGAGTTTCAAAATATGCGGCTTAAATTGCTTTTTGATTGCGTTGACATAGAAGTTTTATTTTGTTACAGCTTTAAAGGTATAATAGACCTGAGTATTTGATATGAATTTAAAATTAATACCTCTACGCGTACATGAGGAAAGGGGTCGTAAGTTTAATATTATTAAAAATATTTTTATTATATAATGTAACAAAAAAAATATGCTTTTCGCAATTTTTCCTTCTTTAAATTTGGGGCCGTTCAAATATTACGTAAGCAGATTTCTTACAATTATTTACACCCCCATCCCCCTTGCAGGAAAAGTAAGCAAAGCTCATACCCCCTCCCCCATGCTTACGTAAACATTTTTCAATTAAAAATACGTATGCGTTTATATTTGCGGGAATCCCCGAAAATGCGTTTCGTTTTCAAGCATAGACAATGTGAGGGTTGCCATTTGTGTAAAAAAGTAAATAACTACCGATGATGTAATCAACATCTAGACTCCCCTAACCCCCATGTCATCCAAAATAAGCAAAACAAAGACCCTACCCCCCATAGTGCTTACGTAATACTTGAACGGCCCCTTTCTTGATTAAAACTATGTTGTGTAAATTAGGTTTGGGTGAAAAAATATTGATACATGAACTCAAATACGTATCAAAACAATTATCATAGAGTTAAACCATTGAAATAATGTACATTTAGCCTTAGTAAAAACGAGTTAAAACCTGGCTAAATATGAAATTCTCCAAGCTGAGGGTAGGCGACCTTATATTTTTATTATCGGAGTAATCTAACTAAACTATCGAATGGTATTATTGACATCTTGTTACTCGAAGCAACGCTAAAATAATATAAATAAAATACTTTTAAATAAGCAACCCTACCTGAGTTCAAATATCTGTAAAATATGAATTTCTATGGGATGCGTGGTCCGACACACACTTGACGGCATTTCTATAAACTCAAATAAGTATCAAAACAATTGTCATTAAGTTAAACCATTGAAATAATGTTAATTTAATTGCATTTCTTCCATATATTTTGCCATAGTAAATCCGACTTAAAACCTGACCGACTAGGAAATCCTTCAGGGTGAGGGCAGATAACGTTATATTTTTATAATCGGGGTTATCTAAGCTATCGGATGGCATTATTGAAATCTTGTAACTCGAAGGGGTAGGGTCGCTCAATTTAAAGCATTAAAAAATCTGTAAAATATGAAATTTTATGGGATGCGTAGTCCAACACACACTTGACCGATTTTGTATGAACTCAATTATGTATCAAACAATCGTCATTAAGTTAAACCATTGAAATAATGTGAATTTAATTGCATTTCTTCCATATATTTTGCCATAGTAAATCCGACATAAAACCTGGCCGACTAGGAAATCCTTCAGGGTGAGGGCAGACAACGTTATGTTTTTATAATCGGGGTTATCTAAGCTATCGGATGGCATTATTGAAATCTTGTAACTCGAAGAGGTAGGGTCGCTCATTTTAAAGATTTCAAAAATCTGTAAAATATGAAATTTTATGGAATGCGTGGTCCGACACACACTTGACTGATTTTGTATGAACTCAAATATGTATCATAGCCATTTTCATACAGTTAAACCATTGACATTTTGTGAAATTCATTGTTTTATAGACGATTTCCTTAAATTTTGTCTTCGTAAATCCGACATAAAACCTGGCCGACTAGGAAATCCTCCAGGCTGAGGTCACGCAACCTTATATTTTTATCATCGGGCTTATCTAAGCTATCGAATGGCATTAGTGGCATCTTGTTACTCGATGAGGTAAAATCGGTCATTTTTCAGCCCCCTAAAATCTGGCCGATTTCAGAAAGTGCCAGGATAGGATGAGGCAACCAACTTTTTTTATACGTTTTTCGATGACTTCTATCGAATAGGCTAGGTCTCTAGTTGTTACTCGATGAGGTAAAAAGCACCAAAAAAAGGGACCTCTTAACTGCCCATTCCACAAAACCCTCCAGGTTGCGCCCACGCAACCTTGTTTTTTTAAGAGTATTTTTTTACTATACACCACCAGAAACTAGTCCCATGTTGTTACCTTATGAGGTAGGGTTTACTACAGTGCGCTCTCCAACCAAAAGTCGTATGCGCAAAATTTACTTGACTCTAGAATTTACTGGTCGTGGTCGTTTACAAAGACTACAACTACATTAATAAATAATCGTATTCGTATAAATTCGTTCGTATTATTTCGTATTTGATTCATCGTAAAATTATATTCTCTTTGTCAAATATTTAACAAAGTACTCTGTGCTCTTTGTTTACTGCTCTGTACAGAGTTCTGACTGTCATTCATTCATTCATCAACCACAGACAGGGTTGCCAATAATAATGTTTCAGTGATGCAAGCTCAACATTTTTTATTACACAAAACGATTTTAAATTTCAGTTTAAAAAAAAACGGGGGGCTACACATACTCTAGTGATGTGCCGAGTCGGCTATTTTTGGTTATCACTAATAAAAGAATCGAATTAGAATTCGACAGGACAGGTATTCGAGTACTGGCACGAGTATTCGAATACTTCAGTGGAATCGAGTACTATTTGTGTAAGTTATTGATGAATCTAAAATTCTCTATACTATTGTATACTCTATACTATGTACAGGCGAGTAGAAAATATTTTTTAAAGTTTTAAAGCAATTTAATAAAGATATCAAAAAACCCTTATAACTTTTCAACCAGGGCGCGACAAAATCTGATATTCGACGACAAAATTGGACAAATTAATCAAAAATTCTGGAAGCAAACAGATCTTCGCTAGGTGCTCTAGTTCTTGAGATATGAGGTGGGCCTGCCAGGAAGCATGCTTCCTAAAAACCCTTATAACTTTTAAACCAGGACGCGACAAAATCTGATATTCGAGGACAAATTAAGGACAAAATAGCGACAGACTTGGAATTCAGATCCATGATGGTGGCCCTGCCAGAAAATGCTTCACGTACTTTTTGAATCGAACTTTGTAGTTTGCTTTTGACAACAAATTCTAATATTTCATCACAAATCGTGTAGGAACGATAGTATATGTAAATAATAACAGCAGATTATTGCATAATCAGTAATTTAATCATAATATAATCATCCTTTGGTAATTACGTATGGCATGGCATATTGAAGCTAACAACTATCAAATTTAACAAAGATCATTGAATTTTTTTACTTTATATTATGTATATCAAAGAAGTTCTATAGTTCTAGAAGCACGATTTACTCGCTTTGATAAGATTAACATAATATATTTTTATAAGACCACTAAAGTAATTGAAACTGAAAAAAAAAAAATATTTAGTATCAAATACCGTAAGTACTCGAAATCTGTATTCGAGTATTGTGGTTCCGAATACATTATTTTATATACTCGAGTACGTGAGCACCTGCTAGGTATTCGAGTCAGTTTGACTCGGCACATCTCTACATACTACACTATAGTCTACACCAAAGACTACAATATATGGTCTACACTACACTACACAACCAACTGTGGTGACACAAGTGAAGGATGTGTAAGGTTATGTTTACTGCATAATTTTGTCGAGTCAGAATTCATTCAGTTGGCACTTTACTAAAAGCAGAAGTTACTACCTACTGTATTTATTTAATTGTAAATCTTTCATACAGTTATCGCTCAAAAATGTTGGTGACATTAAAAACATTACAACAACAAACCTTCCAAATAGAAATAAATCCCGAGGAATCTGTCAAAGCTCTAAAACTAAAAATTGAAGTTGAAAAAGGTAAAGACTATGTTGCTGATCATCAAAGACTCATTTATGCCGGAAAGATTCTACTCGATGATAATAAGTTAAGTACCTATAATATAGACGAAAAAAAATTCATTGTCATCATGGTAACGAAACCTAAAGCGAATGAATCACTAGCTTCGTCGACCACTGTGCCCGAGGCTGGCGAAAGTGCATCTACTGAAAGTGGTGATGGCAAAGGCAAACCAGCAGCTGAGGAAGTGCCAAAACCGACCCCTGCACCAGAACTCGAACGGACTGTCGAACCATCAGCCGGGTCCAACGAACCTGAGTGTGAAGCTACTATACAAAGCATTATGGATATGGGCTACAATCGACAGCAAGTGGAACAAGCATTGAGAGCTTCTTTCAATAATAGGGAGAGAGCAGTGGAGTATTTGATTACTGGTATACCTGAAGATTTATTGCAAGAAGCAGAGGAAGGTAATGATGAGGATCCATTGGCTTTTCTACGAGATCAACCTCAGTTTCAACAAATGCGGGCAGTAATTCAACAGAATCCAAATTTATTAAATGCAGTGTTACAACAGATTGGTCAATCTAACCCAGCATTGTTGCAAGCAATCAGCCAACACCAACAAGCCTTTGTGAGGATGTTAAATGAACCTGTGAATCCAACTGCTGGTGCTGCAGCCGCTGCACCTGAAGAGAGTGCTATAGATGTTCCACCACCTATGCAGCCCCAGAATGTTATTCAAGTTTCACCTCAAGACAAAGAGGCCATTGAAAGATTAAAGGCACTTGGTTTTCCAGAGCACATGGTTATTCAAGCTTACTTTGCTTGTGAAAAGAATGAAAATCTTGCAGCTAATTTCTTGTTGTCACAAAATTTTGATGATTAAAATTATTGTTCTTTCATGAATATTGAAAGTGGAGAGACAAAATTATTAAAAAAATAACAAACAGAAATGAAATTAAGAGGGATGCTTCAAGGTATCCTGCAAAATTATTTGTTTATTATGTTTTTTGCTAATTGCAGCTAAGTAATGGGTCATAAGTTCGTCAACTTGTGATTCGCGACAAGTATGCTAGTATATTTACTGATTAATAAACAAAAGAAATCATCAAGATATTTCACAGAGTTAAATTTGTCGTAAAAAGTCATGTTTTCATGAAGTTGTTGTATATCGTCCAAATATAATTTGGAGAAAATATGTTGATGACTTTTTAGTTATTAATCAGTAAACATACTATCATTGTTGTCACGAATCACTGACACTGTTGACAAATGTATGACCCATTACTGAGCTGCAATTAGCAAAAAACATAATAAAATTAAATTTTGCGGCTAACCTGAAGCATTCTCCTTAATATCTTGTCTTTATTTCAATAGCCAATAGTTTACTGCTTGTATTTCATGTGTATTTTTACACTGCATTTGAAAACATTTTGTCAAGATTCAATGTCTAATAAATTAAATTTCCTATTGTTCATTTTTTTTTATGTAAGATAACCTTGTAAGACCTTCGTTATTTTATAAAACCTGAAAGTTTATCTGTGTGTGTCCCTAATACAGATATAAACGATCCCCGACTATAAAGTTTGGGTCACAGTTGCTTTGGATGGTAACAAGTAGAAAAAGTGTATAAAATTGCATTCTAAATTCGTTCAAGTATTTACATATTTGGAATAATATTATGAACCAAGTTGTCCATTGTCAGACACTTAGTACCAGTTGCAACCCCCTGTCAGACACCTTTAAATCATAAATTATACTTACGTTATAATATAAAAGTTGAATTTTATAATATATATGTATGTTTAGGAACTATCAAAATATATTTTCTCAGTAATCGGTCAGTTTCGATGGTTCTTCTTGTCACACATATTAAAAGTTTACCATGTGGAACTTCCTGGCTGGGCCACCATGACGGATTCGAATTCTGTCGGTTGCTATTCTTATAACTTTTGAATCAGGGGGCGATAAAATCTGATATTCGATGACAAATTAGGGACAAATTCTGGATGCAAACAGATCTTCGCTAGGTGCTCTAGTTCGTGAGATATGAGGTTCCTAAAAACCCTTATAACCTTTGAACCAGGGCGCGACAAAATCTGATATTCGAGGACAAATTAGGGACAGACTTGGAATTCAAATCCGTGATGGTGGCCCTGGCAGGAAGGGCCGCACAATCCAATTGAGAACTTTCTCTTTTTGTCTAAACCTTATAAGATCACTCATATGTCCAGTACCGGCGTTAGGGTAGGGCGCCAGATGTAAAGGGGCGCCAGATGTAAAGGGGCGCCAGGCCCACCTTTATTTCCGGTCGCTCATGAGCGAGTCCTGGTATCTCGAGTCTAAATAAATTCTCAAGTCTAAAGATATAATGGCTCTTAAAATCCCTTTTGTTAGCGGGAGAAGGGGGGGGGAGGGGGGGGTTATCACATCTCGCCCAGGGTGCTGGTAGAGCTAAAACCGACACTGCATATGTCTGTCTGTTCGAAAATATTGGACTGGACTGAATTGTTTGGTACGGACGACCACAAGTCAAGGTAAACACTGCGGCACCTTATGCGGTGGTAATAGGAGCTATTTTGGAACAAAAAGGTGTAGCTTGATCTGTGGCCGTGTGTACACATAATGTAACTAGGTGACACACACCGAGGGTTCCGTAATATCCTATGTTACTCTAAATACCACAGGCTTCTTTAGGTTTTCCTGTAATCTATAGGTAAAGAACTATTTTCTGTAAAAAACAGGACAAGTGCGAGTCTGACTCGCGCACCGAGAGTTCCGTAATTTTCTATGTTACTCTAAATACCATAGACTTCTAACAGGTTTTCCTGTAATGAACTATTTTCGGTATATTTTTCAAAAATTTTGGCCCATTAGTTTCGGAGATAAAGGGGGGGTAAATTTTCTTAAACATCAAAAGTATTACATCTCTTTATATATATTAAAATTATAAAAAATATATTTTTGAGATACTCACAACGAGCCCTTTCATGTGACACAATATTGGTTGCAATATTTTTTTTTAATTTTCTAATTTTGTTCTGTTTTTAGGATTCCGTAGTTCACGTCTGGAACCCTTATAGTTTCGTCATGTCCGTCCGTCCGTTCTCGGCTTACCTTCCAAACAGTTAGTGCTAGAACGATGAAACTTTGTAAAAATATGTGTATTTACTACGTCGACAAAATGCTAAAATAAAATCACTGTTTTTTAAAACATTGAGAGGTTGCTTAGACGATTTTTTGATTTAGGTAGATACCTATAATATGTGATAACCAAACAGATGTTTGCGAGATATTCAACATTCAATTTTTTTTGTTAAAACAGGGCTTCCCCCTAAACGGCTGGCTCGAAAAATCTGAAAAAGATCAAGAGAGAACTTTAAATAAAAACTATAACGGCTTAGATAACTTTGTTAGTTCAGGAGTTATAGAGGCTTAACTAGAGGAAAACTTCGTACATACAATATTGAACGAAATAATAAGTAAACATGTAAAATATTAAAAATAAAATCATAACAATGATCTATCTATCGGATGGTATTCCACCATTTATTATCAAGGACTGTCGTTCAGTATTTGAATTACCTCTTTTGCATATTTTCTCTCTGTCTTAAGGAAGGTTGCTATCCGCGAGAATGGAAAACCACTCGTGTGACCCCGGTACCTAAAGGTACGGGTACGGAGGTGAGTGACTATCGGCCAATTGCTGTTTTATCCGCGATTGCACAGGTGTTCGAGTCCGTGATTCATAGGTATATTTACACGCAAGTGAAGTCACAACTAACCGATGCTCAACATGGCTTCCTCCCAGGTCGGAGTACGGGGAGTAACCTGATGTCGTTCATGAGTCAATTGGTGCCAACCGTTGATGCTGGGGGACAGGTGGACTCCGCGTACTTCGATTTTCGGAAAGCTTTTGATGCTGTAGATAATGACGTTCTGTTAACTAAGTTTGCAGCGTTAGGATTTACACCTAGCCTATTAAGTTTTCTTTATAATTACTTAAGCGACCGCAGGCAGTACGTTGAGTATGCGGGTCATGAATCGGAGGCTTACTATACATACTCAGGGGTGAGTCAAGGGAGTAATCTAGGGCCCTTAGAATTTATTTTGATGGTCAATGATCTTCCAACTGTCGTTAACTACGCACAATGCTTGCTGTTCGCTGACGACCTTAAGCTCTTCTTGCCAGTTCACGACATTTCAGACTGTCAGATGTTGCAGAATGACATTGACCGGGTAGTGCAGTGGAGTAAAAATAATAAACTGTATTTTAACGTAAATAAGTGTTGTGTTATGAGTTACAGCCGCGCGCGAGCTCCACTGCATTATCCTTATGTAGTGGATGCCACAATCATGCCCCGCGTCACAAGGGTTACAGATTTAGGCGTAGAGATGGTCCCTGAAGTCACCTTCCGTCAGCATATCACAGAAATTTGTAAAAAATCTCGGCTTCATCTTAAGACAGTGCAGAGATTTTCAGAATACTGTAGTTGTCAAAATCTTATTTAACGCCCTCGTTCGTAGTCGTCTTGAAACAAATGCCATAATTTGGAATCCTCATGAATCCAAATATAGCCTTATGCTGGAAAAAATCCAAAATAGATTTACCCGAGTTAATGTACCCGAGCCTATTTGTACTTGGAATGGTGGGCTATAGTAGACTACAGGTGAGGAGAGATGTCGCATTGGTGAAATATGTGTGGAAGGTATTGCGTGGGTGGGTCTATCACCCGGAAGTGCTTGCGGCACTGAAACTATGCGTACCCGATGGATACATTTTTGCGAGTCGCCGGCCTTCGTTACTCCTCGAGCCCGCCGCTAGAACTAACTTGCTCCAGAATGCTCCGCTTTCACGTGCCATAAAATATATAAATATTCTTTCACAGAATATTGATATTTTTGATTGTAGCCTGTCGAAATTCATCGAAGCAGCATACAAAAGTATTGAGTTGAAATTATAGTTGAGATGGTAATTTACTATGGAGTTTGTATGGAAATACTGCATTGTGAGTTTGTAACTCCATAATTTCGTTTTTATCTTGGTAAAACTAAAATTTAATAATTTATTTTTATTTGATGTTTCTGTTTTTTTTTTCTTTTTATATACAACGTGTTACGGAAAGGTCATATTCATCCGAAAGGGGTGATGATTACATCAGGTATAGATTCTCTATGCAAAGTTTCCACGCAAAATAAATTACTCAAAGAATTCATACCAAACTTTTGGTTTCGTAAGATTATCGAAATCAAACCATAACAAACGTGTCACCGCACTACGAGGGTCATTAACTTTTCACGTCATTTCCTAATATTGAAGTTAAATCTCTTTTGCGATCTGTGCGCCTGGTACACGATGTAGTGTAACACCGCGCCGCCCTGTGTCGGCGCGGCGACACCCTTTGTCGGCGCGCCGACACACGAGTACTATTAAACAACTGACGAAGCTCCTAAGCTGTGGGGAAGACCCGAAAAATAAAACTTGAACTACTTTTCTACTATCCTAGTAGGGTAGCTGGCCCAATTATTGTACATTTTGAATTTATTTTCGATTTTTTGTTAAAATTAATTTACTAATCAAGTCAGCCTATCGCAGTCCACTGCTGGACATAGGCCTCTCTCAAGTTGCGCCACAAACAACACAAGGTTTCCCGCCTTTTGCATCCAGTAATCGTAGCGCCGCGCAGTATCGCTTTTCCCCCCAGCTACCTAATAATAATTTCAAGAAAACTGTGATAAATTTAATACATTGAAGCACACCGATTAAAGAAGAGTTAGGCCAGGGCATCAGTTAATTAATAAAACCTATGAGCTGTGTTGACAAACGAAACCGATAAGATAATTTGATGTGGACTGTGGGGGTGGTACCTACATAAGTACATAGTCTTAATTTGTAAGTATTGATTAATCAAAATAGCGACAGATAAGTTGAGTATTGATTCGATTTATTTATTTATTGAAGGCTAGCTAAGACTATCACTACGACTATGACTATGTACCTGCAACTGGCTCATTTACCCTTAATATCATTGTGTGTGTAAACCCCGATGAAATTAGGGTTCAGTTATTATTGTTCGCAAATGCTGTCCGAACAACTCTCGTTACTCATGAGGTCCTGGTACTTTTAACAATTTATTTCCATAGTTTAATACATTTTTGCGGCCTATTTTTTTATTGTGTTTTATTAAACAAATAAAGACTTCGTACTACCTACTAAAAGCCAAAACCCATGTCTCAGTCAAATGGGCCCGCCGACAAAATGTAAACTTCTGATACGTTTTAAATGTTTTCAGTTGTAATTTAGTGTTGTTATCATCATAATTATCCACTCATTACTGTCCCACAGCTGGGCACGGACTTCTTCTCAGAATGAGAAGGTTAAGGTTAGGTTAGTCATCACGCTGGCCTTCTGCGAGTTGTTTAGCCGTGTGCGTGTTAGAATGGCAAAAACTACCAACATAATTTAATTTCAAAATCCTACCTATTTAAATAAAAGCGGAACCCACTGCACATTGGCATTTTATTTCTACCAGGAGACACATAAGTTGCATAGAGTAAAGTTATTTAGGGTTCATTTTGAATAAATTATGTTACAAAATCTTTTTTCTGTAACATTTCTAATTGCATAATCTTTTAGTTAGTTACTTACTATGGTTATAAAAAAAATCAACATTAAAAGGATCGTTCGTATCGTTATCCTTTATCCCGTTTTGTTGTTATTGTGAGGTAAAAAAAATGTGGCAGAAAGTTACTATGTGCATAATTATTAGGCACCAACATTTACACGTTCACCGAAAGTCGTGAACTAGGTACCTACTCCGTAATTCTTGTTACTTTTCTTTAAGTATTATTATTATTACCTACAGCCTAAGTTTTAAAATAATTTTCCAAGCTGCAAACAAGCATTTGCATTTGAACTTGTTTACAAACAATCCTAGTTTTTTAATTATTTAATTTAAATTAAACACAGAACCCTTTAGCATTATTTATGTACCAGGACACACATAAGTTGCGGAGGAAAGTTATTTAGGGTTCATTTGAAAATAAATTATGTTACGAAATCCTTTTTCTGTTCTAGGTTCCATTAGGTTCTTTCGCAGTATTTACCTAAGCAATTAATTTCTGGTAGAGTACCTATGTATGTCAACCAACATAAAAAAGAAATGTTGGATACTCAAATTCTGTGTCTGTGGTTTAATTTCAATGATTACGTAGATTCACACATTACATACTCCGTTATGTTTGTTATTAGATTGTTTTACGTAGATAGGTAACTAAGTATTATTTACTAGTCCCTACTAATCCCTTCATTAACTACCTACCTAAATTCAATATCATTTTCAAGCTAACAAATGATTTACTGATGATTGATTGATGATTTGTTAATTTTTAAAGGATTTGTATTTTAGCTTGTTCACAAACATAATCAGTTTTTGTCAGAAAAAGTGAGTAACAAAATAAAATATCCGGAACCCATTATACAAAAATACCAGGAGTAAGAGCATAAGAGGTATGTTTTCACATGTGAATGTATCGTGAGTTACCTACTTACACCGATCAGCTGACTTGGTTGCTAGTGATGTGTAAATTTCAAGTTGAAATGTTTGGGTTTTTGGTTTCATTCCTCATATCTTCCTAACCTGTAGATATAGGATTTAAAAACCTTTGCAATATAGTTTATTATGATCCAAAGAAGCCGTGCACTTGATATGTATATACCCTTTCCGTAACAGCTTGTATATTTTATGTATATACTGATTAAGGTTTGATCATTTAAATACTGTCATAAGTAAGCAATTAATAATAAATATGTTTAATTAGTGTTAAAATTTTTATAACATCGCATTAGTATTAGTAGCTGTAATGGTGTTATATATTTTGAATAAATAAATAAATAAATCTATTGGACACGATCTTCTAAGTCCACGTGCCACTATGGGTGACTACTGAACCCTATTCTATGCGTGGCCTGACACGCACTTGGCCGGTTGTTTTTTTTCTTTTGACTTCCAGAACCCTAAAAAAATATAAAATTTAAAACAGAAATAATTGTTTCTGTGGCCTTCCTATTATGCGCACTTTTTAAAAAAAAAGTAGGATGAAATAAATAAAATACTACAGTCCGGGAGGTCTATGCTGAGCTTTGCATTTGTGTGAGTGATCATCAAAAGTAGAGTCAGACAAAAAACTTTTAAAAATATTTTTTTCATGTTTTAGGTAGGCAACATAACATAAGAGGGAGAGGTATTCTAGTTTTAAAATAAAGTAAAATTAACTAAGCAAAAATTTATCAAATAAAGACCAGCTATGATATGTATGACTGATGAGTATGTGTACATATTTTAAGTGTGACAGATCGATCAATAAATAAAATTCAAATATAACAAAATAGAACAATTCTTCTACACCGGACATAGCATCATTTTTACTCACGTCTGATGTGTCGTTTGTCTTAATAATGGAACTTTTCGTTAAAACTCGAACACAAAAATAAAATATTAAGAACCAAACATGTCACGCTGCTACCAGTACAAGAGGTGAAGTGTGGAAGGTGCGCGGCGGGGTTGCGTCACATATCTGTACACTCACACAAATACAAAGCTCAGCTTAGGCCTCGCGGGCTGTACCATATTACATCAAACAGTTAATATTATTAATATTTATAAATAGCATTAAGTTAACATAAAGAGCTATGTTGGTATAAACTTTATTTATTATAAATTTAAAGGCACTTTCCACAATGTCTATCATTTAACTTACTTAAGACACTCGCCATGATTGAATTGGAACAAAATGATTAATTTATATATAAAATATTGTGAAATTAGAGTCCAGTCAAATATAAACAATTTGTTTAAAAATATATCATTAATGGTCTTTCTAATATTAGACAATAGAGACAAGACATTTAAAAATACAATTTTGTAATGTCAATCATGGCAAATACAATTTAATAAAATCTTAATCTTAAATCTGGTAGTGAACTTATATTACCCTCTCACTAAAACAAAATAATGTGAATGATACAAAGAATGATGAAAGATAACAGTAGGCAACAGTTCCGAAGCAATAATCGAACATTCTTCTTCATTCACATAATTAAATTTATATTAAGTATAATTTATGTACAAGGGAATCATTTTATACATTAGTTTCTGTTCAGGTTCATCTATACACACACAATGTACATTATTTTCAATTTAGTATAATATATGTCAATTCATTAGAAGTAGAAAAAGATATTTAAAACTGTACATTGCAATATGGCTATTGCACAAAACAACTAAACATATTAACTTTGGCTTATCCATTACAAACACCCTGTGGTGTCGAAAATACTATTCAACTTACAATAGGGTATTTCTATCACTTCAGCATCTCCGATCACACACACGTGTGGCAAACAATTTGTGTATAACAGACCATTTGTAAAGGACAATAAAAGGAGAGATTAACAATCAAGTACCTTGGCAAGTATAAATTACTACAAGGGTGATAAAAGCGTTACATTGAGAAAAACGATTCACAAAAATGGCACAAGTCGAACTTGTCTGTATTTGCTTCAAAAACAACATTTTGGAATGGTAAATAAAGCTTTATCTGATATAATATTCTATTCAATTCATAACTCACACATAAAGGAGAATCCCGCGTTGTTTTTATATTGTATTAAAATCAACTGATAATTAAATATAACAACAGAAAAACATATTAACAATTCAATAAACCAAATCTAACAATAATCAAAGAAAGCTCTATTACTCGATTAGTCAATGCATAGACAATTTGACTAAATTAAAATGAACTACAATTCAAAGTGAAAAGAGGTTTACAAAATTGCAAATTCATGCCATCGAGAGCCGTATAAAACATTGACTTGTAACACAGTCTTATTACGTGAGATGGTTTAATTAAAGTCTTGTAAACACCCAGGTTTTAAAATATCCCCATCTCTTTCAGCTAAATGAAGTAAGAAAGTGAACTCAATGTATTTAAAGCCTGGGTTTCACTGAACTTGCTATAAACCGTCTTACTTAATAAGGGGGAGTACTCTTGTACAGAAACTGACAGCTGTTTATTTGAATGCTCTCAATAGACAGGGCAGCGGCACACCCGGTTAGCCAGCTGGGCCTCATTCCGTTTTTTGCTGACAATATAATTCTTTTAAGGACTTAAGTTCCTCTATTAGTGCCTTATTTTGATTTTCAAGTACTGCCACTCTGTTTTCCAAACATTTGATGTATTCCTTTTTCTTACGACGACATTCCCGAGCCGCTTCACGATTTTTTAGTAATCGCATTTCACGCTTGCGTGTTTGATCTTCTAATATAGGACCTAAAAATATAGCACGATTTGTTCATTTCATAAAAAAAAACAAAAATAATCAAACAATACGATTGACACTAACCCGGCACGTAAAATCCATCTTGGTTGGTAGCGTACTGAACTATTGCTCCGCCGCCGCCGCCTCCCGACACTGCCAACGTGTGTAACCCACTCTCCGTCTGCAGGGCTCCAGCTGGAATTACTAAAATCCATACTTCATTACGCAAGTGTATAATAACGATTTACATACGACGGAAATCATACTTGTTTGTTTATAGCCTCCACCAAACCTTTCAATTTTTTTTATCTACTCTCATATCGTAAAGTTCTAATTATGAAATCAAAAACAGTACTTTAATGACCACTTTATGCACACCCCTGTATAATTAAATTAAAAAATTATATTATAGTACAGTTTTCTTCCCAAGATAATGCTATAATAGTAGTTTATGATACTGTTGCATAATGGGGGTTATTAAACACGAGTGTGAGTTTAAGTACCGAGCCGTAGGCGAGGTTCTTAATAGTATCACACGAGTTTTTAATACCTAATTATGTGCAGTATCATACAGTACTTTATCTAAACTCATCTAATAATGTAATTTAAAGGTAAAAAATCTATAATATTTTGTCCGAGGTTTTCATGACTCACGGGTATCGATTATTCGTCATTTCCATTGCCGCCTCCACAATTTCAGATCCAAGTTTATTTCACCTTAGTATCATGCTATTTTACTGTCATTTTTGTTCAAAATAAAATATGTATGCAAAAAAATCAATAAAATAAACAAACATTAATCATCATGGCGCCCAAATCCGTGTTGGGAAAAACTCCCTACCGCATACGCGACCACAGAGTAAATTTGCATCTAAAATTGAATTGATACTGAATGATTCCTAATTGTTTACAAAGAGAATATAATACTACGTTTAATTGTTTAGTCATGTCTGGCCACTTAATGTTTTTTTCTTTATTATTTCGTTTGACAAGTTGACTGACAGTAATTGAAGTATTAAAACCCAAAAAACATTATAAGTGGCCAGACATGTCCAAATACTTGTACTTTAATGAAAAAAAGTTATTTTATAGCATTACCTTGGGAAGAAAACTGTACTATAATTTAATTTTTTAATTTCATTATAGACGGGTGTGCATAAAGTGGGTCATTAAAGTACTGTTTTTGATTTCATAATTAGAACTTTACGATATGAGAGTAGATAAAATAACTTTTTTTCATTAAAGTACAAGTATTTGGACATGTCTGGCCACTTATAATGTTTTTTGGGTTTTAATACTTCAATTACTGTCAGTCAACTTGTCAAACGAAATAATAAAGAAAAAAACATTATAAGTGGCCAGACATCAGGACTAAACAATTATAATTTTAGATGCAAATTTACTTTGTCTGTGGTCGCGTATGCGGTAGAGATCTCAACTTAGGAGTTTTTCCCCACACGGATTTGGGCGCCATGATGATTAATGTTTGTTTATTTTATTGATTTTTTTGCATACATATTTTATTTTGGCCAAAAATGATAGAAAAATACCAGTGATACTAAGGTGAAATAAAATTGGATCTGAAATTTTGGAATGGAAATGACGAATAATCGATACCAAGTAGAGATAAGTCATGAAAACCTATGACAAAATATTATCGATTTTTTACCATTAAATTACATTATTAGATGAGTTTAGATAAAGTACTGTATGATACTGCACATAATTAGGTATTAAAAACTCGTGTGATACTATTAAGAACCTCGCCTACGGCACGGTTCTTAAACTCACACTCGTGTTTTAATAACCCCTATTATGCAACAGTATCATAAACTACTATTATGGATTAGTTATCCAATATCCATGAGTTTCAAGATTTTTTTTCAATTTTGTAGATCGGAACCAACAATATAAAAGAAGCAGTTGCCATTTGAATGATATTAAATGATTGAATTTAATGAATACATTATGGATCGTTAACATGTTTGGGAATTACAATGTCAGTTAATGTATAGCATAATGTGGTTTTTTGCTACAACAACGGCTCGATCCATATATAAAGATTGTGCTCTAAAATTATCATACACTACAATGATATACAGTCAGATAATCCTATCACAATTAAAAATAAATTAAAAGCACTGTCGTCTAGTATTTTTTTAATAAATACCTGGTAAGGTAGGAACCTTAGTACTAGTTATTGTGAAAATCTAAATAAATTTCAATTATTTATACGGATCGTGTTTTCAACACAACAAGCCAGTTATTATAGACTACACTAATATAGTACATTACGCAACAAATAAGAAAAAGGTAAGTTTCTTCGAGGGAGTAAAAATAAACTCTGAGATCTGCATTTCAAAACGCACTCTATATTTATAGGCAACGGTAACCGCTTACCATCAGGCGGACTGTATATTTGCTACCTTAGTACTTCGTATAAAAACCAATAAGTACCGTATAAGCAGTGTTCGCGGTCGTTGTTACTCGTTTTTTTTTGAAAGGACTAAAGTTGGTAGCCTCTGATGGCTGCTCCAACCTTACCGGACAATCGGCGAGCGCAGAGAGCTCTCAGCCGGGTAACATTTATGTAACCACGCCTGAGGGTACGAAGCTCGGCTCAGGGCGTTACCGGGGGGGTTGTTACTCCTCCGGACAATATATTATAATAGGATTTTACATTAGTTACGGACATCCTCGTTTTATAATAGATTTAATCATAATAAAGCTTAGTAAAAAAACACCCACCCGCTTAAATATTTTGTTTAACTTTGGAGATACAGATTTTTTTGTGTAACCTTAATGAAAAATGTTACTTTTCCTATATTTCCCAAAAAAAAAAAAAAAAATTATACTCCCCTTTGTTAATTAATACAAACAGATTATCTAGTCTGTCTAGTCTCTAACTGCAAAAGAAAGTGACAAAATACTTATTTTCTAAATTTCATAAAAATAATATTATAAAATTATTTACATGATGGTAAATAATATTATAAAATTATTTACATGATGGTCGGTTTCCATTTTTACCAATAAAATACACATAAGTTACCTATGTACCTTTGAGTTGAGAAAATACTAAATATCTATGTCTAAGATATTACGTTTCTAAGTTTATTTCTATGGATTTAGGGATGTCTCGAAAAGTATACTTTCTTTTACTCTCGAGTCTTTTACTCAACAATAAAAAGTGGAAGCGTAGAAGCATTTTAGGTGGCTCGGTTCATGATAGAAATAAGTGTCGAACACAGACTTATTAAAACTCAAGACGTAACGATGGTATCCAACGGCGACAAAACAAATGAAGATTAGTATTGCCTATGTGTAAGTCTCTCGGTGTAAGACACGAGTGCATTTGCGTATATGTGTGAGAGAATAATGTTGCAAGCTTTGTGCTGCGACTCCCAAGTAAGAGTGATATAAGTTAGTGAAAAGTAATATAAGGAAGTATAGTATTTTATTAAGAGTCTGGTAGGTCTATAAGCAAATAATAATTACGAGATGGTGGCATCCCGTGTCATTTATTTACTTTTATTTGAGAATTTGCTACTAATTCATGTTTTCTAAAAATACTTCTAAATTTTATTTGAATGAAACAAAAACTAAGTTACTATTCTTTTTTATTGTTATTATTGCTCATAACTAACAATTAATATATAAAAGGAAAACGTGACAGATTGTCTGATCTATCAACGTTCAGCTTAAACGGAACGTTCACTGGACGGATTTTTGAAAATTCAACCCCTAAGGGAGTAAAGTAGATTCATACGCAACCCGCGTATGAATCTGTCCCATATGCATATAAAAATAAAACTGGGACCTACCTACCTACCTCTACCTACCCCTACTTACTCCTACCTACCTCTACCTGCCCCTACCTACCCCTATCCCATCCTATGTCCTTCTCCTGGTTCTAAGCTACCTCCCCACCAATTTTCAGCCAAATAAGTTCAGCCGTTCATGAGTTATAAATAGTGTAACTAACATGACTTTCTTTTATATAGATAACAAGCTGACCCGGCAGACGTTGTCCTGCCCTGAGAACAAAAATAAAACTGGGACCTACCTACCTACCTTACCTACCTACCCTACCTAACTACCTACCCCTACCTAACTACCTACCCCTACCTACCTTACCTACCTACCCTACCTATCTACCTACCCCTACCTATCTACCTACCCCTACCTAACTACCTACCCCTACCTAACTACCTACCCCTACCTACCTTACCTACCTACCCTACCACCCTCTACCTACCCCTACCTATCTACCTACCCCTACCTAACTACCTACCCCTACCTAACTACCTACCCCTACCTAACTACCTACCTTACCTACCTACCTCTACCTACCCCTACCTACCTACCCCTACCTACCTACCCTACCTACCCCTACCTACTTATCCTATGTCCTTCTCCTGGCTCTAAACTACCTCCCTGCCAATTTTCAGCTAAATCGGTTCAGCCGTTCTTGAGTTATAAGTGGAGTGGTAACTAAAACGACTTTCTTTTATATATATAGAACTAGCTGACCCGGCAGACGTTGTCCTGCCCTGAGAACAAAAATAAAACTGGGACCTACAAACCTATCCCTACCTACTCCTATCTACCTCTACCTGCCACTACCTACCCCTACCTACCTTACCTACCTACCCTACCTACCTACCTACCTACCCTACCTACCTACCCTACCTACCTACCCTACCTACCTACCCTACCTACCTACCCTACCTACCTACCCTACCTACCTACCCTACCTACCCCTACCTATCTACCTACCTCTACCTGCCACTACCTACCTCTACCTACCTTACCTACCTACCTACCCTACCTACCCCTACCTATCTCCTTCCCTCCCCTCCTATGTCCTTCTCCTGGCTCTAAACTACCTCCCTGCCAATTTTCAGCTAAATCGGTTCAGCCGTTCTTGAGTTATAAGTGGAGTAACTAACACGACTTTCTTTTATATATAGATTACATTGACTCCCCCCCCGTACCCCAGTGACGCTTACATGGACGCCTACATCGCATGCTGGCTAGCTGAGCGCGGTGAGCGACAACCACGCGACTTTTTTCTAATACTTGCATTTTTAAACTCGTGATATCTTCCGAATGAAATGTCCGAATTGAATAATTCAAAAAGTTATAAAAAGGTATTAAAGCCGTCTTGAATATAAAGTAATTTATTTTGATGAGGATTAATACCAAGGTAAAAAATGAAGAGCCTTTTCAAGAGGCGGCATATATAAATTAATATTTTAGAATAAAAAACTGCTTACTGTGACATAACTATAATATTTAGACATATGCTGTCGCGACACTTTTTGTAGATAATGATGAGTTCTGCAAAGTCGTAGTAAATGATTTTGTTCTATCATCAATAGTTTTCGCAGCGCACGCCACGTAAGGAATTTTTCAGGTCATTTTTTTACACCTTATGTTACATTATTGGAGTTTTAGTAAGGATCCCTAATTTTTTTTTAAATATAATATAGCCTATGTTACTCGGGGATAATGTAGCTTTCCAAAGGTGAAAGAATTTTTGAAATCGGTCCAGTAGTTTCGGAGCCTATTCATTACAAACAAACAAACAAACAAACAAATCTTTCCTCTTTATAATATTAGTATAGATATAGAAGATATAAGATTATGCAAAAACTAAATATTACAAAATAGGTAATAACAATGATATATTAAACTAATATGTTACGTTCATAGTAATTTGCGTTTTAAATCTGTTCCAAGCAATCCAAAACTGCACTCATTGGCAAGTTTCACGAATAAATAAAACAAAAGATACGAAGTAGCACATAAATGAAAGAGATAGCTATATTTTAGTGAGTGCGACACACTCGTGATTGCGCTCGACGCAGCTAATCACAAGATTTCCCAATTGGGTCGTTTTTAAGTCTTCACAACACACGCGCTTATAACATATCTACTTCTCGTTTATTTAATATCATTGGGTAATAAGATTAAAATCACTCAGTTGTAACGTTGAAACGAAACTTCCCTAACTTTTTGGGAAAATAAGTTCGATGACTGACTTGCAACCCAATGGCGTCAAAAAATTGTTCTTTCAATGACATCTAATATTTTTGTGAATAGTAATAAATTTATACAGAGAATCGGTTACTTAATTGTGAAACGTAATCGCAGAAGCCTTTTTCTGTAAGGACGAATTGTTTTTGCATCTGTATAAGACGCAGGACGGCATAATTTCGTAAGTGTTTATTAGGTCTTGCGCTCTTGTTCACCCACGGCAGACTAAGGACGTGCAGTATTCATATTGCCGAAATGTATTCATACTACGATCTTCACATATAATGTCAGATCTATCTGTCTATAGTTTTTTACCGGTGTCGAAATTAAAATATTCTATCACTTTAGTATTACCAGATATGCCTACAACGGAAGGTTCCCGTACTATTTAATTTATCTATACTAATATTATAAAGAGGAAAGATTTGTTTGTTTGTTTGTTTGTAATGAATAGGCTCCGAAACTACTGGACCGATTTCAAAAATTCTTTCACCTTTGGAAAGCTACATTATCCCCGAGTAACATAGGCTATATTATATTTTAAAAAAAATTAGGGATCCTTACTAAAACTCCAATAATGTAACATAAGGTGTAAAAAAATGACCTGAAAAATTCCTTACGTCGCGTACGCTGCGAAAACTATTGATGATAGAACAAAATCATTTACTACGACTTTGCAGAACTCATCATTATCTACAAAAAGTGTCGCCACGGCATATGTCTGAATATTATAGTTATGTCACAGTAAGCAGTTTTTTATTCTAAAATATTAATTTATATATGCCGCCTCTTGAAAAGGCTCTTCATTTGTACCTTGGTATTAATCCTCATCAAAATAAATTACTTTATATTCAAGACGGCTTTAATACCTTTTTATAACTTTTTGAATTATTCAATTCGGACATTTCATTCGGAAGATATCACGAGTTTAAAAATGCAAGTATTCGAAAAAAGTCGCGTGGTTGTCGCTCACCGCGCTCAGCTAGCCAGCATGCGATGTAGGCTCCATGTAAGCGTCACTGGGGTACGGGGGGGGGAGTCAATGTAATACCTATATAAAAATCAATGCCACTTTTCGTTGTCATTTTATAACTCAAGAACGGCTGAACTGATTTGGCTGAAAATTGGTGGGGAGGTAGCTTAGAACCAGGAGAAGATAGAGGTAGGTAGAGGTAGGTAGGGATATGTAGGTAGGTCCCAGTTTTATTTTTGTTCTCAGGGCAGAACAACGTCTGCGGGGTCAGCTAGTTATCAATAAATTGGAAATATGGAAGTATATATTCCTTTTTATAGTATTTACTCCATTTCAAATAAATAACCATAAACACCATTAAAAGCACCCAAATGTCACAGCAACACTAGGTAATTTATGTTGTTTTATTTGATATTACACAGCATACAGCAATATTATTATTACAATGAGTTATTTACTTGTACATTTGCCAACAAAGAATATCTATCATATATTTAATTAATAAGATGTGGGTAGGAAACTAAAATAACTTTTTATAACTATATGTATATTTTCATTAAGGTGGAGGCGTCGGTTGGAGCGCGAAATTCAAATTTTATCACGTTTTTAGGGTTCCAATACTCTCGTGCGTCTGTCTGTTGGCAAATTGCAGCTCAGTTATAGGTCGTAAGTATCAACATGTTATTTGCGACCAGAATGGTAGTATATTTATTGATTAATAATAAAAGAAATAATCAACATATTCCTCCAAGGTATATTACTGACATATACGACTATTTTATGAAAATGTTACTAATTACTGATTTCGGATTAAGGTGATACCTTCGGTTAGAGCGCGAAATTAAAACTTTATCACGTTTTTTGAAAATTTCAGCTCAGTTATAGGTCGTAAGTAATCAACATGTTATTTGCGACAAAAATGGTAGTATATTTACTGATTAACAACAAAAGAAATCATCAACACATTCCTCCAAGGTATATTACTGACATATAAGACTATTTCATGAAAATGTTACTATGCAGCTTATAACACAGAAGTGCTCTTTATTGTTTTAATCTCATCGAACAGTTTGCACTAATTCAAATAGTAAATATTTAATCTCTACAAATATATCTATTTTTATTTATGTTGTCCTGCCATATAAATACTACACTTACCTACCCTACCTTCCGTTTTTTTTTTAGTTTTGCAAACTATACTGTGTGACATATCAAATGAAAGGGCTCGTTGTGGGGCATCTCATTTTTTTATAATCTTAAGATAATTTTGAAGTTATTTAAGAAACTAGGTAAAAAATAGGTTTTTTATTTTGAGGTAAGGTATTCTGATTGCCAGTAGGTACCTTATACTGAACGGTATTATTTTTATCACAGATTATACTGTTTATTTACTCATGTGATCAAAGTGTGTGATAAAGTCAAATAATTGTGTCCCCCCCCCCCCGTATCTCCAAAACTAAAGGACCAAAAATTTAAAAAATAAAGGAGATAATCTTTGACCTATAGATTACAGGAAAACCTATAGAAAATCTATGGTATTCAGAGTAACATAGGAAATTACGGAACGCTAGATGCGCTAGTCATACTTGCACTTGTCTGGTTTTATAATTTAGTACCTGGTTGACCAAGCTTTGCTCGTTTTTTTTTCTTAAAACGACGTTTTCTAAAAATGAAACCTAGCTAGATCGATTTATCTCCCCCGAAACCCTCTGCATACTAAATTTCATGAAAATCGTTGGAGCCGTTTCCGAGATTCAGATTATAAATATATATATATATATATATACAAGAATTGCTCGTAGGTATTAGATAGATAAGAACCTACTCCTGACAATAACAAACACAACAAAAAAAGAGTTAGCGAAATCGGTCCAGCAGCGGTTCAAGCGTGATCTCGTTACCAAGGAAAATAGGGATTCATCTAATATAATTATAAAATTCTCGTGTCACAGTGTGTGTCAACTCCTCCGAAACGGCTTGACCGATTTTTATGAAAATTTTTGTGTACCGCAGGGAACAGCTATTTTTTTTTTTTTTTGAAAGGACTAAGTTTGTAGCCTCAGATGGCTGCAACAACCTTTCCGGACAACACAACCTTACCGGACCTACAACCTTACCGGACAAGGGAACAGCTAGTTTTTATATTCTTACTGGGTGATTTTATTAAGTGGACATGGTAGACCAAATCTAAAAGTATTGGGAATTGCGAAAAACGCTGAATAGTGTTCTCCTATATTCCTCCCTCCTCCATTATAAGCGACACTATGTGACTAGATGGAGCAATAATACAGGCTGTGTTTTTTTTTCAAAACCAATGAGTTCGATTCCTGGCAAGGTAATTTTAATATAATATAATGACATTGAGCTTTCGGTGTAGGAAAACATCGTGAGGAAACCATAGCACGGTGATATAGTAGTATAGTCCAAGTACGTTAAGTAGTTAAATTTTTAACAAAATCGGACCCGAGACTCCTTTCTGCATTTTTCGCTATTCCTAATGGTAAAGGGGTGTAAGGCTGTGTGAGCGTACTTGTATGTATCTACATATAGTATTCCAGTTTCAATTGAGAAATCTTTAGGTGTTGTGTTGCGTCACTGTGTATGTGAAACACATAATGATGGAAGACACCTGAAGCTGGTGGTTATGAACGGTATGTGAACACGCGCTGTATAGTTAAATGATGCGATTGTAAGAAGTTAGTGACATTATGTTGCACAAAGAAACTAATGGTGCCAGCGGCTGCACATTTAACTGACCTGGCGAAAATGTCAAAGAAGATGACAGCGACACTTCATTCTCACATCCTTGTTTAGATCCCATGCGATGGTCTGTAATATTTTCAGGTTCATAAACATTATACTATTTATTTTGAATGCCTTTACATTACAGACGGACTGTTTGAGTGAGGAATTTATTGCTCATATTGCGGTTACTGTTTGATCCCCAATTAGGACAAGCACAATATCGTCTTTTATTTTCCACTAGCACCGCGGTCTCACCCGGTGTTCCACAGCACGAAGTGTTAAAAGATCTATCTATATGAAAGTTTCATTCAAAGTGTGATTGGTGTAAATATTTCTTGTACACATAGAATTAAAAAAGTATGCTAGCTGCTTGTACAGGAACGTACAGGAAATATTTTGAAAGTGACATCTTACCAAATACTCGGATCTACGTCTTACCACTCACTATAAACAGCAGTAGTAACAGTTTTTACGATTCATTTTCTGTGATGTTCTTCGATCAATCATATCATAGATCTCGGGTCGGCGCTAAAAATACGTCTCGGTACATAACAGCGCACTTGACTATTGAGCTATTATTTTGTTTAGTTCGCTTGAAACACAGCCAATGGTGCCGATTCTGTTGTTTACGAACTAAAATAAATTTAATCTCACTATATCTCTTTCTAATAGTAAATATAAGAAAGGGATGCAAGATATTTTAGTCCTGTCGGTTTAATCCGATCACACATTTCAACGTGAATTTAAGCGCGATCTTTATTGGTCACGACTATTTACCCGTACATTACGACGGTATGGATTAAACTGACAGCATTAAAAATGTTCTATCTTTTTTCAATAAGGTTAAAATGAAAGAGAGGTGACTTGTCTAATATTAGTTAAGTTCGTAAACAACAGAATCGGCACCAATGTAAACGTCTCACAATGCCGCAGTGTGTATTCAAAAGTTGCAAAAATAATGCCCGAAAAAGCAATTTATCGGCCGGAGTATCTTACTTTCGGTAAGTACATAAAGAATAAAATATATTTTAAGCTTTAAACTAACAAATAATATCAAATTTGAACAAAAATTACCGATTTTAAACCACCGCTACAAATGTTTGGCCAAGGCTCGCCAACCCACGCACAAACTTTTGTTTAACAGACCAGTAGATGCATGGAGTAGATTTCTATTGTAATGATTTTTAAAAAAATGTTTCCAAAACTTCAAAATTGGATAGTTATAATGGTTAATGCTACTTTTGTGTCTCTTTGTTGGATTCTCATTAGATACTAGTGTTATGGTACGGTTTAAGGGTACCTATTAAATTGTTGTTTGGTTGGATAAGGCTTTAATATAAAGAATGCATGTTTTAGTTCTTCATTTACGAATTTTATTTTATCTGTCAACTTATGTCTTAAAACAATAACTACTTTTTTTCTATTTTAAATGGTTCGAAATATGAAACCCCAACATCCTCCACTCCCACGAGAATGCGGAGAAACCCTTGAGTAAGAAAATATAATAAATCTAACTTAAGGTTACCGAAAATAACAAAATACATCACTATAACAATCATTACAAAATAACCGACAAAGTTTTTTTTTTTTTTTAACTATGTATAGGCCTGTGTTTGACCACAATCTCACCGTGGTCAGTGATGATGTGGCCGATGATGGTAAGCACACAAAGCCTAGAAAGGAACTGGCTCTCAAGTGCAGCTGTCGGAACACACCGAAAGGTGCCTGGCGACAGATTTTCAACTTGAGGGTGGTAGCCAGCCAGGCGGGTACTACAAAGTACCCTACCACCGTGCTATGGCTAAATATATATAATATATATAAGATAGCCGTTCAACGGTACAAAACGACAATTTTATCAAACTTAACTTATTTAAGGGAAATTAATTCAGGTACGCATAATGGAAGTTTGAATAAGGCCCGTAAGATCAATCGTAGCTTAAACCACGACAGAGAGTTTAATCTCTCGTCTCTGATTATTTCATAAGATCAACGGCAGTTGATCGAAGAATGATAGTTTAAACTATCGATTAATTTAAACTATCCTTTTTGAAGGTTTAAACTCCCGATAATGGATTAAACTATCATAATTTGACATTTCCCTCAAGATGTATGACCCTGACACTGGCAGAATTGTGTAAAAAACGTATCTAATGCCATTTAATCAATAAGTGAAGTGAACTGTTACACCAATGTCAATGTCAAATTTCACCATAAATTAGTAAAAGTATTGCCGTATCTAGGCCCAATCTCCCTCCCGCTTTTGATGACGATGATAAGACAGAATGCCTCGCTGAAAGCTTAGAGTTTCAGTGCACGCCCAGTACCCTCCCGATAGACCCGAGTCATCTGGAGGAAGTTAACTCTGAAGTTGAACGGAGAGCCGCCCTCCCGTTACCACCCCCCCCCCCCCCTCTAAGCGAAGAGGATGACCCCTGACGAGGTCAAATCGATCATCAGGGATTTACACCCGCGGAAGGCCCCGGGCTCGGACAAAATCACTAACAAAGTGATAAAACTCTTCCCCGCCCACTTCATAATACTGCTAACTTCCATATTCAACGCTGCCCTCTCTTGTAATATTTTTGGCCCATGTCATTGGAATCCATAAACCCGGCAAACCCAGGTCCGAGCCCTCCAGTTACCGCCCTATAAGTCTATTAAATGTCCTGGGCAAGATGTATGAGAGACTGATCTATATCCGCCTCAAAACATATGCCGACGCCAATAATCTCATCCCTGATGAACAATTTGGCTTTCGAGCCAAACATTCTTGTGTTCAACAAGTCCATCGTATTGTTGAACACATCTCCTCTCAGTACCAAGAGCGCAACATGACAGGTGTCTTATTCTTCGATGTCGCGAAGGCATTTGACAAAGTGTGGCACAATGGCTTAATTTTTAAGCTATTTACCTTAGGTGTCCCCCATAGACTCGTGCTCATCTTACGAGATTATTTGTCAAATCGCCACTTTCGATATCGCATTCCTGGCGCACTCTCCTCCCCTCACCCTATCGGTGCCGGTGTCCCACAGGGCTCGGTACTGTCCCCCTTGCTATTTTCGCTCTACACGAGTGATATGCCAAAGACCGACAAGGTGCAGTTAGCACTTATTGCGGACACCGCGGTCTACTGCTCTAGTAAGTCCCCCTCAGTCATTGTTAAGAACCTCCAAACCGCGGCTAACGCCCTAGGCGCCTGGTTTCGGAAATGGAGGATCGAGATCAACCCTGTCAAAAGCCAGGCGGTCCTATTCTACAGACCCTACCATCGAGGTACCCCCTCCCCTCCAAAGGCAGTTACTCTATTCGGTAAACCAATCCCCTGGGAAAGGCAAGCCAAATATCTCGGAGTAACTCTCGATGATCGTTTGACCTTTGATGCTCACATTAAAGCGGTCCGCACGCGCGCAGCCTTTGTTTTAGGGCGCCTCCACTTTTTATTAAATCGTAAATCTAAACTTGCACTTAAAAGCAAGGTTAGACTTTATACCACGTGTATCCGCCCCATCATGACCTATGCTAGTACTGTGTTCGCACATGCAGCTCCATCACGGATCCATAGCCTTCAGGTGATTTAAAATCGCTTCATGCGCAAGGCTACGGGCGCCCCGTGGTACATGCGTAGTGAAAATCTCCACATTGACTTAGGTCTCCCCACGATAAAACAATTTGTAAAACGCACCTCACGCAGATTTTTCAATACCGCCGTTAATCACCGCAACCCTCTTATAGTGAAAGCCGCAACTTACACGCCCTCCCGTATACTCCGTATCCATAGACCAAGGCAAGCCCTCAGCGAGCCAGATGACCCTATTACATAGCTCAGATCGAAGCTGACGAAGCTCGTAAAAGTACAACACACTACACACAACCGATCACGCTACCGTCCTCGACGGCGAGGACCGCCGCGACGTCCCACTCAGTCTCGTCCCGTTCAAGCGGCCCGAGCTGCCTACAGTAATCCGACCGCCCCCAATTAGTCGTAACTCGTACAAAGTCCTCCCCCTCCCCCGGTAACGCCCTGAGCCGAGGTTCGTACCCCATTCGGGGGTGCCTCAGGCGTTGTTACCTAAATATTACCCGGCTGAGAGCCCTCTGCGCTCGCCGATTTGTGCGGTAAGGTTGTTGCAGCCATCTGAGGCTATCAACTTACTTTCAAAAACTTTCAAAAAAAAAATAAAAAAATTGCCGTATCTATAGGATTAATTGAAGTTTAACCGATGTGTCCATATTTGTCACATGATCTTAGAACAATAGTTTAAACCATGGATTAAATTTTATCTTAGATTTCTTAAACGATAGTTTAAACGTCGATCGATCTTACGGCCCTAAATGATTTTTGATTTTGATTTGTGTACTTTATCAGTGTCAGTGGCTGGCCAAGGTGTTTATTGCTGGATAGCAATATTGTTATAACATATTCGAAGGTGATGTTAGTTTATTTATAGTGGTGTGACGTCACACAACCACTGAATCGCGTTTTAGCGCGAAAATTTGAATGAAGTTAAAAAATATAAATTTCATAAAAAGTAGGTACACAAAAAAAAAATATTTTTTTGTATCGTAGTTTAATTTATAACATTCTTAATATCTAAAAACCGATTTGAAAAAAATTTCATGTACCCTATTGAAAACTAGTTTAATAAATAATTTAAAGTTTAAAAAAGTTGTAACACAATTAAGATATGAACCTATGTGAACCTGGCAACCAAGTATTCAATAATTGCTTTTTTTGACTTCCAATCGTTTGTACCCGGTTTGTACCGGACTGTACCGCTTTTTAAATCGTTTGTACCTCAAAGGGGTAAGAGATATAGGGGTGCGAAAATTTGGTCAAAACACAAAGTACACAAAAAATGTTTTTTATGGCTTGCAATCGTTTGTACCCGGTCTCTAGAGGATTGTACCGCTTTTCAAATCGTTTGTAGCTCAAAGGGGTAGGAGATATAGGGGTTCAAAAATTTGGTCAAAACACAAAGTACACAAAAATCGTTGGAGCCGTTTCCGAGATTCAGATTATATATATATATGTATATCCATGAATTGCGGATTTAAAGGTATTAGATAGACTTCTTATAGGTTTTCCTGAAATCTAGGTAAAGAAATATTTCTATATTTTTTTCAAAATGTTTAGCCCAGTAGTTTCGGAGATAAGGGGGGGTCAATGGTCAATTTTCGCCAATTTTTCGTCTATTTTCTTAAATAACTTCAAAACTATTTATTCTAAAATAAATTCTAAAAAAAAATATATTTGAGATCCTCACAACAAGCCCTTTCATTTGATATGTTACAAAATAAAATCTGCATTTTTTTTTAAATTTTCTAATTTACCCCCCAAAAGTAGCCCCCATGTTTGAAATTTATTTATTTATGTAACATGTCCACGTTTGGGTCACCGATTTACATACAGTACCGGCGTTAGGGTAGGGCGCGGTAGGGCGATCGCCCAAGGCGCCAGGCCCACCTTTATTTCCGGTCGCTCATGAGCGAGTCCTGCTAAATAAATTCTCGAGTCTCAAGTCTCGAGTCTAAATAAATAAATTCTCAAGTCTAAAGATAAAATGGCTCTAATGGCTTAAAATCCCTTTTGTTGGCGGGAGAAGAGGGGGGGGGGGGGGGTTACCACATCTCGCCCAGGGTGCTGGTAGAGCAAAAACCGGCACTGCTTACATATGTGTACCAAGTTTCAACTCAATCCAGTCCAATATTTTAGGACAGACAGACAGACGGACAGACGCACGAGTGATCCTATAAGGGTTCCGTTTTTTTTCATTAGAATTTCGGAACCCTAAAAAGGGTAAAACCTCCTTCAGAAAATAACAATAAAATTAAAATAGAACCACTGCAAAAAGAATTATTTAAAACGGTTCATAAAAGTCATGTAAACATAAAAAACATACAACCGAATTGAGAACCTCCTCCTTTTTTTGATAATTAATTTAACCTTTATAACGCTGAGCGAACTAGGACAGGACTACAAATTTAAATTAAACGGATATTGTAAGCTAATATGTTATGAATGCCCTATGTATTTTAAATTGGTGGCAATATAGTGGCCACAGCCTTAAAAAGGGTTAAGAATTGACAATCATGAAAATTACTACGAATTGTATTAAGTCTATAGCATTGGTTCCCAACCTTTTATGGACAACATACAAAAACCAACTTGCATAGAATTTATACCGACACAGTCTAAACCATATCAATTAGTTAGTTTTACTTTGCTTATTAAGCTATTGCATAGCTTCTATCGCGGGCCTTGAGCGTGGAGACCGAATCCAGAAATTCCGTAACGAAAATAACCTAACACCCCCCACTCCGACCGGCACAGCGGTGACACTTTTTAGTTTTGCCATCTATCGATGAATAGCAGAACTTTTAATGACTTTTTGAAATATCACGCTTGTCTCTTTAGTTCAGCAACTCGTCTCTAGGTGGCATTGGTAGTATCGGACCACGCTCAAAAAGTGTAACTTGAATTAATATCAAAGAAAAAAAAAACAAAGTAAAAAAATACTGCATAAATAAAATAAATAAATAAATATAATTGCAAAAGTTGATAAAAACAGCTATGCAATAGCTTTACCGCGGCAGTCTCCGAGTGCCACACGTCTTTTTTTAAAATATTTTATTGTTTATTTACGCTATAATAATATTAAGATTAACATCTTAGTCGGCTATATAAAAAATGTATTTTCAAAATATCTTATTATATTCAATTTCTAATTAGGTAGGTACGCTGCGACCGACCCCTTAACTGTCATAACGCCCCCCATTTCGCTTTGGACCCGCTACCGCCTCCGCAAAACGCTCCAGCGCCCCCTAAAGGGCGGTACCGCCCAAAAGTTTGAGAAATGTTCGCAACCGTATGTGATATTTTGATACTGAAAAAGCTACATTAAAAATTTAAATATAATTTATCTAGGCTAGGCCAAACTGTTCCAGAGATATAAGATTCTTAAAATCGCACTAAGGACCCGTTTCCACCGGTGCGGTAACGAATTTGCAAAATTCCTGTCTTATATCTTGACGAAATCTATGCACATGCCAAATGTCACATTAAATGGTTCAGCAGTTTGCGTAGGGCGATGATAACCCAAAAACGTCTTCTCTTTTATCTTTACTAATAATAAAGCTGAAGAGTTTGTTTGTTTGAACGCGCTAATCTCTGGTGTTACTAGTCCGATTCAAAAAATTATTTCACTAATAGGAAGCTACGTTAAGTTATAGGCTACTTTCTATTCCGGGAACGCGAGTGAAGCCGCGGGGAACAGTATTACATAATTTACATATGTATAATGTATATATAATGATAATATGATAGATTAATAATATCTTATTAACAAAGGTAGCAAAAGCTACCTTCCGAACCGTGCATTAGAGTCTGACAATTCATAAATGCCTGTAAAGGTCTATTTGAATAAATAATATTTCATTTCAATAGAATTCGACACCGGTGCGGCGAGAAAAAAGGTTTATGATATATTTTCAGGTCGAGAAAAATGGTAAAATAGTTTCGATCCTTAAACAAGGCGTCAGTCGACGTTATAGTATTATGAAGATGAGTCGGCTTCCCACGAAATGTTGTCGTGCACGAAGCAGCAATGTGCTAGAAGATCAAATGACAGCTAATTCCGAATCCAACAGTAAGTGCCCCAAAAATGTTGTCAGATTACATGTGACAAGCAGCTGAAGTCATGAACATCATCACACATAAACAAGCTTTGAATATTGAAATTGTTCGAATATTTTTTTTACTATCTCAACGTGGTCAGCGCTGGTGTAGCCGATAATAGTAAGCACACAAAGCCTAGAAGGGAACTGGCTCTCAAGTGCAGCTATCGGAACGCACCGAAAGGTGCTTGGCGACATATTTTTTACATGAGAGTAGTGGTAGTTTTATGGTTACCACACGATGTTTTTCTTCACCGAAAGCACAAGCTCATTGTCGGATTCGAACCCGCGACCTTCGTCTCGGCAAGAGGCGTCACTACCACTGAGCTATCATCGCCTTGTTTGAGGCGACACAATGTATGTATTCATAGCGGTATGAATGTATGTACTCTCATTAGCGGTTGCACGAAAACAACCCCAAAAGCCGCGCTTGACGCTATTTTGGGCCTTACACCACTGCACCTGCACATACAGCAGGGGGCCATGGCATCTGCGCTCAGGATAAAATCAATTAACCAATAGAGAGGAACAAGCCCGGTTACCCACCACAGTAGAATACTGGATAGGGCAACTAGGATTGTTCCGGAAGCTCTTGATGGCACCGACAAGGTAGCCAATACACACCTCGAGAATGCGAAATTTCGACTTTCAACGGAAGACGAGGGCAGCGAGGAAAGATCGACAGCCTGTAACATATACCCAGATGGGACAAAAAACAAAAGGGGAGTTGGCTGCGGCCTTTTTGCGCCAGACCTAGGACTCACGGTCTCGACAGTCCTAACTAAAATCACAACAGCAATGCAAGCAGAGGCTATAGGGGTCCTGCTAGCTGCAAGAACACTACTGGATATGGATAATATGGCAGCACTGATAGGTGAGCAGGGAGCTAACAAGCTCGTGTTCATCACTGAAAGTGCAGCCATAATCTATGCACTTAGGAGACCGACAACAAGGTCAAGGGGGCGGAATGCCACGAAACTCTCCAGAGACTTTCGGACAAGTACAACGTAACACTTAAATGTACTAAAGCCCATTGCTCTAGTGCAGTAAATACTACGGCTGACAAACTAGCCAAGGAAGGCACTAAGAAACAGGAAAGCGACGGCGTAAGGCTCCTTTGCAAACCATCTATGATGAAAGCTAGAGACATCATACGCCGCCATACAGAAGGTGAACACAAAAAACTATGGGAGGGACGTCTGGAATGCAGACACACAAAGACCGATCTCCCAGCCTTCAGTAGGAAAGTCACGAATAACTTGCTAAATTTACAGAGGGCCGACTTAAGGATGATTTATAGGCCTAATTACAGGCCACTGCAATCTGAATTATCACCTGCATAAGATAGGAGCTAAAGACAGCCCCCTGTTCCGGAGCTGCATGCAGGAAGACGAAACTGTGGAACATGTCTAATGTCTCAAAGTGTGTGTCCATCACTTTCTCTCGTTCCCACAAGCCTATTCTGTGGAATTATACGATTGAGGGGATACCAATGACGGTCACAGCTGTTAGGGATCTAGGGGTAACTTTTACCACTGGGCTAACGTTTCGTGATCACATTACAGCGATATGTAAAAAGGCTTTTAGAAACTTAGGATTTCTGATTCGTAGAGTTCATGGCTTTACAAATATTAAAGTAATCACAACCTTATACAATGCGCTAGTTAGGAGCTCACTAGAATGCAACGCATTTGGGCCCCGCATGAGACTAAATTTAGTATCATGCTATTCATGTTGGAGAGGGTACAAAATAAATTTATTAGGTTTTTATATATGAGACAGTATGGGATGTACCCGTTTTATCCACTTATGTATCCGACTTTATTCAATTTAGGTATGGTCGGATACAATGAATTAAGAGTTAGAAGGGACCTGGCACTAGTCTCATATCTTTTTAAAGTATTAAGAGGTAAGGTAGAAAACGGCGACATATTAGTGCAGTCAGGACTATGTGTCCCAGACAAGTACGTGTGGAGACGCCGACGGCCGCAGCTGGTAGTAGTGCCGCGCGCGCGCACTAATTTACTGAAGGAGGCGGCGCTGACGCGCGCACTCTGCACTCTCAACATCATTGCTACTGAGACTGACGTATTCCACTGTTCCCTGAGTGAATTCACAAGGATAGCTACTAAAATTATAAGCTATACTGATATGTAAGTAGGTAATTATTAAGAAGTAATAAATATTTAATAGTTAAGTAAGTAGGTGTATATGGATGTCGACACTACTGTATTAGGGAATTTACCCTGTAAAAGTAGATGTAAGTAAATAATAAATAAATGTGTTATGGCACTGTGCTGTCACAGAAGAAAGCAGAACCAGAACGGTACTACGGGAGCCACAAACCGTGGAAACCGACTCAGGAATGCCTTCACCAGCGTTGAAAACAGCACCACCCACATCACTGAAGCAAATTTACCAGCACCCAAAGACCACACTCTGTTACTTTAAGGAGCTAGGATGGCTTGGGTAAAGCTGGCAGGGGGGAATGCACAATACACCCCAATCGGGACGTCAGTGCAGGCCTCATCGCCCCCACACAGAATAAGAAGCAACACATAATGTAAAGTTTTCTATTGTGACCTATATATTTAATGTTCAATTTCGATAGCTTAAACAATTTTGCTATGATTGCTACTTACTTTATTAAGGGGGATCGGCCAAAAAACCCGCGAAATTCAAATTATACTACGTTTTTTTCAAAATGCAGCTCAGTAATAGGTCATTTATTTGTGAAAATGTGATTCGCGACATTTAGATATGGTTATAGATCTATCTATGTATTCATTTTGCATTCAAAATATTATAGAACTGTACATTGGTTCTTGCGCGTTATTTATTGAAAAGGAACCAATGTATGGATTTAAATAGTTTAAAAAGCATAATGTATACATACAGTCATTTACAATCAATACAATCAATTGGCATATTTATGAGGCGCAAATAACATTTTGAAAAATATACAACCTATTAATTAGCTGCAATTTGAAAAATACCTAATAAAATTTGAATTTCGCGGGCTTTTCGGCCGATTCACCTTAAGGTGGAGGCGTCGGTTGGAGCGCGAAATTCAAATTTTATCACGTTTTTTGTAAATTGCAGCTCAGTTATAGGTCGTAAGTTATCAACATGTTATTTGCGACAAGAATGGTAATATATTTACTGATTGATAACAAAAGAAATCATCAACATATTCCTCCAAGGTATATTAGTAACATTTTCATGAAATAGTCGTATAACCGAAGCCTCCCCCTTAACTTGATTTATAAAAGCACAATTTTTATATTTACTAAGTAGTTTTAAAATAATCTCACAGTATTTCAAAGTTATATTTAGAGGGTACTTTAAGGGCCTATGTATCAAAATGCATAACTGATGCAATATTTCCAACTAAGCAATCATGTTAATAAATACACATAAAATGGTGTCTGATGTGACTCTTACCGGCAATTTCTGCACCACCAAGATCATTCAGGATCTTGCGGTATGATGGACGTCTTGTCAGCATTTCTCTGTATTTGCGTTTTGGACTTTCATCATCACTACAGCTATCATCACTGCATGATTGGCCCTGAGTGCTTACTATTGTGTTTGGTTCTGGCTTTATCTACAAAATAGGAATGTTTACTGTTATCTTTTTATGCTCAAACACTCCATAATCACTAGACTGAAATCTAAATACAGGGTATAGATGGGCGATTGTTACTAAAAAGAATCAAATCATCCGAATGTTCAGTTTATTCGAATCATTTAAAAAACAAGTTGTCATTGATAATTAATGCACTTGCTAGTACCCAACAATCGACAGCCGCGCTGACTGGCGGCCGCGTCGAATGAATGAATCGCCGCGCATCGATTTATTCGTTCATTTAGTTCGTTGCGTAAAGATACGTACAAACAAAATGATCACAAATTTTCTCTTTAAGTTTGTTTTGGTTCGTATCAGGGTTAGTTTGATACTGGATTTAAAAAAATATACATGATTGCCCTATTGATGTCTATCAGTGGCGAGGGGTGAAATTATGGCGAGGGTAAGCCGTTCAAAAAACACAGATTATTGTATAATTAGTGTATTTTAAGCATGATAAAAGTGGCTTTGAAATGATGAAAATGTGGGACTGGGATTTCTAAAAGGTAAGCCGATGGGAATCGGCTTGTATGGACCCTTCGCCACTGATGTCTATTAATAATCTATTTAGCTACCTGTGTAGTATACATGTACTATTTATTTTACAAGCTATACATTAAAATGGTATAATACTCACTTGCAATGTCTGTAAATTCCCTTGGGTAGTATGTATTACAGAGCTTGGTTTGCTTACAAGTATTACATTCCCTTTTGGTAACTGCACTTGATGTATATTGGATGCTGTTTGAATAACTGATTGTTGGTTGGGTTGTATTACAGATTGGACCTGGAAATAAACAACAATATTGTTATCATCCTTAAAATAACATGTCTTGATATGAAACTTTCAAGAAATTTAAGAAAGGATTACCTACCAAAACAAACATTGTCATAACAAATGAAGGTGTTGTTTTATTACAACAAGTGTATGCAAGAAAAGGTTTATAGATAAAGTCATCAATCAGATACAAATCAGAATAGATTTCCATATACTTTAGTGCAGGTAATATTTATTTAAACTCTATTGGTAGGCTTGCGAAATGATCCAATCATTGAACTATGCATACTTTGTCTTCTACAAATAATAATAATGCAACAACATTGTTTTAAGAGGTTTCTTTGGATGATTCAAAATTTTGTAAAATATGAGAGATAACTTGTATTAGCCCGCATTACCCGCTAGTAAAAGTACATAATACTTTTTATATCTATCTAAACAATTTTGGTAAACATAAAGGATACAAACTAAGATAAGATGCTGTTTAAAAATCAAAACATATTCTACATATAAAATGTCTATAAAGCAGCATAGTTGTAATAATTTAAAATAAGTACCTGTGCTGATGGGGCTTGTATTGGTAGCGTAAGCTGCACAATGCTCGTGACGGCGACTACGTGCGGAGCTGAGGTGGCAGCCGAGGAGCCCGCGCCTGACATCGGATCCACGGAACCAGCACCGCCAGAGGTGCCGTTCTCTTCCACCATTCCGTCCATGCCCACTAAGGTCACCTAAAATTCAAGGTCAACTTTCTGTGCATTCCTTGATCTTCAGTCAAGCTCAATGTAAAAAGGCTCATCGATTAGAGCATCGTCTGGATCTCATACGACGGCACTGTTGACAGGGAAATCCTAAAACGGAATCATCGCGTCATAGTTGGGACGCGGAATTTCCTATTGCGTCTAACGTAATACGCAACATATTTTTTCAATGTTTAGACAATACTGGAGTATTCCAATGTCGTACGGAACATTCATTATTATTAAATCCAAATTTAAGTGACCGTGACAGGTCGCAAGTTTTGTCTTCACAAGCACTCACCAGTTACGTATTCCTCGTCACCGTCTATGCTGCGTCCGGAGTGGGCGAACGGGATGGTACGTAGTAGCCACGTCAACTGCGAGAAGACTCGTCACTGGCGGAGAACTATGATCTTGTATGCGTCATAACAATATGGCCGAAAATTGTCAGACAAGAACCCCGCATGCGTAATGCGCTTAGCGCAAACGATACATCGATGTTTTGAAAACATCGTTGATAAACATCGATGTATCGAAGTTTTGATGAACGATACATAGCCGATTCATCGACGAAGACTTAGTTAAATTAAAAACAAATCGGTATCGTTCATTCAATCCGTTCAGTATTGCTGACATAGTGGATTTTCCACAAAAACTAGTGGTTTAGACTTACCTTTCTGCGGGGAAATTTTGTTTTTAGTGGCTAGTGGTTTTTGTTAGGGGTTTAGTTAAAAACAGTGTGTGTGATATTTATTATACCACTAACACGTACCTACCTGGGGGCAAGTGGCAATTGCCCCGTGTCGATTCGTTTTCGGAAACCGATTAAGCTAGTGCGATGTCGATCGGCAAGTGGTAGACAAAGTGACATCAGCAAACCAAACGTTATGTCAAAGCGACAAAAATTAACTTCTTGGCTATAGTTTCGTAATGAATCATCAAATACAAGTGAATCAAGTATTTTTTCCATAATGGCATCCTTGGCATCACACAGTTTGTGTATTTAGCCAGTGTCAAGTTGAATATAATTCTCTTCAAGTTATAATCGTACTATTTTCAGTTTCATCAATAGCCACATCCAAGTTGAATGATCGATGATGATTTTTCATGTTTATTCCGAGAATAACTAAATACAACTGTAAATATTATTAAATTTACAACGTTTAACTCTAGATGATAGTATTGTGTCTGAAAATAAACTTTTTCATTGTCCGTCACATTCAATACTTAACTATACTTCGAAAATCTTCGAAATATTGTAGATTGTAGAGTTCTCGACCAGGCATAGCATAGAGTTTAGTATTTTAATCACAGTTTATTTAACCAATGTAGTTTAAATTAAAGTCCCTAAATTTACAAATTTGTCCGGTGAGGTTGAAGCAGCCATCAGAGGCTTTAACTTTAATTTTAACGTTAGTCCTTTCAAAAACATGGCTTACAAACGTTTATATCTACATATCTTCTGACTGACTGATTTATTATAGTAGAGCTTAAACCACTGTCTCGGGCTATAAACTTGCGGCTTTTTATGCGTAAAAAAGTTACCAAACGTTGTTTAGTTAAAATTCCGTAGTCTTTATCTTTATCTTTGTAGGATATTTTCGATATTTATCTGTCAAGTGACGTATGGTGATCGAAAGAGTGAGATGGAGGACACTACTATAACATTGATTTAGATAAACAGCGTTTATGAATAAGAGGGCTCAAGTTTATCTCCCCATTCACTATGAACTTGAAGTTTGGTGAAATTTTTTTTATACCTAATGTCACCACAGTATGATAGATTAATCAAAATGTATGGGATTTTTTTTTCGATTTGTGACTTTTCTAATACCAAAGCTATGGTATTAGCTTTGGTATTAGAAAAGTCACAAATCGAAAAAAAATTAATCTAACCTAACCTAACTTGGCCCCTTAAAGCCTTTTGTTCCTTCTCGGAGACAGGATTGATTAAGATAATATAAATTATTTGAAAAATCACCGATTTCTCGCTGACTGTAATTTTTTTCAAATTCTGTAAATGCCGATAGCAATAACTTACAAAAACCGGACAAGTGCGAGTCTGACTCGCGCATCGAGGGTTCCGTAATTTCTTATGTTACTCTAAATATGTAGGTTTTCCTGTAATTAATAGGTAAATAACTATTTTCTGTATTTGTTTCAAAATTTTTGATCCAGTGTTTCAGAGAGAAGTGGGGATTCGCTTATTTTCTTAAATAACTTAAAAACTATTCGTCTTAAAATTGTAAAAGAAATATATTATTTGAGATCCTCACAACGAGCCCTTTTATTTGATCTGTGACATAACAGAAAATAATTTGTAAAACTTTTGTCCCTCTTCGCCAGTAGGAACAATACAAGCAAGCTGTCTGAAAATAACCAAAACCCACAATAAGAAATATAAATAAATGCATTTAGGGTTACATTCACCAAAACATCCGGATTGAATGACGTTAAGTTCGTCATTATTGCCGTTTGAACAAATTGTCCCCTCCCCATAAATAGAGATAAGTCGCGGTCTTCGCGGTTACTACAATAATGTTTTTAATCACTTTGGTATACCAAAAAAAATGTGATGTGGTGTAACTACCAAACATTTTAAGTTTTCTGAATGTTTCTGCACCTGTGGTGCAAGTTATGCTTCTTACCAAATTTCAAAATTCTATGTCAACGGTAAGTAACCGTTAGATTTTGATTCCCTTGCAAGTAGTTAGAAAATATGCGGTATAAATGGTTGTACCTTTGCGTTTTGCGTTGACTTAGAAATTCGTTTTTTTTTTCACAGTTTAATGGCAATTAGACCTAAGTAACTATTTGATATGCATTTCAACTTGATACTTTTAAACGTTCATGAGGAAAAGGTTATAATTATTTTTAAAAAAATTATGTGATATAACTAAAAATTTAAGGTTTTCGATTTTTTTTCCTTTTTGTGCTATATAACGTTGCTTCATGCCAAATTTCAAGATTCTAGGTCGACTGAAAGTATCCTTCAGGTTTTGATTCCCTTGCGAGTAGTTGCGAGTTTCAAAATATGCGGCTTAAATTGCTGTTTCTTTTGATTGCGTTGACATATAAGTTTTATTTTGTTACAGCTTAAAGGTATAATAGACCTGAGTATTTGATACAAATTTAAAATTAATACCTCTACGCGTACATGAGGAAAGGGGTAGTAAGTTTAATATTATTAAAAATATTTTTATTACATTATGTAACAAAAATTATACTTTTCGCAATTTTTCCTTCTTTAAATTTCTTGATTAAAACTATATTGTGTAAATTAGGTTTGGGTAAAAAATATTGATACATGAACTCTATCTAATCTACGTATCAAAACAATTATCATAAAGTTAAACCATTGAAATAATGGACATTTTGCCTTAGTAAAAACGAGTTAAAACCTAGCTGAATAGGAAATTCACCAAGCTGATGGTAGGCGACCTTATATTTTTATTATCGGAGTAATCTAACTAAACTATCGAATGGTTTATTGACATCTTGTTACTCAAAGCAACGCTAAAATAAGATAAATAAAATGCTTTAAAATAAGCAACCTGAGTTCGAAAATCTGTAAAATATGAATTTCTATAGGATGCGTGGTCCGACACACACTTGACCGATTTTGTATGACCTCAAATAAGTATCAAAACAATCTTCATTAAGTTAAACCATTGAAATAATGTGAAATTAATTGCATTTCTTCCATATATTTTGCCTTAGTAAATCCGACATAAAACCTGGCCGACTAGGAAATCCTTCAGGGTGAGGGCAAACAACGTTATATTTTTATAATCGGGGTTATCTAAGCTATCGGATGGCATTATTGACATCTTGTAACTCGAAGAGGTAGGGTCGCTCATTTTAAAGCATTCAAAAATCTGTAAAATATGAAATTTTATGGGATCCGTGATACACACTTGACCGATTTTGTATGAACTGTTACTCGATGAGGTAAAATCGGTCATTTTTCAGCACCCTAAAATCTGGCCGATTTCAGAAAGTGCCAGGATAGGATGAGGCAACCAACTTTTTTTATACGTTTTTCGATGACTTCTATCGAATGGGCTAGGTCTCAAGTTGTTACTCGATGAGGTAAAATGCACCAAAAAAAGGGACCTCTTAACTGCCCATTCCACAAAACTCTCCGGGTTGCGCCCACGCAACCCTGTTTTTTTAGAGTATTTTTTTACTATACACCACCAGAAACTAGTCCAATGTTGTTACCTTATGAGGTAGGGTTTACTACAGTGCGCTCTCCAACCAAGTTGATTATCAGATTATCACTTGCAGTTACAAAAATATCAAAATTTTATTGATTTAAATATACTGACTTCACCTTGCGTAGTATTGACCATCTCGGTTTGGTAACGTATTTGAACATCTTTGAATATATTATTGTACTATGTACTTACTTGTGAAAAGTCATCCCTGGGCATTTGGATATTACATAAAAGAAAGAAAACTAACTGTCTAAACGTGCCTATATTTAAAGAAAAATTATCTTCTCCTAACCGCTAAGAAGTTGTACATACCTTCCATCATCAGCTCAGCAACATGAGATGATAACTACCAGACGCAAATATTTTTATATTGTGTCGTGCCGTGAATAGAGACGCGGATCGTATGTCTCGTTGGCTGCCAACCGATAGCAGTATCGACAACGGACTGTTGTTGGATCTTTAGAGAATCATTAAAAATTTAAGATTTTAAATCTGTGGTTAACAGATAATTAAATGTCTGAAAATTTAAAATTCTTAATATCGTCAATGACCTTGGGCATGTCAATCGTAACGTTCTTACATAACTTAAGCTACAATTTGTATCGTAAGAATGTGTACAAATGTGTACAAGCATCTAAACTAGGCCGAGCCTGTATCTTAGATGCTAATTTCTTCCTAAGACATTACAAATAACGATTATTTTTATCAAGAAACTTTTTATGATACATACCTATATAAGAACTTTTTATCCCGGAAAATCAAGATCTCTCGGGAGCACGGGTGAAACATTATAGGAAAATTAATGATTTTCCCACATGTGGGATGCAATTTTTAGGGTTCTGTACCTCGAGAGGAAAAAAAGAACCTTTATTCACTTCATTGTCTGTCTGTCTAAACAGTTTTTCTCAGGAACGCGTAGAGATATCAAATTTATATCAAATAGATAAAACTAGGGTCCTTTGGAGCTGTAAAAAATCTAGCTTCTAATTCAACCAAATAAAAAAAAAAAAGCCAAGTGCGTGTCGTGCCACGCCTAGAATAGGGTTCCGTAATCACCAAATTATGGCATGTGGACTTAGAAGATCGTGTACAATAGATAATTATTATGATGTTATTTGAAGGTGAAGTACTTATGGACTACTTGGTAAGATCTCCCTTATTCATACTAAACAAAGGCAATAGATTAAGATTATAACCACCAAAGACTTTGGCAACGAACTAAGGCGGAATCAGGCAGAAATTTGGAGGTTCTTAACAATGACTGAGGGGGATTTACTAAAGCAGTAGACCGCGGTGTCGTCCGCAAAAAGTGCTAACTGCACCTTGTCGGTCTTTGGCATATCACTCGTGTAGAGCGAAAATAGCAAGGGGGACAGTACCGAGCCCTGAGGGACACCGGCACCGATAGGGTGAGGGGAGGAGAGTACGCCAGGAATGTGATATCGAAGGTGGCGATTTGACAAATAATCTCGTAAGATGAGCACGAGTCTATGTGGGACACCTAAGGTAAATAGCTTAAAGATTAAGCCATTGTGCCACACTTTGTCAAATCCCTTCGCGACATCGAAGAATAAGACACCTGTCATGTTACGCTCTTGGTACTGAGAGGAGATGTGTTCAACAATACGATGGACTTGTTGAACACAAGAATGTTAGGCTTGAAAGCCAAATTGTTCATCAGGGATGAGATTATTGGCGTCGGCATATGTTTTGAGGCGGATATAGATCAGTCTCTCATACATCTTGCCCAGGACATTTAATAGACTTATAGGGCGGTAACTGGAGGGCTCGGACCTAGGTTTGCCGGGTTTATGGATTCCTATGACATGGGCCTCTTTCCACTGATGTGGAAAAATATTACAAGAGAGGGCAGCGTTAAATATGGAAGTTAGCAGTATTATGAGGTGGGCGGGGAAGAGTTTGATCACTTTGTTAGTGATTTTGTCTCGGGTCTCCAGATGACTCGGGTCTATCGGGAGGGTACTGGGCGTGCACTGAAACTCTAAGCTTTCAGCGAGGCATTCTGTTTTATCATCGTCATCAAAAGCGGGAGGGAGATTGGGCTGGAGAGCACGCATACGGGTGCGGTTGTCCTCTGAGGGGAAACTATCATAGGCGCGAATGGCGGCATTTTTCTCTCTCAACAAGTCACGTACGTCATCGGGCAAGCGCCAACGTTGATCACTCTCCGCTGGCACTGTCCGTGAGCAATCGCTAATTAACGATTGCACGTGGCTAGTGAGCGAGTCGATTGCGCCGACAGCCTCATCAGCGGTGTTGAGGCTATCTAGGATCTGATCAAGGTGTACGGAAGTGGTTGACTTGAGGCTTTCACTCAGTCTATTCCAATTCGTCACGACCTTTGTGGGGGGGGGGGGGGGCTTGACCTGCATCAGGGGAACCTATGCGCCCTGCTAATTCTATGATAACAGGTCGGTGGTCGGATGTAAGCTCGTGTAGCACTGTTACGTCATGCACACGTAGGTTTACATTCCGTAATAATACCACATCAAGAATATCAGGTCTGTGTGTCAGTTAGTGGGGATAGTGCGTTGGGTCCAGGGGTGCGATAATGTCTATGTCTAGAGGGTCAAGAAGGGATTCTAATAGTCTACCTCTGGGGGAAGTTGAGTGACAGTTCCAGAGTATAATTTTCGCGTTCAGGTCACCTGCCAGGATGACAGAGTTACCTAGCGCGAAAATAGACTCTAGATCGCTTTTGAGTGGTGAATCATTACGGGAGGGAGATATATATGCTGATACTATAATTATAGGTTGGTGTCCTGTCATGCCAAGCCTACAAACCGATGCTTCAATGCACTGGAGGACTATGAGGATGCTAAGTCATACCGACGTATAAGCTTGACATCCTTCTTTGTAAAAGCACTAGAGAAGATGATCGACAGGCATATAAGAGATGGACCGCTGAAACGCAGACCACTCACTAGAATGCAATGTGCTTATCAATCTGGTAAATCTACTGAAACAGCACTACATCATGTGGTGGATAGAGCTGAGAGCGCACTGGAGACCAAAGGTATCTCGGTAGCGGCTTTTCTAGACATCGAAGGGGCGTTCGACAGGACGACTTTTGGTTCAATAAGTGCTGCGGCAGAAGTACATGGCATAGAACCCACAATAATAAAATGGACTGACACTATGCTAAAGGGCAGAATTATCGAAGCCAACTTACTAGGAGACAGGGTAACTGCAAAAACGACAAAAGGTTGCCCACAAGGAGGGGTGTTATCCCCTACACTATGGAGCCTTGTTGTAGACTCTCTTTTAATGGAACTGAACACAGGACCATTCCATTCAGTAGGGTATGCAGATGACCTAGTCATACAAGTAAATGGCAAGTTCCCAAACGTAGTGTCGAACTTGCTTCAAGAGGCACTGGATAAAGTAGAAAGATGGTGTGACAGGAATAACTTATCTATAAATCCAAGCAAAACAGTTTTAGTGCCGTTTACAAGAAAAACAGACCTCAGTGGACTTGAGGAGTTAAGGATGTATGGCACTAAACTAGAATGGGCCACAGAAGTAAAGTACCTAGGTATAACACTAGACAAAAAACTGACGTGGCGTACACACGTTGAAAACACAACTAAAAAAAAATCAGACAAATGCGAGTTAAACTCGCGTAGAGAGGGTTCCGTACATGTTTAACTAAGTTCCATAAATATTTTTAAACCTGACCCAAATTTGTTGATGGTAACTAAATAAAAAGTTTTTTTTTTTTTTTTAAATCGTCTTTTCTAAAAATGTAATCATTGATTTATCGCCCTCGAAACCCCCTGCATACCAAATTTCATGAAAATCGTTGGAGCCGTTTCCGAGATTAAGATTGTATATATATATATATCCATGAATTGCAGGTTTAAAGGTATTAGATAGACTTCTCATAGGTTTTCCTGTAATCTTTAGGTAAAGAACTATTATCTGATTTTTTTTCAAAATGTTTGGCCCAGTAGTTTCGGAAATAAGGGGCCCCCCCCTTGGTCAATTTTCGCCAATTTTTCGCCTATTTTCTTAAATAATTTCAAAACTATTTATATTAAAATTCTAAAAAAAATATATTTGAAATCCTCACAACATACCCTTTCATTAGATATGTCACACAATATAGTCTGCTAAACTTTTTTTTTTAATTTTCTAATTTACCCCCCAAAAGTAGCCCCCATGTTTGAAATTCATTTATTTACGTAACACATCCATGTTTGGGTCACTGACTTACATATGTGTACCAAGTTATTATTACTGGAGCCTTTAAAACAACGCCTACGATGGCACTGGAGTGGATCATGGGAATTACACCGCTTCATATCCACATACAAACGGAGGTAAGAAAATTTCTTTACAGACTTGCAAAGGCAGGAGCATGGGTTCGACATAAGCCCTGCACAAAACATACATCAGTGGTTCATGTAAAAGAACTGGATGACATGATGGGCATGTTATGCGACGCTGATAAAACAGTATATATGTTCAATAAGAGATATAGTGTACATATACCCACAAGGGAAGAGGGGCCTCAACCCCAAAAACGACACTAATCATCTCATATGGTATACTGACGGATCCAAAATGGCGTCAGGAACGGGAGCAGGGATTTGGTCCAATGACTGCAGTATCAGTCAACCCATGGGGCATTACACTTCAGTTTTCCAGTCGGAAACATACGCAATAATTGCCAGCATTAGAGAAATGCTAAGGAGGAATGTGAAGGGCAAAACCATATAAATACTCAGTGATAGTCAAGCAGCTTTGAAGGCACTTATCTCCTTCAGAGTAAGTTCGAAACTAGTCAAAGAAAGTGTAATCCTAATAAATAAACTAGGAAAACACAACAATGTTAAGCTAATCTGGGTACCCGGACACGTAGGTGTTGAAGGGAACGAGAAGGCAGATCAACTAGCAAGGGCGGGCTCAAATATGCAGCTCATTGGCCCTGAGCCATTTGTAGGAGTTCCTCATGGAACTTACCATCAACAGAAAAGAACAACTTAGAGAATGGAGGGAAGTGAGAGGCCTAAATCACATTTTGCAGCAATAGGGTAAAAGGTTCTAAGGATCTCTTAAACCTCAATAAAATACAACTAAGGCATTACATAGGTGCAATGACAGGCACCAATGAGCACCTTCATAAAATGAAGCTTAGTATGACGGACACATGCAGATTCTGCATGGACGATAAAGAGTCAATGCTACACATATCGTGCAGCTGCGACGCTCTGGCAAGACGTAGGGTATATCATTTAGGTATGGCTTATCCATCACCCGATGACTATGCGCAGCTCCAAGCAGGTATGACTGTGAGATTCAATACAGGGACTCTTTGATCTACCGGTGGAAGAGTAATACAGGGCTATGGGCAGCACAATGGATCCAATAGGGTCGAAGTGCGTTCAGCTATTGCTGAACCCGAGTTAGCCATTAACATAGAATATAATGATGTTATTTTTAATATTTTACATGTTTACTTATTATTTCATTATTATTGTTTTGAAGGTAAGCCGACGACGGATGGACGGACAGGCATGACGTACGTATAGGGTTCCAGACGTGAACTACGGAACCCTAAAAACGGCCAAATGTATGACGCAAAAATTTGGCAGGATTTATGGAAGATAAAGAATTAGATTATTGATGGAAGTAAACAGCTAGGATAGATTTTTTAGAAATCTTAACAACTTAGGGAACACAGTTTGTACAAAACTTTTTGTGGAAACGAACTGAAGTTCGGAAGTTGAATACGTCATGTTCAGTGCATAGGACGATGATAAAGATTATAGATAGATAAGATAGATGGACAAAAAGACATATCGAAACTTTATCGTAATAGGGATTCGAAGAAATGGGGTAAAATTTGGCATGAAGTTATTGGCACAAGGTACTGAGCTTGAAAGATCACCATGGTAGTTTTATATTTAAAAAAACCTCGAAATGATAATTTCACTTATAATAGCAGTTCCATCTTCGAATAGTGAGGTGAAAAGATTGTTAAGCATTCTCAAAATTTTAAAAATAGTCAAGAGGAATAGACTTGTAACCGAAACCCCTAATGGCTTGCTTGCCATTCAAAAATCGAAATGCTGGCAAATAATCACTCGATTTTGGAACCCAATAGTGCCATGCTCAGTGCAGCAATTTACTTGTAAAAGTAGTGATTCTTCGGCTTATTATTCATGAATTTGATGTAATTTACTTGTTCATGTATATTATGTATAATAATGATATTGGAAGTATGTCAAATAATATTTAGTAGGTACCTGGTTGACCGAGTTTTACTCTTTTTTTTAAAAAAACGGCCTTTTCTATAAATTAAACCTAACTAGATCGTTTTTTCTCCCCCGAAACGGCATACTAAACATGAAAAACGTTGGAGCCGTTTCCGAGATTCAGATAATATTTTTTTTTTCCTGGGACATTCTTCACACACGGTTCCCAAACTAAGCAGAGCTTGTACTATGGAAACCAGATAACTGACATACTATGTATACTATTTTTATATATAATACTATGCGCCAATAATATTATTTTGGGATTTTTAGGGTATTTTCCAGATGGAATCATGGTAAAACTAAAACCACCAGTGGAAACACTGCTTGTATGGCCGGCCGATTTATATTGTAAACATACTACTTACTAATCTGTGATATTGCCAGAAGGTTACATTTCTTACATTTTACATGTAACTAATTTTTAGGGTTCCGAAACTCTAAAGAAAAAAAAACGGAACCCCTATAGGATCACTCGTGTGTCTGGCGGTCTGTCTGTCTGTCTGTCCGAAAATATTGGAATGGATTGAGTTGAAACTTGGTACACATATGTAAGTCGGTGACCCAAACATGGATGTGTTACGTAAATAAATGAATTTCAAACATGGGGGCTACTTTTAGGGGTGATTTAGAAAATTAAAAAAAAAAGTTTAGCAGACTATATTGTGTGACATATCAAATGAAAGGGCTTGTTGTGAGGATTTCAAATATATTTTTTTTATAATTTTAATATAAATAGTTTTAAAGTTATTTAAGAAAATAGGCGAAAAATTGGCGAAAAATGACCATTCCCCCCCCCCCCCTTATTTCCGAAACTACTGGGCCAAAAATTTTGAAAAAAATACAAATAATAGTTCTTTACCTATAGATTACAGGAAAACCTATAAGAATTCTATCTAATATCGTTAAACGAGCAATTCATGGATATATATATATATAATCTGAATCTCTGAAACGGCTCCAACGATTTTCATGAAATTTGGTATGCAGGGTGTTTCGGGGGCGATAAATCGATCTAGCTACGTTTCATTCTAAGAAAAACCGATTTACCAAAAAAAAAAAAAAAGAGCAAAGCTCGGTCATCCAGGTATTGTTTTTTTTTTACTATGTATAGGCCTGTGTGTGACCACAATCTCACCGTGTTCAGTGTTGATGTGGCCGATGCACAGTGTTTTATGAGACCCAAAAATCGGACATGCCTTTTTTACTAAAATTTTGGATAGATATCGTCATTATAAATGCTAGAGTAAAACTCCCACCCTCCTGAGTCTCAACTTATAGCTTTTGAGGAATATTTTTTAAAAAATCACAATTTTTTATCCCGGGAAATCTGAAAAAAAATGTTCATTCAAAAACTAAGTTCATTTTTAAGATTTCCATATACCTACCAAAGGGCACTACAAACATGTACCATTTGCTCTTTTTCCAGGTTTTAAAAGTGAGTGGAATTGGAAGAATTATTGATTTTATGAGTTTTAGTTTTTATTTTTTTTCTCCTACATTAGCACGTATTAGTACGTCAAACTCACAGCAAAGCTAGTTCACTATGTATTTCATTCACCAAAAAAAAACCATGAAGATATACCCTGGGAATCGAAAGTTATGATCAATTACATTTTTTACCCAGGGTTGTCACTTATCGTTTATAATTTTTCCCGGAAAATAATTGTCATGATAATTACAACAATAAAATATAGATTTGGAGCGTTATTATCAGCAATCATGACAGAGGATAATAACTCAACTTTTATGCAAACTTATATGTTACGAGCTTTCGCCCAGCGGTTTCACCCGCATTAGAGTTCATGAACACCCCGTACTCAATTTAACCAACCAAATATTATGGAGGTCAATTTGTACGTTAGTATTCTCATACCTTGAGAACCACAGTACAGATTATGAAGCTCTTTTCAAAGATAGATATCCTCTTAGGTTCAGGTTCCTAGATGAAGGTTTTAGGCTATTTAATATCCAGGGACTGGTAGTTCTGTGACGATTGAATGCTACATAAATATATTATGCATGTGGAGTTCAGTTTTCACGTCTAAATACTTGTCAAAAATTACAATCCATTATTAGTCATTACATAACTTTTTGTTACGTTAAAAAAAAACAGTCAAAGGTTCAGAGCCATACAGCCTTCTTATTATTTTTTTATTTTTGTAGGTATATTGAATTTTTATGTTTGATATATTTTTTTATAAGTTTCGAATGGCATGCAATGCAGGAGATAAAAGTTTTTCTTTCTTCTTTCTTTCTAAATGTTCAAACAGAGTGTAATGAAAATTGGCAGAGAGGTAGACCCGTGAGATAAGAAGGTAGGTATTTTTATCCCAGAACTTGTGAGAAACTAAGGACAGCTTCTTAAATGATTGTCTCAATGATACAATACAGATTAATGCAAAATTGTCAAGAACTGCCAACATAAACCTATCTATAATTTATCTATACTAATAATAATCTATATATCTATCTATCTAAACTATAATGAAACTGAAGAGTTTTTGTTTGTTTGTATGAACGCGCTAATCTCTGGATCTATCAGTCGGATTTGGAAAAATCTTTTTGCAATTGAAAACCTGAAAAAAAATATGTGAAGAATGTCCCAGGATATTTATTTATTTTTGTATAGCACGGGCGATGCGACGCGGCGCCCGATGTAACCCGAGCATTACCGAAAAGAACCGAACTATGCACGACTTCACCGACATGAAGTCCTATACGTAATTTGTTTGATGATAATTGCTTTGACGTTGAATATTTTTAAGTTGAATTGTTGTAGATGTTATATACGGATTTCATAGAAACAAATACTACTTAAGAAGGTCCTAATTATTTCAAAATTGGTTTTGAGTTTATTTTTACTAAATTTGTTTTTTTTTTATTTCTTGGGTGAAAACTTAATATATATTATAGGTAGTAATAATAAAGCTGAAGAGTTTGTTTGAACGCACTAATGTCCGGAGTTATTGGTCCGATTCGAAAAATTGTTTCACTAATGGGAAGCTACATTATCCCCGAAGGTTATAAGCTACTTATAAACCCGCGAACGAAACCGCGGGGAACAGCTAGTTATTTTATATAAACTAAATGCTAAGTATTATAATTTTAGATCACTTGTTTGAGATATTGAAGAAAATTTAAAGCTTTGTTACTTTATTTTGGCATGAAAGTTGAGCAATACTGTGAGTGGAAGGGTTCCCAGTGTGCTTTAAACAATGCTTGCTATGGGATAGCTTAAATTCATAAAATATGGTACTTATATGAATAGAGTAGCTTTATACAGTCTGATAAACTTTTTTAAAAAATCATATAAATATCTATGACTAAAATGTAGAATAATTTTGATTTCTATGTTGTTACATTTGTGTTAATTAGTCTATATTCAAAATTTTTGATCTTTTGCTCAAGTAATTGCAAAAATATTAAAGGGCAAAAATGAAATATTTCACCCTCTATAACATTGCATTGCTAAATAGTATTACAAAATGCTTTAGGATTCTTATAGTTCTCGCTATGGGTAGCTTATAACCAGAAATTCGTGGTTCTTAAATCAATAGGAAAAGCGTTATACAGGTTGATGAAAAAAAATTAATAAGGTCATAAAATTGTCTATGATTAAAAAGTTTAAAATTATGAATGTGCATATTGTTACAATTATGTTACATGGTCTACACCCAAAATTTTTGATCCCTAGCTCAAGTAATTGCAAAAATATTAAGGTGCCAAAATACAAATTTCCACCCTCTATAACATTTCATTGCTAAATAGTATTGCAAAATGCTTTAGTATTCTTATAGTGCTTGCTATGGGTAGCTTATTTCCAAAAAATCATGCTGCTTAGTTAAATAGTTCTTGCGTTATACAGGTTGATAAAAAAAAATTAAAAAGGTCATAAAATTTTCTATAATTAAAAAAAATAAAATTATTGTTTTGCGTGATGTTACAATTATGTTACATGGTCTACATTTAAAATTTTGGAACCCTAGCTTAAGTAGTTGCAAAAATATTAAGGAGCAAAAATAAAAATTTCCACCCTCTATAACATTTCATTACTAAATAGTATTGCATAACGCTTCAGGATTCTTATAGTACTTGCTATAGGTAGCTTATTCCCAAAAATTTATTCTTCTAAGATGAATAGTTCTTGCGTTATTCAGGTTTATAGAAAATAATTGAAGGTGTCATAAAATTGACAACTATGAAAAATTTGAGAAACACTGGTTTGAATATTGTTCCAATTGTATTGATTAGTTAATATGAAAATTTGAGGTCCCTAGCTTTAGCCATTACAAAAATATTAATGTGCAAAAATTGGATATTTCACCTTTATAACTTTGTGCCGCATGAAAAGTTTGAGAAACTTAACAGTACATTTAAAAACAAATACTGTAGAAAGCTTATATTCCAAAAATCAAGCTTCTGCTATGAATATTAACTGAGAAAAACAGGATGCTAAAAGTAAATTTTCAACATTTTTACTTTGTCTATGGGCAAAACTTTGACAAAAACCAAGTTGATATTTGTAGTATTTGTATAGCTTAACGCGTTTACGAAATTTCATTTGCCTATCTTCAGCCGTTGCAGAGATATAATAGTTTGAAAAATTCATAATTTCCATCGGTAATATCTTCGTCGAAGAAAAAAAGTTTGAGAAACGCTGAAAATACATTTTAGCAGTATTATTAAACTACCTACACTATAAATTTTTAGTTTGTAGCATTCAAACTCACAAAGTTATCAAGGTTTAACGGAAACAAAGCAAATCCCTTATTTTTTTAATTTTTCCTCCCATAGACAAAAGTTTGAGAAACGCTCGCACCCATATCTAATATTTTTTACTAAAAAAGCTACATTAAAAATTTCAGACTTCTAGACCCTAAGGTTCCAGAGATATTAAGATACTTAAAATCGCACAAAGGGCCCGTTTCCACCGCTGCGGAAAGGAATTTCGAAAAATCGCTTCTTAAATGGGGTCTACGTGACAAAATCTATGCACATGCCAAATTTCACATTAATCGGTTCAGCGGTGTGGGCAGGGGGATGTTTACCCAAAAAACCGCTACTCTTTTATATAATAGACTAGCTTTCGCCCAGCGGTTTCACCCGCATTAGAGTTCATGAACACCCCGTACTCAATTTAACCAACCAAATAATATGTAGGTCAATTTGTCCGTTAGTATTCTCATACCTTGAGAACCACAGTACAGATTATGAAGCGCTTTTCAAAGATAGGTATCCTCTTAGGTTCAGGTTGCTAGATGAAGGTTTTAGGCTATTTAATATCCAGGGACAGGTATAGTTTTGTGACGATTGAATGCTACATAAATATATTATGCATGTGGAGTTCAGTTTTCAAAAAATTACAATCCATTATTAGTCATACATAAGTTTTTGTTACGTTAAAAAAAAAACAGTCAAAGGTTCAGAGCCATACAGCCTTCTTATTATTTTTTATTTTTGTAGGTATATTTAATTTTTATGTTTGATATATTTTTTTATATGTTTCGAATGGCATGCAATGCAGGAGATAAAAGTTTTTCTTTCTTCTTTCTTTCTAAACGTTCAAACAGTGTGTAATGAAAATTGGCAGAGAGGTAGACCCGTGAGATAAGAAGGTAGGTATTTTTATGCCAGAACTTGTGAGAAACTAAGGACAGCTTATTAAATAATTGTCTCAATGATACAATACAGATTGATGCAAAATTGTCAAGAACTGCCAACATAAACCTATCAATAATTTATCTATACTAATAATAATCTATATATCAATCTATCTAAACTATAATGAAACTGAAGGGTTTTTGTTTGTTTGTATGAACGCGCTAATCTCTGGATCTACCAGTCGGACTTGGAAAAATCTTTTTGCAATTGAAAACCTGAAAAAAAATATGTGAAGAATGTCCCAGGATATTTATTTATTTTTGTATAGCACGGGCATAGTATAAAGAAGAGGGAGTAGGCTATCTCCGGCCCAATTCGCGATATAATTGCCTACTGTCTTAGGGTTGTCACTTTTAGCTAAATATTAGGCGCGGCTGTTCGCTCTTCGCTAGCAACCACAAAAAATGAATGAAGTGAATGAAATATTATCATTAAAAGAAATAAAAACAACATTAAAAACTAACGACTGTCTCTTAGACTATAATCGAATTTGTTGTTATGATTCGAACTTTGTTTTATATGTATTTGATTTACTATTAGTCAATTAGGTACTCGTATATACTTATTTTGAATTACGATTTTCTGTAAGTAGGTAGGTACTTAGTTACTATACCTACAATACTGAGAAATCGGCATAACTAAACGTAAACAAAGAAATAGCGGCAAACCAATTGCCAGATCAAAAGTACCTAATACATTCTAGTAGGAAATTAGGCCTACCTATCTACTTCCTGTGTGATAGAAAACTAATACAAACAAAAAATATGTAAGCGCACGAACCTTGTGCAATGTTAGCCCCGACTGGCGCACTGAGAAACGGGTCGAGATTTTGTTAAAGTGTGCGTGCGTCGACACATAGATACAATAGCGCACACATACAAGCCGCGCGCGGTGCGTTTGTATGAAGATAACCTACTTCCCCTCTCTTTATACTATGGCACGGGCGATGCGACGCGGCGCCCGATGTAACCCGAGCAATACCGAAAAGAACCGAACTATGCACGACTTCACCGACATGAAGTCCTATACGTAATTTGTTTGTTGATAATTGCTTTAACGTTGAATATTTTTAAGTTGAATTGTTGTAGATATTATATACGGATTTCATAGAAACAAATACTTCTTAAGAAGGTCCTAATTATTTCAAAATTGGTTTTGAGTTTATTTTTACTAAATTTGTTTTTTTTTTTATTTCTTGGGTGAAAACTTAATCTATCTAACTCACTCTAATTCTCGATGTCATCCATATCATTACATTGAAAATAAATTAAATGACGGTGATATCCGTGGTGCTGCGAGGTTGTTGTTCTCCAATGATGCTATTGCCGATAACACAGCTGAGACTTTAGAAGTTCTTAAAAATAAACATCCATCTCCAGCGTCAATTTCCCATGTGCCCGATCCACTAAATTCACATTTAGTTTCTAACATAGCTTTAAATTGTAAAGTAAATGATGTTACCGGCGCTTTGTTAACTTTTCAGAATGGTTCTGCTGCTGGGGTTGATGGCCTATCACCACAACATTTGAAAGATCTCACGTGTGGTCGTTGTGGTGATATCGGGGTTACTCTTCTTGAGGATCTCACTGGCCTACTCAATTTAATGTTATCTGGAGAGGTTCCGAATGACATTGCAGCAATATTGTACGGTGCTAATCTCTGCGCCCTTAAAAAAAAAGACGGTGGGATCAGACCTATTGCAGTTGGCACCGTATACCGCCGCCTTGCTGCCAAGATTTGTTGTAGGTCGAACAAAGAAACTATCAGAGATTTCCTCCAGCCCATACAACTAGGTTTTGGCTCTCGAGGCGGATGTGAAGCTGCGGTTCATTCACTAAGAACCTTTTTAGATAACAAAGGTGGGGAAGTGCTGCTAAAGGTGGACATCAAAAACGCTTTCAACTCAGTTGATAGGGGCGCCTTTTTGACACAAGTTATAGAAAAAATTCCAAATTCAATCAATTTTTTAAATCAATGCTATAGTAAACCATCAAATTTAGTTTATGGCGAGAATTTGATTCAGTCAGCTGTAGGGTGTCAACAGGGTGATCCTCTCGGACCGGCCATTTTTAGTTTAGCTATTCATCCAATCATTAAGCGTCTCAAATCTAAATTTAACGTCTGGTATCTTGATGATGGGACCCTGGGAGGAGATTTGACTACTGTTTTAAATGATTTGGAACAGTTGATAAAAGATTTTCACGATATAGGCCTAGAACTAAATTTTTCAAAATGTGAAATTTATCTTACAGACACTTGCTTAGAAAAAGGTTTGGCACTTGAACGGTTTAATTCTTTGGCTCCTAATATTAAACTTTTAGACAGTGCCTCACTTCGCCTCCTAGGTTCCCCAATCCTTGACGAATCAGTACCTAACTTTGTCGAGGAAAAAACACTAAATTTCCATAGTGCTTCTCATCGTCTTTTCAAAATTAATAAACACATGGCTTTCACAATCATCAGATACTGCCTTTTTGTCCCAAAATTTGTGTATTCTCTTAGGTGTTGTCCACTTTGGAAGCATCCCAATTTATTGCAAGATTTGGATGATACTATTAGAGATACACTCATCTCCATTTTTAACATAAATCTGGATTGTCGAGGTTGGTCTCAAGCCTCCCTGCCCATTAGGCATGGAGGTTTAGGTATTCGCAAAATTTCTAATGTGTCCTTGCCCGCCTTTCTGTCCTCGGTTTATAGCACGGATAACCTTGTTAAGCGCATTTTGGCTATTTCTTGTCCAAATATTGAGGTGTCCTTCTTGATCGAGGCCAGAAATGCTTGGCAATTGGCCTGTCCGAATGTGGAATTGCCCAAGGTCCCTTCCTCGCAGCGGCTCTGGGATGGCCCCCTCTGTGAACTGGTACGGAATCACTTATTAGAAACGTCAACCAGTTCCACGGACAGAGCTCGTCTCACTGCTGTCATTGCTTGGGAGTCAGGACTTTGGCTGCAAGCCCACCCATCTTCACATATGGGTACACTATTGGACTCCAATACTTTTAGGTCTGCTCTATGTTTACGTTTGGGCATTCCCATTTACGCTTCACATCGCTGTCAGTGTGGCACTGCTGTCGACCAACTAGGTCACCACGGACTGTCATGCATTAAAAGCGCTGGCAGATTCGCGAGACACGCCAGCCTTAATGACATCATCCGCCGGGCTCTTACCAGCGCCAACGTAACTGCTATTTTGGAACCAAATGGCCTGTTTCGAGACGATGGTAAGAGACCCGACGGGATGACACTTATTCCCTGGAAGTTGGGACGGCCTTTGGTATGGGATGCCACGTGTGTCGATACCTTAGCACCGTCTCATCTCCCAGAGACTATAAATAAGGCTGGTGGTGCTGCCATATCAGCAGAGAACCTCAAGCGGCGCAAATATAGTAGTTTAGATTCCAGCTACATTTTTGAGCCGTTTGGGGTCGAAACTCTGGGTCCGTGGGGGCCGAGTGGCCACCATCTTTATAAAGAAATTTCAAAACGCCTGGTCGAAGCATCTCGTGACCAGAATGCTGGCGTATACTTGGGTCAGAGAATCAGCATTGCCATCCAACGTGGCAATGCCGCTAGTATTCTGGGAACGATGCCTTCTGACAGCGACTTTTTCATTTAGTTTAGTCCTTTTTATCTAAGTAATTTTCAATAATTAAATAACAATATTTTATTTAATATATCTATCTATAGGTAGTAATAATAAAGCTGAAGAGTTTGTTTGAACGCGCTAATCTCCGGAGTTATTGGTCCGATTCGAAAAATTGTTTCACTAATAGAGGAAGCTACATTATCGCCGAAGGTTATTATAGGCTACTTTTTATCCCGGGAACGCCAGTAAAACCGCGGGGAACAGCTAGTTATTTTATATAAACTAAATTGATTTTAGAAATTTTAGATCACTTGTTTGAGATATTGAAGAAAATTTAAAGCTTTGTTACTTTATTTTGGCATGAAAGTTGAACAATACTGTGAGTGGAAGGGTTCTTAGTTTGCTATAAACAATGCTTGCTATGTGATAGCTTAAATTAATGAAATATGGTACTTATATGAATAGAGTAGCTTTATACAGTCTGATAAACTTTTTTAAAAAATCATATAAATATCTATGACTTAAATTCAGAATAATTTTGATTTCTATGTTGTTACATTTGTGTTAATTAGTCTATATTCAAAATGTTGGATCATTTGCTCAAGTAATTGCAAAAATATTAAAGGGCAAAAATGAAATATTTCAACCTCTATAACATTTTATTGCTAAATAGTATTACAAAATGCTTTAGGATTCTTATAGTGCTTGCTATGGGTAGCTTATAACCAGAAATTCGTGGTTGTTAAATGAATAGGAAAAGCGTTATACAGGTTGATGAAAAAAAATTAAAAATGTCATAAAATTGTCTATGATTCAAAAGTTTGAAATTATTGATGTGCATGTTGTTACAATTATGTTACATGGTCTACACCCAAAATTTTAGATCCCTAGCTCAAGTAATTGCAAAAATATTAAGGGCCCAAAATACAATTTTCCACCCTCTATAACATTTCATTGCTAAATAGTATTGCAAAATGCTTTAGGATTCTTATAGTGCTTGATATAGATAGCTTATTTCCAAAAAAACATGCATCTCAGTTGAATAGTTCTTGCGTTATACAGGTTGATAAAAAAAATTTAAAAAGGTCATAAAATTGTCTATGATCATTTTTTTTTAATTATTGATTTGCATGTTGTTACATTTATGTTACATGATCTACATTTAAAATTTGGGAACCCTAGCTTAAGTAATTGCAAAAATATTAAGGAGCAAAAATAAAATTTTCCACCCCCTATAACATTTCATTACTAAATAGTATTGCATAATGCTTATGGATTCTTATAGTGCTTGCTAAGGGTAGCTTATTTCCAAAAAATAATGCTTCTAAGTTGAATAGTTCTTGCGTTATTCAGGTTGATAGAAAATAATTTAAGGTGTCATAAAATTGACATCTATGAAAAATTTGAGAAACACTGGTTTGAATATTGTTTCAATTGTATTAAATAGTTTATATTCCAAATTTAAGGTCCCTAGCTTGAGCCATTACAAAAATATGAAAGTGCAAAAATTGGATATTTCACCCTTTATAACTTTATGCCGCATGGAAACTTTGAGAAACTTGACAGTACATTTCAAAACAAATACCGTAGAAAGCTTATATTCCAAAAATCAAGCTTCTGCTATGAATATTAACAGAGAAAAACAGGATGTTAAAAGTAAATTGTCAACATTTTTACTTTGTCTATGGGCAAAACTTTGACAAACATCAAATTGAAATTTGTAGTATTTGTATAGCATAACGCGTATACGAAATTTCATTTACCTATCTTCAGCCGTTGCAGAGATATAAGAGTTTGAAAAATGCATAATTTCCATCAGTAATATCTTCCTCGAAAAAAAAAAGTTTGAGAAACGCCGAAAATATATTTTAGCATTATTATTAAACTACCTACACTATAAATTTTGAGTTTGTAGCATTCAAACTCACAAAGTTATCAAGGTTTAACGGAAACAAAGCAAATCCCTTATTTTTTTTAATTTTCCTCCCATAGACAAAAGTTTGAGAAACGCTCGCACCCATATCTAATATTTTTTACTGAAAAAGCTACATTAAAAATTTCAGACTCCTAGACCTTATGGTTCCAGAGATATTAAGATTCTTAAAATCGCACAAAGGGCCCGTTTCCACCACTGCGGAAAGGAATTTCGAAAAATCGCTTCTTAAATGGGGTCTACGTGACAAAATCTATGCACATGCCAAATTTCACATTAATCGGTTCAGCGGTGTAGGCAGGGGGGTGTTTACCCAAAAAACCGCTACTCTTTTATATAATAGATTAACTTCACCTGTGTATAGTGAAATCTTACTACCACACAGGTGAAGGTTAGGTACATTGGTTCTGCCTACCAATGTTCTTTAGCTGAAATTTTTGCATAACATAGCAAATTTAAGACAGTACTTAAATTTTTAAATCCAAATTTATATTGATGAGATAGTTGATTACCCCAAGAATGCTAGTGAAATTGTGGGCAACTCCTAATATATTTTCGAATACTCCCGGAGGGTGAGGAGAACCGGCTGTGGCGTGATCCGCAACTCCATGTGCCAATCGTGGACCAACGTGAGGGTTCCATGACAGATGAGGAGGACATCCATGAGCAGGGTGGGTCAACTCCTGCTGAGGCAAAGTGGCATCATGAGAAGATTTGATCCCGCTCGATTTTTCTAATCCCGGGATTTCGGGATTATCTACAGCTGATCTCGGGATCCCGGGATAGTCCCGGGATTGTATTGGTAATGAAAAGTGGTAATAAAAAGACAGTAAAACATATCAAAATAATTTTTTTTATTTATCTTTTAGTTTTGTGAGGACATTGAATACCTATTTAAGTTTTAGGTAAATCTTCAAAAAGGCGGTTAAACAAAATTATAATTTCTTTTTAAGAAATAAACAAACTAGGCACTTCTGTAAATCATTTATGAAACTAACTTCAAAAAATGAACTTCTTTAGACTTTTTTAGAAAAACTATAAAAATGACTCAATGTTTATAGGTACTCATATTTTTAAATTCAATTGACCAGAAACTTTATAAATTACTTATTTGAACCACGAAAATAAAATCTAAGGAATATCAACGCATTATCCGGTACAGGTCGTTACCAAAAACAAATGAAATCAGCTGTGTAAACAAGATGGCTGTCAAAATGTCAAATCAAGATAAGTTTCGTAACACGCATTTTATTGACTTATTTAAAAAATGTACCAATCCCGAAAATCCCGGGATTCATTAAATTTGATCCCGAAAATTACGAAATCTGAATAAAATACGACAGAGATCCGGGATCCCGGGATCGAATCCTCTAACATGAGTCTAGTACGGTATGATGCCCCCACCCCCGTTTCGCTTTATCACTTGTATTGGTATGGGGTTTTAGGAAAACCCTTTCGAGGGTGGACTCCTTCCCATGCCACATATGATACTTCATCGGGAATCCAAAAAAAATAATGGAATCTACAATCACCAAAATATTTTTGCAATCCTTATGCCGCGGCCACACATTGGATTCAACTTTGCGTCCAATATTGGCTATAATTTGAAATGATTAAACTACTGCACTATACATTGGCTTCAATGTCAACTTTGTAACCAAACAATGGAAACAGACTAGCTCATTGGGCCAGTCCCAGCTGCATACGAACATGACCCGCATCTCAATACGAATGATAGAGACCAATGTGTGGCGCGAGCGCGGCGTTGCGTCCAAGATGCCCCCGCGCACTCCCCTTTCATTCCCCTCTCCTTTGAACGTGTATCAAAAACCGACACTGAGCGCGTTAGTATTGGGCATTGGACAGTGATTGGACGCAATGTCTACATTGTGTCAAAGTACCGATACATACATTGGAGAATTGGGCGCAAAACGTTACGTTGGTATAGGGAGAGCGAGTCTCCTCTCTACTTCTGCATTGACTTCCTCCAGGTGACGCTGGTCAATCCGGAGGGTACTAGGAGTGCATTGTTGCTCAAGGCTTTCGGCAAGGCATTCCGTTTTCTCCTCGTCCTCAAAAGCGGGATTGAGGTTGGGCCTGTTTAGAGGGGACATGGGGGCTACCGTGTCCTTAGTGATGGGATGGCTTTAATTCGCTAAGGGTCTGGTCCCAGCGGGATTGACGCACTTCATCAACGCGTGCCCTGACGGCCCGCTGAAGCTCTCGCAATCGGATGCGCACCATTAGACATCATAGATTCCTTTATATACCGACATCAATTTGCCTCCGACCTCAAAAACACGTTATAACATACAATAAGTAACTTTTGCAGTAACAATGTAACATTTCAGGAAACGAAACGTAACGTACGAGTCAAGGGCCCTGGCAACACTGATAGAGTACTATACTATAAACTACACTAATCTCCTTCATGTCCATTCTATCCACAGATCATATAGAATATGTTGTATACACAAATTCTATCCTTCATGTCGATTAAAAAAAATAAAAAAAATATTCTGTTCGGCCGATTTCATAGCTGATTATTATATTTGGTAAATTGAAAATAAATTATGTTTATCGAGTACAAAATCTAACCTACATACTTAATTTGTTAAAAAAATATGTCTAAAGGTTACTTTCAAAACCAATATGATGAATGTACTCAAGAAGCAACAGATACTATTCTCAATGATTCAAAGGATGGTGTATGTATCTAAATATGATGTTTATAAAATATATATAATCCTAAAAATATTATAAATGCGATAGTTTGTGAGGATGGATGTATGGATGTGTGTTCCTCTTTCACGTAAAAACTACTGAATAGATTTGGATGAAACTTGACACTTAAAAACATAAGATCCATCAGGAACTCAGGTGAAACCGCGGAGCGAAGCTAGTATCCAAATAAAGATACCTTTTTAGGTTTCCAATCCCACCAAAAACATAAATGGGAGCCAAGTTCAATAATAAGAGATAATTATGGTATGGTTGTTGACTTCACCAACAAAATACATGAGATCTAAATAGATGCCATATCGAGTGCTGTAGACAATTTATTTATTTAACACTAACCAATGCATAAAACATCTAAAAACACATGGAAACATCAAATATGTTGTACCTACATTTAATGCTTTTTATGATCTTTAATTACCAGTAGAATCACTTGTGCGTTTTTGTTTTGTCCGAAAATATTGGACTGGATTGGAAATTTGGTACACATATGTAAATCGGTGACCCAAACACTTACATATAGCTTAAATAAATGAATATTAAACATGGAGGCCACTTGGTGGTAAAGTAGAAAATTTAAAAAAAAGTTGAAAACTATATTGTGTGACATATCAAATGAAAGTGTGGGTCTCAAATTTAATTTTAATTTAAATCGTTTTGAAGTTATTTAAGAAAATAGGCGAAAATGTATACATACTCAGAACGAGGGTGACTCCATACGAAAAAACTTTAAAATATAAAAGATTTATACACAATCTGAGTGGTGTTCGTTAATTAGGGCTAAAGTAAAAGGTAAAACTCCTTATAACTAATAAATTATTCTCCTTATATAATAGATAACTTCATAGATTTATCAATAATATTATTTATGAATTTAAAAAGATGCAAGGCAGTGCACATTTTAATTGGACTAAAAATTCAGTAGAACAAAAAGATCAAACAACTCGTGTCAGTAAATATGAACCACACGTTTTACAATCAATCTGATAATTTTATTTTACATTAGTGTTTTTGAAAATATTTGTTTGATTGCGAACAGAAAATATTTGATTTTATGTAAACATTCAATTTAAAAGATCTTAAGGAAGCATATCACATTGTTGATTGTTACCTATCTACTTGTTTGCTCATTACCCATTAATTATACTAGAGTTGATAATTCTTTACAAAATCAATAAAAATGAGTCATTTCAAACTATTTGATGTATTATTTTTAGGCCTTACTGCTGTCAGTTCTAAACCAAAACCGTATCTTACTTTATAAGAATACATATAAGTATCAATATGACTTATCAGATATAATACTTTTGGGAAATTAATATTTATTTTCATGATATATTTATTTTTACTATCAATGTAAAATTTGATTTCTAAAAATACTCAAATTTTTTAAGCAGGAAAATCGTCCAAAGTGGTACTTTGACCTTTTTACTGGTTTTTTTTAGGTATAATAAAAATCTTAAAAAATAAAGAATAAGGGCACATGTGCAATAACTAAAATATATATTGAAATACATAATATGGCATAAGTATCGGCCAACGTTTCATAAACTTCATTTGTATCATGTTAAAGATATATCAAATTTAAACTTTGAGAGCCTCTACTGAAAAGTTATGATTTTGCACTTTGGACCTTATACGTAGGACCCATCGAACTATGTTTTAAGTGTTCACTCATGTTTTTGATATAATAAATCTTAAAATACTATCTAATACCAAAGAATAAAGAATATACTACGTACTAAAGAAATCTAACGCCCATACTTAAGAAGTTACCACCTTAACTCGCGTAATTAAAGCGACAGTGGTGAGTATCATAAACTACGTGCTACTACAGCAAGGTTTAGTTCATTTTGTTTTCATGTAATAACACCAGAGGCGCTACTGCGCTACGCGCGACCGTTAGATCTTTATACTATGGTTAGATGGTGCGGCCCGAGAATTCCGTTTGTACTTATTATTATTATACCGCGAGCGCGATCCTAAATCTCCGTCGCGCGGCCCGCCACCTCGAATATACCTAGGAATACCCCGATGTATTCTATCTACCTACTTCTTGTACGTAAGTAGTACCTATATTATTAACTGTGTGCTTCTTCTATCAAAACTGCGATTATTCGTGAATATACTATTAAACGCTATATGAATATTACACTTTTTTTATTTTTGATTTAATAATTGGTATATAAATTAAATATTATAATAGCTCCAAAATACCACAACGGTATAGACAACCAGAGCTATAAACCTATACAATCTAGATAATTCCTATGTGTTTTCATAGAACCCGATTCAACAAAATAGTACAATAGTACCTGGATGTCGGAGCTTTCCTCGGTATTTTTTGGTAAATCGACAAAATAGATAAAAAAAGGCAAAATAATATTAGGAGACATCTAGAATCGAACCGGGGTCATCGGGCTTCGGGACCACCCGATTATCCACCTGAGCTATTTGAAACTTATGGACATATGCGAAATTTACCTTCGTATTCTATTTTAGCAGTTTTTCATTCCCTGGAAATGAATATGTATAAGTATGTATAGGATCCATCGAGTTGGCGGCCATGGAAAAAAAAAAAACAGAGAAGCTATAACGACGTTTAGTTTAGTCGCACATAGATAAGCAGGCTAGTGAGGCAGTGTTGCAAGTTTAGTTTTTTTTTTCATACAGTTAAATAATTTGAATATAGGTACACTATAATAATAAGAAATAATAGGTAGCTACAATTTGCGAACGAAATATCTGATTATCGAATTTAAAGATAAACTGTGCTATTAGTAGGTATGCATGCTTGGTCCTACATGTATTTGCTCCTTATCGTGTATAACAGTCACATACTCTTACAATAAGTTTGTAGGCTCTCTACTTCTTGCAAGACGTTCAAAATATCTAGGTACCTACCTATATTAAATGGACCCATTATAAATATGAAATATTTTGATTACAGATATCAGAAAGATTTCAAAATAAATTGTTGAGTTTTAAGACAAACAAATTACAGCTGCTGAGGACAAAAATGGACTGCGATATATTCCATGACGGGACAGTATACACAGGGTCCACTGGCTTAGCACTGTATTACTTCACATGCTCGTTAAAGAACGATGTTATTAATGATCCGCTTATGGTTTGTATTCGAATAAATATAGATATACCTAAGTAGGTACGTAATTATAATAAAATTAGGTACATAGGTAAATAACTATTATTCCACTTTGCGCACCCGTTTTTTTAGAGCACCGACGCTATATGCACCAAAGATATTCCTTTTACAATCAATTTAGCTTCGTGCTCTATTAGGAAACGAAAACGTTATCCAACTTTATATCACTTACAGCATCTATAACCAACCACCTACAAACAACGATAAAAAAATCCGTATTATGTAAATATCCAAGTAGATCAGCAGTAGAATCTAATTGTTATAAATTCAGCCTGCATTAGTTATTCTGCTATTAGGGGCGGAGATAAATCCGATAAGTCTTCACTGCTAGAAAGATACTCTAAGAGGAATAAAAAATCATCTTCAAATAAAATCGAATTTAATTTTTGTTTCCTCATAGAGCATCTCCTTCTAAAATGAATATCTTTGGTGCTCTTAGCTTCGCCGCGACGGTGCTCTAAAAATGGGTGCGCCACGGGTGCGCTAAGTGAAATATCACAATAAATCCATACTATGTTATTTTTTATAAATGGTTACAGACAGCGTTGGAATACATTAACTTAGATAATCTGAAAGGAAAGAGAATAAGTTTCTTATGTGGAGATGCTGGACCCCTAGCGTTGGCAACTGTGATCTCTTATAAACTTGGTACTAGACGTCCTGACAGCCTGCCCAATTATAAAACATTGGCACAGAGGTAATAAAAAGTCAAGAGTTAAACCTTCAATTACATTCATTAACATTATCATAATGAGGCAGTTCATGCATATAAAATTAAGATATAAGGTGTTATAAGTCTATTATTATAGACTAGCTTTCCGCCCCGCGGTTTCTATGTCGCTGTAAGATAGTTGTAGCCTGATTATCTATATATCGTGATATAGTAATATGTTCACAACTATCTTACTAGGGATATAATTATGGAAACAAGCACGGTCTAGTAATATAATTATCTCACAAAATTAATCTAGTAGTTAACATTCGTTACGGATTGTTTAGGTTAGGTTAGAAGTGTACCTACGTATGTTATTTAATGTAAACCGGTAGTAGAGTCTAAAAATTGTAACTGTTGACATTCATAAGTGCCTTATTAGGGCCTAGTAAATAGTCGTATATGTTAGTAATATACCTAGATGGAATATGTTGAAAATATACTACCATTCTTCTCGCAAATAACATGTTGATAACTTACGACCTATAACTGAGCTGCAATTAGCAAAAAACTTGATAAAATTTGAATTTCGCGCTGCAACCGAAGGTATACCCTTAAGGTGAATCGGCCGAAAAGCCCGCGAAATTTAATTTTTTTTAGGTTTTTTTCAAATTGCAGCTCAGTAATAGGTCGTATATTTGTCAAAATGTGATTTGCGCCTCATAATATGCCAATTAATTACTGTATGTATACATTATGCTTTATAAACTATTCAAATCCATACATTGGTTCCTTTTCGATAAATAACGCGCAGGACCAATGTACAGTTCTATAATAATTTAAATGCAAAATAATAGTAGTTTATGATACTGTTGCATAATAGGGGTTATTAAATACGAGTGTGAGTTTAAGTACCGAGCCGTAGGCGAGGTTCTTAATAGTATCACACGAGTTTTTAATACCTAATTATGTGCAGTATCATAGAGTACTTACTTTATCTAAACTCATATAAATAATGTAATTTAAAAAAATAGAAAAGTCGATAGTATTTTTATACCAACTTTAAAAAAAAAAAAAATTGCTATTTTATATTTTTGGTCAAAATGATATATGTAGGCAAAAACAATCAAATCTGTGTTGCCAACTCCCAAAAATTCTTACCTCTAAAGTAAAAAAATTGTCACATTGTCATCGTCAAATTGAATTGATACAAATTCAAATTCAAAAGTGTCTTTATTAAATGAACTCATTGCAAGTATTTTTAATCGTCAAATTTGTAAAAAAAAAATATGTATATAAAAATAAACTATAGAAAATAAAATAAAATATTAAAATTAACAATATGACAATAATAATAACAAAAATTATAATAACAATAAATAGCATGTGAAGCGAACAACTCATTGAAATGCGTTCTTGTCCTCTATAATATCAGAAACTTTATAGTACCCTTTTTTGTACAACTTATCTTTAATTAGCTTTTTAAATTTTAACACGGACAATTCTTGAATTTCTTTGGGTACTTTGTTAAAGAAGCGTATACATTGCCCCTTAAAAGAATCCCTAACTTTGCTCAAACTAGTTACAGGTATAGCAAGTTTATCCTTATTTCTAGTGTTTAAACTATGAGTGTCGCTATTTTTGGGAAAGTTATGAATGTTTTTTCGAACATAAATTAAGTTTTCATATATGTACTGTGACGACACTGTGATTATATTTATAGTTTTTAATTTATTTCGTAGGGAGTCTCTGGGACTTAAATTATATATAGCGCGAATAGCCCTCTTCTGCAGAATAAAAATTCTATTGATGTCGGCACCGCTACTCCAAAGGAGGATGCCGTAAGACATCAAACTATGAAAATAACTGAAGTATACTAATTTTGCCGTTAATTCATCAGTGAGAGAACGAATTTTCTTCACTGCATAAGCTGCAGAACTAAGTCTATTCACTAAATTATTAATGTGAGGACCCCATTGTAGCTTATCGTCTAATGTAATACCTAGAAATACAGTACTTTTAGCAAGCTCCAGTTTTTCGCCCTTAATAACAATATTGGCATCGGAGTGTTTTACATTCGGTAGACTGAATCTAATACATTTAGTCTTTTTCTCATTGAGCATCAAATTATTAGCTGTAAACCAATCAACAACTACTGAAAGAGCATTGTTCACATCGTCAAAATTAAAATCATGTCGTTTCACTTTGTAAAGAAGTGAAGTATCATCAGCAAACAATACTATTTCATTTTTCTTTTCTACAAGATAAGGTAAATCGTTGATGTAAACTAGAAAAAGAAAAGGTCCAAGAATAGAACCTTGTGGGACGCCCATAGTAACTAAGGACCCAGGGGAAACTTTGCCATTAACATCAATCTTCTGAATCCTATCACTCAAGTATGAATTCAAAAGACTGAGTGCAGTATCTCTAATACCGTAGTGGTGTAATTTCTTGATGAGCAATTCATGATGGACACAGTCAAAGGCCTTGGATAGGTCACAAAAAACACCGAAAGTATCACGTGAATTTTCCCAGGCGTCAAAAATATGTTGAACAAGCTCAACACCAGCATCGGTTGTTGAGCGACCCCTTGTAAAACCGAATTGATTACTGTGAAGCAGTCTATTACTATTAAAATGTATCATTAATTGATTAAGAATGATTTTCTCAAAGACTAAATATAGAAACAAGAAATAATCATACACTACATTCGAGTTTTTCTATATTATGTCTCTCGATTGGAATTATGTAAAAAGCCTTATAAATATTCACGTTCACTCTTAGACTATTCGATACTCAGTTGTACAATTGCGTACCAGAGAGAATTAAAAGTTTATCAGAGAATCATTTTTATTTGGGAATAATAATGAACTCACAAATTTGAACGTTGTAAACAAGATATATTTCTTTAATATCTCTGTCTCTAATTGATAATTTCAAATCATTCTTATTTTTGAAGATATTAAAAAACGATTTGTACAACACTATTTGTAAGGTAAAATAATCGGGCAAATGCGAGTTAAACTCGCATGGAGAGGGTTCCGTATGTTTAACTAAGTTCCATAAATATTTTTTAATTTGACCCAAATTTGTTGATGGTGATTAAAAAAAGTATGTAGGTATAGTGCTGGATTGTAGAGGGAAATTATTGAATACATTATCTATTGTTGAATTTTCAAAAAAACCACTCTCGCAACTTAGCGAGCATCGCAATAGAGGCACTGTCGCATAGCTGAGAGGCAACGTACGTGTGCCTAACTTCGCTTTACAAGAAATTGTATGTGATAATGTCCACTGCAACCCAACACGCTATGTACGAATACGAGACACGCGTGGTTTGCACGAATGTGGCGACCACGCAGTTCAACGCTATGCACGCGGTACACGAAAACGTGCGTAGCTTCACTGCAAGAGGTGGGACCATATAGATTTATCGTCTGAAGAACTGTCTAGCAAAGCTCATGCCAATGCCATTCTGTAAGTTCAAAATATTTACGAGAAACACGAAACGTGTCTGTTCCACAAGGCGTATGATTCAAAAGTATGCTGCGTTATAGTTGTAATAGTCTAGTCTTCACTTATTTTGTCACCGTTTACGATCGTTACGTCTTATTTTTTAATAAGTCCATGCAGTTTTAATAATGGTTGGAGAGCGCACTGTAGTAAACCCTACCTCATAAGGTAACAACATGGGACTAGTTTCTGGAGGTGTATAGTAAAAAAATACTCTTAAAAAAACAGGGTTGCGTGGGCGCAACCTGGAGGGTTTTGAGGAATGGGCAGTTAAGAGGTCCCTTTTTTTGGTGCATCTTACCTCATCGAGTAACAACTTGAGACCTAGCCCATACGATAGAAGTCATCGAAAAACGTATAAAAAAAGTTGGTTGCCTCATCCTATCCTGGCACTTTCTGAAATCGGCCAGATTTTAGGGTGCTGAAAAATGACCGATTTAACCTCATCGAGTAACAAGATGCCACTAATGCCATTCGATAGCTTAGATAAGCCCGATGATAAAAATATAAGGTTGCGTGACCTCAGCCTGGAGGATTTCCTAGACGGCCAGGTTTTATGTCGGATTTACGAAGGCAAAATTTCAGGAAATCGTCTATAAAACAATGAATTTGACATAATTTCAATGGTTTAGCTGTATGAGATGGCTATGATACATATTTGAGTTCATACAAAATCGGCCAAGTGTGTGTCGGACCACGCATCCCATAAAATTTCATATTTTACAGATTTTTTAATGCTTTAAAATGAGCGACCCTACCTCTTCGAGTTACAAGATGTCTATAATGCCATCCGATAGCTTAGATAACCCCGATTATAAAAATATAACGTTGTCTGCCCTCACCCTGAAGGATTTCCTAGTCGGCCAGGTTTTATGTCGGATTTACTAAGCCAAAATATATGGAAGAAATGCAATTAATTGCACATTATTTCAATGGTTTAACTTAATGACGATTGTTTTGATACTTATTTGAGTTTATAAAAATGCTGTGAAGTGTGAGATCACACCATGCATCGTAAGTTTTCATAGCAGATTGGTTACACAAAATAGTTACAATCTAGAGTTCTTATCCCAATTTATCTAATTATGGTACATTATATACATTTAACCTATTTTTCATCCAACCTGTGATGAATTTGCACATAAGTAATCAAGTTAAATTAAGCTATATTATTATTAAAATTATATACTTATAGTTTGTGATAATTCATTCAACTATTGCGATGAAGTCGAAGTAGAATAATCGTACTACTTTCAGTTTCATCAATAGCCACATCTAAGTTAAATGATTGATGATTATTTTTCATGTTTATTCCGAGAATAACTAAATACAACTGTAAATATTATTAAATTTACAACGATTAACTCTAGATGTATATATATAGTATTCTGGCTGAAAATAAACTTTTTCATTATCTATATATTTTAATAACTATACTTCCAAAATCTTCGAAATATTGTAGATTGTAGAGTTCTCGACCAAGCATAGCATAGAGTTTAGTATTTTAATCACAGTTTATTTACCCAATATAGTTTAAATTAAAGTCCCTAAATTTCTCCTAATACAAATTTCTCCGGTGACCTCACCGTGGAACCCGTGCTTCAACTTTGAAGCAGCCATCAGAGGCTAGCTATAATATATAACTTTAGTCCTTTCCAAAAAAAATGGCTTACAAACGTTTACATCTACATATCTTCTGACTAACTGATTTATTAACGGAGAGCCTAAACCACTGAGGCTATAAACTTGCGGCTTTTTATTCGTAAAAAAGTTACGTTGATTAGTTAAAATTCCGTAGTTTTTATCTTTGTAGGATATTTTGGATATTTATCTGACAAGTGACGTATGGTGATCGAAAGAGTGAGATGGAGGACACTATAACACTGATTTAGTTAAATAGCGTTTATGAATAAGAGGGCTAAAGTTTATTTCCCCATTCACTATGAACTTGAAGTTTGGTGATATTTTTTTTATACCTAATGTCACCACAGTATGATATTTCTATTCCAGAGAGAGATTCGCTTATATATTTAAATAACTTAAAAACTATTCGTCTTAAAATTGTAAAAGAAATATTATATTTGAGATCCTCACAACGAGCCCTTTTATTTGATATAGCTGTTCCGCGCGGTTTCACTCGCGTTCCCGGGGTAAAAAGTAGCCTATAACCTTCAGGAACAATGTAGCTTCCTATTAGTGAAAGAATTTTTGAAATCGGTCCAGTAGTTTCGGGGCCTATTCAATGCAAACAAACAATCAAAAAATATTAGTATATAAGTACACAGAAAATAGTTTTCAAAACTTTTGTCTCACTTCGCCAGTAGGAACAATACAAGCAAGCTGTCTGAAAATAACCAACCCACAATAAGAAATATAAATAAACGCATTTAGGGCTACATCCACCAAACCATCCGGATTGGATGACGTTAAGTTAGTCATTATTGCAGTTTGAACAATTTTGTCCTCTCCCCATACATAGAGATAAGTCGCGGTCAACTACCAAAAATTTTAAGGTTTTCTGAATTTTTCTGTTACCTGTGCTACAAGTTATGCTTCTTACCAAATTTCAATTCTATGTCAACGTTAAGTAGCCGTTAGATTTTGATTCCTTTGCAAGTAGTTGCAAAATATGCGGTTTAAATGATTGTACCTTTGCGTTTTGCGTTGACTTAGAAATTAGTTTTTTTTTCACAGCTTAATGGCAATTACACCTAAGTATTTGATATGCATTTCAACTTGATACCTCTACGCTTTCATGAGGAAAAGTATATAATTGTTAAAAAAAAATATTATGTGATGTAACTAAAAATTGTAGGTTTTCGTTTTTTTTTCCTTTTTGTGCTATAAAACGTTGCTTCATGCCAAATATCAAGACTCTACGACTGAAAGTCGGTCGACTGAAAGTATCCTTCAGGTTTTAATTCCCTTGCGAGTAGTTGCGAGTTTCAAAATATGCGGCTTAAATTGCTGTTTCTTTTGATTACGTTGACATAGAAGTTTTATTTTATTACAGCTTAAAGGTATAATAGACCTGAGTATTTGATATGAATTTAAAATGAATACCTCTACATGAGGAAAGGGGTAGTAAGTTTAATATTATTAAAAATATTTTTAATATATGATGTAACAAAAAAATTATGCTTTTCGCAATTTTTCCTTTTTCTGTGCTATAAGACGTTGCTTTGTACCAAACTTCATGATTCTGAGTTCACGGGAAGTACCCTGTAAGTTTTGATTCCCTTGCGAGTGTCGAAAATTTGCAACACTATATTGAATAACGTGTGTCTACTAGTTTTATGCAAGCTGTTTATTAGTACATAATATACTGGATGAGAAACGTTAATATACATGCATGCTGCATTTTACATATGATTTAGCTCAACTATATAAGGAAGAAATAATTTTATATAATACTACGAGTCTATTCGAGTCGACAACATATATCCCCAAAATTCGGATTGTCGAGTATTTTGTTAAATTTTATTGGTGCTGACTGCTGACAGACAAATTACAGTCTCCATATTGACCATTCTAGAGAAACGTCACTGACACCGGATGACATTTAAAAATAATACTGGCCATATTTTCGTAATCAAATTTTAATGGACATTTTGGACTTGTTCGTGGGAACTTGCGAAGTGACGTTTCGTTTTCATTTTATTTTCATAATATCGTGTATTTTAGAGTTTTATTGAATATTATCGGTAGTATTTTGTCCAATAAAGATCAATACAAGTGCATCAGTGAAGTGAAACGAAATGATTACGTGTATAGTAAGTAGGTAGGCTTTTCAAGTTGTCTCAAAAAGTCCATGAAAATTTTTAGAAGAGCGACCACCATTGTACTAAAACCCTAACACCTAATGAGACCTAACATAAATTGACTAACTACGTGACTGACTATGACTTGAAAATGATTCATTAACCTGAATTCAAATTTACTTGACAAGAAATAAAAATACATGAAGAATATAAAATACAATGCTCAACTTGACACAGGCAAAATACACAAAGTGTGATGTCAAAACGAAAGTCGAAAGAAATGTACATTTTTCAGTGTTCATTTAGTTTCGCATAGTGATCACAGAGTACTTTTTATAAACGGAAAATACTTAGTATTTATTATACAGGATGATTTTTTTTAATGGGCGTGGTAGGCCAAATCCTAAAGTATAGGGAATAGCGAAAACTGCTGAAAGGAGTCTCGGGGCCGATTTTGATAAAAACTAAAACTGTATAATTGGATTTTGAAAAAAAATATTTGTCTGTCCGGGAATCGAACTCATTTATTTTGAAAAAAAAAAAACACAGCCTGTATTATTGCTCCATCTTATAGTGTCTCTTATAATGATCAATTTCTGCGAAGTCATGTTATCTGACAAAATAAAGGAAAGGTCAAATTTTTTAGAAAATACTGTTTACTTTTAAAGAAGTAGGTACATACTCGTACCATAATACATTTTTCAAAATGACACCAATTGTTTAAAATACATAACCTTATGATAAAGAACGCACTAAATGTTTGAGGTGTCGAGTCTGCTTATGTATTGAAAACAATGGACATCATTTCGAACAATTGATTAGTAAAGTTTAAGAAACGTAACAAAAATAATCTAGTTTTCGTAAGAAAAATATGTTTCCATTAATTTTTCATATAACATTACTTCCCGAAAATTAATCTTTAAAAGCGACACTATGAGATGGAGCATTAATACAGGCTGTGTTTTTTTTTTCATTCAAAATCAATGAGTTCGATTCCCGGCAAAGCAAATATTTTTTTTGAAAATCCAAGTAAGCCGATTTTGATAAAAACTAAATCTGTAATTTAGTTTTTATCAAAATCGGCCCCGAGACTCCTTTCAGCATTTTTCGCTATTCCTTATACTTTAGGATTTGGTCTACCATGCCCACTTAAAAAATTCACCCTGTATACAATGAACGATGCTATACGAATCTATGCCTTTATTTTTCCTTGAGAACTGATAACTACAGAAATATCTATCAACATTTTGTACCTACATGTGTATTAAGAGTCATATTTCACCCGAGCGAAGCCAGGTTTTCATCTAGTGTTATAATATAGTCTGCAAAACTTTTTTTTTAATTTTCTAATTTACCTCAAAATTAGCCCCCATGTTTGAAATTAATTTATTTACGTAATACGTCCATATTTAGGTCACCGACTTTCATAATGTGTACCAACTTTCAACTCAATCCAGGCCAATGTTTTCGGACAGACATACATACAGACGCACTAGTGATCCTATAAGGGTTCCTTTTTTTTTCGGAACCCTAAAAAGGTAATTCTTTTTATTTACTCTTCTAGGAACCTGTTTTGTATCCTTTGTAGTCATTGTACTAAAATACATATGTTTTCCAACTACAAATAGACTATTTTATTAGACAGTTCAAAGTTTTGAAACAATTTAATAAAGATATCAAAAATATTTTCTACTCGCCTGTACAAGAGTATAGAGAATTTTAGATTCATCAATAACTTTTGAACTAGGGCGCGACAAAATCTGGCATTGGGGGACAAAATTTGACAAATTAAGGACAAATTCTGGAAGCAAACAGATCTTCGCTATTTGCTCTAGTTCCTGAGATATGAGGTGGCCAGGGAGCATGCTTCCTGGCAGGGCCACCTAAAAACCCTTATAACTTTTTAACCAGGGCGCGACAAAATCTGATATTCGAGGACTAAATTGGACAAATTAATGAAAAATTCTGGAAGCAAACAGATTTTCGCTAGGTGCTCTAGTTCTTGAGATATGACTTTTGAATAAAGACGCGAAAAAAACTGATATTCGAGGACAAAATTGCGACAGACTTGGAATTCAGTTCCGTGATGGTGGCCCAGCCAGGAAGTGCCACACCTATATCACGGCTATAACTTTCTCACTGCGACAAACCGGGTGTAAGGAACAGCCTACTGAAAACTTTGGGGAAAGGTTACGCTGAATGCCTATAACACTATAAAAATCAATTATGTCAGACAGAAGTCATCAGATATCGTAATTTTTGTTAACGTGCATGTGTCCATAGAGCGGCAATTTGGCGTCTGCTATCGAATAGCTATCAATTAAATAGTATTCGATTCTAAATCCTCAACTTACAAATAGGTATATGGGGTCGTGTATATGACTGTAGCAAAGTAGGTACTTACCCTGTCAGTAAGTAATGGATGTTAAATAAACGGCTACTGTGCTTAGTTATGTAAATTTTAATAGGCTAGATGAAAATAAAAATAATCAAAACTGTTTTATCTTACTTTCCAGATTAATGTCTTTAATATCACTTTTGAATGATTCACCTGATGAACTTTTATATGGAAAGTCAGGGTACCTCTATGCATTGCTATTTGTAAATAAACATATCAGCGGAAAAGAGGTTATTCCAGCAAATCATATTGAAAAGGTACATAAATAGAAAACATATTTTCTGACGACGATCGATCTATACAATCATATTACCTACTTAGGGTATCACGTATGTTTTTTTACGCGATAAGGAACTCCGCCAATTGTCGACTGATTTGTGTGGCACTTCCTGGCAGAGCCACCATTACGGATCTGAATTCCAAGTCTGTCGCTATTTTGTCCCTAATTTGTCCTATCTTGTTTACAACGATCTAATTTGTGAGTTTTATTATTTAACCCCAAATAAAAATGATACACTTTTGTATGCAACTGTACACCTGGGTATCGAATAGTCTAGGAGTGAAAGTGAATATTTATAAGGCTTTTTACATAATTCTAAGCGAGAGATACATACATTATCTACATATTTTATCTATAGGTAATTATCAGTATACTGCGATCTGGCAAACAATTTGCAACAATTATGAAATCAGAAAGTCCTATGCTGTGGCAATGGCATGATAAAATATATTTTGGAGCTGCACATGGAATGGCTGGAATTTTGTATGTTATATTACAAGTGAGTAAATTTGACAGTAAGTATCTATTGTCTGCGCGCAAGCTCCGAGGAATCTTAAGGGGGATGTGCCAAAAAGTCCGCGAAATTCAAATTTTATTAGGTATTTTTCAAATTGCAGCTCATTAATAGGTCATTTATTTGTCAAAATGTGATTCGCGACACTGAGATATGGCAATAGATCTATCTATGTACTAATTTTGCATTCAAAATATTAAAGAACTGTACATTGGTTTCTGCGCATTATTTATCAAAAAGGAACCAATGTATAGATTTAAATAGTTTAAAAGCACAATGTACACATACAGTAATCAATTGACATATTTAAGAGGCGCAAATCACATTTTGACAAAAATACGACCTATTACTGAGCTGCAATTTGAAAAAAAACCTAATAAAATTTGAATTGCGCTGGCTTTTCGGCCGATTCACCTTAAGGAAAGTTGACGTAATGAGCTAGAGTTGTGATTTCGTCGATAATACGTTATCGATACCAAAACATCTTTAGCCTCCGCGGGAGTGCATTTTATTCATTGTGAAATAATTCTATAAGAATAATTATGTACTTTCAAAATAAATCGGACAACTCGCGTGGAGAGGGTTCCGTAGTACATGTTTAACTAAGTTCCATAAATATTTTAAAATCTGACCCAAATTTGTCGATGGTAACTATAAAAAAATATTTTTTTTTGGATATCGTGTTTTCTAAAAATGAAACCAAATTTCATAAAAATCGTTAGAGCCGTTTCCGAGATTCAGATTATTCATACCTATATATATCCATGAATTGCAGGTTTAAAGGTATTAGATAGACTTCTTATAGGTTTTCCTGTAATCTTTAGGTAAAGAACAGTAGTTTTGGAAATGGGGGGGGGGGGTAATTCAAACGATATGTCCGAACGATTCAAAAAGCGGTACAGTCCGGTACAAACCGGGTGCAAACGAATGGAAGCCATAAAAAGCGATTATCGTGTACTCTGTGTGGGGACAAAACTTCGCACCCCTATATCTCCTACCCTTTTGAGGTACAAACGATTTAAAAAGTGGTACAATGCTCTAGAGACTGGGTACAAACCTTTACATCCTGTTTACAAACGAATAGAAGCCATATCTCTTAAAGAAAATAAAACATGGATACTTGTCGATCCTCCTAAGGATAAGAAACCGATTCAGAGCAAAAGCACAATTTCGATTTGAGAAAATTAAATCACTAAGATTAGATGGAAGACAAATATTTAGTAAATAATTCCGCTGGATATATCCTTCTCTGTCAAGTCCAAAACAAGGGAACTTAACAGGAAATCGACACGTGTTTCGCTTCTTCACGAAGCATCATCAGGACGTAGTAGACCCACTGTCGACTACTCGACGAACGCGAACAAACACACGAACACAGAACCCGTATGAACGCGCACAAGCACACACACACTGAGCTCCGCAGACGTGTTGACTCGTCGATCGCCGAACAGAAAGTGAGCGTATGGACGTATGCCTCGTTTACAGGGTCATCGGGCCGGCGGTCCCATCACCAGGGACAGCGGGATGCGCCGCACTCTCGCGGTGGCCGTCGCACGCCATTGAGGCGAGCGAGGCTATACCACCCAGGATGTGCGGGACGGGGTCGGAGGAGGTGCGGATGGCTTGCAGCCCCTCGCCGAGGATGACCAGGGCGGCCTCTACGACCGCTAAGGTTCCGGTTGCTTTCCCCATCTTGGGTTTGGGCGTTGGCGGTGTCCGCACTGTCATCTCCGCTGCGCGCGCGAGTGCGGGGGCAGGGCTGACATCTGCGGACTTCGTTGGCACTTGTGGTGCCGGTTTCGACGGTGCGGGGGGTGCACTTTGGTGCGACCCCTTCGGGACGATCTTGCGCGGCGCCGCAAGCTCTTATTGCCTGCCGCTTGCGAAGTGCAGCCGTCATTAGTGGCGGCGGTCGATGCTGGGGCGGCCGTATCCGGCGGCGGCGGCTTCTTGGGGGCCCTCGTGAGGGCGATAGTGCCTGCCGTCTTGTTGCGTGCCTCTCGTCGCCTGACGGGGCACGCAGTCTTGTTGGCAGGATGTGGGCCACTGCAGTTGGCGCAGGTGGCGGGTTCTTCGAGGGGGCGGGGGCACTCCTTCGCCAAGTGCTCTTCCCCGCACCGGACGCAGGCTCGGGTTCGGTGGCATTGGTGCGAGGAGTGGCGAAATTGATGGCAGCGGTGGCATTGTGCCGGCCCGCGCTTGCCTCGCCACCTCTCGACGATGATGCCGGGCATGCACAGCATCTCCGTGATGTTGTAAATGCCCGGCAGGATGCTCGGCGTTCGGCGCAGCTGCACGAAGTAGATGCAGCCGGGGCGTCCTCTCCGCCCCTGAATCTGGCGCACATGTTCAGGGGCGTATCCCAGGACTTCCAGCTCGCGCTTCACCTCTTCAGGTGGGGTGTCCAGAGGTAGCCCACTGATGGCTACCTTGACGCTGCGTTCGGCGGGTGTCGAGGTAGGAGAACCAGGAGACGTGCTCCGATTGCTCCAGTTGTGTGAGGTGCACCGGCGCACGAAACGGTGCTCCTGGTCCTCAAGCGGCATGAAGCGCACCCCCTTCCCATAGGGGCGCGCATTCGGAGTGTGGCCGAGCAGCGTCTTCAGCTCCCGCAGGTGGTGCACCCAGTTGGGTAGGTGCTCGACAACAAGCGGGGGGAAGCGCGAGCGCGGCGGCAGCGTGTTCGTCGCTCCGGCAGGAGTGCTGCGGGCGAACAGGGTGGGCGGCGGCGGTCTGGGCGTAGACTGCGTCGGCGTCCGACTCGCGATCTCCGCAAAGGAGGTGCGGTCGGAGGCGGGAGAGAAGGTGGAAGTTGGGTAGTCCGCAGACCGACCCTCTCCTGGGTATGCGACTTCAGGCGTGGGAGGGGAGGGCATGTCGAGAGGGGACTCGACACGGCCACTCACCCTGGCGGCGGCTTGTTGAAGCGGTGGCGGCGAGTGCGGCGGGGCGGCGGCCTCAGGCGTGGCCTTGAGGCACGCGCGCTTGGCCGTGGCATCAGCCTGGGCCTCTGTTTCAGAGGGGCGACGCTTGCAGCGGATTGGGTTCCAGGACGGAGTCCCAAACCAATCGGGAGGCGGAGGGAGCAGCTCAACGTCGAGGTCGAGCGCTTGACGCTGGCACAGCTGCTCCATCTCCTGCGCGACATGGTCGAAACCACCGCGGTTCAGGAGGGCTCTGTAGTCGTTGTACATCTGCGCGAGCGCTCTAATCTCGCGCAGATATACAACGTGGTCATCTTTTTCGACAGTCTCCGGTGCGGCAGGCACGGGGACGGCAGCGGGGGGTTGGGGGGCGCCTGCAACGCTTGTGGAAGCGGAGGCGACCGGGACATCCGGCTCGCCGGCGGGTTGAGAACCCGGCGGGGCGGTTGGGGAGGCGGCTCCGGCGCACTAGGCGTCGAGCCGATCTCCAGACGAATGCAAAGATTCCGAATCGCGATTCGGGGGTCGTGGTGGTGAGACAGCGTCAGCAGTACAGTCGGAGGAGCGGAGCAATGCTGCTCGACGCTTGGACTCCTCAGTGGTTGTGGCACTCCCCGCCTCTCAGGGTTGAGAGGGCGCGAAGGCCGCCGGCGTTTCAGACGAAACGCGGCGGTTTCACAAGTAGGTAGCGATTCGCTACAGTCCGACTCGGATACTGAAACACGTCATGCGGCGACGGCTTGAGCAGGTCCACGAGCGGATCGCTTGAACATCCCCACTTATATACTCTCGCTTGCGTCATCAACCGGGCCGAGTCATCAAATGTCGCTCTTTGAGAAAATATACGTAACTAGCTGACCTGGCAGACGTTGTCCTGCCCTGAGAATAAAAATAAAACAGGGACCTACCTACCTATCCCTACCCCTACCTAACTCTACCTACCCCTAAATTTCTCCTACCTACTAATACCTTACCTACCCCTACCTGCCCCTACCTACCCCTACCTACCTCTACCTACTCCTACCTACCCCGACCTACCCCTACCTAACTGCCTACCCCTAATTACCCCTACCTACTCCTATCTACCCCTACCTATTCTACCTACCTTACCCTACCTACCTTACCTACCAAAGAAAAAAGATTTTCCCGCTTTTCTGTTGAAATTTTTCCCGAATTTTCTTTGCTATAAACCTCACGGAGCCCGAGACCTTTCCAACGAATGCAAAACCGTGGAAATCGGGTCGTGCGTTCTGGAGTTATAGCGTCAGAAAGGAAAACCCGACTTATTTTTATATAGTAGATAAAGGCGACTTTGGAATGCCTGTACTTAGTTCGTTCAACAATGTAAACCTGCTTGTATTATGTTTTATAATTTCTAAGCACTCTAAAACTGACATACGAAAACCTTTTTCGCATGTGTGTAAAATTTCAAAAGTATTATTATTATTTAATGAATGACCGGAATCAATTAAATGTTTTGCGAAATGTGATTTTTCAGGGCAGTTATTTCTATACGCGGCAATATGTTCTTTATACCTTGTTTGAAAATTACGACCAGTCTGACCTACATAAATACTATTACACTCGTCGCAAACTAATTTGTAAATCCCCGATTTTTGACAATTTTCTAGGCGATCTTTACCATGACAAATCTGTCTCAAAGAATTGTTGGTTTTAAACCCACACATTCACCTCATTTCTGGACAGGATTTTGGCAATTCTATCACTAACTGGACCCAGGTATGTCAAACTACCTACATATTTATTCGGCCTTTCGGGGGATACCGGATATAAAAGAGAACGAACTGTGTTGCGGAGCTTACTTTTGATCAGACCGTCGACCATGTTCCTATTATAACCATTAGAATCGGCTATATGATAAATTATAGACAATTCTTTTTGGTAATTAGCCCGAGAAAGTGGTACTGACATCAGTCTATGAACATGACTACGATACGCTGTTAATTTATGTTGTAGAGGATGACAAGATGATGCTGGAGTGGTAATATCTGTATAAGTTGGTTTTCTATAAATTTGGAAATCATGTCTATTATTTATTGTTGTTATTGTTAAATCTAAAAAGTTGAGGGTTCTATCAACTTCAAATTCTAATTTAATAATTTAATCTTATAATGGATTTCCGCAAGGTCAGGCCTGAGTCAATTAGTTATAGTAAATCACTATCACTACATAGTATAAAACAAAGTCGCTTCCCTTCTGTCTGTCCCTATGTATGCTTAGATCTTTAAAACTACGTAACGGATTTTGATTCGGTTTTTTCTAATAGAGTGATTCAAGAGGGAGGTTTATATGTATAATACATACATACTATAGTAACAGAAAAGCCGGGAAATTCAAAGATTTGTACACCCGTGCGATGCTAGGGCGGGTCGCTAGTTGTATATAATTTACCTACCTTTAAACGAGCAATTCTTGTATATATATATATACTTATATATATAATCTGAATCTCGGAAACGGCTCCAACGGTTTTCATGAAATTTAATATGCAGAGGGTTTCGGGGGAGATAAATCGATGAATCAGGTACTTCTATTAAAATGACTTATCTGATTTCAGGCTCGTTTGTATGTCAATATAATTGAAATACGCAGTTTCATAAAACCCACTTTGGATTGGTTATTGAGACAACGTTTCGCAAGTGGAAACTTCCCATCATCACTCTCTAGTAACTCCAGGGATAGATTGGTTCAATGGTGTCATGGTGCACCTGGATTTGTTCCATTGTGTATTATAGCTAGTCAGGTAATTAATTATATCCTATTCTTCAGACAGATTTTAGTATAATTTTATAAATATAGGATCGCTCGTGTGTTTGTCTGTCTATCCCAAAATACTGGACTGAATTGAGTTGAAATTTGGCACACATATATGTAAGTCGGTGACCCAAACACGAACGTGTAACGTAAATAAATTAATTTCAAATATGGGGGCCACTTTTGGGGGGTTAATATGAAATTAAAAAAATAAAAGACCCGATACATTACTATAAACATGAATTGTGTTCGCGAGAGTTTAAAAAGTATTAAAAAAAGGTTTGCAATCTTTATTCTCAACAGGATATCTTTTTTTTTTGTATAATTTTAAAATAAATGGCGAAAGTTTACCATTCTCCCCTCATCCCCGAAAGGTGATTTTGAAAAAAAAAACAGACTATAGATTACAGGAAACCTATGAGAAGTCTATGGTATTTAGAGTACGCAGGAAATTACGGAACCCCAGGTGCCTGAGTCAGACTCGACTCGATTTCGTCTCTGTATTGTATGTAGCGTAGTTATGGGTATATAGGGTGTGGAGCTTGATGTGTGGCCGTGAGTACAATAACATTTTATTTTCTACATAAATAAGCTTTCAAATAAACCTTTTCTTTTAAATTATAGAATTATCAGTAAAAGAAAACACATATAATAAGTAAATAAGCTTCAGATTTAAAATATGTAATTTTTTTTTTGAAAGGACAGGGTTAGCAGCAACAGGGTAGCCTATGGCTGCTCCAACCTTACCGGAACAAATGTAATTATCAAACAATAATCAGTGATTTTTTTCCAAATTTCTTATAGCATATGCACCATTCAGTAAGAGTAATATAATGTGACTTGGTTTCACCCTCGATCCCTTATTTTATCCCCTTAGGGGATGAATTTTCTGCAACTGAGTTACTTTCGCATTTCTAATATTAGTATGGGTAAACTTAACGTTGCTTCGTAGATTGTTACACATACCTAAAACACCCAACACAAGCACAAAAAAATGACAAAATTAAAAACTTATCGCTAACGTTAACATAAAAGTCAAAATTATCAACCATTTAAATGAACAACAAGGAATTTTTGTTACGTGGTATAAGAAATCCTTTCATGAATATGAGCAAAAATGTTCCCATTGTAAAAATATTCAAAGACGAAAATAAATTTTCGATACCGGTAAATTACCGGTATATTTACTGAAAAAATTGGCGGTTTACCGGTAAAAATACATATACCCGACTCGTGCGATTAGCCTTTCAAAACTGTATTCTCTCACCATTATGCTGGCTACCAAGACCAATCCTGCTGGTTCTCCGTCTTCCTCATCCATTCAACAACTAAATCAATCTCGAGCTCTTTCATTCGTTTTTTACTTTATTTTAGGCTTTTAAGGATTAGTCATCAATTTAACTAAACTACTGTATCAAATAATTGACTAACCCTTTAATGTCGTAGGCCAGGGCTTTTTTGTCGCTGCGTAGGCCTCTTAGAACATTGCTACGTGCTTCACCATAAACATCACATCAGCATTTTTCCATGCTCACAAGCACTAATAAAAGGATCTACCACCGCCCGTCCGTCATTTATCATTTGGTTAAACACACACAGAAAACTAATAAAAATTTTTTTTAAATCGTAGATACGTAAGCAGTGCCGGTTTTAGCTCTACCAGCGCCCTGGGCGAGATGTGATAACCCCCCCCCCCCCTTCTCCAGCCTACAAAAGGGATTTTAAGCCATTATAGCCATTTTATCTTTAGACTTGAAAATTTATTTAGACTCGAGATAGCAGCCGCAGGACTCGCTCATGAGCGACCGGAAATAAAGGTGGGCCTGGAGCCCCTTTACATCTGGCGCCCTGGGCGATCGCCCTACCGCGCCCTACCCTAACGCCGGTACTGTACGTAAGTCGCAAAATGTTAAACTATTTGCTACAAAACATCCGCCCGCACGGGATAGGTGTAGGAGACAGACGGACGTCGGTCGTCGGCTAACCACATCAAACCAAACACCGTCCGCGTAGCACGGCAGCTGGCGGGTGATGTGGCGATGTCAAAGGTTCCGACAGAGGGCGGCTTAGACCTCTGCCGAAAGGCGCGTCGGTGGCTGGCGATGCGGCGTTGTCAAAGAATCCAACAGCAGGCGGCTTTCCTTGACCTCTGACAAAAGGCCGAATGAGCGCGGGCGCTATGTTTACTTGAGGGAGATGACCCAATGACCTCACCCGTGAACTCAAACAGCTGTTTGCGTCTTGCGTATTAACTTTTTGATTTACATTGCAGTATTATGTCTAAATTAGTTGCTTATTTATTTTTTAAATCAGGTTTAGTTAGACTTGTATAATGATTTTATAGTAGGTATAATAAATCCTAAAGTTCTGAAAAAAATTCGTATAACGATTTTAAAAATTCTTTCACCTATAGCAAGCTACATTATCAGCGAGTAACATAGGTTATATTCTATTTTCAAAGAAATTAGGGATCCCAGATACTAAAACTCCAAGGTATAAAAAATCCATAATATTATAAATGCGAAAGTAACTCTTGTCTGTCAGTTATCTTTTCACGCCTAAACTAAAATTGGGCATGCCTATGATAAAGAGAAGACTGGACATAGGGTACTATTTATCTATGAACCGGGGGTGAAAGTTCTGTATTGATGAAAATCAATAGTTAAGCAGAAAAAAAACCTAATCAGTAAATAAATACCTAATATTATTATATAACGTGTAATAAACATGACAATGTTTTGTAAATTTTCATGACAAACGAAAAGTGAAAAGAAAGATATATTTTTTCATGACTGGCCTAGTCATCAAACATCACAACTAGTCGGGGTTTCCTCTAATCATTACACTGACAATTGATGCAGTGATGTCAGAAATCATAACTGAAATGTAAAGAACAATAAGTACCTATATCTATTCAAATGAAAATTCATTTCAAGTTCGTAAACATCAATTTTCATTTTGAAAACCGGTTTCTAAAATATGAATAGTTATTGATTTGTTTTTGGCCAAAGAGAGGGACTAATAATAATAATTCTTGGGATTTGATATTATGTACCAACTCAATTACAGATTTTTGAGGACGAGAAATACATGAGGGTTGCCTTGCAATGCGGAGACTTAATATGGCAACGCGGACTCAGTACAAAAGGATATAGCATTTGCCATGGTGTCAGTGGTAATGCATATGCATTTATTCAGTTATATCAGGCTACTAAGGTAATTAAATACACAAATTATTCTTCCGTAATAATAAAGTAGTAAGGGGGGGGGGAGGAGAATGGATTCCACAGTGTTCGTTCATCCTAAACATACTTACTTACTAACATATACCTATACTAACACGGCTGGTTAAATAAAATCTTGTAAAAAACTGACATGATTGTAATAACTTTATGGAAAATGGCGCGCTGGTCATACGCGCGCAGGTCTATAGGTAAAAATCACTAACTAGCACTGGCGAAACCGCAAGTATAAAAAATATAATAAGCACAAAATGATGTTTTGAATATGGAAATTAAGGTTAATAAAATTATAATTTGATTAAAAGATGATAATTTTGATGTTTGATTTATCAAATTATGTAGGTACCCAAGAGGCCATTCATTTATTACGCAACACGATTTAGGGGGGGAGGTTGTCCACCATGTCTTATGTTTTCTTACAAGGGGGTGCGAGGGAGTCTCGATAGTTCTTACGTAAGATCAAAAAAATGCGCATAGTATAATTAAAAAACAAATATATAATAAAAGAAAAAATAAACATTAAAATAAACCAAACGTGTATTCATTGTTTCCTTTAGATTCTTACGTAATAAATATTAAACAGTGGGGGAGGGGGTCGGCCTATTTTTAATTTTTCTTATAATAGGTTTAATCAATCCTGTCTCCGACAAGGATCAAAAGGTTCTATGGGGCCAAGTTAGGTTCGGGTATCACGGTATCAGAAATGTCACAAATCGAAAAAAATGATTCCCATACATTTTGTTAGGAAAATGAATTGTAGCACATAAAGGAAAGTTCCTTATTTCGAGAAAATACTGGCTGCCAAGAAAGAGCTCGACAGCAAAAAAAAGTTTAGTAGTCTGATAGTTTTTAATTTCGAATAATATTATTAGGTACATACTACAACTTCATGTAAGTATCCTAATAACCTATCTTTGTATTGGGGGTCATTTCGAACTTTTAATATCGTGATCATTAAGTAGGCACTTACCCAAACCTACGACGGTGAGGACCGCCGCGACGTCCCACTCAGTCTCGTCCCGTTCAAGCGGCCCGAGCTGCCATTAGTAATCCGACCGCCCCCAATTAGTCGTAACTCGTACTAAGTCCCCCTCCCCCGTTAACGCCCTGAGCCGAGGTTCGTACCCCATTCGGGGGTGCCCTCAGGCGTTGTTACCTAAATATTACCCGGCTGAGAGCCCTCTGCGCTCGCCGATTTGTCCGGTAAGGTTGTTGCAGCCATCTGAGGCTACCAACTTTAGTCCTTTAAAAAAAAAAACCTACTACCTTATTTTTTTTATTGTATCTTTTTTAATTGTTTTAGTTCTTATTAAAAATACATTTTTGTTTACATAGTGTGTTTTGTTTACATTTGACTATGACCACCACAATTTGTGACATTTCTGTTACCCTATCCTAACTTGGCCCCATAGAGCCATTAGATCCTTGTCAGAGACAGGATTGATTAAGCTAATAAAAATTATTTTCAAAAATCGCCGATTTCTCGCTTACTGTACATTTTTTTCAAAATTTGTAAATGCCGATATCAATAACTCAAAAAATAAGGAATGGTCTCCTAAGACCATATTCGCCTGGCTTCAACCCTTAAGGTAGCTGCCCTTACTGACCCGTCTCAAATTTCCATCCTGTATAATTTGATGAAATTATGAAAATTTTGATTACGTACATACCTATTGATTAATAATATGTAACTTAAATAAGTTTATTGAGTCACAAAATTACTTCATTACGGAGGAAAAAAAAAGTGAAGTAAAAAACACTGTGGCAAAAAGTAAAAAAACATGACTGTATAATTAGCTGAATGAAAGGCACTTTACAAGCAAGTGCGTTGAAAATATTATACCTATTTGTTATTTGTGACACTTGTAGAAGCCTGTACATCTGTATCGAGCTTGTTGTTTCATGGAGTGGTGTGCAGTGGAACGATCTGGGACAGAACTACATCGTCCCGACCGGCCAGCTTCATTATTTGAGGGCCTGGTTGGAAGGCTTTACTTAGCTGAAGATATTACTCACGTTTTAGATGCTAAATTTCCGGGATTATCTGTGTAATGTTGTTACCTAATTAATAACTTTTATTTTAATAAAAACAGCAAGACTCGTTGTAAAAATATTTAATGCATAATACCTATATAATAACATAATATACCTATTTACATATTAATATCACCAGTATATTAATATTATACTTATATGTAAATCACCAGATCGTTAACCTAAAATTATGAATCATGTCATTAGCTAAGGTATTTTGTATAAATGTCGATATAATCTTATAAATGTTTCTCTTTATTATTGACCACGCGATGTAACTATAATCCGCGGGACACCCTACATTTTGTTAGGTACTTACCAGTGGCGAGGCGTGAAATTATGGCGAGGGTAAGCCGTTCAAAAAATACCTGTAATTTTATAGTTACAGTATATTTTAAGCATGATAAAAGTGGCTTTGAAATGATGAAACTATGGGACTGGGATTACTAAAAGGTAAGACGATGGGAATCGGCTTGTATGGACCCTTCGCCACTGGTACTTACATAATAATGTTAATATATTGAAACAATATACAAACACACACCAACTGCACTGAGGACGTTTTGTTGGACCAAATATTTTCTATTTAAGTTATCTTATGCAATGCATTAACATAATTATGTATTCTGGAGAAAGAGAGACTCAAATAGGTATTCCGAATATTTCGATCACCTGCACCATACCGCCCACAATATGAAGTATTAATTTACGATAGTTCACAGTACATCCACGTCAAAACGTGAACGGACCTGCACTTACCAGCAGGGTTCACAATCTTTTCGTTTTATCACTCGTAATAGTGAATCCTCTATTGGTCGGTCTCAGAGTCAAATAAAGTAAATGGACATTTAAACTATTTAAAACCCACAAAAACAGCTGTTTATTTACCATCCACCGTGTTTGACAATAGCCAAAGATGGCGACGCGGTGCATATGCCGTAGACCTATCAGCACGCAAGGTCGCACTCAAGTATGTTCATTATTTAACAGTTTGACTTCGATAAATTATAGACAATCGTAAATTATTACGTTATACTTTGAGCAGTATGGTACAGTTCACAATTCTTAAGACAGTTTTCAATCTCGCGATATATATATTATAAACTAACGGTGTTCACAATGGAACGGTGACATAATATAAAAGTTATCAGCTATTTGAATCTGTAGGAAGGAACAGTCTAGCGTCAATCATCATGTCATCCTAGTGTACCTTATCACAATCTTTTGACATTCTCTGGTCAGTTTGTATGAAAGGTTAAACTACTATTCTTAATTGTTCAGCTACTTTTGATGCTGACTGTAGGTACATAATGTAAAAATATAATAAAATTCATAAAAACGACAAGTATTGTTAGGGTACCTTATCTATGTAGTGCGCCTATTTTAAAGGACTCAGTATCGTTAATGATGGTCCTTAGCATGAATAATCCAATACAGATATCTATGTTGGGGCATACCATTGAAGACCTTCTACAGCATCAACATTCTAGTAAATCGATGCCATTTCTACGGAAGTTATTTTGTTTTCTCTCTCTCCCTGGAGGGGTGATTTGATGACAAATACTGGATTCATGGTATAATGCATTCAGAATGGACGCCATTTTGATTACAATCCGAGTCCGTTCCTTCCTGCCGGAACCTTGAATCGATGACGTGCATAGTTTTATAGACAACGATTATTACTGCATTCGTGCACCGATTTTGTTATCGCGCAACTACAGATTTTACAATATAACTAATATTATATTGTAAAAATTAGCGAAGTGAGAATCGGACTCGCACACGAAGGGTTACGTACCATCGCAAAATTATTTTATTTTCACTATTTGTTGGTATAGCGCCAACATAAATACACATTCAGTGAAATTTCAACTGTCTAAATATTACGGTTCATGAGGTACACTGATTGTTAAGGTTAAGCAAAAATAAAAGTTTATTATTTTAACCTTTTATGTTTAACTTTATTTTATTTGAATTATTATATGTTGTTAAATTAGCAACTAAAATACATATTCTGTAAAAAAAAACAACTGTCTACATATAACGGTTCATGATATACAGCCCGCTGTCAGACGAACGGTCGGACGGACAGACGGACGGACGGACATCAGAGGCTTAGTAATAGGGTTCCGTTGGGCCTTTTAGGTACGAAACCATAAAAATGTGCAAAAACAATTATAAGAATTTTTGCAAAGGTCAAAAGCTAATCCGACACTGGGCTAGTATGTGTTCTCGTAATCTTATAATGTATTATTTTTAAACAAATAATTTTCTTTTAACAGTTGAAAGTAAACTTACCACATCTATGTCTATACTAATAATAAAGCTGAAGAGTTTGTTTGTTTGTCGCGCTTATGTCTGGAGTTACTGGTCCGATTCGAATATTTTTTTCACTAATAAGAAGCGCCTTTATCTCCGAAGGTTATCTTCAACTGCTATGAACCGAGAAGTGATTATATTTTGATGAAAGTACATAAACTAAGGAGCCTTTGTATATTTTTCTTATTTTAAGGGTTCCGGAACTCGAAAGAAAAAAAACTGAACCCTCATAGGATCACTTGTGCAACGTGAAAGGGCTCGTTGTGAGGATCTCAAATGTATTTTTTTTATAATCCTAAAAGGACATACGTCCGTCTTTCTGTCTGTCTGGCCGAAAATACTGGACTGGATTGACGACCACAAGTCAAGATAAACACTGCGGCACCTTATGCAGTTGTAATAGGAGCTATTTTGCAACAAAAAGGTGTAGCCTGATCTGTGGCCGTGTGTATGTCATATGTATGTCGGTGACCCAAACATGGATGTGATACGTAAATAAATGAATGAAACAACAACGTGGCTGATGTTGGCAGTCTTTCTGTTCGGAAAAGGATATATCCAGCTGAATTAGATACTAAATATTTGTCTTCCATCTAATTTTATCACTTCAGATTTCAGAGTTGGTCCTATAATAAAAGTTGTACATGTTGAAAGCATAATTTTCTCATTAATTTGGGCTTTTTGGTACTCAGGTTGTTTTTTTTTAATATGCAGGGGAGACAGAATTTTTACTTTTCCTAGCAAATCTTAGTCAACAATAGTAAAATATCCAAAGTCTTATGAACTAAAGGTTTTTAACTTTGCCTTTTACACATGTGATAAAAAAAAATGTGATTGATGATGTGATAATCAAAAAACCAAACCTCTTCCTAGTGTCACAACTCTCCTAGTACCAAGGTAAGTTGTGTGTGACAGAGGCCAAAGTGAGTTGTGACAAATAATTTGAGGATTTTGTAGAAGAATGCTATTTTGTGATTAAAATTTGTATTCTAATACTTTTAAACGAGCAATTCTTATATATATATATACCGGGTGTATGAGACAGTCTTCAGAAAACAGATTCCGTGGATTCAATTCATGATTCTAGAGCCCCCAGACTTTGAATTTTTCATCTATCTTGAATTATACGATTTTTTTTCATTACTTTAGGATTGATTATACTATAAAATCATAATACAAGTTTAACTAAAACTGATTTAAAAAGAAATAAACATTAACTATTAATTTAGACATAACACTGCAATGTAAATCGGCAGAGGTCAAAGAAAACCGCCCGCTGTCGGAACCATTGACAACGCCGCGAAGAGCATGGAAAAATGCTGATGTGATGTGTTATGGTGAAGCACGTGGCAATGTTCTATGAGGCCTACGACATTAAAGGTACTCCAGCTCGTGAGTGACTTGGTGTGTGAATGGATGAGGAAGATGGAGAACCGGCAGGATTGGTCTTCGTAGACAGCAAGATGGAGAGAGAGAATACAGTTGTTTGTAGGCTACTCGCACGAGTCGGGTATAGTGGGGAGTGTTGTATTGTGTGTGATAGCGTTGTAACGTACATTGCGCGCTCAAAAATTACATTATCTGTAACCGATGACTTCTGACATAATTGATTTGTGTTATTATAGGCATTCAGTGTAACCTTTTCCCAAAATTTTCGGTAGGCTGTCCCTTACACCCGATATAATCTGAATCTCGGAAACTTTTCATAAAATTTAGTAGGGGTTTCAGGGAATAAATCGATCTAAATAGGTTTAATTATTAGAAAACGTCGTTTTATCCGTGTTTTCAGGCAATGAAAACTACTAGAATAGAATACGAAGGTAAATATCGTCACTATCTTATAATAACTCAGGTGGGAAATCGGGCGGTCCAGAAATATTTTTTTCCCTTTTTTTTCTAGTTCAATATTATAATTCGTATCTAAATATAATTTCCAAAAAAATACCGGACGGTCATCCAGGTAGGTACTATAATATGTAAAACTACATGTGAACACGATTTTAAACTTTTTATTCAAACATTGGTAGGTACTGTAAGCTACAGTATAAGTAATAATCGGGCGTTTAGGAATACTTTTGAACATCGACCTAAAAAGACTAATGAAATTATAGTAAATATTTTTAATTAACTCTAAAATTATAGGTACTTAGTATGAGATCAATCAATAAAAATCGAACCTTATATAAATTAAATTCGCCCGAGATGTCAAACAATTATGGCAAATATATTTCATCTCCTTCCAGGACATGTACAGTATTGAGTATAAGGTATACTGAGGAGAGTTGTGACAGCTTGTCACAATTCGCCTATGTATCGCAAAACCCGCAATTTTACTCATACTCTCGAAACATAAATAAAATAGAGATAACAAATGCCACATTTTAATCGTTAAATAGTTAATGTTTTTAAGGCGTAATAAAGCAGTGCTACATAATACCTTCAGTCATTGTTCAGAACCTACGAACCGCGGCTAACGCCCTAGGCACCTGGTTTCGGAAATGGAGGATCGAAATCAACCCTGTCAAAAGCCAGGCGGTCCTATTCTACAGACCCTACCATCGAGGTACCCCCACCCCTCCAAAGGCAGTTACTCTATTCGGTGAACCAACCCCCTGGGAAAGGCAAGCCAAATATCTCGGAGTAATTCTCGATGATCGTTTGACCTTTGATGCCCACATTAAAGCGGTCCGCGCGCGCGCCGCTTTTTTGTTAGGGCGCCTCCACTTTTTATTGAATCATAAGTCTAAACTTGCCCTTAAAAGCAAGGTTAGACTATATACCACGGGTATCCGCCCCATTATGACCTATGCTAGTACTGTGTTCGCACGTGCAGCTCCTGCACGGATCCATAGCCTTCAGGTGATTCAAAACCGTTTCATGCTCAAAGCCACGGGCGCCCCGTGGCACATGCGTAATGAAAATCTCCACGTTGATTTAGGTCTCCCCACGTTAAAACAATTTATAAAACGCGCCTCACGCAGATTTTTCAATACCGCCGTTAATCACCGCAACCCTCTTATAGTGAAAGCCGCAACCTACACGCCCTCCCGTATACTCCGTATCCTTAGACCAAGGCACGCCCTCAACGAGTGGGATGACCCCATAACATTAGCTTAGATCGAAGCTCGTAAAAATACACAAGACCGATAACTTTACCGTCCTCAACGGCGAGGACCGCCGCAATGTACCACTCAGGCTCGTCCCGTTCTAACGGCCCGAGCTGCCATTAGTAATCCGATCGCCTTCAATTAGTCGTAACTCGTACTAAGTCCTCCCCCTCCCCCGGTAACGCCCTGAGCCGAGGTTCGAACCCCACTCGGGGGTGCCCTCAGGCTTGGTTACCTAAATGTTACCCGGCTGAGAGCCCTCTGCGCTCGCCGATTGTCCGGTAAGGTTGGTGCAGCCATCAGAGGCTACCAACTTTAGTCCTTTTAAAAAAAACAAACCATAATACGTATCAAATAATACTACATGAATATATTAAAAAGTTACTTTTGGCACTTTTTATGGAGCAAAAGTCGTAAAAGCAAAACCGTCCTACATAAGTCTCTGGCGTCGATTGCCACGAGAGGGCAAAAAGAACCAGATGTATGACGTTACCAGCTCGCTAAGTATCTTAAGTTCTGAAAAAATTATTTTGTCATAACTCACCTCTGTCTCCCCTACATTGGCCAGATAATAACCATCAATAACGTTGTTTTATAATTCCTTAAGTTAACCAAGTGCAATAAAATATATGTGGCTTTTATTTTGTCTTGTGTAGAATATATTATATTACGAGGATAAATGCTACTATTTTTGTACCCTAGTTCCAAAATCAAGTGTCTGTGCCAAATCATTCGTCAGAGTAGAGCGGCTCCGGCCTCGGCGCGGGTGTGTGGGAGCGCTGGTCCGGCCCGCCACACGTTCTCCTGCGGAGTCACAACCAACGTTACTTTCTCATATATTAATTTCATAATAGGTGCAATTTTATTGCTTAGAGCCAGTTTAATGAATGTCGTGTAAAGTTTCATCCAAAATAAAATCTGATTTGGCAGACAGTAGACAGGAGTTTACACAACCGTTTTAGGGTTTCGAAATTCAAAAGAAAAAAAAAACGGATCCCTTATAGGATCACTCGTGCGTCTGTCACTGAAAATACTGGACTGGATTGAGTTGAAACTTGGTACAAATGTGTAGGTCGGTGACCCAAACATGGACGTGTTACGTAATTCATTTATTTACTTTTTTTTTACTATTTTTGGGGGGTAAATTAGAAAATTAAAAAAAAGTTTTGCAAACTATATTGTGTGTCATATCAAATGGCAAAGTGTAAGAGTGCGTCGACTACAATATTCGCTTAAATCGTTTTGAAGTACATTGATCCATTCCCCCCCCCCCCCCCCGTTATTTCCGAAAATACTGGGCCAACAATTTTGAAAAAAAAATACAGATGATAGTTCTTTACCTATAGGTTACAGGAAAACCTATAAGAAGTCTATCTAATACCTTTAAACCTCCAATTCATGGATATATATGTCGGAGAGTCGGGTTGTTTGACCGACTCGATTGGCTCAATTTATTATCATGGTAGAGGTATCGGTTGAAATGGTGGCAACCCTTGCGGTGAATGAATAACCTATGACTGAATGACTGAATGGTAGTTTATGATACAAGTTAATGTGGATAAGATAATTACATGATTATTTAATTGTCAAATTGCTACAATAAATCTATCGGGCCCATGAGGAGTTTCTTGCGTCGCTTCTTCTCCTCATGCGGGATTGTTCCGATGCGATGGTATTACGTTGTTTCATTGTCTGCACTACGTCCACTGAATCGGATCCTGATACCACTGAACCCTATACGTAATGTTTGTATCGCCGCTGACGCCGACATATCAATCAATCAATCAATTCAGCCTATTGCAGTCCACTGCTGGACATAGGCCTCTCCCAGGCTGCGCCACAACACCCTGTCCTCCGCTTTCCGCATCCAGTCTGCCCCAGCCGTCTTCTTTAGGTCGTCGGTCCACCTAGCTGGGGGGCGCCCCACACTACGCTTGCCGGTGCGTGGTCTCCACTCCAGGACTCGTCTGCTCTAACGGCCATCAGTCCTTCGACAAACATGACCAGCCCACTGCCACTTCAGTTTGCTTACTCTGCAGGCTACGTCGGTTACTCCGGTTCTCTTCCGGATAACTTCATTTCTGATTTTATCCATCAGAGAAACTCCGAGCATAGCCCGCTCCATAGCGCGCTGAGCGACCTTGAATTTGTGGACCAGCCCGACTGTCAGTGTCCACGTTTCGGCACCGTATGTCATAACGGGCAGGACGCACTGGTTGAAAACCTTAGTCTTCAAACATTGCGGGATGGTGGACGAAAAGATTTGACGAAGTTTTCCAAACGCTGCCCAACCTAACTGGATCCTTCTGTCGGCTTCTCTGTCAAAGTTGTGTCTACCGAGCTGGATGACTTGCCCTAGGTAGACATACTCCTTAACAACTTCGAGAAGCGACCCTTCGATGCGGATTGGACTCGACAAGACGTGTGAATTGTACATGACTTTCGTCTTGTCCAAATTCATGCCAAGGCCAACCCGCCGAGAGGCTCCATTTAGGCTGTGCAGCATCTGGTTTAGTTGGTCCAGCGTCTCTGCCATTATGACGATGTCATCGGCAAAGCGAAGGTGTGAGATGTACTCGCCGTTCACGTTGATACCCTGTCCAGTCCAGTCCAGCGTCTTGAAGACATACTCCAACGCATTTGTGAATAGTTTCGGGGATATCACATCCCCCTGTCTCACCCCTCTCAGCAGTTGGATGGGCCTGGTTTTTTGATCTTGGATCTGGACAGTCATCGTGGCAGCGTCATACAGACACCTCAACACTTCGATGTAACGCCAGTCAATTCGACATCGTTGCAGAGAGGCCAGAACTGCCCATATTTCGATGGAGTCGAAGGCTTTCTCGTAGTCCACAAATGCCATACACAGCGGCTGGTTGTACTCCTCGGTCTTCTGTACAATTTGCCGAACAGTATGGATGTGATCTACGGGTCAGATTTAAAAATATTTATGGAACTTGATTAAACATGTACGGAACCCTCTCCACGCGAGTTTAACTCTCATTTGTCCGATTTATTTTGTAGTGTTTTGCTTTTCAGACAGTTCCAATTAATGTGATATTGAAACACGGTTTATTACTAATTTGAAGTGGTAAGATAATTAATCTACACGTGTATCTACTTGAAAATAATGATGATCATATCATACAATGAGATTAAGGTAAAGTGACTACTAGACCACATAAAATATGGAAACTAAAACCTTTCTGCTAATCTCATACTAAATGTATGGGAGTGTTTAATGTCAACATTTTGGATACTTCTAGTTTGATTTTCAAAAAATATTGATGGTATTTTACTGATTAGGTAAAGTACTTTCGATATCAGTTTATTTTTTTTATATCTGTAATAGTTACGGAATAATCGCCTGGACACACTTAACAATTACACCCTGTATATGATGATGGTGATATAGATATTTCAAAATTATTTAAAGTCATAAATATTTTAAACTCAAACTAATGCATACAAACAACAATTCAAATGAAATAATATTGCAAAACGCTTTAGGTGTCTTATAGTGTTTGCTACGAAAAGGTTATAACCAGAAATTTGTGGTTCTTAAATGAATAGGAAAAGCTTTATACAGGTTGAAGAAAAAAAAATAAAAAAGTCATAAAATTGTCTATAATCAAAAAGTTTTAAATTATTGATTTGCATGTTGTAAAATTTATGTTGCATAGTCAACATCCAAAATTTTAGAAACCTAGTTCAAATAATTACAAAAATATTAAAGGGCAAAAATAAAATATTCCACCTCTATAACATTTCATTGAGAAATAGTATTGCAAAATGCGTTACGGTTCTTATAGTGCTGTTATAGAATAAAATTGTCAATTATGAAAAATTTGAGAAACACTGGATTAAATGTTGTTTCAATTGTATTGAATAGTCTATTTTCCAAATTTGAAATCCCTAGCTCGAGCCATTACAAAAATATTAAGGTACAAAAAATAGATATTTCATACTTTATGCTGCATGAAAAGTTTGAGAAACCTAATCGTACATTTGAAACAAATACTGTGAATAACTTACATTCAAAAATCAAGCTTCTGTTATGAATATTAGCTGAGAAAAACGATGCAAAAAGTAAATATGCAACATTTTTACTTTGTCTATGGGCAAAACATTGACAAACACCGAGTTGAAATTTGTATATGTATAGAATAGCTCGTATACGAAATTTAATTTTCCTATCTTTAGCCGTTGCAGAGATATAAGAGTTTGAAAAACGCATCGTTTCCATCAGTACTAACTTCCTCGAGAAACAAAATGTTGAGAAACGCCGAGAATACATTTTAGCAATATTATTAAACTACCAAAAAGTTTTGAAGGCATTTGATAATGTTAAGTGGGTGTGGTTGTGGTGTAGTGTACCTGTGGGTCGTACAGCTCGACAGTGCTGAGGGAGGTGCGCGCGCGGTAGAAGCCGCGCTCTCCACAGCTCTCACTATCACCGCCGGCCACCACAAGCGCGCCATCTGCTGCACCCGCCGCGCAACCTGCACGAGCCTCCGACAAACTCGCCACCTCCTCCCATGAGTCCTACATACAAATAGTTACCGTACTACATTTTGTTACAGTTTGCATACCCGCCTGGTTGGCTACTACCCTCAAGTTTAAAATCTGTCGCCTAGCACCTTCCGGTGTGTTCCAACAGCTGCACTTGACAGCCAGTTATAAAATATATATTTGAGATTCTCACAATATAGTTAGCAAAACTTTTTTTTAATTTTCTAATTTACCCCCCAAAAGTATGTTAGAATATTTACGTAACTCGTCCATGTTTGGGTCACCGACCTACATATTACCAAGTTTCAACTTAATACAGTCCAGTATTTTCTGACGGACAGACAGACAGAACGGACAAACGCACGAGTGATCCTATAAGGGTTCCGTTTTTTTTCTTTAGAGTTCCGGAACCCTAAAGTCCGGAAAAACTAAATTATTTAGTACTAGCTGTTCCGCGCGGTTTCGCTCGCGTTCCCGGTATAAAAAGTAGCCTATAACCTTCGGGAATAATTAATGATTTTTTTAAATCGGTTCAGTAGTTTTGGAGCCTATTCAATGCAAACAAACAAACAATCAAATCTTTCCTCTTTATAATATTAGTATGGAAGTATAGATAGTAATTATGGACATTTTGAATAGTTATCTATCTAATACCTTTAAACGAGCAATTCATATATATTATATATATAATCTGAATCTCGGAAACGGCTCCAAAGATCTTCATGAAATTTTGCATGCATTATTTTTAGAAAACGTCGTTTAAAAAAAAAACTAGCAAAGCTCGGTCAACCAGGTACTATAGTTATTGTTAGAAGTGCTTGTTGTCGGGGTTGGTATATAATATTTACTTCAGTGTTCTTGTTTTCTGTTGAGTTTATTATAGAATTTTATATTAAAATTTTATTAGTAATAGAATCATCTATATAGCCTTCTGCTACAGCCGTTGATTTCTATCCACCGTGATGTTTCAATGCTGTTATATCACCACCAGTGTCAACCAAAAATGTTGCAGAAGTTCTGCGAAAACAGTGTCCTGTAATATAATTCTGGATTGGGTAGATGAAGATGGCAACAGTTTTGCCTAACATTCCAAATTTATTAATGCCAACTCTCTGCCCGGAGCATTTTCCAGAAATGTAGTTTAAAAAAAACATGTTTTAGGGCAGGAATTTGGACGTAGCTCTATGTATTGTTTACTTAATTCAAAATATTTGCCTATTATTGTAAAAGAGCGGTCTATCTTGGTTTTTGTGTAACAAAACACTGTGTTTGTGTTACAAATGATAGTTCTTTACCTATTACAGGTTACAGGGAAATCTATAAGAAGTCTATGGTATTTAAAGTACCACAGGAAATTCCGGAACCCTCTGTGCGCGAGTCAGACTCGCCCTTGTCCGGTTTTTATACCTTTAAATTACATTATTAGATGAGTTAAGATAAAGTAGCGTATGATACTGCACAATAATTTAATATATATAGTAATATTTATTTTATATATTTGGAATTAGGTCCTATTATTAATATTATTTTTAATGACATTGTGCAATACTTTATTGTGTAATTTAATTAATCTCTGTAATTTAATAAATGAATCTGAGTATGATATGTACAGTTTTCTTCACATATAAAATATAGTACCCGGTTGACTTTTTTTCAGGAAATCGTGTTTTCTAAAAATGAAACCTAGATAGATCGATTTATCTCCCTTGAAACCCCCTGGATACAAAATTTCATGAAAATCGTTGAAGCCGTTTCCGAGATTCAGATTATATATATATATATTTATACAAGAATTGCTCGTTTAAAGATATTAGATAAACACTTGGTAAAAAAATGCATTTACGAAGCCTGTATATATAGAATGTTAAAAATTAAGCACCATTGGTACATACCATATATCGCCGTGCGTAACCTTTACGGTTATTTTTAATTTCTATAAAAAATATATAAGACATGGCGCCATTTCCATATTAGAAACGTCAAAGATTGTTTCGAATTTACTGTTTTCTCCCAAATGTGTTGAAAAATTTTGTATTGCACACATGCGGAAATTGGTATGTACCTCGTGACTATGGTAATTGCGAGACGCACTAGTATAATAAATAAGTATTTTCAAATTCAAATTTTATCACGTTTTTTGCTAATTGCAGCTGGTAGCCAGCCAGGCGGGTACTACGAAGTACCCTACCACCGTGCTATGGTTTTTTAATTAGAACTTTAATTTGAATCATCTAAGACTTTTATCAACGTAAAGTTTTACAGACCGTATAAACACCTATATGCAACAGTATCATAAATCACTATTCATCACGTGTATAGCGAGACACATCTGTTACGTGACATGTATCCCGCACCGCACTGCTATTACCGTAGGAACCTACTTAGTTATGTTATGCGCTACGACTGTAGTGTAGTAGGTATGGTATGTACTGACTGAGTGTGTAGGTACTGACATGTTGAAAGCTGTATCTCTCGACGGAGGTGAGTACGGTGCGCCTGGGCGCATTGCCGCCGATCACGTAGAGGTGATTGTCGAGCACGACGGCGGCGGCCTGGCTGCGCGCGCGCTGCATGGGCGCCAGCGAGCGCCACGCGCGCGCTGCCGGCGAGTAGCACAGCAGCGAGCGCGTGTGACGCCACGTGTGCGTGCAACCACCCACTACGTATATCAAACCTACAAATAATACTCTACAGGGTAAATGTTTCCGATACTAATATTAGCTTAGAAAATATAAAGAAAAGTGGTTACGAGCAAACATTTTGAGAATGGACCAAAATGAATAAATTAATTAAATATTTTTTTTTATTTAGCTAGCTGTCCCCCGCGGTTACACCCACTTTCCCAGTTTGTTTTTACTCCTTATAACAAATCCCGTCCGTGAAAGCCCCGTCAAAATCGGTCTAGCAGTTTTGGAGATAAGGCGGAATAAACAGACAGACAAAAATATCCAAAATAGTTTTTTTTGTGAATAGCGGCATAAGAATTTTACTGTTTTTCATTCTATTTTTCATTGAAGAGTAAGAAAAGTAAATAGTACTTTCTTAAAAATGAGACCTTTCTTTTATTTTGCCATTCAACATTACTTCGCAGTGTATTTTTTTACTATATATAGGCCTGTGTTTGGCGACGTTATTTGATACAGGTTAGGAAAGAACTAACTATAGGTAGGTAAATAAAAGTAGATCAGAAATAAATAATTATCTCTTTTATTATTATTTACATAATATTTCAACAGCTATTCAATACTAGCGAACCCCGCCTCAGTATGCTCATAAAAGTATATTTTTTGGCGACTCGGTTCCGAAATATATATAGGTTGAATTATTCAAGTGGGCGTGGTAGGCCAAATCCTAAGGCAAGAAACTAGTTCCGGCGCTGAAGTCACTGGCAAGCCCACTCGGACTTAGCAGTCCCCTCTATGGCTTAGCGACTTATTTCCAATTGTATAATTTTAAATATTGTAATCTAAATCTCGGAAACAGCTTTAACGATTTTCATGAAATTTTGTAGGGTGTTTCGGAGGCAATAAATCGATCTAGCTAAGTTTCATTTTTAGAAAACACGATCATCCAGGTAATAACATACAAAAGTCAATCAAACCTTCAAAATTAATGACGCCCATTCCGAATCTCGGCTCGGGCATACGTCCCGTTAATGTCCAATCATCTGTGACAGGATCGTACACCTCTACTGACGCCCCCATATCCGAACCGACCCAACCACCAAACGCATATAGGTTCCCATTCCAAGCAGTCAAACCGAATTCGCAACGTGCTTCCTTCATTGGCGCTATATTTGACCATTTGTTAGTCTGAAACAATAATGATGATTATAGTATTAAGTATTATGTGTGTGGGGTAGGGGTTCCAAAAGTGTGCGCCGTAGAAAGTAAAGAGGGGTAACCGTGAGTCGATAGCATTATCCGAAAAGTCTTTCGTGTCGTTTTCTGTTTCAATTCGTTTATAATAATAAATCGGACAAATGCGAGTTAAACTCGCGTGGAGAGGGTTCCGTACATGTTTAAGTTCCATAAACATTTTTAAATCTGACCCAAATTTGTTGATGGTACCTAACTAAAAAAAAATTTATTTTTTGGAAATCGTGTTTTCTAAAAATGAAACATCGATTTATCGCCCAGGAAACCCCCTGCATACCAAATTTCATGAAAATCGTTGGAGCTGTTTCTGAGATTCAGATTTATATATGTTACGGTAAGAGTGAATAATTGAAGATTATTAATAATTATCTATTATTATTAATAATTACCGAAAGTCGAGGTTAAAGTGATAAAAAAATATAACCACTTCTAACCTAAAGTGTCCGTGTCGTTTTTGAACGGAATTATCTACTGACGGAACGGATCTCTAATCAATCTATTATATAAAAGAGTAGCGGTTTTTTGGGTAAACATCCCCCTGCCCACACCGCTGAACCGATTAATGTGAAATTTGGCATGTGCATAGATTTTGTCACGTAGACCCCATTTAAGAAGCGATTTTTCGAAATTCCTTTCCGCAGCGGTGGAAATGGGCCCTTTGTGCGATTTTAAGTATCTTAATATCTCTGGAACCTTAGGGTCTAGAAGTCTGAAATTTTTAATGTAGCTTTTTCAGTAAAAAATATTAGACATGGGTGCGAGCGTTTCTCAAACTTTTGTCTATGGGAGGAAAATTTAAAAAAATAAGGGATTTGCTTTGTTTCCGTTAAACCTTGATAACTTTGTGAGTTTGAATGCTACAAACTCAAAATTTATAGTGTAGGTAGTTTAATAATACTGCTAAAATGTATTTTCAGCGTTTCTCAAACTTTTTTTCTTCGAGGAAGATATTACCGATGGAAATTATGAATTTTTCAAACTCTTATATCTCTGCAACGGCTGAAGATAGGCAAATGAAATTTCGTATACGCGTTATGCTATACAAATACTACAAATTTCAACTTGGTGTTTGTCAAAGTTTTGCCCATAGACAAAGTAAAAATGTCGAAAATTTACTTTTAGCATCCTGTTTTCCTCAGTTAATATACATAGCAGAAGCTTGATTTTTGGAATATAAGCTTTCTACAGCATTTGTTTTGAAATATTTTATCAAGTTTCTCAAACTTTTCATGCGGCATAAAGTTATAAAGGGTGAAATATCCAATTTTTGCACTTTAATATTTTTGTAATGGCTCAAGCTAGGGACCTTACATTTGGAATATAAGCTATTCAATACAATTGGAATAATATTCAAACCAGTGTTTCTCAAATTTTTCATAGTTGTAAATTTTATGACACCTTAAATTATTTTCTATCAACCTGTATAACGGAAGTACTATACAACTGAGAAGTATGATTTTTTGGAAATAAGCTACCCTTAGCAAGCACTATAAGAACCCTAAAGCATTTTGCAATACTATTTAGCAATGAAATGTTATAGAGGGTGGAAAATTTTATTTTTGACTTTCAATATTTTTGCAATTACTTAAGCTAGGGTTCCAAAATTTTAAATGTAGACCATGTAACATAAGTGTAACAACATGCAAGTCAATAATTAAAAAAAAAATGATCATAGACAATTTTATGACCTTTTTAATTTTTTTTTATCAACCTGTATAACGCAAGAACTATTTAACTAAGAAGCATGATTTTTTGGAAATAAGCTACCCATAGCAAGCACTATAAGAATCCTAAAGCATTTTGCAATACTATTTAGCAATGAAATGTTATAGAGGGCGGAAATTTGTATTTTGGCCCCTTAATATTTTTGCAATTACATGAGCTAGGGATCAAAAATTTTGGGTGTAGACCATGTAACATAATTGTAACAATATGCACATTAATAATTGTAAACTTTTTAATCATAGACAATTTTATGACCTTTTTAATTTTTTTTCATCAACCTGTATAACGCTTTTCCTATTGATTTAAGAACCACGAAATTCTGGTTATAAGCTACCCATAGCGAGAACTATAAGAACCCTAAAGCATTTTGTAATACTATTTAGCAATGCAATGTTATAGAGGGTGAAATATTTCATTTTTGCCCTTTATTATTTTTGCAATTACTTGAGCAAAAGATCCAAAATTTTGAATATAGACTAATTAACACTAATGTAACAACATAGAAATCAAAATTATTCTAAATTTTAGTCATAGATATTTATATGATTTTTTAAAAAAGTTTATCAGACTGTATAAAGCTACTCTATTCATATAAGTACCATATTTTATGAATTTAAGCTATCACATAGCAATCATTGTTTATAGCAAACTAAGAACCCTACCACTCACAGTATTGCTCAACTTTCATGCCAAAATAAAATAACAAAGCTTTAAATTTTCTTCAATATCTCAAACAAGTGATTTAAAATTTCTAAAATCAATTTAGTTTATATAAAATAACTAGCTGTTCCCCGCGGTTTTACTGGCGTTCCCGGGATTAAAAATAGTCTATAATAACCTTCGGCGATAATGTAGCTTCCTATTAGTGAAACAATTTTTCGAATCGGACCAATAACTCCGGAGATTAGTGCGTTCAAATAAACTCTTTAGCTTTTTTATTAGTACCTATAGATAGATAAGTTCTCACCCAAGAAATAAAAAAAAACAAATTTAGTAAAAATAAACCCAATACCAATTTTGAAGTAATTAGGACCTTCCTAATTAGTATTTGTTTCTATGAAATCCGTAGGTAATATCTACAACATTCAACTTGAAAATATTCAACGCAGTAAAGCAATAATTATCGTCAAACAAATTACGTAAGTATTAGTAGTTCGGTTCTTTTCGGTATTGCTCGGGTTACATCGGGCGCCGCGTCGTATCGCTCGCCCGTACTTCCCGCTTAGCGTTCTTTTTATTATTGCTCAGCTCCTAAGGAGTGTGATGTTATATAGCTTATGCCCTATAACCATCCTTGATGATTGGGTTTTCAATTGCAAAAAGATTTTTCCAAATCCGACTGGTAGATCCAGAGCTTAGCGCGTAAAAACAAACAAACAAACTCTTCAGCTTTATTAGATTAATAATAATAATCATGGATAGGTTTATGTTGGTAGTTCATGACAATTTTTCATCAATCTGTATTGTATCATTGAGACAATCATTATAGAAGCTGTCCTTAGTTTCTTACAAGTCCTGGAATAAAAATACCTACCTTCTTATCTCACGGGTCTACCACTCTGCCAATTTTCATTTAACACTGTTTGAACGTTTAGAAAGAAAGAAGAAAGAAAAACCTTTATCTCCTGCATGCCATCCGAAACTTATAAATAAAAACAATATCCAACACATAAAGAATTCATTACAAAAATAAAAACTATATGAAGGCTGTATGGCTCTGAACCTTTGACTGATTTTTTTAACGTAACAAAAACTTAGGTATTTATTGTAATTTGTAAACAGTGCATAATACATATGTCACCGAAAATGTATGAAACATAGGAATTGTACACAATTCCTGTGTAATTCCTAGGAAATTTTATTTCAATAATGATACTAGGAAATATATAAATTCTATTGAAAATAAATCGGACAAATGCGAGTTAAACTCGCGTGGAGAGGGTTCCGTACATGTTTAACTAAGTTCCATAAATATTTTTAAACCTGACTCAAATTTGTTGATGGTAACTATAAAAAGTTTTTTTGTTTTTGGAAATCGTCTTTTCTAAAAATGAAACCTAGCTACATCGATTTATCGCCCTCGAAACCCCCTGCATACCAAATTTCATAAAAATCGTTGGAGCCGTTTCCGAGATTCAGATTATATATATATATCCATGAATTGCAGGTTTAAAGGTATTAGATAGACTTCTCATAGGTTTTCCTGTAATCTTTAGGTAAAGAACTATTATCTGATCTTTTTTCAAAATGTTTGGCCCAGTAGTTTCGGAAATAAGGGGGGGGGGAATGGTCAATTTTCGCCAATTTTTCGCCTATTTTCTTAAATAACTTCAAAACTATCTATATTAAAATTCTAAAAAATATATATTTGACATCCTGATAAAAAGCCCTTTCATTTGATATGTTACACAATATTGTCTGCAAAACTTTTTTTTTTTAATTTTCTAATTTACCCCCCAAAATTAGCCCCCATGTTTGAAATTCATTTATTTACGTAACACGTCCATGTTTGGGTCATCGACTTACATATGTGTACCAACTTTCAACTCAATCCAGTCCAATATTTTCGGACAGACAGACGCACGAGTGATCCTATAAGGGTTCCGTTTTTTTTTTTCGGAACCCTAAAAATAGGTTGGGGTTATTTTTTTTATTTTGCATAAATTTGAAAGTATTCGCACAAAAATAAATTTCACTTACAACCCCCCAAATACCGCTATCCTTACAAATATCCCGAATGTAATTCTCCGATAGATATTTGGGAAATGTATGGATTTCCTAGGAAATGTATACAATGACGGATTAGATACTTTTCCGTTAACACATATATCTATGTAGTATTCAATCAATATTATTTGGTTGGTTAAATTGAGTACGGGGTGTTCATGAACTCTTATGCGGGTGAAACCGCTGGGCGAAAGCTAGTATAATTATAAGACTGTGTTTAATATTATAAATAAATACCTGCTGGTCAAAAAACATTGAGTTTTTATTTATTTTATAACTTTTACCAATATGTGTCGTGAATTATTAATAATTACTACTAAAAGAAATAAATTTCGATCATTTATTCACATTTACCAAAACATGTGGTTATTATTAATAATTTTGTAAAAATATTAATAATTTTCAATTAATCAGATTTACCGTAACATATATATCCATAAATTGCAGGTTTAAAGGTATTAGATAGACTTCTTATAGGTTTTCCTGTAATCTTTCGGTAAAGAACTATTATCTGAATTTTTTTCAAAATGTTTGGCCCAGTAGTTTTGGAAATAAGGGGAAATTCAAGGGGAATGGTGAATTTTCGCCAATTTTTCGCCTATTTTCTTAAATAACTTCAAAACTATTTATATTAAAATTCTAATAAAAATATATTTGAGATCCTCACCAGAAGCCCTTTCATTTGATATGTTACACAATATTGTATGCAAAACTCTTTTTTTTAATTTTCTAATTTACACCCCATGTTTGAAATTCATTTATTTACGTAACACTATGTTTGGGTTACCGACTTACATATGTGTAACAACTTTCAACTCAATCCAGTCCAATATTTTCGGACAGACAGACAGACGGACAGACGCACGATCAGCTAGGGATCAAAAATTTTGGGTGTAGACCATGTAACATAATTGTAACAATATGCACATTAATAATTGTAAACTTTTTAATCATAGACAATTTTATGACCTTTTTAATTTTTTTTCATCAACCTGTATAACGCTTTTCCTATTGATTTAAGAACCACGAAATTCTGGTTATAAGCTACCCATAGCGAGAACTATAAGAACCCTAAAGCATTTTGTAATACTATTTAGCAATGCAATGTTATAGAGGGTGAAATATTTCATTTTTGCCCTTTATTATTTTTGCAATTACTTGAGCAAAAGATCCAAAATTTTGAATATAGACTAATTAACACTAATGTAACAACATAGAAATCAAAATTATTCTAAATTTTAGTCATAGATATTTATATGATTTTTTAAAAAAGTTTATCAGACTGTATAAAGCTACTCTATTCATATAAGTACCATATTTTATGAATTTAAGCTATCACATAGCAATCATTGTTTATAGCAAACTAAGAACCCTACCACTCACAGTATTGCTCAACTTTCATGCCAAAATAAAATAACAAAGCTTTAAATTTTCTTCAATATCTCAAACAAGTGATTTAAAATTTCTAAAATCAATTTAGTTTATATAAAATAACTAGCTGTTCCCCGCGGTTTTACTGGCGTTCCCGGGATTAAAAATAGTCTATAATAACCTTCGGCGATAATGTAGCTTCCTATTAGTGAAACAATTTTTCGAATCGGACCAATAACTCCGGAGATTAGTGCGTTCAAATAAACTCTTTAGCTTTTTTATTAGTACCTATAGATAGATAAGTTCTCACCCAAGAAATAAAAAAAAACAAATTTAGTAAAAATAAACCCAATACCAATTTTGAAGTAATTAGGACCTTCCTAATTAGTATTTGTTTCTATGAAATCCGTAGGTAATATCTACAACATTCAACTTGAAAATATTCAACGCAGTAAAGCAATAATTATCGTCAAACAAATTACGTAAGTATTAGTAGTTCGGTTCTTTTCGGTATTGCTCGGGTTACATCGGGCGCCGCGTCGTATCGCTCGCCCGTACTTCCCGCTTAGCGTTCTTTTTATTATTGCTCAGCTCCTAAGGAGTGTGATGTTATATAGCTTATGCCCTATAACCATCCTTGATGATTGGGTTTTCAATTGCAAAAAGATTTTTCCAAATCCGACTGGTAGATCCAGAGCTTAGCGCGTAAAAACAAACAAACAAACTCTTCAGCTTTATTAGATTAATAATAATAATCATGGATAGGTTTATGTTGGTAGTTCATGACAATTTTTCATCAATCTGTATTGTATCATTGAGACAATCATTATAGAAGCTGTCCTTAGTTTCTTACAAGTCCTGGAATAAAAATACCTACCTTCTTATCTCACGGGTCTACCACTCTGCCAATTTTCATTTAACACTGTTTGAACGTTTAGAAAGAAAGAAGAAAGAAAAACCTTTATCTCCTGCATGCCATCCGAAACTTATAAATAAAAACAATATCCAACACATAAAGAATTCATTACAAAAATAAAAACTATATGAAGGCTGTATGGCTCTGAACCTTTGACTGATTTTTTTAACGTAACAAAAACTTAGGTATTTATTGTAATTTGTAAACAGTGCATAATACATATGTCACCGAAAATGTATGAAACATAGGAATTGTACACAATTCCTGTGTAATTCCTAGGAAATTTTATTTCAATAATGATACTAGGAAATATATAAATTCTATTGAAAATAAATCGGACAAATGCGAGTTAAACTCGCGTGGAGAGGGTTCCGTACATGTTTAACTAAGTTCCATAAATATTTTTAAACCTGACTCAAATTTGTTGATGGTAACTATAAAAAGTTTTTTTGTTTTTGGAAATCGTCTTTTCTAAAAATGAAACCTAGCTACATCGATTTATCGCCCTCGAAACCCCCTGCATACCAAATTTCATAAAAATCGTTGGAGCCGTTTCCGAGATTCAGATTATATATATATATCCATGAATTGCAGGTTTAAAGGTATTAGATAGACTTCTCATAGGTTTTCCTGTAATCTTTAGGTAAAGAACTATTATCTGATCTTTTTTCAAAATGTTTGGCCCAGTAGTTTCGGAAATAAGGGGGGGGGGAATGGTCAATTTTCGCCAATTTTTCGCCTATTTTCTTAAATAACTTCAAAACTATCTATATTAAAATTCTAAAAAATATATATTTGACATCCTGATAAAAAGCCCTTTCATTTGATATGTTACACAATATTGTCTGCAAAACTTTTTTTTTTTAATTTTCTAATTTACCCCCCAAAATTAGCCCCCATGTTTGAAATTCATTTATTTACGTAACACGTCCATGTTTGGGTCATCGACTTACATATGTGTACCAACTTTCAACTCAATCCAGTCCAATATTTTCGGACAGACAGACGCACGAGTGATCCTATAAGGGTTCCGTTTTTTTTTTTCGGAACCCTAAAAATAGGTTGGGGTTATTTTTTTTATTTTGCATAAATTTGAAAGTATTCGCACAAAAATAAATTTCACTTACAACCCCCCAAATACCGCTATCCTTACAAATATCCCGAATGTAATTCTCCGATAGATATTTGGGAAATGTATGGATTTCCTAGGAAATGTATACAATGACGGATTAGATACTTTTCCGTTAACACATATATCTATGTAGTATTCAATCAATATTATTTGGTTGGTTAAATTGAGTACGGGGTGTTCATGAACTCTTATGCGGGTGAAACCGCTGGGCGAAAGCTAGTATAATTATAAGACTGTGTTTAATATTATAAATAAATACCTGCTGGTCAAAAAACATTGAGTTTTTATTTATTTTATAACTTTTACCAATATGTGTCGTGAATTATTAATAATTACTACTAAAAGAAATAAATTTCGATCATTTATTCACATTTACCAAAACATGTGGTTATTATTAATAATTTTGTAAAAATATTAATAATTTTCAATTAATCAGATTTACCGTAACATATATATCCATAAATTGCAGGTTTAAAGGTATTAGATAGACTTCTTATAGGTTTTCCTGTAATCTTTCGGTAAAGAACTATTATCTGAATTTTTTTCAAAATGTTTGGCCCAGTAGTTTTGGAAATAAGGGGAAATTCAAGGGGAATGGTGAATTTTCGCCAATTTTTCGCCTATTTTCTTAAATAACTTCAAAACTATTTATATTAAAATTCTAATAAAAATATATTTGAGATCCTCACCAGAAGCCCTTTCATTTGATATGTTACACAATATTGTATGCAAAACTCTTTTTTTTAATTTTCTAATTTACACCCCATGTTTGAAATTCATTTATTTACGTAACACTATGTTTGGGTTACCGACTTACATATGTGTAACAACTTTCAACTCAATCCAGTCCAATATTTTCGGACAGACAGACAGACGGACAGACGCACGAGTGATCCTATAAGGGTTCCTTTTTTTTTGGAACCCTAAAAATCTCAATTTCATATTGTTGATGTTTAATTTTTGTTCCTATATACCTAACCTAACTGCTATTATTGTAGGTAGGTACCTATTTCTTTGGACTGTATCTTTTTCAAATATCTAGTAGGGTAGGGCGCCGTGGGGCGTCTAAAGCGTTTCGCAATACCAGCAATACTATATAACAATACAAAGTTATAAAGGCTGGAAATTTGTTACTTCGCACTTTAATATTTTTGCAAAAAATTACTTGATCAAAGATATATTTCTCGAAAAACTCTCATAGACAATTTAATGATATTAAAAAAACCAAATACGTGCGAGTTGAACTCAATCCAGTCCAGTATTTATGGATAGACAGACACACAAGTGATCCTAGAAGTGTTCCGTTTTTTTCTTTTGAGTTCCTAAAAATAGTAGATTGTATCTTTAGGGAGCAAAATAATATTTTTACAGCGAGGGCGCTTTTTTGATTCCAGAGCGAAGTGAGGGATTCTAGTAGCGAGGGATTCTTTAGTAAAATCCTGAACAAAGCGAGTGATTCAAAGTACCTACGTCGCCCGAGCCAAAAATATATTTTGCGCCCGAGTGATACACTCTACTTTTCATCACCCTGTATGAGAAAATAATTTCCGTTACGCTTTTATTATTGATTGAAAATATAAGAATTATAATAATAACGTTTTTAAAGTCAATAAGGACAAGATTCGCCTGCAAAAGAGTTGCCTTTCACGACTTTCCTAGATTTTATTTGTCAGCGCCGCCTCACTGGTTAATAACAAAATCATTGTACATTATTATTGTTTTATTATTGAATTGATCTGGTCCATATATTTTATAACATCTTCCACGCCAAGCTTGTCTATTTGTAACCTCGGAGGAAGTGATTCATATTTTGAAACATACGTCGTTTTGGTTTGAAGTAGGGCTTTTTGGTTGAAATTTGTTCTGAATTAGAGTTCCTGACTTATTATTTATTCGTAGACAAATAAGCACTTTAGTACAGTATGACACAACTTAGATGAAGCATCGGCAAATTTCGTAAAATCGATCATTCCCGAAAATAGTGCGTCTACAACATTACCCATGTTCATAAGTACTTTAAATGATCTTGTTGGACGTTGAATGGCGCGATAATTAATGATTTTTATTAGTTCTGTAAATCGGAATTGAAGTGTAGATATTCGATTTGTTTTGAAGTTATTTAAGAAAATAGGCGAAAAATTGGCGAAAATTGACCATTCCCTCCTTATCTCCGACACTACTGGGCCAAACATTTAAAAAAAAATACAGATATAAGTTCTAATTCAAAATTCAAATTCAAAAGTGTCTTTATTAAATGAACTCATTGCAAGTATTTTTAATCGTCAAATTTGTAAAAATAAAAAAAATATGTATATAAAAATAAACTATAGAAAATAAAATATAAATATAGTTCTTTACCTATACTACTATTCTAACCTATAGATTACAGGAAAACCTATAAGAAGTCTATCTAATACCTTTAAACGAGAAATTCATGGATAATCTGAATCTCGGAAACAGCTCCAACGATTTTCATGAAATTTGGTATGCAGGGGGTTTCGGGGGCGATAAACCGAGGTTTCATTTTAAAATAAATCGGACAAATGCGAGTTAAACTCGCGTGAAGAGTGTTCCGTATATGTTTAAATAAGTTCCATAAATATTTTTAAATCGGATCCAAATTTGTTGATAGTAACTATAAAGTTTTTTTTTTTTTTGGAAATCGTGTTTTCTAATAATGAAACCTAGCTACATCGATTTATCGCCCCCGAAACCCCCTGCGTACCAAATTTCATGAAAATCGTTGGAGCCGTTTCCGAGATTCTAGACTCTAGATGACACTCCTACTCCTATTCCTTCACTGTCCATGCTGTAAGGTTATGGAATTCGCTTCCGCCTAACATACTTGACTCTAAAACTATTTCTGTTTTTAAGAAACGCGTCAAGGAGCATTACTTCTCAACTTTACCTTGATTGTCCATTTGTATATTATTTATGTATTCTATCTTGTTTATGCATTAGTTGTATTTGTGTATTAGTATGTAGTGTATTAATATTTTATATATTTGTGTAGTTTATTTACTTTTAAGTATTTCTATATTTTGTTCTATCTAGTTATGTATTTTCTTCTACTTTCACACACTGTGTCTACATTTATTTATATTTTTTCCAGTCGCAGGGTTGCTGGAAGAAATTTCTATTAGAAATAAGCAGTCCCTTTGTACATTTGTATCTTTTATGTTTTTTTATTATTACTTGTGTGTGTGTACATAAATAAATAAATAAATGACAGGTCAAGAAGTGGTCGCCCTCGGTCTCTTAGGACTCCAGCAGTGATAAAAGCTGTGAAGGCGCGAATTCAAAGAAATCCCAAACGTAAGCAGAAACTGTTGGCCCTTCAGATGGGGTTAAACAGAACCACGGTGAAAAGGGTGTTAAATGAAGACTTAGGGCTTCGGGCATATCGAAGAAAAACAGGACATCGTTTGAATGCTCGTCTAATGGACCTGAGACTGAAGAGATGCCGCGCTTTGTTGAAGCAGTACGCGGGAAAAAAATATCGGGAAATTCTTTTTTCGGATGAAAAAATTTTTACCGTAGAAGAGAGCTACAACAATCAAAATGATAAGGTGTACGCACACAGTAGTGAAGAAGCGAGCAACCGTATTCCGCGTGTCCAACGAGGTGATTTTCCATCCTCGCTCATGGTATGGTTGGGAGTTTCTTATTAGGGGCTTAACAGAGGTACATTTTTGTGAGAAAGGTGTAAAAACGAATGCAGTTGTGTATCAAAATACAGTCCTGACGAACCTTGTGGAACCTGTTTCTCATACCATGTTCAATAACAGGCACTGGGTATTCCAACAAGATTCGGCGCCAGCTCATAGAGCGAAGAGCACACAAGACTGGCTGGCGGCGCGTGAAATCGACTTCATCCGGCACGAAGATTGGCCCTCCTCTAGTCCAGATTTGAATCTGTTAGATTACAAGATATGGCAACACTTGGAGGAAAAGGCGTGCTCAAAGCCTCATCCCAATTTGGAGTCACTCAAGACATCCTTGATTAAGGCAGCCGCCGATATTGACATGGACCTCGTTCGTGCTGCGATAGACGACTGGCCGCGCAGATTGAAGGCCTGTATTCAAAATCACGGAGGTCATTTTGAATAAACTTTAGTGTCATAAGAATCTATGTTTTGTTAAGTTCATTTTGGTACATAATGAGTACATAATGAATAAACTTGTGTCAATATTTTATATTAAGCTTGTGTCAATTATTTTATATTAAACATGTGACAGAATTTATGACCTGACTAGGTATATCCATGAATTGCAGGTTTAAAGGTAATAGATAGACTTCTCATAGGTTTTCCTGTAATCTTTAGGTAAAGAACTATTATCAGATTTTTTTTCAAAATGTTTGGCCCAGTAGTTTCGGAAATAAGGGGGGGGGGAATGGTCAATTTTCGCCAATTTTTCGCCTTTTCTTAAATAACTTCAAAACTATTTATATTAAAATTCTAAAAAAAATATATTTGACATCCTGATAAAAAGCCCTTTCATTTGATATGTTACACAATATTGTCTGCAACACTTTTTTTTAAATTTTCTAATTTACATGTTTGAAATTCATTTATTTACGTAACACGTCCATTTTTGGCTCAACTTTCAACTCAATCCAGTCCAATATTTTCGGACAGACAGACAGACACTCGTGCGAGTGATCCTATAAGGGTTCCGTTTTTTTTTTTTTTCGGAACCCTAAAAATCGTGCATCATTTATTTTCGGAAATCTGCCCCCAATCCCTTAAAAAAGGGGGTGAAATTTTATATGGAACTTTTCGCAGTTTTCAAGGTAGGAAGCTAAAAATCGGTACACAAACTCTTTATTACCAACTAAAAATACCGGCCAAAACCTAAAATTTTTTTTTATACTACTTTGATAGCAAGCAATCATACCACCACCCATGGCCCACCTGATGGTAAGTGGTTACCGTCGCCTATCGCCATTGGCGTCTTCCCCCAGCCCCTAAAATAGTGGATAGAAATTTGTGTGACTCCGCAAAATTAGTACAGAAAAAATAAATACGTGGAATATAGGTATTGTAGGTAGGTAGGGGCAAGTAGGGGTAGGTAGAGGTAGGTAGGGGTAGGTAGTTAGGTCCCAGTTGTTCTCAGGGCAGGACGTCTGCCAGGTAGTATAATACTTTTACCTGTGGATCATAAACCTCTCCATTGGCTAGTATTTGACTACCCTGCTCGCCTCCAACGGCATAAATCCGACTTCCTAACGCCGCTACGCCCGGCTGGATTCGAGCTATACCCATCGGTTCAAGATCTTCCCACAATCTGAAATATTTAAATGAAAATGAACGTTTCTACTGTGTATACTGTTTTAGCGCAGAAAATTCGACTTACGATTCCACAGTTCGTTGAATAGGTCGGTTGATTTATTTGCATACGGGGCCAAAAATGTGTATGAGTAGCGAGAGATAAAGAAAGCTGTAATTTCTTGCAGGATCAGCAACGCGCGAGTGATACAGTATAACACAACTTAGATAAATAATAATAATAACAATAAATACGTTTATTTTCCTTTCACAAATTAAAAAACTTAAGACTAGACTATAACTATAGCTGAGTAATCACTATTTTCATTTGTGAAGGACTGGTGCCTGAAATAGGTCGCGAAAACATCTCATCTCAAGGTCTCATGGAAAAGTAATAAAGTAAAGTAAGGAAAAGTAATATAGTTGAGGCTTCCGATTATGTTTCTAGCGAGAGAAAGGATGCAGAGAAGTATGTATATGACAGTGTGTATGTGTGGGTGGGTGTTAGATAAATAAATAAATATCCTGGGACATTTTTTCACACACGGTTATCTGATCCCAAACTAAGCAGAGCTTGTACTATGGGAACCAGATAACTGATATACTACATGTACTACTTTTTTTTTTGTAAATCCATACTTATATAGATAATTACACCCAGACTCAGGACAAACATACATGTTCATGCACACAAATGTTAGTCCTGGATGGGAATCGAACCCACGACCTGCGGCGCAATAGTTGGTGTCTTAACCAACTGCGCCAACTGGTCAAATTAGATGTAGCACCGGCACATCCTTTTTGTAACACTTCACTTCCGATTTACACAACTAATAAAAATCATTCATTATCGCGCCATTCAACGTTCAACAAGATCATTTTCGCCGATCATTTTTTAACACATGAGTAATGTTGTAGGCGCACTTTTTTCGGGAACGATCGATTTTGCCGATGCTTCATCTAAGTTGTGTCATACTATACCCGTGGTGTTGCACGGCCATAGGCTACGGTAACCACTTACTATAAGGTGGGACGTATGCTAGTTTGCTGCCTTAGTGGTATATAAAACAAAAAAAAACCTTATGCCAGTCCCTAATTTTTTTAAAACGATTTGTTCTAATTTCTACGACATGTGTGTGTACGCCATACTAAATACATTGGAATAAAATAATATTTACCGTTTATGTAGATCAAATTTGAGCATTGATGAGAGAATGCTATCTGTGGTAAAAGGCGTGTGTACTTCCTTGTCTCGGCACGAGCCTCCAGCGATAAACAATATACGTCGGGATCGCGCGCGAGGCTCTGCAGCCAATGCCACTAAAGCTCCGCGACCAGTTTTCTAAAATAATATTTAGTTTAACTTAATTACGGATGCTTAAACACTATTTTGTAAACATCATAAGTCAGGTCAGCCAGTGACAAAATTGAGTTTTTTTAGATATCAATAAAATCTTAAGTATAAGAGCTATACGACTAAAACTTTAATGTTTAATAAGTTCACTATTGACAGTCGCGAGTGCTAGTGTTTCTGAACTTTTTGTTTATGGAATAAAATATTTTAAATAAATCGGCCAAGTGCGAGTTAAACTCGCGTGGAGAGGGTTCCGTACATGTTGAACTAAGTTCCATAAATATTTTTAAATCTGACCCAAATTTGTTGATGTTAACTATAAAAATATTTTTTTTTAGTAAATCGTGTTTTCTAAAAATTGCCTGCATACCAAATTTCATGAAAATCGTTGGAGCCGTTTCCGAGGTTCAGATTATATACATGAATTGCAGGTTTAAAGGTATTAGATAGACTTCTTATAGGTTTTCCTGTGATCTATAGGTAAAGAACTATTATCTGTATTTTTCTCAAAATGTTTCGCCCCGTAGTTTCGTTTAATGGTCAATTTTCACCAATTTTTCGCCTATTTTCTTAAATAACTTCTTAGATTTGAAATATATATTAAAATATTTGAGATCCTCACAACAAGCCCTTTCATTTGATATGTTACACAATATAGTGAACAAAACTTCGTCCATGTTAGGGTCACCGACTTACATATGTGTACCAACTTTCAACTAAATCCAGGCCAATATTTACGGACAGACAGACAGACGGACAGACGCACGAGTGATCCTATAAGGGTTCCGTTTTTTTTTCGGAACCCTAAAAATAAGGGTTTTGCTTTATTTCCGAAAAACCTTCATAACTATGTGATTTTAAATGCTACAATCCCCAAATTGATAGTGTAGGTAGTTTAATAATATTGCTAAAATGTATTCTCGGCGTTTCTCAAACTTTTGTTCTTCGAGGAAGTTATTACCGATGGAAATAATACGTTTTTAGGGTTCCGTAATTCAAAAGAAAAAAACGGAACCCTTATAGGATCACTCGCGCGTCTGTCTGTCTGTCCGAAAATATTGGATTGGATTGAGTTGAAACATGGTACAAATATGTAAGTAGGTGACCCAAACATGGACGTGTTACGTAAATAAATGAATTTCAAACATGGGGCCTACTTTTGGGGGGTAAATTAGGAACTAAAAAAAAAAGTTATAACTATATTGTGTGTGTATAATTCTTTACCTATAAATTACAGGAAAACCTATAAGAAGTCTATGGTATTTATAGTACCATAGGAAATTCTGGAACCCTCGGTGCGCGAGTCAGACTCGCCTTTGTCCGGTTTTATTTTTAATTGATTTTATTTAGAACAGCTAGTGTTCCGCGCGGTTTCACTCGCGTTCCCGGGATAAAAAGTAGCCTATAGCCTTCGGGAATAATGTAGCTTCCTATTAGTGAAATAATTTTTCAAATCGATTCAGTAGTTTCGGAGTCTATTCAATGCAAACAAACATACAAACAAACAATCAAATCTTTCCTCTTTATAATATTAGTATAGATAACGACGTCAATGAAAATGCATAGGAAGGAAGTTTCTTACCATATCAACTCTGACAGTCTTTAAAGCTACTGCTATTGACGGATCCTTTACACTTTTGATAGCATCATCTAATACTTGTGGTGAGATTAGTGGCAGCCGTACATGACCCAACACTTCAAAGCAATGACGTCGCCGTCCAATTGGATCATGTTCTAACCATCGCAAAGCAGGATATAAAACCTGTAATCAACAACAAAAAGATAAATACAATAGTGTGAGAGGTTCTGACATCTGACAATGGAGGCTGGCATATCTAAAGGAGCGCCTTGAAAAATAACACTATTCATTTGCCGTTCATAATATAGAGTTACAATGAAAAAAAAAATAGTACCCGCTTTACGTTACTTTTTTTCCGTAAGAATTTGCCAAATTATATTAAAAATTAAAATTTCAAAACATTATTGTAAAAAAATCCAATAAAATCGACCAGATTTTTTTTAAATTAATCAAGTTTAATTGTTTCATTTAGGTAAAAAAAACTCAAAATAAAACCGGACAAGGGCGAGTTTGACTCGCGCACCGAAGGTTCCAGAATTTCCTATGGTACTTTAAATACCATAGACTTCTTATAGGGTTTCCTGTAATCTTTAGGTAACGAACTATCATCTGTATTTATTTCAAAAATTTTGGCCCAGTATTTTCGGAGATAAGGGAATGGGCGTTTTCACATTGGACGATAACGGTAACTACACGATAACTGCACAATATCGTCGGACTGGTAGTTTGATACAATCACTACTAAATGCTTTCACACTGTGTCGTTGTAGTCAACGATATCGTCGGTCGTGCCGATATCGTGACGACACAGTGCGGGGTGAAGCAGGATCGCGAGGGGAGTGGCATAGGCAGGCGCCGCTGGACCACAGTAGAAAAATAAATACGCTTCAACAAAACCGGAGCTATCATTTTTTAAACTTCCTGCTGATTTTGAAAGATGAGAATAAATTTATTGTTTTAAAATTGTAATCGTCTGTGTGATCGATCATAATAAATTCGTAAAACATTACACACAATACAAATCTAAGATGGCGGCTGCAATAGATTATAATATTATTATCAACTATAACGTCTCTTGGGTGTTGTTTTATGGTTTTCGAAGGTGTTGAAGACGTTAGTGCTGTCAGTATAGAAATCAAAGAGGACTTTTTGGCGGGAACTTGCGAAGTGACGGTGCGTTTTCATTTTATTTTCACAAAATTGTGTATTTTTTGAGTTTTATTGAATATTATCGGTGGTATTTTGTCCAATAAAGATCAATACAAGTGCACCAGTGAAGTGAAATGAAATGATTACGTGTATAGTGGCTTTTCAAGTTGTCTCAAAAAGTCCTTGAAAAGTTTTAGTAGAACTGGTACCATTGTACTAAAACCTAACTGAAGATAATCAAATAAGACAAGGCTGTATGGCTCTGTACCTTTGCCTTTAAAAAAAAACAACAACAACAACAAGAAATCAAAGATGGCGCGGCAGCAATAGATTATCATCTTTTTCGAGATGGATATCGTTTCCATGGTTTTCCAGGGTGTTAAAGCCGATAGTACTATCAAAATCTAAATACAAGATGGCGGCTGAAAGAAATTATCATCTTTTTCATCATGGGTGTCGTTTTTATGGTTTTGACACCCTCTGGTGTTGAGCCGATAGTGCTGTCAAAATGTAAATCCAAGATGGCGGCTCCATGAAATTATAAACTTTTTCGTCATGGGTGTCGTTTTTATGGTTATACAATACAACTAACTTAAAAGTGATAACCCTACTGCTTCAACGGAGCGTAGGTAATTATTTTATCAACTAGGCTTACACCCATATTCTAAGACGTTACTTCGGAAATTCCTCCACTCAAACTCAACTGAAGTTACCTTGAGAATTTATTAGAGGAATTCTCGAAATCTGTATTCTTAGTCAAAATTCAAGCTCATAATGAGGGCCCTCGATTAAGGTTGAGTCGAGGTAAAACGTCATCATTACGTCATTGAATTAAAAAAAAGTGATAAACACTTTGAATTGTTGTCTATAGTCATTCAAAGCAAAGACAATATAAATCACTAAAGATGGGTTAATACCTGTGTTAATACCGATATTTCTGAGGATTAGGTAATATTAATATATTCGTCTGGCAATATTATAACTATATTAGTTAGGGATGTGAATTTCAACATAAAATATAGATTTTTAAATAATTGATTAATTTTCTTTGTATTTAAATTGATTAAAAAATAAGCGATTATTAGAAGAAAAATAATCTTTATTTTTTAAAGCAATTATTTTTATATTAGTGATATTTATCTCAGCTCAGGTGTATCGGTGTATCACTACTGTATTCCTGTTCAATAGACTTGTATTAAGTAACTATTTAATATTGGTAATTCATGTTTAATTAATATTTTTCTGCATCTCGTAAATTCGGATTATCATACACATAATTCACAAAACTATGGAAATCCATTATATTAAGTAGTAACTTTGAAGATAATCGACTTCAAACACTGTTTACAAGCGCAAATCTTCCAAGAGTGTTCCTTAAGGTAGGTCTGGACGTACCTTGAGCTAGACAGTTTTTCCTTACCACGGCTGGGAAAAAGTGTTGAATGCGATCAAGTGGAATGATATTTTTGCGACTATGAATACCGATTTGTTTGAGTGAGGTTGAGTGGAGTCGAGGAATTTTCGAGGTAACGTCTTAGAATATGGGTGTTAGTTTCAATACTGTTACATCTTTATTCTGTGGCTGGACGACAGACGACGCCACGCCACTTTACGCATATCATGTCACATACCGGTATCGCTCCGATATCGTCGGACGATCTCGAGTGTCGTGTCGTTATCGTCGCAGTGTGAAAACGCCCAATTCTGTCCAATATTTTCGGACAGACAGACGCACGAGTGATCCTATAAGGGTTCAGTTTTTTTTTCAGAACAATATAATATAATCTTATAAAATTTCAACACAAATTATCGTGAAACTTTAACTTTTTCTTTTGAGCTTTAAATGATCTTCTCGTTTTCACGCCAACAGTAATCACCTAACATACGAGTTCGTAGTTGCGTCCCAACGGCCTTGAAATCATTCTAATCACTGACCGCACCAAGATTAGATGTAAAGCTGGTACGGCAATGGCTCTTGTTAACCAAGATATGAGAGTAGCATACCATGAAACAAAAAAAAAACTGGTATCCATGGTTTATCTTGTGTAATACATTAACTATGTACAGTGTCAGTCACAGTGTTACAAGTGTTTCATCCAATACTTCCGTGACTGAAGTGATTAATTAACTGTGGAATTACGAAAATAAATCTTTTTCATGAACATGTTATTAATATACCTTGGAGGAATATGTTCATGATTTCTTTTGTTATTAATCAGTAAATATACTAACATTCTTGTCGCAAATACCATGTTGATAACTTACGACCTATAACTGAGCTGCAATTAGCTAAAAACGTGATAATATTTGAATTTCGCGCTCCAACCGAAGGCATAACCTTAAACGAAACAGCAGGAGCAGGCATACATTTTCGCCGCGCGGTAGAAAGAGAGGGGCATATTACTTCCTCTTCTGCGCCGCGCCGGCGGTCTAATCTCCCTCCGTCTTACGAATTTTCGATCAGGTCACGTGTCCTGACGCGATTTTAAAATGTTTTACCCATCCCAAAAAGTGCACAACGCCGCTAAAGAAGTTTTCACTTCAAAAAAATATCAGACATGCCAGAACAGAAATGCGAGTTAAACTCGCGTGGAGAGGGTTCCGTACATGTTTAACTAAGTTCCATAAATATTTTTAAACCTGACCCAAATTTGTTAATGGTAACGTCTGGTGGAAATCGTCTTTTCTAAAAATGAAACCTAGCTACATCGATTTATCGCCCTCGAAACCCCATGCATACCAAATTTCATGAAAATCGTTGGAGCCGTTTCCGAGATTCAGATTATATATATCCATGAATTGCAGGTTTAAATGTAATAGATAGACTTCTCATAGGTTTTCCTGTAGTTTCGGAAATAAGGGGGGATGGTCAATTTTCGCCAATTTTTCGCCTATTTTCTTAAATAACTTCAAAACTATTTATATTAAAATTCTAAAAAATATATATTTGACATCCTGATAAAAACCCTTTCATTTGATATATTACACAATATTGTCTGCGAAACTTTTTTTTTTAATTTTCGAATTTACCCCCCAAAATTAGCCCCCATGTTGGAAATTCATTTATTTACGTAATACGTCCATGTTTGGGTCATCGACTTACATATAATATGGGTTATAAAAACACACGAGTTTTTAATACCTAATTAGGTATGTGCAGTATCATACAGTACTTTATCTAAACTCATCTAATAACGTAATTTAAAGGTAAAAAGTCGATAATATTTTGTCATAGGTTTTCATGACTTACGGGTAAGTATCGATTATTCGTCATTTCCATTGCCGCCTCCACAATTTCAGATCCAAGTTTATTTCACCTTAGTATCACTGCTATTATTCTGTAATTTTTGGCCAAAATAAAATATGTATGCAAAAAATCAATAAAATAAACAAACATTATGCATCATGGCGCCCAAATCCGTGTGGGGAAAAACTCCTAAGTTGAGATCTCTACCGCATATGCGACCACAGGTAAGTAAATTTGCACCTAAAATTCAATTGATACTGAATGATTCCTAATTGTTAGATCCTGATGTCTGGCCACACAATAATGGTTTTTTTCTTTATTAATTCGTTTGACAAGTTGACTGACAGTAATAAAATTGGAGTATTAAAACCAAAAAAACATTATGAGTGGCCAGACATGTCCAAATACTTATACTTTAATAGAAAAAAGTTATTTTATAGCATTATCTTGGGAAGAAAACTGTACTATAATATAATTTTTTAATTTCATTATACACGGGTGTGTATACTGAATTGTATTATTTACTACCCGTAATATATTAACCAATTATTTGGTTCCAATCTTTAAACTAAGGTAATTGTCACCTGTGATTCACTGTCAACTCTCAGTTGTTCAGATGTCAGCAGGGTCACCAACTGTGCTAATGGTAGGTCTAGGAATTCATCACCATTTGCTACTACTTTCCAGTTCGCTTGCGCGTGGTCCAATGCTTCCCTTGCCAGTTCTACACTGTTGTGAGCTTCTGCAAACCTGTAATTATATCATGTACAGTAAAGTTGTAAGGACCGCGCTGCTGTCTGTGAATACTATGTGTGAGTTTTGAAGGCAATGATAGCTCTGTGGTAGTGAAGGGTCGTGGGTTCGAATCCTACAAAGAGCTTGAGCTTTCGGTAAAGGAAAACAGCGTGAGAAAACCATAGCACGGTGGTAGGGTACTTTGTAGTGCCCGTCTGGCTGGCTACCACCCTCAAGTTGAAAATTTGTCGCCAAACACCTACCAGTGTGTTCCGACAATTGCGCTTGAGAGCCAGTTCCTTTCTCGGTATTGTAACAGGACGGCAACACATTGGCAATACCTCTGGTATTGCAAATGGCGATAGGCGACGGTAACCACTTACCATCAGGTGGATCGCCTGCCTGCTTGTCGACCTTCCTACTAATATTATAAATGCGGAAGTTTGTTTGTATGGATGGATGGATGTTTGTTACTCTTTCACGCAAAAACTACTGAACGGATTTGATTGAAATTTGGAACATAGATAGTTAATAACCTGGATTAACACATAGGATAATTTTATCCCGGGAAAACATAAGATTCCTAAGGAACGCGGGTGAAACTGCGGGGCGGAAGCTAGTCTGACATATAAGAACTAAGTTTATATTCATCTAATGCACTATAATTTTATTGGTAATCCATCTCTTATTGTACACATATATTAACATTAATTTGATAAATTCATACCTGGGAACACTTTTTGTTAATCTGAGAACGAAAACATTTCGTGGCGATAGATCTATTTATTAGGTGATACAACTTGATGACAAATATACATTTTGGTGACAAGAAATATAGTTCCCCAAAAAAAAAATACTTTAAGTGTAATTTTCCTTTTCTTTATGATACAAGCTGCCATTTTTATGGCTAAATATTCATATTAGAAGATGGAATAGGGTTGTTGTTGCCAGTGAGTTAACTCCAGTTCCGGTGCCTTTGTTAGTTTTTACCATTGCCACTCGAAAAAGGGCATTTTATTCATCGATAACAGTGAATAAAACCTTCTTTTAGTCTCTGAGTGAAAAAAACATTTTGAATTCGGCACGAATATACGGATTATGTACAAAAGTAAATGAAACGTGCTGAAAATACGTACTGGCTGGCTATATAGAGCTATTCCATAGGCAACTGTGCCAAACACCCAAGTCCTATCAAATACGACCGTTTCAAAACCAAACAAGAACATTTCGAAAACTGTTCTAATTTCACTATAAATGTTTACGGTCTCAAGCTTACTGAAGGTTTTAAACACTCATTAGTTAAAAAGCATAAAATAACCATGTAGGAACTCAAATCAACCTGACACTGAACTTTTCCATGAAACTTGAACAAAAAGTGGGGAGACCTAAATCAATGTGGAGATTTTCATTACGCATGTACCACGGGGCGCCCGTGGCTTTGCGCATGAAACGGTGGCAAAGGGAGGGCGGCTCTCCGTTCAACTTCAGAGTTGACTTCCTCCAAATGACTCGGGTCTATCGGGAGGGTACTGGGGTACTGGGCGTCTACGGAAACTCTCAGCTTTCAGCGAGGCATTCTGTTTTATCATCGTCATCGAAAGCGGGAGGGAGATTGGGCCTATTTAGTAGGGGCATGGGTGCTACCATGTCCTTGGTAAGGTCACGAGAAAGCTGCCAAAAGGCTTGATGAGAGGGTCTAATGTCTGTACGGATGCGGTTGTCCTCTGAGGGGAAATTATCGTAGGCGCGAATGGCGGCATTTTTCTGCCTCAACAAGTCACGTACGTCATCGGGCAAGCGCCAAAGTTGATCGCTCTCCGCTGGCACTGTCCGTGAGCAATCGCGCATAAACGATTGCACGTGGCAAGTGAGTGAATCAATTGCGCCGACAGCCTCATCAGCGGTGTTGAGGCTATCTGGGATCTGATCAAGTGGTTGACTTGAGGCTTTCACTCAGTCTATTCCAATTTGTCACGACTTTTGTGGGGGGGGGGGGGGGGGGGGGCTTGACCTGCATCTGGGGAACCTATGCGCCCTGCTAATTCTATGATAACAGGTCGGTGGTCGGATGTAAGCTCGTGTAGCAATGTTACGTCATGCACACGTAGGTTTACACTGCGTAACAATACCACATCGAGAATATCAAGTCTGTGTGTCAGTTGGTGGGGATAGTGCGTCGGGTCGAGGGGTGCGATAATATCTATATCTAGAGGGTCAAGGAGGGACTCTAATATTCTACCTCTGGGGGAAGTTGAGTGACAGTTCCAGAGTATATTTTTCGCGTTTAGGTCACCTGCCAGAATTACAGAGTTACCTAGCGCGAAAATAGACTCTAGGTCCGTTTTGAGTGGTGAATCATTACGGGAGGGAGATATATATGCTGATACTATAATTATAGGTTGGTGTCCTGTCATGCCAAGCCTACAAACCGATGCTTCAATGCACTGGAGGGAGGCGGATCCATGGGGGAGCAGTACAAGGACCTTTTGTAATAGATAAGGGTGCCTCCTAGGGCAGAGTCAATCCTATCATTGCGGACTACTTGGTAGTTTGCAATTTTAGGGTCCCTATGGGAAGGTTTGAGGAAAGTCTCTTGTATCAGAAGGACGTCAAGTTGATGGTTTCGCAGGAACTCTGCGATATCGCGTTGACCTTTAATGCCATTTGCATTATAGAATCCTACTTTGAGGGATCGGGGTTTAATTCTGCACGTTACGGTTGTATTATCCATTATGGTTTTACGCGGAAGTTGGAAAGGACTGTCACGATGCTTTGGAAGCGCATCGCGATGGAAGCGAGGGCACGACCGTTGCCCTCGTTCGCTCTGATCTGGGTCGCGAGGTCCCTAATTTCGTCGAGGTCTATTGCCTCAGCGAAGCGCTCCACTACAGCGTAGTGCGGGTCTTCGATCAGTGGTAGTTTAGGTGTGTTTGCGCGACGGTTATTGTATGTTGCCGGGGGGGAACGTTTGGGTGGGGGAGAGGGAAGGACAGGTTGCGTGGGTGCGGGGACGAGTTTAGAGGGTGGGACAGTTGGGGGATTGATTGCTGGAGTTTGAGGCACTGAAGGTGCACTACTTAAAGCTGGAAAGTCCTTGTCATAATTGACAAGTTTCCAGGGCGAGGATCTTTGTGGGGCTAGGACAGTCTGGGAGGGGTCAGTGAGAGCGTCAGTGAGAGGGTCAGTGCGCGTTGAGTTGCACGATGTGCGCGAGTTGCGCGGAGGGCCCGAGTTACTTGATTTGCGGGAGGGACGAGGGGCTTTCGGGCACCCGCGGTAATTAGCGGGATGGCCGAGTTGGTTACAGAGAACGCAACCTGGCTCCTCAGTACACAGGGCCATGTCTTTCGGCCTATCGTACTCAATGGTGGAATGGGGCTGAAGACACTTGACGCATCTGGGGGGGGGCATAGCAATTGCGGGCGGTGTGGCCGTACAATTGGCAATTGTGACATTGGGAGGGGTACACTCCCTTGTGGGGTTTCTCAAATGACATACCGGACAGGTGACAGACGTGGCTGATCTTAAATATCTTTTTGGCCTCGTCGCACTGTTCTAATTGGGCGAGGACCATATTATATGGGGTATGGCCACGCCCTTTGTACATTCGATGTACGGAATGTACGGGGATAGCTTGAATGTCCTTGAGGGACCTTTCAATGTCCTCGGTGGTAATTTCGTGGGGAATCCCCTTAATTACCACACGAAGGGCACGCTCCTCGGGGAGGCAGTAGGTGTGAAAGGGTACTTTCCTCTCCTTGAGCAGCTTAGGCTCTTTGGTCCTGGGAGGTAGACACTGTGACACGGATTCCGTGCTCAGTGGGGCGGGCATTGGTGAAGTTGATGTGTGCTCCGGGCACATTACACCAGGATGACACATCGGGCCATTTGCCCTTATATGTCCGATACTATAGCGTGTAACTTGTCACTGTATGTTCGTGATGTCATGGATATGGGCGCCGACTGAAAATCAGAGCAAGGGTTAGTTCTTTAATTAACCTTTGCACAATGCTGAGTCGGGGCCTATTCCGGGCATCACGCAACATTACATTATTGTATGTTACTCTGTTTTGTACTTATTTTTTATTATTTATTGTTCAATGTATTTTACTGTATGTTATAATGTAATGTTGTGTGTTGTCTAGAATAAATGTTATTTCTTTTCTTTTCTTTCTTTCTAATCTTGAATGAAAAGGGGCGGGGGTACATCCTTCTTTTTTGGAACTTGGGCAGCTGAAGGGGTAGGCGTTACCTCCATAGGAGGAGCAGATACTGGGGTATCTAAGACACTATTGTGACTTCGTTCACGTGGCGTTCCTGAGAGAAGAAGTCACAAGAAACTTCAGGCAATCGCCCTAGCTAAAACCTATCTATTCGCCCCGGGTGGGTAGGCCCTGAGGTGTGTAGAATCCCTCCCAACCGGGTATAGGTTGGGAGGTGTGTAGGCCCTAGGGTGTGCCCTAAGCTTCTGTTCCCACTGCCAGTCTTATTGTGCAGTGGGTTCCTACGTCCCTGCCTAGCGCTAACTGGGGTCGACTAGGGAAGCCCCCAAGGCCAACTGATCCAGTCCCGTCCGGGTGTACGTTATCCAGAAGGGAAACCGTTAGCGCCCGGGGCACGCTCGAACTAACTTCGTTATCACCGTTAGGTATCCGTTAGTTCACCACTAAAAGGTGGATTTCACAAGTTTCATGACGGTGTCAGAAACAATGGAATGTTATCGTGGTAAATACCCAGGTAAATTATCACAAAAACAATAACGCAGGTGTCTTTCGACGAAAATGCCAGATAAGGGACCGAGCCAAAGCCAGGTAACATATCGAGCGATAAATTCGCGGAAACGATACGGGTAGCGCACGGAGCGCAAGGGTACGTCCGTGCAGTACAACGGATCGAGTCGGAATGAGTACCTACCTATTTAGACGTGAAAACGGAACTACACATGCATCATATATTCATGTAGTATTCAATCGTCACAGAACTATACATGTCCCTGGTTATTTATATAGCCTAAAACCTTCCTCTAGGAACCTGAACCTAAAAGGATACCTATCTTTGAAAAGCGCTTCATAATCTGTACTGTGCTTCTCAAGGTATGAGAATACTAACGGACAAACTGACGTACATATTATTTGGTTGGGTAAATTGGGAACGGGGTGTTCATGAACTCTAATGCGGGTGAAACCGCTGGGCGAAAGCTAGTTAACTATAAATAACTAGCTGACCTGGCAGACGTTGTCCTGCCCTGAGAACAAATAAACAATTGGGACCTAACTACCTATACCTACCTACCCCTATCTACCCCAACTTACCCCTACCTGCCTACAACTATCTATTTACCTAACTATTTGCCACGTAACTTTTTTCTGTACTAATTTTGCGGAGTCTCAAACAAATTTCCATCCCCATAGGAGATGGGGGAAGATTTCCAAAAAAAAAAAAGGTAATTAAAGGTAAAGGTAAAGAGTCTGTGTACCGATTTTTAGCTTACTACCTTGAAAATTGCGAAAAGTCCCATATAAAATTTCACCCCCTTTTTAAAGAGTTTGGAGGCCGATTTCCAAAAAAAAATGATGCACTATTTTTTTGTTGGTCACAAATAGTCCGTATGCCAATTTTTAGGTTTCTACCTTGAAAACTGTGGAATGCTCCATTTTTCCACCCCCTATTTTAGGGAAGTGGGGGGTTAGAAAAAGACAACAAAGTAACCTATGTCACTCTCCATCCCTTCAACTATCTCCACATAAAAAATGACAACAATTCGTCTCTCCGTTTTGCCGTGAAAGACGGACAAACAGACACACACACACACTTTCACATTTATAATATTAAAAATAATATAAAATATAATATAATAATATATGTAATATAATATAATAATATATGTAATATAATATAATAATAATATAAGTAATAAGTATGGATACGAGCACCACTCGCACTTGGCCGGTATTTATTAACTGTTAATACAACAAAAATTACCTGAAAATTCCAAGAGCATTTGAAGGATGTAGTTCTCGTCTTAAAAATTCACTGCAGCCTGTCATAAGTTCCCTTAGTTGCAACATATCAGCAGCAATTAATAGATGTTGTACTGTTGCTTTGTCAATTATAATTTCACCTGCAACATATTATTTGAGACAATGAATGGTAATAATTTTGTATGATGAGCAATTATTCAAAGCATCTATAAATCATGAACAGCTCCTATATACCTAGTCAGGTCATAAATTCTGTCACATGTTTAATATAAAATAATTGAAACAAGTTTATTCATTATGTACTCATTATGTACCCAAATGAACTTAACAAAACATAGATTCTTATGACACTAAAGTTTATTCAAAATTACCTCCGTGATTTTGAATACAGGCCTTCAATCTGCGCGGCCAGTCGTCTATCGCAGCACGAACGAGGTCCATGTCAATATCGGCGGCTGCCTTAATCAAGGATGTCTTGAGTGACTCCAAATTGGGTTGAGGCTTTGAGCACGCCTTTTCCTCCAAGTGTTGCCATATCTTGTAATCTAACGGATTCAAATCTGGACTAGAGGAGGGCCAGTCTTCGTGCCGGATGAAGTCGATTTCACGCGCCGCCAGCCAGTCTTGTGTGCTCTTCGCTCTATGAGCTGGCGCCGAATCTTGTTGGAATACCCAGTGCCTGTTATTGAACATGGTATGAGAAAGAGGTTCCACAATGTTCGTCAGGACTGTATTTTGATACACAACTGCATTCGTTTTTACACCTTTCTCACAAAAATGTACCTCTGTTAAGCCCCAATAAGAAACTCCCAACCATACCATGAGCGAGGATGGAAAATCACCTCGTTGGACACGCGGAATACGGTTGCTCGCTTCTTCACTACTGTGTGCGTACACCTTATCATTTTGATTGTTGTAGCTCTCATCTACGGTAAAAAAATTTTCATCCGAAAAAAGAATTTCCCGATATTTTTTTCCCGCGTACTGCTTCAACAAAGCGCGGCATCTCTTCAGTCTCAGGTCCATTAGACGAGCATTCAAACGATGTCCTGTTTTTCTTCGATATGCCCGAAGCCCTAAGTCTTCATTTAACACCCTTTTCACCGTGGTTCTGTTTAACCCCATCTGAAGGGCCAACAGTTTCTGCTTACGTTTGGGATTTCTTTGAATTCGCGCCTTCACAGCTTTTATCACTGCTGGAGTCCTAACAGACTGAGGGCGACCACTTCTTGACCTGTCATCTACACTAGTCTTCATTGTATCGTTTGATGGTACGATAAACGAATCTTTTGGTTATATTCAAATTTTTCAGTATGTCAAAAATTTGAATTGGCGCGTAACCGCAACGATGCAACGCAATAACTGCAACACGGTCTTCTTTAAGCGTCCACTCCATATTTAAAAATGAGTAAAATTCTAAAATGTATACATTTTTATTTTCATGAACAATTCGAAATTCGAATTCAATAAACTTTTTTGTGGCCGGCATTCTAAAAGAAAAGATTCTACTGTGTGACAATACTTATGACGACTAGGTATATTCATTATTGGTTACTTACTACACACAAGTGGGATGTTCACATTTTCTAAATAACCAAAAAGGTTAACTCCATAATGTAAATGATGAATTTTCAATTACATTGAAAAGGCATTAATTTTGAGAATCTATTAAAATAATATAATAATCTATAAGTCATATCTGCCTATTGGAATATGATGCCTTGCAAATCGGGAGTCCATACTTTCAAAATAACATAAATATGTTAGAAAAAGTTCAGAGGAAAGCTACTAAGATGGTTCTTGGTTTATGTATCAAACCATACGAGCAACGTCTAAAAGATATTTGTCTAACAACTATGCTGGACTGAAAACAATGTGGAGACGTCATAGAAACTTATAAGATACTTACAGGGCACTATGATATGCAAGAACTTCACCAATTATACCTGGTGTAAGGGACAGCCTTCCGAAAACCGATTCCATGGATAATACTACAAAATCATTATACAAGTCTAACTAAACCCGATTTAAAAAAAATCGGACAAGTGCGAGTCTGACTCGCGCATCGAGGGTTCAGTAATTTCCTATGTTACTCTAAATACCATCCTTATAGGTTTTCTTGTAATCTTTAGACATAGAACTATTTTTAGGGTTTCGAAATTCAAAAGAAAAAAACGGAACCCTTATAAGATCACTCGTGCGTCTGTTACGTAAATAAATGAATTTCAAACATGGGGGCTACTTTTGGGGGGGTTCATTAGAAAATTAAAAAAAAGGTTTGTAAACTATATTGTGTGTCTTATTAAATGAAAGGGCGAGAAATTGGTGAGGACCACCAATATATATTTTTTATAACTTAAAGGTAAATCATTCATAAGTTATTCATAAGAAAATACATAATATAAATAATTAACCCCCCCCCCCCCCCCCCCCCCACTTATCTCCGAAAATACAGGGCCTAAAATGTTGAAAAAAATACAGAGTTACCTATAGATTACAGGAATACGTTGACCATAGTTTTTTTTAATTTTCTAATTTACCCCTTTATTTCATTTATTTACGTAACACGTCCGTATTTGGGTCAACGACTTACATATGTGTACCAAATTTCAACTTCATCCAGTCCAGTATTTTCAGACAGACACACCACTGATCCTATAAGGGTTCCTATCCTCAACATGAGGATTAAGTGCAGTGATATAAACTTCATCAGCTTTTAGCTGCATGTGTAATATTGCTTTAGTAAGTAGATATGTGTAATGTTTACCTGTATAAATAAAGTCAATGATCATAGGGAGTATATCTGGTGGAACACCTGTTAACACAACATGATTTTTTTGACTTTCTTTCAGACCAGCACTGAACATTGCATCGAAATATTCACAGCTTGCTGCAAGTACTGCACGATGGGCCTATAATAACAAAAAAATACATTCAAAATTAATTTAATATACACGGAAAGACTGAAAGGCATGATATAATAAATCTATACTAAAATTATAAAGAGGAAAGATTTGATTGCTTGTTTGTTTGTTTGCATTGAATAGGCTCCGATACTTCTGAACCGATTAGAAAAATTCTGTCACTAATAGGAAGCTACATTATTCCTGAAGGTTATAGGCTACTTTTTATCCGGAACGCGAGTGAAACCGCGCGGAACAGCTAGTACCAAAAAAAATTGGAACTGGGTGGAAGGTGACAGTGAATGTGAAATGGCTGCTGCATACTACCCAAAGTCTGTCCTACCGCAATTGGTTTTTTTAATAACCTTTTTTATTTTCAGCTTTTTAGTTTACAATTTGAAGTAGCATAAGCAAGGCTTTGCAGGCGATTTACTTCTTGCATATGGTTTATTTAAAAGTTTACTTGGATCATATGCATAAATGGCCAAGCCTTCAAATTGCTTAATCCAACATAATCATAATTATAAACTAAATAATTATCTATATCTATACTAATAACAAAGCTAAAGAGTTTGTTTGTTTGAACGCGTTAATCGCCGGAGATGCTGGTCCGATTTGAAAAATTCTTCGAATAATAGAAAGCTACATTATCCCCGAAGATTGTAAAATAAAATGCGATAGTCTCAGATTACTAAACAATAGGTTCTAAATCTGTGACGATAGTTTAAATGTCTCTTATTGGGATTCCGATAGCGATGGCTCTCGTAATCGTCTTTTATGTTTGGTATTGTCTTTTACGTATACGTAATATCTTCTCGTCCCAAATACCACAGTGTCTCAAATCGAAAGTCTTCGACCAGTGTGTGTTGCCAGTGATGACTTACGGAGCAGAGACGTGGTAGCTTACGATGGGCCTTATAAGAAGGCTCAAGGTCACCCAAAGAGCAATGGAGAGGGCTATGCTCGGAGTTTCCCTGCGAGATCGGATCAGAAATGATGAGATCCGCAGGCGAACCAAAATAACCGACATAGCTCGAAGAATTGCCAAACTGAAGTGGCAGTGGGCGGGGCACATCGCTCGTAGAACCGACGGCCGCTGGGGCAGAAAAGTTCTCGAGTGGCGACCACGAACCGGAAGACGCAGCGTGGGCCCCCCACAAGGTGGATCGACGATCTTGTGGGGGTCGCGGGTAACCGCTGGATGCGGGTAGCGCAAGACCGGCCATCGTGGAGATCCTTGGGGGAGGCCTTTGTCCAGCAGTGGACGTCTTTCGGCTGACTTGATGATTGTCTTTTATGATTCCAATGGCTAATGTCAAATGATTAAATTTTTATGAGAAGTAATTACAAAGGCCGTTTCGTTTTTTCTCACCTAAGATAGACAATACCAAAATTATAAGATTATTACGAAAGTTAAAAATTACAATCCATTATGTACCTAAGTCTTTGTTACGTTAAAAAACATATATATAAAAGAGAAGCGGTTTTTTGAGTAATCATCGCTGAACCGATTAATGTGAAATTTGGCATGTGCATAGATTTTGTCACGTATTAAGAAGCGATTTTTCGAAATTTCTTTCCGCAGCGGTGGAAACGGGCCCTTTGTGCGATTTTAAGAATCTTAATATCTCCGGAACCCTAAGGTCTAGAAGTCTGAATTTCTTTATGTAGCTTTTTCAGTAAAAAATATTAGACATGGGTGCGAGTGTTTCTCAAACTTTTGTCTATGGAAAAGCAAAACCCTTCTTTTATAAATATTTCGATTTATAAAAGAAGGGTTTCGCTTTGTTTTCGATAAGCCTTGACAACTTTGTGAATTTCAATGTTACAAACTTAAAATGTATAGTATAGGTAGTTTAATAATATTGCTAAAATGTATTTTCGGCGTCTCCCAAACTTTTTTTCATCGAGGAAGTTATTACCGATGGAAATTATGCGTTTTTCAAACTCTTATATCTCTGCAACGGCTAAAGATAGGAAAATGAAATTTCGTATACGAGTTATCCTATACAAATACTACAATTTTCAACTCGGAGTTTGTCAAAGATTTGCCCATACACAAAGTAAAAATGTTGAAAATTTACATTTAGCATCCTGTTTTTCTCAGTTAATATTTATAGCAGATGTTTGATTTTTGGAATATAAGCTTTCAACAGTATTTGTTTTAAAATGTCAAGTTTCTCAAACTTTTCATGCAGCATAAAGTTATAAAATATCAAATTTTTGCACCTTAATATTTTTGTAATGGCTAGAGCTGAGGACCTCAAATTTGGAATATTAACTAATCAATACAATTGAAAAAATATTAAATCCAGTGTTTCTCAAATTTTTCATAGTTATAAATTTTATGACACCTTAAATTATTTTCTATCAACCTGTATAACGCATTATTTTTTGGAAATAAGCTACCCATAGCAAGCACTATAAGAATCCTAAATACTATTTAGCAATGAAATGTTATAGAGGGCGGAAAATTGTATTTTGGCCCCTTAATATTTTTGCAATTACTTGAGCTAGGGATTTAAAATTTTGGATGTAGACCATGTAACATAATTGTAACAACATGCATATCAATAATTTTAAACTTTTTAATCATAGACAATTATATGAACTTTTTAATTTTTTTTCATCGACCTGTATAACACTTTTCCTATTCATTTAAGAACAACGAATTTTTAAATCTAAACAGGTATATCAACAACTTCACCGAGTCATATTTGTGAAATATTTTTTCATTTCCAGAAAAAAAACATAATAAAATATCTCAAAACCTAAAATTGACCTTTGCAGTTTTCCAAATTTACATTATTTCGAATGAATTTATTATAAATCTTTTTGTATAAAATAAAACTTAAAAGTATGAAACCAACCTTCACCATCTCAGTTTTTTTTACAAACTAACACCATATCAATAATCTATGTTTAAATATTCATGATATTCGTCTGCCATTTTTCATAGTAATTTGGTCCTTAAGTAACATTCTCAAATTCAGCTTTTGTATTATAATTTACCTATTTTTTTTTTATCTGACCTTTTTAGTTACTTTTAGGATGCTTCTTTGCCATTATTATAGCCATTGCCGGACCCAACCGGCTCGACCGGGCCAATGACAAGGACAAATGGAAGGAGTTGGAGGAGGCCTATACCTAGCAGGGGTCCTTAACCTAGATAATATTTAACTATGTAAGAAAATGAATTATGATTATTGTTAGGAAAAGAAAATAAAATTACTGTTAGGGAATAATAAAGGCTTTATTTTTATTATTTTATTTTATAATGTAAGTATAATTATAATTCATTAAAATAAGGGTGTCTGGCAGGGGGTTGCAACTGTACTAAGTGTCTGACAATGGACACCATGGTTTTTAATATTATTATATTATTCCAAACAAAATATGTAAAAATGAGTTTTATCTACTCTCATATTGTAAAGTTCTAATTATGAAATCAAAAACAGTACTTTAATGACCCACTTTATGACCTATGTGAACCTGGCAACCAAGTATTCAATAATTGCTTTTTTTGAATTCCATTCGTTTGTACCCGGTTTGTACCGGACTGTACCGCTTTTAAAATCGTTTGTACCTCAAAGGGGTAAGAGATATAGGGGTGCGAAAATTTGGTCAAAAACTAAGTAAAAAAAAAATCGTTTGTACCCGGTTTAAACCGAATGTAAAGGTTTGTACCCAGTCCCTAGAGGATTGTACCGCTTTTCAAATCGTTTGTACCTCAAACGGGTAGGAGATATAGGGGTTCAAAAATTTGGTCAAAACACAAAGTACACAAAAATTGATTTTTATGGCTTGCAATCGTTTGTACCCGATCTGTAGAGGATTGTACCGCTTTTCAAATCGTTTGTACCTCAAAGGGGTAGGAGATATAGGGGTTCAAAAATTTGGTCAAGACACTAAATACACAAAAAAATATTTTTATGGCTTGCAATCGTTTGTACCCGGTCTCTAGAGGATTGTACCGCTTTTCAAATCGTTTGTACCCCAAAGGGGTAGGAGATATAGGGGTTCAAAAATTTGGTCAAAAACCATGTATAGAAAATTTCGTTTGTACCCGGTTTAAACCGAATGTAAAGGTTTGTACCCAGTCCCTAGAGGATTGTACCGCTTTTCAAATCGTTTGTACCTCAAAGGGGTAGGAGATATAGGGGTTCAAAAATTTGGTCAAAACACAAAGTACACAAAAATTGATTTTTATGGCTTGCAATCGTTTGTACCCGATCTGTAGAGGATTGTACCGCTTTTCAAATCGTTTGTACCCCAAAGGGGTAGGAGATATAGGGGTTCAAAAATTTGGTCAAAAACCATGTATAAAAAATTTCGTTTGTACCCGGTTTAAACCGAATGTAAAGGTTTGTACCCAGTCCCTAGAGGATTGTACCGCTTTTCAAATCGTTTGTACCTCAAAGGGGTAGGAGATATAGGGGTTCAAAAATTTGGTCAAAACACAAAGTACACAAAAATTGATTTTTATGGCTTGCAATCGTTTGTACCCGGTCTCTAGAGGATTGTACCGCTTTTCAAATCGTTTGTACCCCAAAGGGGTAGGAGATATAGGGGTTCAAAAATTTGGTCAAAAACCATGTAAAAAAAAATTCGTTTGTACCCGGTTTAAACCGAATGTAAAGGTTTGTACCCAGTCCCTAGAGGATTGTACCGCTTTTCAAATCGTTTGTACCTCAAAGGGGTAGGAGATATAGGGGTTCAAAAATTTGGTCAAAACACAAAGTACACAAAAATTGATTTTTATGGCTTGCAATCGTTTGTACCCGATCTGTAGAGGATTGTACCGCTTTTCAAATCGTTTGTACCCCAAAGGGGTAGGAGATATAGGGGTTCAAAAATTTGGTCAAAAACCATGTATAAAAAATTTCGTTTGTACCCGGTTTAAACCGAATGTAAAGGTTTGTACCCAGTCCCTAGAGGATTGTACCGCTTTTCAAATCGTTTGTACCTCAAAGGGGTAGGAGATATAGGGGTTCAAAAATTTGGTCAAAACACAAAGTACACAAAAATTGATTTTTATGGCTTGCAATCGTTTGTACCCGATCTGTAGAGGATTGTACCGCTTTTCAAATCGTTTGTACCTCAAACGGGTAGGAGATATAGGGGTTCAAAAATTTGGCCAAAACACTAAGTACACTAAAAAATATTTTTATGGCTTGCAATCGTTTGTACCCGGTCTCTAGAGGATTGTACCGCTTTTCAAATCGTTTGTACCCCAAAGGGGTAGGAGATATAGGGGTTCAAAAATTTGGTCAAAAACCATGTAAAAAAAAATTCGTTTGTACCCGGTTTAAACCGAATGTAAAGGTTTGTACCCAGTCCCTAGAGGATTGTACCGTTTTTCAAATCGTTTGTACCTCAAAGGGGTGGGAGATATAGGGGTTAAAAAATTTGGTCAAAACACAAAGTACACAAAAATTGATTTTTATGGCTTGCAATCGTTTGTACCCAGTCTCTAGAGGATTGTACCGCTTTTCAAATCGTTTGTACCTCAAAGGGGTAGGAGATATAGGGGTTAAAAAATTTAGTCAAAAACCAAGTAAAAAAAAAAATCGTTTGTACCCGGTTTAAACCGAATGTAAAGGTTTGTACCCAGTCCCTAGAGGATTGTACCGCTTTTCAAATCGTTTGTACCTCAAAGGGGTAGGAGACATAGGGGTTTCAAAATTTGGTCAAAAACCAAGTAAAAAAAAAATCGTTTGTACCCGGTTTAAACCGAATGTAAAGGTTTGTACCCAGTCCCTAGAGGAATGTACCATTTTTCAAATCGTTTGTACCTCAAAGGGGTGGGAGATATAGGGGTGCGAAGTTTTGGTCCCCACACTGAGTTCAATATAATCACTTTTTATGGCTTCCATTCGTTTGTACCCGGTTTAAACCAGATGTAAAGGTTTGTACCCAGTCACTAGAGGATTGTACTGCTTTTTAAATCGTTTGTACCTCAAAGGGGTAGGAGATATAGGGGTGCGAAGTTTTGGTCCCTACACTGAGTACACGATAATCACTTTTCATGGCTTCTATTCGTTTGTACCCGGTTTAAACCGGATGTAAAGGTTTGTACCCAGTCTCTAGAGGATTGTACCGCTTTTTAAATCGTTTGTACCCCAAAGGGGTACTAAGATATAGGGGTGCGAAGTTTTGGTCCCCAGAGTACACGATAATCGCTTATTACGGCTTCCATTCGTTTGTACCCGGTTTGTACCGGACTGTACCGCTTTTTAAATCGTTTGTACCCCAAAGGGGTAGGAGATATAGGGGTGGAAGTTTTGGTCCCCACACTGAGTACACGATAATCGCTTATTACGGCTTCCATTCGTTTGTACCTGGTTTGTACCGGACTGTACCGCTTATTAAATCATTTGTACCTCAAACGGGTAGGAGATATAGGGGTGCTTAGTTTTGGTCCCCACACTGAATACACACAATAATCACTTTTTTATGTGTATTCAGTATGCGTATTCACATTATTATATCTCCTACCCGTTTGAGTACAAACGATTTAAAAAGCGGTACAGTCCGGTACAAACCGGGTACAAACGAATGGAAGCCGTAATAAGCGATTATCGTGTACTCTGGGGACCAAAACTTCGCACCCCTATATTTTAGTACCCCTTTGGGGTACAAACGATTTAAAAAGCGGTACAATCCTCTAGAGACTGGGTACAAACCTTTACATCCGGTTTAAACCGGGTACAAACGAATAGAAGCCATAAAAAGTGATTATCGTGTACTCAGTGTGGGGACCAAAACTTCGCACCCCTATATCTCCTACCCCTTTGAGGTACAAACGATTTGAAAAGCGGTACGATCCTCTAGGGACTGGGTACAAACCTTTACATTCGTTTTAAACCGGGTACAAACGATTTTTTTTTTACTTAGTTTTTGACCAAATTTTCGCACCCTTATATCTCTTACCCCTTTGAGGTACAAACGATTTGAAAAACGGTACAATCCTCTAGGGACTGGGTACAAACCTTTACATTCGGTTTAAACCGGGTACAAACGATTTTTTTTTTACTTGGTTTTTGACCAAATTTTTTAACCCCTATATCTCCTACCCCTTTGAGGTACAAATGATTTGAAAAGCGGTACAATCCTCTAGAGACTGGGTACAAACGATTGCAAGCCATAAAAATCAATTTTTGTGTACTTTGTGTTTTGACCAAATTTTTTAACCCCTATATCTCCCACCCCTTTGAGGTACAAACGATTTGAAAAACGGTACAATCCTCTAGGGACTGGGTAAAAACCTTTACATTCGGTTTAAACCGGGTACAAACGAATTTTTTTTTACATGGTTTTTGACCAAATTTTTGAACCCCTATATCTCCTACCCCTTTGGGGTACAAACGATTTGAAAAGCGGTACAATCCTCTAGAGACCGGGTACAAACGATTGCAAGCCATAAAAATAAATTTTTGTGTACTTTGTGTTTTGACCAAATTTTTGAACCCCTATATCTCCTACCCCTTTGAGGTACAAACGATTTGAAAAGCGGTACAATCCTCTAGGGACTGGGTACAAACCTTTACATTCGGTTTAAACCGGGTACAAACGATTTTTTTTTTACTTAGTTTTTGACCAAATTTTCGCACCCCTATATCTCTTACCCCTTTGAGGTACAAACGATTTTAAAAGCGGTACAGTCCGGTACAAACCGGGTACAAACGAATGGAAGTCAAAAAAATCAATTATTGAATACTTAGTTGCCAGGTTCACATAGGTCACTTTATGCACACCCGTCTTTAATGAAATTAAAAAATTATATTATAGTATAGTTTTTTTCCCAAGATAATGCTATAAAATAACTTTTTTTCATTAAAGTACAAGTATTTGGACATGTCTCGCCACTTATAATGTTTTTTGGGTTTTAATACTTCAATTACTGTCAGTCAACTTGTCAAACGAAATAATAAAGAAAAAAACATTATAAGTGGGCAGACATCAGGACTAAACAATTATTATTTTAGATGCAAATTTACTTTATCTGTGGTCGCGTATGTGGTAGAGATCTCAACTTAGGAGTTTTTCCCCACACAGATTTGGGCGCCATGATGATTAATGTTTGTTTATTTTATTGATTTTTTGCATACATATTTTATTTTGTCGAAAAATGATAGAAAAATAGCAGTGATACTAAGGTGAAATAAACTTAGATCTGAAATTGTGGAGGCGGCAATGGAAATGACGAATAATCAATACCCGTAAGTCATGAAAACCCATGACAAAATATTATCGATTTTTTACCTTTAAATTACATTATTTAGATGAGTTTAGATAAAGTACTGTATGATACTGCACGTAATTAGGTATTAAAAACTCGTGTGATACTATTAAGAACCTCGCCTTCGGCTCGGTACTTAAACTCACACTCATATTTAATAACCCCTATTATGCAACAGTATCATAAACTACTATAATACTTTAATGAATTTAGGGTACAATTTTATACACCTTTAAGGCTTGGCTACCTATTATTACTTTTCAAAGCAACAATGATCCAAACTTCGTAGTCGGGGATCATTTATATCTTTATGGACATACACAGATAAACTTTCAGGTTTTATAAAATAACGAAGGTTTGATCGTCGCGTTCTCTCGGACCATCAGTTCAATAACATGACAAGTTTAGAATATTTTATTGAAAAACCGGGGAGGACAAAAAAGTTGTCAGTAGATTTTTATTAATAAGAAAAATAAATTGATTGACAAAAAAAATATACCCTACCCCGGGTCTATTTATATAATATTATGTTAAGCTTTTATGACCAACCTTAACCTTTGTTGTTCCAGATATTAAATCTATATCACAGAATCTTGCATCCTTTCTAAAGTGGTGTAAATTATGAGATATTTTTGTAGCATAATCACTGCATTTGTAAAAGTGTGCTCCATCTTTACTAGCACATTTCCCGTATACGTTTGTAGTCATAATGACTTTTTGATACAATTCATTCAATTATTTATTGGTAAGATAGAATAATATGTGATTCTATTAATCTCCTAATTATTTTTTTTGTTCTTTTTGGCCATTAGCCCACAGACCACTCCGTACGTGTCACCATAGATAATACACTACATACTGAGACTGTCTGAGACGTTGTGTATACAACATATTCTATATGATCTGTGACATGAATCGTATACAAATGAAATAGCGATACTTTAATAACGGGGTTACCAACCTATTACCGTTTCCCTAATTTCGTTGGAATTCACGGCATATTTATAAGAGTTTGTAAAGGTACTTGATGCCTTTTAAATAGGTATTCTCTGAACTACAAATAAAATAATGTGTAATATAAATCTGAGTAATATAATTTTTACAATAATTAAAATATGAATAACAAACTAAAAATGACAAAGAATATAAAAAGAAAAAAAACAAATTGGCCTATCAAAATATATATGAAAGAAGGTTCATAGTAAACTAAATAGTTCCAACACTTCCCCTATTTCTGAATACAATAATAGGCCATCATAAATGTTAAATTAAACCTAATCCTTTCGTTAAACACTGATGTCTTTGTTTCGATAGAAACTTAGTTAAGACATCTGCCTTCATTTCATTTGTGGAAATATATTTTATATCAATAATACCACTAGCAACAGTATCCCTAATAAAATGATGTCTAACATCAATGCACTTTGTTCGTGAGTGATGAATGTTGTTTTTTGTTAGCATTTGAGCTCCCTGATTATTGCTATCAATACAGACACCATTATCCAAACCAAACACTTCCTTTAATATGTTTTTGAGGTATATGGAGTCTTTTGCAGCATCACTAAGTGCCATATATTCGGCTTCTGTTGTTGACAAGGCGACCGTTCGTTGTTTACGAGATTCCCAAGATATAGGACCATTTAAATAAAATACATACCCAGTGTAGGATTTCCGGTCATTTAAACATGCACCATAATCGGCATCAGTATATCCCGTAAGTGCGAGTATATTTTTCTTCTGGAATTGGAGTTTAAGATGCATTGTCCCTTTTAAATATCGTAGAACTCTTTTTGCTGCATTCCAGTGAATTGTCCCATAGTTGGAATTAAACTGGCTTAACACACTTACTGCATGTGTAATGTCTGGCCTAGTTCCTACAGACAAATACATCAGAGATCCAACCAGTCTTTGATAAGGCAAATGTTGAGCTGCTTCTTTATCTTCATTTGAAGGATTCACTAATTTTAAATTAGGATCAGCAGGTGTACTAGCAGGTTTTGCATCAGTCATAGCAAAATTATCTAGTACCTTTTTAATTTTTTAGCTGTTTAATTCTTTAGCTGTGTGGTGACAGCGACGAACAACACCACCCCATCTCATCCCGTGGGGGGCGTAGAGTCGTCCGAGGGAAATACCAGGGTACGGGCAGCAGCGTATCCCTGAGCACTGCGACACAATACTGCGATCGCCAACCCGTCTGCCAAGCGTGGCGATTATGGCACATCCCCCCAATGATTAAAACATTAATAAAACCGCGGCCCCCAGTCCCCGGCAGCCCTGCTATTCCCAGCCTTGGTAACAGCTGTGGTAACGGCGGGGCAGGGGGTGCTAAGAATCTCCGGCAGATTCCGTGTTACCAACACCGACGATCTCTGGCCCTGGCAACATATAACACGCGTACACTGCGGACCGACGACAAGATCATCGAACTGGAGGAGGAACTGAGCAGGTTACACTGGGATATTGTGGGATTGTCTGAAGTCCGAAGAGAGGAGGAGGACACGATAATACTAAGATCCGGTAACCTGCTCTATTTCCGGGAGGGCGACCATCAGTCCCAAGGTGGTGTCGGGTTCATAGTCCACAAGTCCCTCGTGAATAACGTTGTGAAAATCGAGAGTGTGTCGGCTAGGGTGGCGTACCTTATACTCAGAATCACCAAACGGTATTCGTTAAAGGTCATACAGGTATACGCACCGACTTCGACACACTCCGATGATGAGGTAGAGGTTATGTATGAGGATATTTCTAGAGCCATACATACCTCTAAATCTCATTTCACCGTTGTCATGGGGGACTTCAACGCGAAGCTGGGTAAACGATTCGGTGGTGAGCTGAAAGTGGGGCAATTTGGGCTTGGAGACCGGAACCCCCGGGGCCGGATATTGGCTGACTTCATGGAGAAGGAAGGACTCTTTATGATGAATTCCTTCTTCAGGAAGTCGGAACACCGCAAATGGACCTGGGCGAGCCCCGATGGTAAAACGAAAAACGAGATAGACTTCATCTTGTCGATGAGAAGACAAATATTCAATGACGTCTCTGTGATCAATGCGGTCAAAACCGGGAGCGATCACAGACTGGTAAGAGGCTCATTGAACCTGAATGTCAAAATCGAGAGGTTCCGACTGATGAAGTCTACGCTACGTCCTTTACCTTTCCACGTCCAAAACCCCGAACCCTTTCAGCTCGAACTCCAAAACCGATTCGAACGCCTAGCAGACTGCGAGGAAGTGGACTTATACAATGACAGGTTCGTGGAAGCTGTCCATACGGCTGGGTCTAAGTTTTTCAAGGCCCGCCGTACAAAAGGAACCAAAAAGATCTCTGATTCGACCCTACAGCTCATGGAAGAAAGACGGAAAATGGTTCTGACGTCCTCGGATGATGCTGCCAGATACCGGCGACTCAACAGACAGATCTCAAAGTCTTTGACTCGCGACACACGCCAATTGAATACAATCAGTATTAAAGAGGCTATTGAGCGGAATCAAGGCTCTAAAGTGTTCGCAAGAGATCAGTCTATTGGGCAGAGCCAACTGACGAAGCTGAAGACTGAGGATGGTAGAATCGTCACGTCGAAACCTGAGCTGCTAGGAGAGGTCGAGAAGTTCTATGGACAGCTGTACACGACAACCCAGTCACCTGTCAGTAGTCATGCTTCAGATCCCAGAGCAAGACTAACCCGACACTACACTGAAGATATCCCGGACGTCAGCCTGTACGAGATTAGAATGGCTCTCAAACAACTTAAGAACAACAAGGCACCTGGGGATGATGGAGTTACAGCTGAGCTTCTGAAGGCGGGTGGTACACCGATCCTTAAGGCCCTTCAGAGGCAATTTAATTCCGTCATACTCAAAGGTCAAACGCCACAAGCATGGCACAGAGGTGTGGTGGTGCTCTTCTTCAAAAAGGGCGATAAAACCCTATTGAAGAATTACAGACCCATCACACTTCTGAGCCATATTTACAAGTTGTTCTCGAGAGTCATTACGAACCGTCTCGCACGCAGGTTTGACGATTTCCAGCCTCCTTTCGAACAAGCCGGTTTCCGAAAAGGCTTTAGTAAAGTGCTTTCTTTAACTGGCATACCTTCCCCTTGTTGCATTCTTTAGTGAAACCCTCAGGTTGTTCCATATATATTTCTTCATTTAGATCACCGTTGAGAAAAGATGTTTCAACATCCATTTGATCCATTGTAATATTCCATTGTGCTGCGAAAGCAAGTAGTAATCTAACTGTTGAAAGACGTGCAACGGGTGCGAATGTTTCGTCATAATCTACGCCGTATGTTTGAGTAAAGCCTTTGGCTACTAATCGTGCCTTATAGCGTACGTTTTCTCCGTTTTCATTTTTCTTAATCTTGAATACCCATTTACAACGAACTATTTTTCTGTTTTGAGGTCTATCCACAAGGACCCAAGTTTTTTTAGTTACAAGTGAGTCATATTCGCTTTGAAGAGCCTCTTGCCATTTATTTTTATCATCAGAATGAATGGCTTCTTTAAAGGTTGAAGGGATATCATCTTCTTCAGCTTTGTAGAGAACTATATCTTCTGACCACTTTTTCGGGATTCTGTTTCTCAATGGATATCTCCTAACAGGTTGAGAAACTTGATTGTCAGTATTATCTGGAAATTCTGTAAAACTATCATAAAATTCCTCTTCAGTGTTGTCAAATCCAGGATCACTGAGTTCCGTTACCTGTGTTAAAGGTTCAGTTTCAATGTTTTGAGTGTCCTGAATTACAGGTTCAGAAAATATGTTGCTGACTTCTCCTTCAGTTAGTATAGTTTCAGAAATTTCTTGAACTATAATAGGGACGGATTCTGATTCTGGAGTTCCAACTTTATTATTTTGTTGATTTGAATAAAAAGTCATTTTCAAAAATTTTTACATCTCTTGTCTTGATAAGAGTTTTTAGATGTTCGAGATCAACTACTCTGTATCCCTTAGTTTTCGGTGCAATAACCTACAAATATGCACAGTTTGGCCTTAGCATCAAATTTCTTTCGAAGAATTTTAGGTATGTGCGCATATACTCTGCATCCAAATATACGAAGATGTGAAAGATCCACTTTTCTTCCTGTCCAGATTTCTTCAGGGGTTTTCCCTCTAATAGCCTTAGTCGGTGAGTGATTTTTTAAGTAAGTCGCTGTATTGATTGCTTCTCCCCAATAAATCTTAGGTAGACCAGATTCTGACAGCATAGATCTTGCTTTCTCAACTAAAGTTCTGTTGACTCGTTCAGCTAAACCATTTTGCTCTGGATTGTGAGGTACTGTCGTTTGGTGAACTATACCGGCCTGTTTCAAAATTTCTTTCATTTCAGAATTCAAATATTCTCCACCGTTGTCAGATCGCAGAATTTTAGTCTTTTTGTCAGTTTGGTTCTCGACTAAGCTTTTGAATTCGAGAAATTTTTCTACGACTTCTGATTTTTGTTTAATTAGGTAGGTAAATGTTTTCCGAGAAAAGTCGTCGGTGAAAGTCACGAAATATGAAGCACCTCCCAAAGATTGGGTACTCATAAATCCACAAACGTCACTGTGAATAATTTCCAGTAAATTTGTCGATTTTGAATCTGACGTTTTGAAAGGTTATTTTGAAAGTTTACCTTCCACGCAAGCAATGCAATTATCTTTAATAAATCCAGCAGGCTTTGGATACCTGACACCAAGAGCTAAGTGTAGTCTAAGTAATTCCATAGATCTGAAGTTCAGATGACCAAGGCGTTTGTGCCATAAACCGGCTGAGTTTTCATTAACTTCTGTTAAATTCGCATGAGCAATAGGTAAATCAAGTTTGTCCAACCATTGACATTTGTGGCTGTGCATAAAACTTTTCCGAATACCTTACATGTATCTCCATCAATAATTTTTCCTCCAGATTTCGAAAAAAGTACGACATTTCCTCAGTGCCGGTTTTAGCTCTACCAGCACCCTGGGCGAGATGTGATAACCCCCCCCCCCCCCCCCACCCTTCTCCCGCCAACAAAAGGGATTTGAAGCCATTATAGCCATTTTATCTTTAGACTTGAGAATTTATTTATTTATTTTTTTTGGACTCGCTGATGAGCGACCGGAAATAAAGGTGGGCCTGGCGCCCCTTTACATCTGGCGCCCTGGGCGATCGCCCTACCGCGCCCTACCCTAACGTCGGCACTGCATTTCCTTTCTTTACCAATGAGTTCACTGAAAGCAGGTTCGTTGAGAGGTTCGGAACATGCAAAACATCGGTAATATTGGAAGTGTTTAGTCTTACAGTACCAATGGCATCTGAAAGAATAATTTGATCATTAGCTACTCTAATACTTTTCTTGACAGGTTCAGTATCATGTAGCCAATCACGTCAATTAGTCATATGACTTGTAGCCCCGGAATCTATAAACCAGTCATCACTCTTTACAAGAAGCGACTTTTCAAAAGTTGGTTTACAAGTATAATAGTTTACAAAAGATTCACAAAGGTCAGAATTACCAAAATTAGAATTACTTACTGACTGATCATCAACCATAAGTGTTACCTCGCAAATATCGGCCTTTTCATCTTTAGATTTAGCTTTAAGAAATCTACAATTTGCTTTTATATGCCCTGGTTTGCGGCAGTAATTACAAAATATGTTCTTAGTGTCTCTATTGAATTTATTATATGACATCACTAAAGCACTATCTTCAGGTGTGTTACTGCAGGTGGCTAGATCACGACTGTCTTCTTTCACAAGTGCAGCAATGACATTGTCTGAAGTTAGAGCAGAACCGGAGTGTTCTAACGCCATGACAAGTGACTTAAATTCATCTGGTAGGCCACAAAGAAGTATAATGGCCAGAAACGAATCATCAACTTTGTCATTAATCTGTTCTAACTGTTGGTGCGTCGACATAATCTCATTTACATATATTTCCATATTATCAATATATCGGCAGTTCATTAACTTTTTCATTAACATGAGCTTTCTAATAAGTCCGCCGTCTGCGTATGCCCTTTTTAAGTTATTCCACGCTTCAAATGCGGATTTAGATCCTATTATTTTAAAGAAGACTCTTTCGTGACAGCACAAGCCAATTTTAGATCGGGCTCTGTCATCAGAGCGCAACATTTCTTGTGAGTTATTATCTAAAGGGTGATGCCCGCAATCAATCAGCATCATCTCCATTGAAAATGCCCATGTTGTGTAGTTCGAACGCCCTTCTAATTTTTTAAAAGATGGAGTACTTACTGTATGTGTAGTTGAAACATAGGTTACTACACTAGTATTACTTGCATTTCTATGAGGAACAGGATTTTTACAAGAATCTCCTTCCATTTTTCTTATATTAGAAGTATAAAAATTAAAATTTTCTGGAACACACTATTAAAGAAGAAATTTTGAGATTCAGAGCCCTGGGCCCATAACCTAAAGGTACTTGATGCCTTTTAAATAGGTATTCTCTGAACTACAAATAAAATAATGTGTAATATATGTATGTAATATATGTATATCATCTGAGTAATGTAATTTTAACAATAATTAAAACATGAATGACAAACTAAAAATGACAAAGAATATAAAAAGAAAAAAAAAACAAATTGGCCTATCAAAGTATATATGAAAGAAGGTTCATAGTAAAATAAATAGTTTCAACAGTTTGAATATCTAAATAAATAAAAAATAAATCAGACAAATGCGAGTTAAACTCGCGTGGAGAGGGTTCCGTACATGTTTAACTAAGTTCCATAAATATTTTTAAACCTGACCCAAATTTGTTGATAGTAACTATGAAATGTTTTTCGGAAATCGTCTCTTCTAAAAATGAAACCTAGCTACATCGATTTATCGCCCTCGAAACCCCCTGCATACCAAATTTCATGAAAATCGTTGGAGCCGTTTCCGAGATTCAGATTATATATATCCATGAATTGCAGGTTTAAAGGTATTAGATAGACTTCTCATATGTTTTCCTGTAATCTTTAGGTAAAGAACTATTATCTGATTTTTTTTCAAAATGTTTGGCCCAGTAGATTCGGAAATAAGGGGGGGGAATGGTCAATTTTCGCCAATTTTTCGCCTATTTTCTTAAATAACTTCAAAACTATTTATATTAAAATTCTAAAAAAAATATATTTGACATCCTGATAAAAAGCCCCCATGTTTGAAATTCATTTATTTACGTAACACGTCCATGTTTGGGTCATCGACTTACATATGTGTACCAACTTTCAACTCAATCCAGTCCAATATTTTCGGACGGACAGACAGGCAGACGCACGAGTGATCCTATAAGGGTTCCGTTTTTTTTTTTTTTTTCGGAACCCTAAAAAAACGGATATATCGTATATACGGAACCCTCGGGTTCCGTAAAGATAATTTCCTATGTTACTTTAAATACTTCTTGTAAGTAGGTTGGTAGGTAGGTAACTAGGTAGTAAGTGGGTAAGTGTAGGTAGATAGTTTTAGAACTCAAAGATTTTAATGACAATCATGTCGGATGTATCGTAATTAATTAGTTTTGTGCTAAATACTACTATCGATAGTATGTGTTTTTGCGCACGACACCGCGGTCTACTGCTCTAGTAAGTCCCCCTCAGTCTTTGTTAAGAACCTCCAAACCGCGACTAACGCCCTAGGCGCCTGGTTTCGAAAATGGAGATCAACCCTGTCAAAAGCCAGGCGGTCCTATTCTACAGACCCTACCATCGAGGTACCCCCTCCCCTCCAAAGGCAGTTACTCTATTCGGTGAACCAATCCCCTGGGAAAACTCCCCTCGGAGTAACTCTCGATGATCGTTTGACCTTTGATGCCCACATTAAAGCGGTCCGCGCGCGCGCCGCCTTTGTTTTAAGGCGCCTCCACTTTTTATTAAATCGTAAATCTAAACTTGCACTTAAAAGCAAGGTTAGACTTTATACCACGTGTATCCGCCCCATCATGACCTATGCTAGTACTGTGTTCGCACACAGCTCCATCACGGATTCATAGCCTTCAGGTGATTCAAAATCGCTTCATGCGCAAGGCCACGGGCGCCCCGTGGTACATGCGTAATGAAAATCGCCACATTGACTTACGGTCTCCCCACTATAAAACAATTTATAAAACGCACCTCACGCAGATTTTTCAATACCGCCGTTAATCACCGCAACCCTCTTATAGTGAAAGCCGCAACCTACACGGGAGGGCGTGTCGTGAACAGACACGCGTAGGTGCCGTTGGCTAGGGATGTAACTTTCAACATAAACAATCGATTTTTAAATAATCGATTAATTCTTTTTGTATTTAAAGCGATTAAAACAATTATTATATGAAAAATAATCATTTTTATGTGCAAGAGAGACACTATTTGAAGTTTTTGTCCCAACCTATCAGCTTATAATTATGATTTTTTTTTTTTTTTTTGAAAGGACTAAGTTGGTAGCCTCAGATGGCTGCTACAACCTTACCGGACAAATCGGCGAGCGCAGAGGGCTCTCAGCCGGGTAATATTTAGGTAACAACGCCTGAAGGCACCCCCGAATGGGGTACAAACCTCGGCTCAGGGCGTTACCGGGGGAGGGGGAGGACTTTGTACGAGTTACGACTAATTGGGGGCGGTCGGATTACTGTAGGCAGCTCGAGCCGGCTTGAACGGGACGAGACTGAGTGGGACGTCGCGGCGGTCCTCGCCGTCGAGGACGGTAGCGTGATCGGTTGTGTGTAGTGTGTTGTGTACTTTTACGAGCTTCGTCAGCTTCGATCTGAGCTAATGTAACAGGGTCATCCGGCTCGCTGAGGGCTTGCCTTGGTCTATGGATACGGAGTATACGGGAGGGCGTGTAGGTTGCGGCTTTCACTATAAGAGGGTTGCGGTGATTAACGGCGGTATTGAAAAATCTGCGTGAGGTGCGTTTTATAAATTGTTTTATCGTGGGGAGACCTAAGTCAATGTGGAGATTTTCATTACGCATGTACCACGGGGCGCCCGTGGCCTTGCGCATGAAGCGATTTTGAATCACCTGAAGGCATATGGATCCGTGATGGAGCTGCATGTGCGAACACAGTACTAGCATAGGTCATGATGGGGCGGATACACGTGGTATAAAGCTTAACCTTGCTTTTAAGTGCAAGTTTAGATTTACGATTTAATAAAAAGTGGAGGCGCCCTAAAACAAAGGCGGCGCGCGCGCGGACCGCTTTAATGTGGGCATCAAAGGTCAAACGATCATCGAGAGTTACTCCGAGATATTTGGCTTGCCTTTCCCAGGGGATTGGTTCACCGAATAGAGTAACTGCCTTTGGAGGGGAGGGGGTACCTCGATGGTAGGGTCTGTAGAATAGGACCGCCTGGCTTTTGACAGGGTTGATCTCGATCCTCCATTTCCGAAACCAGGCGCCTAGGGCGTTAGCCGCGGTTTGGAGGTTCTTAACAAAGACTGAGGGGGACTTACTAGAGCAGTAGACCGCGGTGTCGTGCGCAAAAAGTGCTAACTGCACCTTGTCGGTCTTTGGCATATCACTCACGTAGAGCGAAAATAGCAAGGGGACAGTACCGAGCCCTGTGGGACACCGGCACCGATAGGGTGAGGGGAGGAGAGTGCGCCAGGAATGCGATATCGAAAGTGGCGATTTGACAAATAATCTCGTAAGATGAGCACGAGTCTATGTGGGACACCTAAGGTAAATAGCTTAAAAATTAAGCCATTGTGCCACACTTTGTCAAATGCCTTCGCGACATCGAAGAATAAGACACCTGTCATGTTGCGCTCTTGGTACTGAGAGGAGATGTGTTCAACAATACGATGGACTTGTTGAACACAAGAATGTTTGGCTCGAAAGCCAAATTGTTCATCAGGGATGAGATTATTGGCGTCGGCATATGTTTTGAGGCGGATATAGATCAGTCTCTCATACATCATGCCCAGGACATTTAATAGACTTATAGGGCGGTAACTGGAGGGCTCGGACCTGGGTTTGCCGGATTTATGGATTCCAATGACATGGGCCTCTTTCCACTGATGTGGAAAAATATCACAAGAGAGGGCAGCGTTAAATATGGAAGTTAGCAGTATTATGAGGTGGGCGGGGAAGAGTTTTATCACTTTGTTAGTGATTTTGTCCGAGCCCGGGGCCTTCCGCGGGTGTAAATCCCTGATGATCGATTTGACCTCGTCAAGGGTCGCCGGAGGGAGGGGGTCATCCTCTTCGCTGAGAGGGGGGGTGGTAACGGGAAGGCGGCTCTCCGTTCAACTTCAGAGTTAACTTCCTCCAGATGACTCGGGTCTATCGGGAGGGTACTGGGCGTGCACTGAAATTCTAAGCTTTCAGCGAGGCATTCTGTCTTATCATCGTCATCAAAAGCGGGAGGGAGATTGGGCCTATTTAATGGGGGCATGGGTGCTACCGTGTCCTTGGTAAGGGCACGAGAAAGCTGCCAAAAGGCTTGATGAGAGGGTCTAATGTCTGTAAGGGTCTGGTCCCAGCGGGCCTGTCGTACTTCATCGATGCGTGACTTAATATCACGCCGGAGAGCACGCATACGGATGCGGTTGTCCTCTGAGGGGAAACTATCATAGGCGCGAATGGCGGCATTTTTCTCTCTCAACAAGTCACGTACGTCATCGGGCAAGCGCCAACGTTGATCACTCTCCGCTGGCACTGTCCGTGAGCAATCGCTAATTAACGATTGCACGTGGCTAGTGAGTGAGTTGATTGCGCCGACAGCCTCATCAGCGGTGTTGAGGCTATCTGGGATCTGATCAAGGTGGACGGAAGTGGTTAACTTGAGGCTTTCACTCAGTCTATTCCAATTCGTCACGACCTTTGTGGGGGGGGCTTGACCTGCATCAGGGGAACCTATGCGCCCTGCTAATTCTATGATAACAGGTCGGTGGTCGGATGTAAGCTCGTGTAGCACTGTTACGTCATGCACACGTAGGTTTACATTCCGTAACAATGCCACGAATCAAGAAACATCAAGAATATCAGGTCTGTGTGTCAGTTGGTGGGGATAGTGCGTCGGGTCCAGGGGTGCGATAATGTCTATGTCTAGAGAGTCAAGGAGGGATTCTAATAGTCTACCTCTGGGGGAAGTTGAGTGACAGTTCCAGAGTATATTTTTCGCGTTCAGGTCACCTGCCAGAATGACAGAGTTACCTAGCGCGAAAATAGACTCTAGATCGCTTTTGAGTGGTGAATCATTGCGGGAGGGAGATATATATGCTGATACTATAATTATAGGTTGGTGTCCTGTCATGCCAAGCCTACAAACCGATGCTTCAATGCACTGGAGGGAGGGAGGCGGATCCATGGGGGAGCAGTACAAGGACCTTTTGTAATAGATAAGGGTGCCTCCTAGGGCAGAGTCAGTCCTGTCATTGCGGACTACTTGGTAGTTTGCAATTTTAGGGTCCCTAAGGGAAGGTTTGAGGAAAGTCTCTTGTATCAGGAGGACGTCAAGTTGATGGTTTCGCAGGAACTCTGCGATATCATCGCGTTTATCTTTAATGCCATTTGCATTATAGAATCCTACTTTGAGGGATCGGGGTTTAATTCTACACGTCACGGTTGTATTATCCATTATGGTTTTACGCGGAAGTTGGAAAGGACTGTCACGATGCTTTGGAAACGCATCGCGATGGAAGCGAGGGCACGACCGTTGCCCTCGTTCGCTCTGATCTAGGTCGCGAGGTCCCTAATTTCGTTGAGATCTATTGCCTCAGCGAAGCGCTCCACTAAAGCGAAGTCCGGGTCTTCGATCAGTGGTAGTTTAGGTGCGTTTGCGCGGCGGTTTTGGGAGGTTGCCGGGGGGGGACGTTTGGGTGGGGGAGGGGGAAGGAGAGGTTGCGTGGGTGCGGAGACGGGTTTAGGGGGTGGGGCAGTTGGGGGATTGACTGCTGGGGTTTGAGGCACTGAAGGTGCACTAGGTAATGCTGGAAAGTCCTTGTCGTAGTTGACAAGATTCCAGGGCGAGGATCTTTGTGGGGCTAGGACAGTCTGGGAGGGGAGTGAGGGGGGCAGTGCGCGTTGAGTTGCGCGATGTGCGCGAGTTGCGCGGGGGGCCCGAGTTACGTGATTTGCGGGCGGGGTGAGGGGCTTTCGGGCACCCGCGGTAATTAGCGGAATGGCCGAGTTGGTTACAGAGAACGCAACCTGGCTCCTCAGTACACAGGGCCTTGTCTTTCGGCCTATCGCACTCAGCGGTGGAATGGGGATTAAGACACTTGACGCATCTGGGGGGGGCATGACAATTGCGGGCGGTGTGGCCGTACAATTGGCAATTGTGACATTGGGAGGGGTACACTCCCTTGTGAGGTTTCTCAAAAGAGATACCGGACAGATGACAGACTTGGCTGATCTTCTTAGCCTCGTCGCATTGATCTAACTGGGCGAGAACCATATTATACGGGGTATGGCCACGCCCTTTGTACATTCGATGTACGGAATGTACGGGGATAGATTGGTCCTTGAGGGACCTCTCAATGTCCTCGGTGGTTATTTCGTGGGGAATCCCCTTAATTACCACACGGAGGGCACGCTCCTCGGGGAGGCAGTACGTGTGAAAGGCTACTTTCCTCTCCTTGAGCTGCTTAGTTAGGGCTCTGTGGTCCTGGGAGGTAGACACTGTGACACGGATTCCGTGCTCAGTGGGGTGAGCATTGGTGAAGTTGATGTGTGCTCCCGGTTCATTACACCAGGATGACACATCGGGCCATTTGCCCTTATCTTGGATGAAAAGGGGCGGTGGTACGTCCTTCTTCTTTGGAAGTTGAGCAGCAGAAGGGGTGAGTGCTACCTCCATGAGAGGAGCAGATACTGGGGTATCCATGAGCGGGGGAGGGGAGGAGGTGCCTTCCCAGGCGGCAACGCGCTGGGTGGAGATGGGGGTGGGGGCAGGATCAGAGTTTGGAAAGCAGTCGGGGGAGGGAGGGGTCACAGGGTAATCCTCCGGGGGAGAAGTCACCTTAGCCGTCTTGGCGGCCGCCATGCGGGCCTTGCGACCTCGCTTGCGGCCGCCAGGGACGAGCTGGTAGCTATCGTCCTCTTCGGACGATTGGGTAGGGGGGTTGGTTGGGATGGGATCAGCGACTGACTCGGAGATGGACTGATGACCTATTACTGAGCTGCAATTTGCAAAAAACGTGATAAAATTTGAATTTCGCGCTCCAACCGTACGTTCCCCCTTAAAGGAGATGTTCCAAAAAGCCCGCGAAATTCAAATTTTATTAGGTTTTTTCAAATTGCAGCTCAGTAATAGGTCATTTATTTGTCAAAATGTAATTCGCGACACTAAAATATAATTATAGATCTATTTATGTATTCATTTTGCATTCAAAATATTATGGAACTGTACATTGGTTCCTAAGCCTTATTTATCGAAAAGGAACCAATGTATGGATTTAAAAAGCATAATGTATAGTACAATTAGTACATACAGTAATTAATTAGCATATCAATAAGGCGCAAATTACATTTTGACAAATATACAACTTATTACTAAGCTGCAATTTGAAAAAAAAAAAAATTGAATTTCGCGGGATTTTCGGCCGCGTGCCCCTAAAGTCCCCTTTAGGAGTTGATGATGATACTTATTTTTATTTACGATTAAATTTAAAATATGATGGCAGCCCCCGACAGATATTTTTAGGTTTTTTATTGAATTACATTATTTTTTTAAGTCGGGGGTTTTTAAGTTATTTTATCCTTTTTCAATTACTTTTTAAGCGTCGTGGGTTTAACAAAAAAAAATTGCTTTTTATTTTAAACTTTTTCGAGAACATAGATATTAATTTATTTATTCTATTACATGTACATAACGCGCCGCACCGGGCGTTCGGCCGAATGACCCTATGGAAGATATGCTTCTACTACAGTAGTATGTACATTAGATAAATATTTGCAAATAAACTTTGCCCGAGCCTTTCTTGTAAATCAACTCGATATCATTACGTAGAATGAAAATAATAATTAAATTAATTTTCAATTTCTATATCATTCATGTTTTCATGATTTCTTTAGGCCATACTTTGGAATTAAAACTAGGAAACACTCACAAAGCATATAAACTGGTTAAAGTTTATACAATTCACCAATACAGTTCATTCACAGTTATTTTACCTCTGACAGATGTTTTCTGAGTGTTGGTATTACTGTTGAGTCGTTTTGAAAAAAATCTTGTGTATTTGTTTATCAGTTGTGATATTTCATGTGATATAATGCCGAAAAGGATTCAAAGTAGCGGAAGAAAGATTGTATTAGCAGTGCGTGATTTTTGTGAAAGAGAAAAAGACAATAATGCTCCTTTAATTCCATTTGGCAATGTTCGTCAACGAGTAGCCGCCATTACAGGTATGTAAAAAAGGGTTACCCGTCTTAACATTTTACCCAATTAAACTGGAAACTAAGAATGTCATACCGTAAGCACCATATTTAGAACATATATTGCATAGGTATTTTTGTGAAAATACTTACACGAGGACAACGAATTTGAAGTTTTATAATTTAAGATCATGTCATTTTTTTTGTATTATGTTGCTATTAATTTAGGTTTTTAATTTTGATGTCGTTTCTATTTGTGTTTTATTTATAATTTAAGATTGTTATTCATTCATACAATAATTATTGTCAAATAGTGTAAGTTGCCATATGAATAAATAAATAATAAAAAATAACTATATATTTAGGCTATCAATTAAAGTTGTTTGTTATTTCAGGCATATCTGAAAAAACCATCAGCACCATTACCAAAGAAGGTGAAGTAGCTGCTTCCACATCTCAAAAAAATTCCACACCAAGAAAGAAACGAATGCAGAAAAAAAAAAATTGAATTGGATCGAAATAAAATACATCAAATGTATACCGTCAGAAAGGAGGTACCGACTTTGGGAAAACTCTTAGCAGAGTTGAAGATTGACATAAATTTTCGTGGAGGGCGTACTACATTGTGGAAAATTATCCGACAAATTGGATTCCGTTTTAAAAAATGTGGGTCAAAAAGAAAGCTACTGATGGAAAGACCTGATATTGTGGCCTGGAGATACAGGTACCTAACTATTTTGAAGCAAAATCGCGATGAAGGCAGGCCTGTTGTGTTCCTAGACGAGACTTATATTCACGCGTCCTACACAGTCAATAAATGCTGGCAAATAGAAAATGAAGAAGGTGTCCTCAAGAACGATTCTGCTGGTGCACGATGGATAATTGTTCATGCGGGTGGTGAAATGGGGTTTATACCTAATGCTCTCTTAATATTTAAATCGCAGTCGAAATCAGGTGACTACCATGATGACATGAATAAAACAAATTTCATGAAATGGCTTCAGGAAAAACTCATTCCTAACTTGCCGGCTAATAGCTTAGTAGTTATGGATAATGCCCCTTACCACACAGTAAAGTTAAACAAGGCACCAACATTAAGCTCTACTAAAGTAGAAATGCAAAACTGGATAACAAATAAGGGCTTATCTTATCTGCCTACCATGGTTAAAGCTCAACTATATGAAATTATAAAAGAGCATAAAGAAGCTCCAGTATATGAAGCTGATCAAATGCTTGAAGCGCATGGTCACAAAGTGGTCAGATTACCGCCATACCACTGTGAGCTAAATGCAATTGAATTTATGTGGAGTCTCGCCAAAAGACGTGTTGCAGATAAAAACGTAGGACAAGAAACAAATAACATAGTTAATTTAACCAAAGAAGCGTTTCAAACTATAACTGCAGAAGATTGGCAAAAACAATGCGAACATGTGCGCCACATTGAAGACAAGCTTCGTGAAAGAGATGGGTGTATGGACGCTGAAATAGACAGGTTAATAATAGAATTAAATGACGAGTCTGATACAGAATCCGACAGCAGTTACGAAGATTCATCTGATTGTGATGATTCATCATTGGCAATTCGCCTGGAACATGCATATTCAAAATAAATATTTTTATTGCAGTTCGATCTATTGTTTATTATTGATTAATATAATATGATTGGTACTTACATAATTATGTTAATCGAATATTGGCACAACTGTACTGATTTTGTAAGGAGATAAATATTTTATTAAAAACATTACTTTCAAAATACCTGGGAGACCAAACTTGGTTGGCGGTTTATTTTATTTTTTTTATTTCGCGTTTTCTTGTGAAAAGTATCTGAATGAACTTATAATGGTAAACCCTAAGTATAAAATTTCATTCAAATTGTTAAGGATATTATATGAATAAATAAATATACATATATATATACAGGATTAGCTTGTTTAAATATTTAAGAAATATCGTATTATATGTACCATTATCACACAAAGTGTAAAATTAAATCGGCATAGTTAGGTAATACATATTAGCATTACTGTTTTTTACATTTCGTTTATGGGAGTCATAGAAGCTAGTTATGGCAATATAACGCTCAGATTGCCAACCTAACAGCTAGAGGTAAAATAACTGTGAATGCACTGTAATCAAACTGAAAATTATCCATCACAGATTGATTTTGACAAACAAAACATGACGGGTATGGCTCTCTGTGAGAGAATTTGATGAAATATAATCCGTATCATTTTGGAAGCACACAGTTGTCTAGTAGACAACTAAGGATAACGTTATATCTAACTGGAAGGGATTACGTCGGCAGTGTTGCCGACGTCCACGGTCTGGATTACTCAAAAACCTAACTGAAAATCCCCAATTTTGGGGAAAAATAAATCGATATTCCCCACATTTTTTCAAAGTCACGTAGTACACAACAAGCAGTTAGGTATGTGTGAACTCGAAATATGAAATGAATGAACACAATAATAACACTCAAAAGTTCTCCGCAACAACACGCGCCGTCACAAAACTAAAGTAAACAACAGGGACTTCCCCTCAGAGGGACTTCCCCGATAAAGTTTGATGGACATAAATGTTGCCATAACATAAACTCTAAAACCTTCCTACCGGATAAGTCGAGTTAAAGTTGAATAAAATTTACATAATTTACAAATTATGCTTACTTCTTATACTACTTTTATTACTTCTAAGTTCTAATGTAAATGTCTAAATTCCCTGCATTTTCCCCACATAAACGCTCTCCCCAAAAATTACCCAATCGAACTGAAAAACCCCGCAGTTTGGGGAATTCCCCACAGATTGGCAACGCTGTACGTCGGTAATTTTTTTGGGATTGGCTGGTTAATTCGTGTAAACTTTCATAGATTTTACAATTTCCTAGGCACTTTCGCTAGGTTGCTAATAATTTGACAGATGTTGACATGCTAAGTTTACTGTGAAGTACTATATAATTAATGAGCTCTAAAGGAAAAAGAAAATTCAACCCTCCAAGAAAAATATACAACATAACGTGCAACCCTACCCATCCCAAGCATATAAATAATACGTTTGTTTAAATAGAGCCAGACAGAATATGCTAAATAAAGTTTTAATTTCGTCTGATGTTGCATTGGTTTGCGTGCAACATGCTTTATCAACAGAAAAAGAAGAAATAATGGGCCTGCTTATTGGAGAGGTCAGAAATTGTTTTTATGTTTTTAAAAGATTCCTAGCATACTCTTGTCGCCAAGGTATAAATTCTCTTACAGAAGGTTGTAAATCCCATTCGGGGGTGCCCTCAGGCGTGGTTACTTAAATATTATATGCACTCCGGGAGTGCTGGCAGAAGTGAAAACTTGAACATTAACGTTGTGTATTTTTGATATTTTGGATTGGTTAGGGAATAATTTGGTACAAATTGCTTTATTTGTCAGTACAAAAGTACTATCATTTATGTGGTAAAATACAATATTAATTTATTGCACTATCTTACACAAACATGACAATTTATATTTCATAAAAAATGTAACACTTCAGAACTATTACAATAATTTTACATTATGTATGTAGATGTGTATTATGGGTCACATTTCACCTGAGTGAAGCCAGGTTTTCAACTGGTATTTTTATAAAGTACTCACTCATTTTCTTTCACTATTTCTTCATCACTTTTGTCATTAATAGCATTATAAACACTTTATATATACACAAATTTCACAAGTATACAGACCATCCACCATCAGCAGTCACCAACCGTGGCTGCACATAGCAGGCTGTAGTACAAACACACACGCACACTCGTGCAAACACCCTGTGCCACTTAAATGAAACAGCAGGAGCAGGCATACATTTTCACTGGTAGAAAGAGAGGGGGATATTACTTCCTTTCAAACGCCGCGCTGGTGGTCAACTCTCCCTCCGTCTTGCGAATTTTTGATCAGGTCACATGTCCTGATGCAAGCATAATTTTTTTTACCTATCCCAAAAAGTTTTCACTTAAAAAAAAGGTTGTAAGTGGGTTGTAGTGTAGTCTTAGGGGCAGGGACTTACAATTTGTTTTCCATTTTTTTTGCTTACGGTACGGTAACAGTAACGAGATATGGGTCTTGGAAAATTCTAAAATAAGTCTGTATAAAATTTCATCATTCCGTTAGAAAACTACATGGACACTATAGGTTAGAAGTGTATGGCGATCGCCTATATGGTTATTTTTTTTCCGCCCCTAATGCTACTCTCCCCGACCCACCTTTTAGTCATTTCAAATAAAAAAATCCGGACAAGGTGAGTCTGACTCGTGCACCGAGATTTCCGGAATTTCCTATGATAGATAGGGGGGGTGAATGGGTCAATTTTCGCCTATTTTCTTAAAACGATTCATCTTATCATTATACAAAAAAAAATTGAGATCCTCACAACTAGCCCTTTCATTTGATATGACACAATATAGTTTGCAAAAATATTTTTAAAGTTTTCTAATTTACCCCCAAAAGTAGTCCCCATGTTTGAAATTCATTTATTTTATTTATTTAATAGTAATAGTAACACATCCATGTTTGGGATACCGACATACATGTACCAAGTTTCAACTCAATCCAGTCCATTATTTCGCGTTCCATGTTTTTCTTTTTAATTCCGGAATCCTAAAAAAAGGTAAGTCCTTATGAAGATTGAAGGCCATAAGTCAAGTTGCAGCTGATCTTTGATTTTAATTCCGTTTTTTGATAGGTTAATAACAATGGTTCAACGGTTTCAATTGTTTCATCTGTAATACTTCGTCGTCTTGATAAGAAACCTGATCGCGTTGAAATATCTGAGGAACAGTTGGTACAAGCAACATTGAGAGCTGAAAAACTAGCAGCTGAAGTGGGCAGGCCACTCAGAGTAGTGGGTTGGTATCACTCTCACCCTCATATTACTGTGTGGCCATCACATGTTGGTAAGTAGGTAATCATTTTTATACTTTTGTCTCAGATTACTAAACAATAGGCAGATAGAGCGCGTAGAACACGAGAGCAAGGCCCCCAAAACAAATACCAATTCTAAAGCAAATACACCCTCGCGTCACTGCTACACTACGCGTCGCACTGCTTACACTTAACGTCACAAGTGATTAGGTAGACAGTATTACATATAAAAAATTGGTGCAAAACAAAGACTGGTAATACTATTGTGATAAGTGTGTAACTGTTGAAATTGAATGTCTTATTTGTTGATATTTTTTTTTTAATTTGCCTTTTAACGACGTAAATTAATATTTAAAATAAATAACTTAAATATTGTTTGTTATATACAATTGTATAGAACACAAATTTCCATAAAGCATTATTAAGTTTTTTTTATAAATTAATAAAAACAATTAAGTGTATTATATTTAACTTTTATATTTATTTGATAACCATTAAGTAGTATTATTGCGAACGAACATTACTGATCTTTAACAAGTACTCTTGAGAACGATCGCAAAAATTGTGGGAGTTTTTTCCAACATCTGGCAACTTTACACGCACAGAGATGCACATCCTACAGTGCCGCTCCTCGTTGTCACGCACACATAAATGACAAGCGGTCTCACATTGTTTGTTTCGTACGCTCCATCTGCCTATTGTTTGTAAATCTGTGACTTTTGTGATATGAACTACTTTGCAACTACAAAAAATCAAGCAAAGATATACATACCTTCTACCTATCTTTGAAAGCTTTTTTTTTTTTACTATGTATAGGCCAGACAGATTTTCAACTTGAGGGTGGTAGCCAGCCAGACGGGTGCTACAAAGTACTCTACCACTGAGCTATCATCGCCTGATGTATTCAATAATAATGCAAACTAGTAATTCATTTATTTCAAATCATAATCAACTAACAAAAGAAAAAAAGCAGAAAGCTTATATTCCAAAAATCAAGCTTCCGCTATGAATATTAACTTAGAAAAACAGTTAACAAAAAGTAAATTTTCAAACATTTTTACTTCGTCTATGGGCAAAACTTTGACAAACACAGAGTTGAAATTTGTAGTATTTGTATAGGATAACTCGTATACCTACAAACATAATTTCCATCGGTAATAACGTCCTCGAAGAAAAATGTTTGCCAACTTATATTTAAAGTAATAATATTAAACTACCTACATAATTTTGAGTTTGTAGCATTTAAACTCTCAAAGTTATCAAGGTTTATCGGAAACAAAGCAAAACCCATCTTTTATAAATATTTCGTTCCAGAGACAAAAGTTTGAGAAACGCTCGCACCCATATCTAATATCTTTTACTGAAAAAGCTACATTAAAAATTTCAGACTTCAAAACCCAGATGATATTAAGATTCTTAAAATCGCACAAAGGGCCCATTTCCACCTCTGCGGAAAGGAATTTCGAAAAATCGCTTCTTAAATCGGGTCTATATGACAAAATCTATGCACATGCCAAATTTCACATTAATCGGTTCAGCGGTGTGGGCAGGCGGATGATTACCCAAAAATCCGCTTCTCTTTTATGTATATAGTAGATAATCTGAATCTCGGAAACGGCTCCAACGATTTTCATGAAATTTGTTATGCAGGGGGTTTCGGGGGCGATAGAACAATCTAGCTAGATTATTTATTTATTATTTTTAAAAACACGATTTACCAAAAAAAAAAAAATGTATTGACTATACTATAAAATAATTATTGTAAGTCTTTACTGATTAAGACACAAAACTGCAATGTACCTAAATAAAAATTCAAATCAATACGCAAAAGCGATAGCGTTGTAACGTAATGTACGTGCGTGCGCTCAATAATTACGATATCTGTAACCGATGACTTCTGACATAATTGATTTCTATAGAAAGAAAGATTTAATTTAACAGCACAATATCAAAGATAACAAAGAAATTAAAATTTAAAAGTACGAAATATAAATGTATAGTGTTATTACAGGCATTCAGTGTAACCTTCTCCCAAAGTTTTCGGTAGGCTGTCCCTTACACCCGGTATATAATTTGATTATTCATTCAATTTGATAAAATTTTCCCCCAGACATTCATGCCAATTTGATAAAAGTGTTTGAATTTGCCTGTTTGAACAAATTACTTTAACGTCTATGGCCGGCATTACTCGTCAGTGGTGGGAGGTGGACTAATATTATGTTTATAGTTTTAATTTACTACGTACAGCACAACAAAACTAAGATGAAGCATCGACAAAACTCGTAAAATCGATCATTTCCGAATAGAATGCGCCTACAAAATTAATTAAAGTGGAGGCTTCAGTTGGAGCGCGAAATTCAAATTTTATCACGTTTTTTGCTAATTGGAGCTCAGTGTCGTAAGTTATCAACATGTTATTTGCGTGAAGAATGGTAGCATATTTACTGATTAATAACAAAAGAAATCATCAATATATTCCTCCAAGGTATATTAGTAACATTTTCATGAAATAATCGTATATGTCAAATAATCCGGCAAGTGCGAGTTAAACTCGCATGGTGAGGGTTCCGTACATTTTAACTAAGTTCCATAAATATTTTTTTATTTGACCTAAATTTGTTGATGGTGACTAAAAAAAAGTATGTAGGTATAGTGCTGGATTGTAGAGAGAAATTACTGTATACATTATCTATTGTTGAATTCTCAAAAAAAAACCACTCTCGCAACTTGGCGAGGATCGCAATAGAGGCAGTGTCGCACAGCTGAGAGGCAACGTACGTGTGCCTAACTTCGCTTTACAAGAAATTGTATGTGATAATGTCCACAGCAACCCAACACGCTATGTACGAATACGAGACACGCGTGGTTTGCTCGAAACGTGTCTGTTCCACAAGGCGTATGATTCAAAAGTATGCTGCGTTATAGTTGTAATAGTCTAGTCTTCACTTATTTTGTCACCGTTGTTTACTATCGTTACGTCTTATTTTTTTAATAAGTCTATGCAGTTTAAATAAGTCTTCCAAATCAAGCGTCGCGTAAAAAATATTTTTTTAGACCTTCACTTAAGCCCTTTTCGATTGATATGTGATACGGTACAGTTTGCAAAACTTTATTTTGTGTTCTAATTTGCTCCTTAAAAGGGCCATACCTTCTTAACACATCCATGTCAGGGTCACAGAAATACATGTGTACTAAATTTCGGTTGAGTATATTTGAAGCAAAATGGATGGTAACATTACAAGTGCAAATGAAGTTGATAGGTACATACGGCCACAGATCAAGCTAAACATTTTTGTTGCAAAATAGCGCCTATTACAACCGCATAAGGTGCCGCTGTGTGTAGCTTGATCTGTGGCCGTGTGTACAAGAATTGAGAAATTTCCTATGTTACTTTAAATACCAGTGTTAAGAGGAGGCTATCTGTGTATGTCTCCGTCCCTTACTAAACTGGCGGTGACAAGCGAGACAGGAGAAACGTAATTTTGGTAAAAAATATGGTTTTATGTTATTTAAAAATAAACTAAGCCTTTTTTTGAAAAAAAGTAAGAAAACTATTCCGTTCCCAATTGATTTCAGAATGCATGTTAATATTTTTCAAGTTATTTGGATGGCCCAAATAAGAGAAGATATTTACGATTTTTTTCTGACGTTACTAATGAAAAATTCCAATTTAAAAAAAAAAATTCCCCGTCACATATTCTCTAGTTTCACATATATTTTTTCCAAATCTCTTAGGATAAACAGTACAGAGAAAAACGCATTTTAGAATCATTATTTCACGTATAGCATCGCCTTCAGTGACGCCGAATGCCGAGACGAAGACTGTGGCCGTATGTACCTATCAACTTCATTTGCACTTGTAATGTTACCATCCATTTTGCTTCAAATATACTCAACCGAAATTTAGTACACATGTATTTCTGTGACCCTGACATGGATGTGTTAAGAAGGTATGGCCCTTTTAAGGAGCAAATTAGAACACAAAATAAAGTTTTGCAAACTGTACCGTATCACATATCAATCGAAAAGGGCTTAAGTGAAGGTCTAAAAAAATATTTTTTACGCGACGCTTGATTTGGAAGACTTATTTAAACTGCATAGACTTATTAAAAAAATAAGACGTAACGATAGTAAACAACGGTGACAAAATAAGTGAAGACTAGACTATTACAACTATAACGCAGCATACTTTTGAATCATACGCCTTGTGGAACAGACACGTTTCGAGCAAACCACGCGTGTCTCGTATTCGTACATAGCGTGTTGGGTTGCTGTGGACATTATCACATACAATTTCTTGTAAAGCGAAGTTAGGCACACGTACGTTGCCTCTCAGCTGTGCGACACTGCCTCTATTGCGATCCTCGCCAAGTTGCGAGAGTGGTTTTTTTTTGAGAATTCAACAATAGATAATGTATACAGTAATTTCTCTCTACAATCCAGCACTATACCTACATACTTTTTTTTAGTCACCATCAACAAATTTAGGTCAAATAAAAAAATATTTATGGAACTTAGTTAAAATGTACGGAACCCTCACCATGCGAGTTTAACTCGCACTTGCCGGATTATTTGACATATACGATTATTTCATGAAAATGTTACTAATATACCTTGGAGGAATATATTGATGATTTCTTTTGTTATTAATCAGTAAATATGCTACCATTCTTCACGCAAATAACATGTTGATAACTTACGACACTGAGCTCCAATTAGCAAAAAACGTGATAAAATTTGAATTTCGCGCTCCAACTGAAGCCTCCACTTTAATTAATTTTGTAGGCGCATTCTATTCGGAAATGATCGATTTTACGAGTTTTGTCGATGCTTCATCTTAGTTTTGTTGTGCTGTACGTAGTAAATTAAAACTATAAACATAATATTAGTCCACCTCCCACCACTGACGAGTAATGCCGGCCATAGACGTTAAAGTAATTTGTTCAAACAGGCAAATTCAAACACTTTTATCAAATTGGCATGAATGTCTGGGGGAAAATTTTATCAAATTGAATGAATAATCAAATTATATACCGGGTGTAAGGGACAGCCTACCGAAAACTTTGGGAGAAGGTTACACTGAATGCCTGTAATAACACTATACATTTATATTTCGTACTTTTAAATTTTAATTTCTTTGTTATCTTTGATATTGTGCTGTTAAATTAAATCTTTCTTTCTATAGAAATCAATTATGTCAGAAGTCATCGGTTACAGATATCGTAATTATTGAGCGCACGCACGTACATTACGTTACAACGCTATCGCTTTTGCGTATTGATTTGAATTTTTATTTAGGTACATTGCAGTTTTGTAATTTTGGTAAAAAATATGGTTTTATGTTATTTAAAAATAAACTAAGCCTTTTTTTGAAAAAAAGTAAGAAAACTATTCCGTTCCCAATTGATTTCAGAATGCATGTTAATATTTTTCAAGTTATTTGGATGGCCCAAATAAGAGAAGATATTTACGATTTTTTCTGACGTTACTAATGAAAAATTCCAATTTAAAAAAAAATATTCCCCGTCACATATTCTCTAGTTTCACATATATTTTTTCCAAATCTCTTAGGATAAACAGTACAGAGAAAAACGCATTTTAGAATCATTATTTCACGTATAGCATCGCCTTCAGTGACGCCGAATGCCGAGACGAAGGTCACGGGTTACAAATTACAATCCTACAATGAGCTTGAGCTTTCGGTGAAGGAAAACATTGTGAGGAAACCATAGCACGGTGTTGGATACTTTGTAGTACCTACCCGCCTGGCTGGCTACCACCCTCAAGTTGAAAATCTGTCGCCAAGCACCTTACGGTGTGTTCCGACAGCTGCACGTGAGAGCCAGTTCCCTTCTAGGCTTTGTGTCCTTACCACCATCGGCCACATCATCACTGACCACGGTGAGATTGTGTTAGCAACACAGGCCTATGTATAGTAAAAAAAAAAAACAGTACCTGGAGACCGAGCTATGCTCGGTTTTTTTTTGGTAAATCGTGTTTTCTAAAAATGAAACGTAGCTAGATCGATTTATCGCCCCCGAAACACCCTGCATACCAAATTTCAGTTATACAAGCTGTTACGGAAAGGGTATATACATATCAAGTGCACGGCATCTTTGGATCATAATAAACTATATTGCAAAGGTTTTTAAATCCTATATCTACATGTTAGGAAGATATGAGGAATGAAACCAAAAACCCAAACATTTCAACTTGAAATTTACACATCACTAGCAACCAAGTCAGCTGATCGGTGTAAGTAGGTCACTCACGATACATTCACCTGTGAAAACAAACCTCTTATGCTCTTACTCCTGGTATTTTTGGATAATGGGTTCCGGATATTTTATTTTGTTACTCACTTTTTCTGACAAAAACTGATTATGTTTGTGAACAAGCTAAAATACAAATCCTTTAAAAATTAACAAATCATCAATCAATCATCAGTAAATCATTTGTTAGCTTGAAAATGATATTGAATTTAGGTAGGTACTTAATGAAGGGATTAGTAGGGACTAGTAAATAAAACTTAGTTACCTATCTACGTAAAACAATCTAATAACAAACATAACGGAGTATGTAATGTGTGAATCTACGTAATCATTGAAATTAAACCACAGACACAGAATTTGAGTATCCAACATTTCTATTTTATGTTGGTTGATATACATAGGTACTCTACCAGAAATTAATTGCTTAGGTAAATACTGCGAAAGAACCTAATGGAACCTAGAACAGAAAAAAGATTTCGTAACATAATTTATTTTCAAATGAACTCTAAATAACTTTCCTCCGCAACTTATGTGTGTCCTGGTACAAAAATAATGCTAAAGGGTTCTGTGTTTAGTTTAAATTAAATAATTAAAAAACTAAACAAGTTCAAATGCAAATGCTTGTTTGCAGCTTGGAAAATTATTTTAAAACATAGGCTGTAGGTAATAATAATAATACTTAAAGAAAAGTAACAAGAATTACGGAGGTAGGTACCTAGTTCACGACTTTCGGTGAACGTGTAAATGTAGGTGCCTAATAATTATGCACATAGTAACTTTCTGCCACATTTTTTTTACCTCACAATAACAACAAAACGGGATAAAGGATAACGATACGAACGATCCTTTTAATGTTGTTTTTTTTATTACCATAGTAAGTAACTAACTAAAAGATTATGCAATTAGAAATGTTACAGAAAAAAGATTTTGTAACATAATTTATTCAAAATGAACCCTAAATAACTTTACTCTATGCAACTTATGTGTCTCCTGGTAGAAATAAAATGCCAGTGTGCAGTGGGTTCCGCTTTTATTTAAATAGGTAGGATTTTAAAATTAAATTATGTTGGTAGTTTTTGCCATTCTAACACGCACTCGGCTAAACAACTCGCACAAGGCCAGCGTGATGACTAACCTAACCTTCTCATTCTGAGAAGAGGTCCGTGCCCAGCTGTGGGACAGTAATGAGTGGATAATTTTATGATGATAACAACACTAAATTACAACTGAAAACATTTAAAACGTATCAGAAGTTTACATTTTGTCGGCGGGCCCATTTGACTGAGATATGGGTTTTGGCTTTTAGTAGGTAGTACGGAGTCTTTATTTGTTTAATAAAACACAATAAAAAAATAGGCCGCAAAAATGTATTAAACTATGGAAATAAATTGTTAAAAGTACTAGGACCTCATGAGTAACGAGAGTTGTTCGGACAGCATTTGCGAACAATAATAACTGAACCCTAATTTCATCGGGGTTTACACACACAATGATATTAAGGGTAAATGAGCCAGTTGCAGGTACATAGTCATAGTCGTAGTGATAGTCTTAGCTGGTAGCCTTCAATAAATAAATAAATCGAATCAATACTCAACTTATCTGTCGCTATTTTGATTAATCAATACTTACAAATTAAGACTATGTACTTATGTCGGTACCACCCCCACAGTCCACATCAAATTATCTTATCGGTTTCGTTTGTCAACACAGCTCATAGGTTTTATTAATTAACTGATGCCCTGGCCTAACTCTTCTTTAATCGGTGTGCTTCAATGTATTAAATTTATCACAGTTTTCTTGAAATTATTATTAGGTAGCTGGGGGGAAAAGCGATACTGCGCGGCGCTACGATTACTGGATGCAAAAGGCGGGAAACCTTGTGTTGTTTGTGGCGCAACTTGAGAGAGGCCTATGTCCAGCAGTGGACTGCGATAGGCTGACTTGATTAGTAAATTAATTTTAACAAAAAATCGAACATAAATTCAAAATGTACAATAATTGGGCCAGCTACCCTACTAGGATAGTAGAAGAGTAGAAGTTTTATTTTTCGGGTCTTCCCCACAGCTTCGGAGCTTCGTCAGTTGTTTAATAATACTCGTGTGCTTCGGTCGCTCCCTCTATCCGATTCAGAGTACCTAGTTGTGATTTCGTGATTGTTAAAAAATGTGTCGTTAGTTAAATTCGTAGGTTATTCTGGGTCGATATTAACGTGTATGTAAACCGTAAATAAGTAAATTACGTATAGCATTATTACTTTTTAACCAAGGAGTACCTAAATGCCTAAAGTATGTTTACAATTGCGCATACGCGCTCGCATTGTCGGCTCGTGTGATCCTGTCAGCCCGCGCCGAGTCGCCGACACAGGGCGGCGCGGCGGCACACTACCTACAGCGTGTACTAGGCGCACAGATCGCGAAAGAGATTTAACTTCAATATTAGGAAATGACGTGAAAAGTTAATGACCCTCGTAGTGCGGTGACACGTTTGTTATGGTTTGATTTCAATAAACTTACGAAACCAAAAGTTTGGTATGAATTCTTTGAGTAATTTATTTTGCGTGGAAACTTTGCATAGAGAATCTATACCTGATGTAATCATCACCCCTTTTGGATGAATATGACCTTTCCGTAACACGTTGTATATATAGGTTTTCCTGTAATCTATAGGTAAAGAACTATTACTTGTATTTTTTTCAAAATTTTTGGTCCAGTAGTTTCGGAAATAAGGGGGGAATGGTCATTTTTCGTAAATTTTTCGCCTATTTTCTTAAATAACTTCAAAACTATTTATATTAAAATTATAAAAAAAAAAAAATTGAAATCCTCACAACAAGCCCTTTCATTTGATATGTCACACAATATAGTATGCTAAACTTTTTTTTTTAATTTTCTGATTCAACCCCCAAAAATAGCCCCCATGATTGAAATTCATTTATTTAAGTAACACATCCATGTTTGGGTCACCGACTTACATATGTGAACCAAGTTTCAACTCAATCCAGTCCAATATTTTCGGACAGACAGACAGACGGACAGACGCACGAGTGATCCTATAAGGGGTCAGTTTTTTTTCTTTGGAGTTTCGGAACCCTAAAAACGTGATAAAATTTGAATTTCGTGCTCCTACCGAAGGTTTGCCCTTAAAAGATTCATCGCTGTCTGATGATGATGAGTCATTTAAATTTAGGCCAGTATATAAGTTGCTTTCGCAGTTCGCTCTAGAAGGTTTTGAAACTGATCTTTCCCAAAAAATATGTATAATTTATTTTACACTCGGTGGCCTCTTGATTCATATTAATTGATAAATATTAAAAATTATTTCACGACTTTGACTATTTTACGGCTTACCACGTTTTAACGAAGTCGTAGTGAAAATAAATTAATACCTGTACCATTAAATGGTCATTAAATAACTCACGTGTATTCACAATGCTGACTTGGGTCGAATTGACGCGGGAATATATAGTGCCAATAACGTTGATCAATTTGTAGTGTAATTTAACCAGCTATAAAAAAAAAACCAACATAATTGTTTTTGTTTTTGTAGATCTCGCCACCCAATCCATGTATCAAAGAATGGACTCCAGCTTTGTTGGCATTATATTTGCAGTTTTCCTCACAGAACAGTCAAGTAAAGCACCATCGGTAATCCTACCCTGCTAATATTTTATATGCGAAAGTTTGTGAGGATGGGTGAATGGATGTTTGTTACTCTTAAACCAGCAATAACGACGCTCAAATTGTGGAATGAGCTCCCCGCCGCCGTGGTTTTCCGAAAGGAGTACAGCATGAGGTTCTTCAAGAAGGGGTGAAGAGATGTTTACAGGGTTGACAACGCGCGAGTACCCCTGGTGTTGCAAGCGTCTTTAGGCTACGGTAACTGCACACACAGATGGGCCGTATGCTTGTTTGCTACCTTAGTAGTATAAATAACTAATTACTACAAAACGGATTTGGATGGAAACTTAGCCTATACATAGATGACTTAGCCTCTGGAACAACATACAGGCTACTTTTTATCTAGGGAAAACATAAAGTTCCTCGGGAACGCGGGTGAAACCGCGGGGCGGAGGCTAGTTAATATTATAAACCAACGCGAAAGTTTGTATGGATGTGAAAAAGGGATGTTTGTTACTCTTTCATGCAAAAACTACTAGGTGTATGTGCTATTAAACGGATTTGGATGAAACTTGTCACATAGAAAGATCATGTTACGCTGAAATAACATAATAGGCTACTTTTTATCCCGGTAAAGTGTAAGATCCTTTGGGGACGCGGGTGAAACCGCGGAGTTGAAGCTAGCGTAATATGTATAAATCAAAATATTATAGCTACCTATTACGATGTCACATACTCCAGTTTTAGATAACATACTGTTTCGCCACTACAGTTATAATATCTTCTACTTGTATAACCACACTTATGGGACAGTATTTGTGTTTTACTTACAACTTAACGGTGGACATCATAGTACATACCCATCCATTGGTCTATCCGCTTCAGAGATATGATATGCCTATAGATTCCACAGACAGACCGACATTGAGTCAGACTAATCAGTTTGTTTCTTTGTTTGTTTAAAAGCTCTAATCTCCAGAGTTACTAGTCCGATTTGAAAAATTATACCACTAATAGGAAAACATTATTCCCGAAGGTTATAGGTTACTTTTTATCCCGGGAACGCTAGTGAGCCGCGGGAAACAGCTAGTAACTTATATGTGTGCATGCGTGGTAGCCACTTAAAAAATGGAAACATTGACGGGGAAGGAATAATTCATAATTTATCTAAATTGAAAATAATTATGAATATGTCACCGTAGGATTGTGGGTGCCGCTAGTTTATGATATATCTCGCGAGATTGTGAACTGTTCCATGCACTTACAATATAACGTATTCATTTTCGATAATTGAATAGTTTATCCATGTCAACCCGTCAAATTGTGAACGGACCTGCACATGCCAACAGGGTTCACAATCTGTTCGATTTTATAACTCGTAAAATTGTGTATCGACCCTGACTAATCGGTCTTTTTTATATAAGATAGGCTTGCGTTTGGCAACAGACTCGTCCATTTAGTGGACGGCTGACGAAGCCTATGATGGAGCACGCTTGCCCAGAAGAGTCAGTCTTGGAGTCAAATAAATTAATTACACATTTGTGATTATTCAATCAATCTGGAATGTCCCTGGATATTTATTATTTATTTATTTATTTTAAACCCACAAAAACAGCTGTTTGTTTACTATCTGCTATCTTTGGCGACAACCAAAGAAGCGGCGCGAGGCACATGACGTTTGATCGATTAGTGCGAAAGGTCGCACTCAAGTATGATGCCAGTTCATAATGTAACGGTTTATTATGGATGGATAGTGAACTATCTAACATTAATACGTTATTTTGTAAGCAGTATGGTACAGTTCACTATGTATCGACGGTTTACAATCTTGCGAAATAGATTATAAACTAACGGCGCCCACAATCATACGGTGAACAGAACATTAATTGCGAAAGACCGACTATCAGATTTCTAGTGTTTTGATATAAAATTATTTATTTACAGGTTCAAATAACTTGCTTCCAATCGATTAATGAGGGGTCAAGTCAAAACAGAAGGGAAATTGAAATGGAAATAACAAACAACGATTCTTTATTGATCAATAATTTTCAAGTTAGTATACATTTAAACATAGGCACAGTATACATTTTAACATAATATGTAGTAGGAGAGGAGTGATAAATTGTGAACTATACCTTACCGTATTCAGTAAAATTCTTCTATTTAAAGAAGTTTTTATCAGATCCAAAATATATTTTGTCAGCAAAAAAGTGAATTGAGCTGCTTCTAGTGGTCGGCAATAATAAGGGGTGCAAGGGATCTAACTAACACCACTTGGATCCTTGCCAACTTCACCTACGCGTGGTGCACCCTGCCGACCAACAAACGAGGCTCTGGCGCTTTTGAACCCCATTTCGGGTTGTGGATTAGCGGTAGGTACCCCACGTAATTCTAGCGCCGCCCAGCTTGGTGGTAGGACATACCTATGACCGACTGGCTAACGCCCACCCTCGTGAGTGAGTCTGTCGTGAAGTAGCTTGCTGTGTTTCGACAGGGTTCACGAAAGCCAGCCCTCTACTTCCGAAGTGTATGGTGTGTATGAATGTGGGGTCCAGTGATGGATTTGGGCGACCATCAATGTTTGTGATCTATTGGGTTGACATGGGGGCCAGGAAGATCCAGTGATACTCTCCGCTGGCGGCCCGCCGGTTAGTAGGGGACCTGAACCTGGGCATAACCTTAAACCTCCAGCCCAGGAGGCTGTCCTGCCAACCGTGCGCATTATCCTAACGAGTGTCTGTTTTACCGGGGGAGGATACTAGAGTTAAACCAGACTGGCACTCCCGGGGGGGACCGGGGGCCCTTCCGTCCCCCATATTAATTCCACAACATATTGCTACATTCGGGTCGATCCTATTCAGTCGCCCTTTGCCTCAGCAATCATACAAACCGTTCACTTCCAATTATCTCACCTTTGCTCGTCTTTTAATTATGGTATCCAAAAAAAGAATAAGATTTACCTTAGCGGCTCCCCCTTCCACTCTCAGAGTAGATTTTTGCCTCATCAAGGGGCTCCATAGTAACATCAACGCCGTCCATTACCATCTCGAAACGATGAAGCCGGCCTTGCTCTTTTTGACGGAGACACATATCCTGCCCGGCCGATTATACCCTTACCTTACCTTTTACCTTACCATTACCTGCCCGAACGACATAGTATCTTCACTACCCGGCTACAATATCGAACATTTATTCGTTTTAAAGGCTGGGGTGTCCATGTTCATCCGGGAGGACATCTGTGGTCGGCGTCTGAGTGACCTGGAAGACAGAGACCTGTCTATTCTCTGGGTGCGTGTTGACTACGGTGGATCCACCCCACCCGTATATACTCTCTTCTCTCAAAGGTGATGGAGCGTGTTATAAGCACTCAGCTCTTCAGGTATCTATAGGAATGCCAGTTGACTAGCGACCAGTACATACGTCCGTCATGGTCGTTCAGCTGGTGATCTTCTTGTATACCTGACACACAGGTGGGCTGAAGCCATAGAGAGTAAAGGCGAGGCATTGGTAGTAAACATAGATATCCCTAAAGTTCTTGACGAGGTCTGGCATACGGCACTTCTGTCGAAGCTACCGTCTTACGGAATTCCTGAGGGTTTATGGACTTGGGTGTCTAGCTTTCTTACCGATCGGAGCATTAAAGTCACTGTTGACGGATGCTGTTCCGACATCAAGAATATTAACGGTCCGTGTTGGAGGAAATCCGAACACAACTTGTGTCTGAAGTCTAGACCTCCTAGGAGCGGATCTCGGAGAGTAGACTTAATTTAGTCCCTTTTAACCACTTGAAGACACAAGTTTGCCTCGTATGCAGCGTTCACCCCGAAAAAAAAAAACACATTCGTAGTAGGACCAGAATTTGAAGACACTCCCCTCACCATCTCGAACAGTATCGGGATCCTCGGTGTCGACATTGCGAGTGATGTCCAGTTCATTTGGAGAGCAAAGTTAAATTGGCTTCCAAAAAGTTGGGTGTTACTATTAAGCAAGTACACTTCAAGTGGTACTTCACTCCACTTAATGGGCGCTTTTTGACAAAGCGCACAATTAGGCCGCACATGGAGTACTGCTCACACCTCTGGGCAGGCGCACCTGCTTATCTGCTTAATCCACTTGCCTCGGTGCAAAGGCGGGCCACTCATATTGTTGACGATCACAAACTCACTGGCGGTTTAGAACCTCTCAGCGTTCGGAGAGATATAGGCTCACTCTGTGTGTTCTACCGTCTTTATAATGGGGAGTGCTCCCAAAAACTTTTTGACCTGGTGCCATCACCATCCTTCTACCATCGCACCGCTCGCCGGCGTTGTGGAGTTCATACTCGAGCCGCCTCGATAGTCCACACAACGATTCAGTCGGATGCTGCGGACCATTCGGATGTGGAATGAGCTCCCCAATACGGTTTTCTCTCAGCGTTGAAAAGTTTCGTCCAAATCCGTTCAGAACTTTTTACGTGAAAGAGTAACAAACAAGGGCAGGAATGCTTATATTTTTATTATCGGGGTTATCTAAGCCATCGAATGGCAATATTGACATCTTGTTACTGGAAAAGGTAGGGTTGCTGATTTTAAAGCATTCAAAAATCTGTAAAATATGAAATTTATGGGTTGCGTGGTCCGATAAACACTTGACGGATTGTTGTATTAACTCAAATGTATGTATCAAAACCATCGTCATAAAGTTAAACCATGGAAATTATGTTAAATTTATTTGCCTTAGTAAAACCGACATATGACCTGGCCGACTAGGAAATCCTCCAGGCTGAGTGCAGGCAACCTATTTTTATTATTAAGGTTATCTACGCTATCAAATGGCATTACTGGCATCTTGTTACTCGATGAGGTGAAATCATTAATTTTTCAGCACCCTAAAATCTGGCAGATTTCAGAAAGTGCCAGGATAGGATGAGGCAACCTGCACCAAAAAAAGGGACCTCTTAACTGCCAATTCCACGAGACCCAGGCTGCGCCCAGGCAACCCTGTTTTTTTAAGAGTATTTTTTTACTATATACACCACCAGAAACTAGTCCCATGTTGTTACCTTATGAGGTAGGATTTACTATAGTGCGCTCTCGTACCAATTGTCTGTTGTCAATACCGTTTTTCTCAGGAACGCGTAGAGGTATCAAATTCATATCAAATATAGAAATCTATGTAAAAAATATAGCATCTAATTCAACTAAAGAATTAATTCCTGGTTTGATGTTTGATATTATGGTCACTGCTTTCAGGATGTTTTTTAGAAAATATTTTAAATTAAATATTTTGTCTAAACCCGTGTACGTACAGTATTGAAAATATTACAATACTATAAATATACTGTTTACTATCAATTTGTACTAATTGTTTGTACCTTTGGTTTTTGATTCCCTCGAGGTGGCATGTTACTAAGGCCAGAATTTGGTAGAACGTAAAAAGCACTATAAGTATCCTAATAGTAGTTTATGATACTGTTGCATAATAGGGGTTATTAAAATACGAGTGTGAGTTTAAGTATTCTTAATAGTATCACACGAGTTTTTAATACCTAATTATGTGCAGTATCATACAGTACTTTATCTAAACTCAACTAATAATGTAATTTAAAGGTAAAAAATCAAGGAATATTAAAGGCAAAGCAAGGCATAAATTGGTATCGCATCGTTTATTGTGTTGAATAAATACTATTTTTCGTATATAAAAAGTACTCTGTAATCACTATGCAAAACTAAATAAACACTGAATAAGAAAAACCGGCCAAGCGCATGTCAGGCCACGCATAGAATAGGGTTCAGTAGTCACCCATATTCACGTGGACTTAGAAGATCGTGTCCGATAGATAATTGTTATGATTTTATTTTTAATATTTTACATGTTAACTTCTTATTTCGTTATTATTGTACGAAGTTTTCCTCTAGTTAGGCCTCTAACTCCTAAACAAAAAAAGTTATCTAAGCCGTTTTAGTTTTCCTTTAAGGTTCATCACATGGACTATCATCAATTTTTTCAGATTTTTCGAGCCAGCCGTTTAGCTGTTAAAGTGGTAGGGGGGAGACGCCCTATTTATCACAAAAAAATGCGCTTTAAAGTTGAATATCTCGCAAACTGATACCTAAATGAAAAAATCGTCTTACCAACCTCTCAATGTTTTTACATTACATGTAGTTGATGTTTAATGTTACTTTACATGTAGGGGAGGTACCCCAAAAAAAATATTTTTCGTGATTTTATTTTAGCACTTTGTCGACGTGGTAAATACATATATCCATACAAAGTTTCATCTTTCTAGCACTAACTGTTTGGAAGGGTAGCCGAGGACGGACGGATGGACGGACGGACGAACGGAAACGACGAAACTATAAGGGTACCAGACGTGAACTACTGAACCCTAAAAATGTAAATTTCTTTCGTCTTTCGTTTTGGCATCACACTTTGTGTATTTTGCCAGTGTCAAGTTGAGCATTGTATTTTATATTCTTCTCCTATAATCATTTCGTTTGACTTCACTGGTGCATTTGTACCTATTTATCTTTATTGGACAAAATACTACCGACAAGTCGGTGACCCAAACATGGACGTGTTACGTAAATAAATTAATTTAAAACATGGGGCGGTTTACTTTTGCGGTTAGTCTATGGTATTTAAAGTACCATAGGACATTCCGGAAGCCTCGGCCTCGGTCAGACTCGCCCTTGTCCGGTTTTTTAATATTCTTATTTACCCTCCAAAAGTAGCCCCCATGTTTGAAATTCATTTATCCTATTGGGCGTCGGCCATCTGACTTTATTTTTCCACATGAAATTTTCAAAATAAGTTCCCAGAAACAAAAGCGTTTAAATGTCGTCACACGGTTGTCCACTATAAACGGAAATCTATTAAAGCTGTATTAAATGGTCGCGACGCCCAAAAGGCTAGTAAACGTTACACGTCTGTGTTTGGGTCGCCGACTTACATATCTGTACCAAATTTCAACACCATCGAGTCCAGTATTTGGAACAGACAGACACACGGGTGACCCTATAAGGTTGCCGATTTTTTTTATTTGAGTTCCCAAACCCTAAAAAATAATGTATCTTATTGAATTTTGGCACTACGAGTCTGAATTTGAAGAAGCCACTACATAATCATTACTACTAAATAATAGCATATTTTGTTTGATTATTTTTTAGTTTCTGGAGGCTCCTCAAATACAAATTTTAATATCAGGATTGAGGAGCCACTTCTTTATATTTATATAATCCATTAGACTATAAATTCCAGGATTTCGAAATAATATAATTTTTATAGATAATTTTTAGGGTTCCGAAACTCTAAAGAAAAAAAAACGGAACCCTTATAGGATCAATCGTGCGTCTGTCCGTCTGTCTGTCTGTCCGAAAATATTGGACTGGATTGAGTTGAAACTTGGTACACATATGTAAGTCGGTGACCCAAACATGGATGTGTTACGTAAATAAATGAATTTCAAACATGGGGGCTACTTTTGGGGGTTAAATTAGAAAATTAAAAAAAAAAGTTTAGCAGACTATATTGTGTGACATATAAAATGAAAGGGCATATGTGAGGATTTCAAATATTTTTTTTTATAATTTTAATATAAATAGTTTTTAAGTTATTTAAGAAAATAGGCGAAAAATTGGCGAAAAATGACCATCCCCCCCCCCCTTATTACCGAAACTACAGGGCCAAAAATTTTGAAAAAAATACAGATTACAGGAAAACCTATAAGAAGTCTATCTAATAATTTACCCCCCAAAAGTAGCCCCCATGTTTGAAATTCATTTATTTACGTAACACATCCATGTTTGGGTCACCGACTTACATATGTGTACCAAATTTCAACTCCATCCAGTCCGTCTGTCTATCTGTCTGTCCGAAAATATTTTTCGGACAGACAGACGGGCAGACGCACGAGTGATCCTATAAGGGTTCCGTTTTTTTTCTTTAGAGTTTCGGAACTCTAAAAAAGCCAAGAGTAGTAGGAGCGGGTCGCTAGTACGTACATACAATTATAGGGTCTACTTACACGCTTAAAATGATGGTTAGATGTTGAACCACAATGACTTATTAAGCTATTTGTTATTTTCAAAATTTTTCAGATATTGACTCAGTTACCAGCTATTTTAAAGGAAGAAGAAGATGAAGCATTCGACAATGAAGCATGTCAAATTGATACAGATGACATCATAAATAAACAGCACAATACAGCGGTACGAACGATTGCAATTGGTCATATAGTTGACAAGGTAAGCCATCATCACCCTTTTTTAATTCACTATCGGACATAGGTCTTTCGGAGCGTACCACTCCGTTCAGTTCCATGAAAACTCTAATTCAGCCCAATCTTGCAACCAGACCTGAACTATAATTATGATATGACACTAAAACAGCTATATAAGACTTGAACTGTACCCCACTGTTTCATCCTGATTTTATATAGCCCATGATCTTCCTCAACACACGGGCAAACTAAAGCGTAATCTATTTTGCCCTTTCAAATATACAGTAAAGATATTCAGTTAAATAATAATAAAAACTTGAGGTGTCAAGGGACACCCGGATGGAACGAAGTATACTTAATCAATACTTTGACGTATCTTGAGAGAGAGAGATACAGACAGAGAAACACGCGCACGCCGCACGGCGGTCCCCTATCCCCTTGTCCCTCTGACCCCCTTGTCCCCCTGTCCCTGCCCCTGCCCCTGTCCCCGTCCTTGTCCTTTATATCTATATTAATAATTTCGGCAAGGGGTACGGTAGACTCAAACCTTACCTGAATAATAAAACATAAAAAAATCAAGATTTCGAGTCGAAAACGTAATTATATCCGCAAAATTCGAATTGTCGAGTATTTTATAAAATCCTAATTGTGCTGACAGACAAATTACAGTCGCCATATTGACGACTCTAGCGAAACGTCACTGACACCGGATGACATTTTGAAGCTCTTTTCGTAAAAAATATAATGTACATTTTGGACTTTTTGGTGGGAACTTGCGAAGTGACGTTGCGTTTTTATTTTATTGTCATAAAATCGTGTATTTTAAGTTTTATTGAATATTATCAATACAAGTCAATACAAGTGAATTGATCAGGTGTTATAGAGGCCTAACTAGAGGAAATCTTCGTACAATAATAACTAAATAATAAGTAAACATGTAAAATAACATCATAACAATTATCTATCGGACACGATCTTCTATGTCCGTGCTATTATGGGTGACTACGGAACCCTATTCTATGCGTGGCCTGACACGCACTTGGCCGGTTTTTCTTATTTAGTTTCGCATAGTGAATACAGAGTACTTTTTATATACGGAAAATAGTATTTATTAAACACAACGAACGATGCTATACGACCTTCGGTTGGAGCTCAAATTTTATCACGTTTTTTGCTAATTGCACCTCAGTTATAGGTCGGTCGCAAGTTATCAACATGTTATTTGCAACAAGAATGGTAGTATATTTACTGATTAATAACAAAATTAATCATCAACATATTCCTCCAAGGTATATTAGATAAAATTTGAATTTAACGCCCCAACCGAAGCCTCCACCTTAATATTCCTTGAGAACAGATATCTACCAACATTTTGTACCTACATGTGTATTAAGAGTTATATTTCACCCGGGTTTTCATATACGAGTAGTATATATATGTCGGAGAGTCTGGTTGTCTGTCCAACTCGATTGGCTCAATTTATTACCATGGTAGAAGTATTAGTTGAAATAGTGGCAACACTTACGGTGACTGAATGTGTGGGTATTAGAGTTGGCTCGAACACTTTATCACTTATCTCTACTTAGTATGTGCACTTTATCACGAGCTCTCGAGCTGTACGTACGTCAGTGTAACTGCTGTTTCGATGAAGTCTACCATAATGGTAGTCTGTACGTGTAATTGAAGTGATTATTTAACTGTCAAATTGCATAAACCTATCGGGTCAGACTATTCCGAAGCGATGGTATTACGTTGTTTCATTGTCTGCACTACGTCGTTTGTATCGCTTGGCTGTCGCTGACGCCGACATCAGAAGGTGGGATAAAGACCGACAATGAAATAAAACGAAAGAAAAAAAAAGCAACAAACTCCTCATGGGCCCGATAGGTTTATTGTAGCAATTTGACAATTAAATAATCATTTCAATTACACGTACAGACTAACATTATGGTAGACTTCAGTATAGAGATGAAGCGTATATACTAGAACAGATCCAGGGACTAGGTATTTAATACGAATACTCGATCCACCTTGGCTTGCACCATGGCTTCAATACCCTCTAAAACCATGAAAACGACACCCTTTGCATAAGTTTTTTTTTTTTTTCAAAAATGAAAGGACTAAAGTTGGTAGCCTCTGATGGCTGCTTCAACCTTACCGGACAATCGGCAAGCGCAGAGGGCTGAGTGGGACGTCGTGGCGGTCCTCGCCGTCGAGGACGGTAGCGTAATCGGTTTTGTGTAGTGTGTTGTGTACTTTTACGGGCTTCGTCAGCTTCGATCTGAGCTAATGTTATGGGGTCATCCGGCTCGTTGAGGGCTTGCCTTGGTCTAAGGATACGGGACGGCGTGTAGGTTGCGGCTTTCACTATAAGAGGGTTGCGGTGATTAACGGCGGAATTGAAAAATCTGCGTGAGGCGCGTTTTATAAATTGTTTTAACGTAACGGAGATCTAAATAAATGTGGAGATTTTCATTACGTATGTACCACGGGGCGCCCGTGGCTTTGCGCATGAAACGGTTTTGAATCACCTGAAGGCTATGGATCCTTGCAGGAGCTGCATGTGGGAACACAGTACTAGCATAGGTACTAATGGGGTGGATACACGTGGTATATAGTCTAACCTTGCTTTTGAGGGCAAGTTTAGACTTATGATTCAATAAAAAGTGAGAATAAGACCACTTAGTTGCAGATTAAATGAATTGAATATACATGAATTACTATTTTAAAGGTATTACATAGATAGATACATAATGATAGTGAAAACAAACAATTTCAAAAATTGCTATTTTCATAAACGCTCGCGCGCAGAGAACACGCGTTATGCGTCGCTGACTACTGCCGCTTGATCTCGTCAATCTCGGCCGAGATCTCGCCATTTTATGCTTCGAGATTGATCTTGAAAAATGAGGCGAGATCTCGGAATTTCGGGATCTGTTCGGGAATGTTTAATGCTACAGAATATTGAATGTTTAATAAAACATTCAATATTCTGTAGTGTAGTGATCAATTAATCGAATTGAAATAGCTAGTTTACAAATAAAATAATAGGTATCTCATGGCGTCGGTTACTCTCGATAGTTTAAAATACGGAATACAGTTTAATATTGACAGTTTAAAAGGTGTGGGTTTAATAAACAAAAAGATCAAGCTGCTAAACTCAGGAGGAAGGTACACACACAACTATTGTAAAAAAAATACTATTCTATTTTATTGAGGTACATTTTGATAGCACTATTGGCTTCAACACCCTCGAAAATCATGAAAACGACACCCATGACGAAAAAAATTATAATTTCTTGGAGCCGCCGTCTTGGATTTACATTTTGACAGCACTATCGGCTTTAACACCCTCGAAAACTATGGGAACGATATCCATCTCGAAAAAGATGACAATCCATTGCTGCCGCCATCTTTGATTTCTTTACTGACAGCACTAACGGCTTCAATACCTTCGAAAACCATAAAAACAACACCCATGACGTTATAGTTGATAATAATATTATAATCTATTGCAGCCGCCATCTTAGATTTGTCTTTTGTGTAATGTTTTACGAATTTATTATGATCGATCACACAGACGATTACAATTTTAAAACAATAAATTTATTCTCCATTCAAAATCAGCAGGAAGTTTAAAAAATGATAGCTCCGGTTTTGTTGAAGCATATTTATTTTTCTACTGTGGTCCAGCGGCGCCTGCCTATGCCACTCCCCCCGCGATCCTGGCACGGAAAATGGCACGTTGATACGTAAAGGTTCGCCAGTATTCAAATTTCACAGTCTGTCGCTGTGACAAGATTTTACCAATACCTGTGACTGCCTGTGACAGTGACTTATATCTGCTTCATGATAAATATTTTGTATAGAAATATTTATCTAGTGACTTTTAGATTTACCTGTGATTACAAAGTAATAGGTTCATCTCGTTTCTGTATACGTAAAATCAAGTGTGCTAAAAAGAGACACAACTAATATTCTATCGATAAGAATAGACCCAATCGGAAGATACAAACAATTAAATATAATTAATGCCTGTTTAAAAATAGAATTACTGCTTACACTTACTAAATAGTACACACGGCCACAGATCAAGCTACATTTTTGATGCAAAATAGCGCCGCTATATTAAAACCGCATAAGGTGGCGCAGTGTGTAGCTTGATCTGTGGCCGTGTGTACATACTTGACGAAATTCTGAAAATGTCTGATAAAATCGTGTTTCTTTTCTAATAGATTTGAATTCGTTGGTACGTTTATTATTAGTTACGAGGGTAGCAGTTACATTGTAGCATGTAAATACTATTTTGGAGATGGATACAAAATACTAGGTAGTATTTTTTTACAGGTATTTTTAAATCTAAGGAATATGTTGATGATTAATTTTGTTATTAATCAGTAAATATACTACCATTCTTGTCGCAAATAACATGTTGACAATTTACGAACTATAACTGAGCTGCAATTAGCGAAAAACGTGATAAAATTTGAATTTAACGCCCCAACCGAAGCCTCCACCTTAAAAAGAAACTCGTGCGTTAAATACAATAACTCACAAGTACGTAATGAGATACAATACGATATTGAAATTGGTGAAATAAGAGACACTTTACGAGCAAATGTGTTATAAAAATCTATAGTTTTGATAAAAGAAGATCTCATCGATATACTCAGATTACATAGGTAGATAGACCGCACAGAACACGAGAGAGTGGCCCCCAAAGAAAATACAGATTCAAAAGCGAATACGTCCTCGCGTCAGTGCTACACTACGCGTCGAACTGCTTATACGTCACAAGAGATTAATTATTTTGAGTATAAATTGCCGTCCTGTATTATAAAACACTGTAAAAGTTGTTCACAAAAACAAAAAAAGAAGATGGAATATCTTTCCACAGGAACAGTAGAACACAACTGAGATGTCGCATCGGCAAAACTCGTATTTCCGATCACTTCCGATTTACTCAGCTAATAAAAATCATTCATTATCGCGCCATTAAACGCTATTGGTACAATATATTCCCGCGTTAGTTCGACTCAAGTCAGCGTTGGGAATGCACGTGAGTTATTTATTCCCTACACTTCAGGACAATTTAATGGTACAGCTATTTATTTTATTTTCACTATGACTTCGTTAAAACGTGGTAAGCCGTATAATAGTCAAAGTCGTGAAATTATTTTTAATGTTTATCAATTTATGAGTCAAGAGGTCACGGAGTGAAAAAATATAGTTTTGGGAAAGATCACTTTCAAAACCTTCAAGAGCGAACTGCGAAAGCAACTTTTTTACTGTCCTTAATTTAAATGACTAATCATCATCAGACAGCGACGAATCGTTTGACGACTAGAGGCGCTGTTGAGACTGGGGATATAAGTATGGATGTCGAAGGCGTTAATTTTGATTTGTGACATTCATCGTTCTAGCCGTGTGCCCTCCATATCAAATGTATCAAAAAAAATATATAAACAAATAATACATACTTTATAAACGTGATCACTTATTTTGCAAATAAGTGTATAAACATCTACGCATCAATTTTACGAATGTATTTGATTATTTAAATTTACAAGTTATTGCGTTGGCAGAAAGATAATTTTCGCCTAAAGTAGTAATAAACATGGGTAATTTTGTAGGCGCACTCGTTTCGGGAATGATCGATTTTACGAATTTTGCCGATGCTTCATCTATGTTGTGTTATAATGTAACTATTGTTTATTTTATAGTTTTGTAATTTATTTACTCACAATTTTTTACGACTCAGGCTGCATTCCGAATGATGATAATATCGATAATTATCGATGTGAGCGCGCTAAAACGCGTACCGAATCACTGCGCGATAACGATGCTTCGTGAAACGTCATCGGTGATGTCATTACATGCGCCATATTGCGATTACGACGACCATGGTCCAAACGTTATCGCTTTGAGCGTGGCTTTCAAAAGTGACACTTGTGTTGTGTTTTTGTTTTGACAAAGTTTTTTATGTGAGAATAACAAATAAAAATACACTGTATTCAAGTTAGGGAGTCTAATAATTGAAGTTAGGGAGTCCCAACGCGGTGATCGTTAATTTTTTAATCTCTTTTTCGAATATTTTAATTCTAAACACTGTCAGCGCGTCCACAAGCGTTCCGAATCATTGACAGTTCACGGCTCTCATAGATGTGATATTCTTGTAGGAACGTAAATTATCGATTGACCGCTATGATCGATTAAGGGATGTTTCGGAATGTACCCTCACTCGGAACACAAAATATTGGTAGATGTTGCCAGTTTACATCGAAACAAGACTGTGCGCTCCATCTGCCTATTGTTTATAAATCTGTGTCGATTTATATAAAGGTAACGAATTGTAGAGGTTTTGCGTTCAAGATGATTTTATTTTCTATGCTGTTAGATAGGCAGATGGAGCAGTACTTAACAAACGATGCGTGGTCGCGTAGCATTTGTGTGCGTGACAACGAGGAGCGGCACTGTAGGGACATGTGCATCTCTGTGCGTGTAATGTTGCCAGATGTTGGGAAAAAACTCCTACAATTTTATCGATTGTTCTCAAGAGTACTTGTTAAAGATTGGTACTGTTCGTTCGTAATAAAGATACTTATGTAGTATTTGGACATACTTAATAAGTTTATTCATTTATATCATAACAGGAAAAATATTTAATAATGCTTACGGAAATTTCTCTGTAAGTATATTTACGTATACTTATCCGTGGGTCACTGATACCCTTAAAGCAATGCGTGTTTTGAGAGATCAAGCTTGTACTAGGGCAAAAAAACTCAAAACCGAATCTGCTCTTAAATATTATCGAGAGATGCGCAATACCTATAACCTGGCTATCATTCAAGAGAAGAAAGCGTATTTTAACCAATATGTTAATAAGAATCTTAATAAGCCTTCAATTATGCGGCGTCATATCAAACGTTTATTTAAACCAATGAGTACACAAACAATTCCGGAAGAATATAATGATCCCTATAAACTTAATGTTTTTTTTTGTTAACGGTACTCCTTATCTTCCGGAAGATGATACAGAACTTAATAATATTTCAAATAAAAAAATCACAGACTTGGTATTTAATTTCAACGCAGTGGCAACTTCTACAATTTCTCGTCTGATAACTTCTTCTGCTTCAAATTCTATGGGTCATGATAATATATCCATGACGATGATTATGCTTACCCTGCCTTACTCACTTCCTGCAATACTTGGAATTATAAATAAGTCCCTTCTTGAGGGGGTCTTTGCATGTGATTGGAAATGTGCTGTTATTACTCCAAGTCCCAAAAAATCTAAAATTGAAAATCTTGCGGATCTGAGACCCATAAGCATTCTTCCAGCTTTATCTAAAATTATTGAGAAATGTGTTCAGCTTCAGATTATGCCGTATCTCGAAGATAACAACATCATACCCTCTATCCAGTCTGGTTTCCATCAAAAACACAGTACAACTTCAGCCCTTCTTCACATCATGGACGATATATTATCTGCTTCTGATAAAGGTTACGGTACACTATTGGTTTTATTGGACTTCTCCCGTGCGTTTGATTGTGTTAATATACCGTTACTGATAGCTAAATTGAAATGCTTTGGTTTCTCAGATTCGGCTACTAAGTGGTTTAAATCTTATATCTTTAATCGTACCCAGGTTGTAAAATGTTTAAATAACAAAGGTCAACCTAAGTTATCCCAACCTATCTCTGTGAAACGTGGTGTGATCCAAGGTTCGGTTTTGGGTCCTATTCTGTTCGCCGTATATACATCTAGTATTACTATGGTCATTCAGCACTCTCACATTCACTTATATGCAGACGACACTCAGTTATACATTCATACACCTACTTCATAAGAAGCCGTTGCTGATTCTTGCCTAAAATTGAACCAAGATCTTAGTGCGATTCTCAAATGGTCCAATAAGCATAACCTCATTCTTAATGGGAATAAAAGCACATCGATCATCTGCGGTACTAATCACCAAGTGCAAGCTATAAAAAATCGAATTCCTGTTTTGTGTGTAGACACTTCAAAAGTGCCATTTAACGACCATGTTAGGAATTTAGGCCTCATAGTCGATGAAAAACTTCGATTTGAGATGCATACTCAATTCAGAATTAATAAAAGCTTCGGGTCCCTCAAAACCTTGTATAAATTACGCCCTTTCTTGAATACCGATATTCGGCTACAACTCTGCAACAGTCTTGTTTTATCTCATCTATATTACTGTGATATAGTGTACGGTCCCTGTCTTTTTCAAAAAACTATCAAAGCCGTTCAAAGAGTTCAAAATGCGTGTATGCGTTACTGCTATTCGATACCTAAGCGATCCCATATTTCACCATACCTTAATGACAAGAGGATAATGAATATGGTATCAACAAGAACATTTAAGCTATCCACGTATTTATATACACTGCGAAAAAATAAAATTCCAACATATCTCCACGATAAGCTCAATTGGTCGGCCGCATCTCGTGACAGTAGACTTTGTCTTCCTAAGATATCTCTTGTAAAGACCAAAGGTTGCTTTAAGTTCGCAGCATCCAAATGCTGGAACGACATTCCACCCCCGATACGCAACTCTCCATTAACATCTAGTTTCCGCCTCAAATGTTACAACTGGCTTATCGCAAAGCAATCTTTGGTCTAATAAACTTACTAATGGTTATTGTGTTAAAAATGTTCTTTTTTACTTTCCTCTACTTTTTTTTTATTTTTTTCGAACTTATTTTTTGCAGTTTTATCACAATTGATGTCAGGCTAGTGCAGAATATCAGCCATGGCTGAGCACTAGACCTTTTTGTCTCCTCTTTGTTTTCTTTTATTTTATTCTAATTCTTGTATGTTTTTTTTTCATGTTTGAGACAAATAAACGTTCATTTATTTATTATTTATTTATACTAAAATTGATAAACATATAATTCGAAATATTTATTAATTGTTACAATGTATTTTTCGCCGTGAGAGTGCTGATTACAAGCATTTTCTCAATTCTCTGGAATTAGACGACTAGGTATCTTCATTGCGCTCATTCAATATTTTTCTTCAGAATTTTAGGATCGATTAAACTATAAAATCATTATACAAGTCTAACTAAAAGTGATTTAAAAATAAGTAAACCGTGATTACTAATTTAGCCATAAAACTGCAATTCAAATCAATACTCAAGATTGCACCTGTTTTGTGTATAGCTTTGTAACGTACATTGCGCGCTCAAAAATTACGATATCTGTAACATTATAAAAATCAATTGTCATTAATCAATATCATTGTTATAGGCATTCAGTGTAACCTTTTCTCGTAGAGTAGAGTTTTCGTTACGCTGTCCCTTATACCCGGTATATCTTTACCTTTAAACGAGCAATTCTTGTATCAAAATATACGAAGCCTCCACCTTTATACAGTTCACAATTTAGAGGCCAATAGAAAATCTCAAAAATGTAAAACTTATAATGTTAACTCGTCATTAATATAATTATTATTTTTATTATAAATAAACATTTATTCAATCTAATATTATATATTTATGCATATAGACAAATCGATCTTCCTACGTCCTATGCACATTTCTCTAATTCAAGGAAACTTGTTTCGATGTAAACTGGCAACATCTACCAATATTTTGTGTTCCGTGAGTGAGTCGTAAAAATTGTGAGTAAATAAAAACAAAACTATAAAATAAACAATAGTTACCTGTGGAAAGATATTCCATCTTCTTTTTTTTGTTTTTGTGAAAAACTTTTACAGTGTTTTATAATACAGGACGGCATTTATAAACTCAAATTATCTAATCTCTTGTGACGTATAAGCGGTTCGACGCGTAGTGTAGCACTGACGCGAGGACGTATTCGCTTTTGAATCTGTATTTTCTTTGGGGGCCACTCTCTCGTGTTCTGTCCGGTCTATCTGCCTATTGTTTAGTAATCTGAGTATCTGATCTACAATTTTTGTCTGGACTAATTTTATGATAAAACTTACAGTTTTGCTGAAAATCGCGAAACGACCGTTTTTGTGACCTTTGACTCAGACTTCGTTTTTTTCCAGGTGTCGGATCGATGAGGACTTCACATTTCATTTATAATAGTGTTTTGAAGAATCCTACCAATTTTCAGCCGAGTGTGAATTTTAGTAACCTCACCCCTATATTTTGGTCTAATTTGACCAGATTATTATTGAAATTGTATTTTATTGTGATATTTATTATGAAGTAGGCTATGGATTCGGGAATGAAGAAAAATCTATTTCTGTGGAATGTGTGATGAATCTTCTAATTATGTTTTGCAGATGTCTAGGCCAATGCTTGAAGCTCTTGTCACAAGAAACACTCTAAACGATGTTCGCTTGAAGGCTTTAAAAAGGCAACATCAAGAGATGATGTCGAAGTTGGAGAATTGGTCTTGTAATATTTGAATCCAAAGCTATGAATAAATAAGTTTTATGATTATTTAAATGTCAGGTAATTACCTATGAGATGATAAAATACAATAAATAAAACAATTTTAAATTATTGTTTTATTTGGTAAGAGCGCGATATAATAGATTATGTAAGTATGTTGGTTATAAAATCATTTGTTATTTAAAATCATTTTTATCTATTATTTCAAAACCATCTGAAGAGTCGACGCTCGATATGCGTTTCCGTTTATTCATGTCATCATCAGTTTTCACGATACTTGCCAAAACTCCCCCCGACCAATTCCAAAAAGCATTATATGCTGTGCTAGTCCATATATTGGCTGATTCTACGACTTCTAGTGTCGACTGTAATAATTCTTCTTTCTGGCGTTCTAAAAAAAAAGTTTTAAGAAATTAAAAGTCCACTTTCCATAGATAGGCTAGTGTGCGTCAGGGCAGTGGAAAAGTGTCGAATTTCATGATTCGAGTTTAGTAGATAACTAGCTTTCGCCCTGCGGTTTTACCCGCATCAGATTCCATGAACACCCCGTTGTTTATTTAACCAACAAAATAATATGTAGGTCAATTTGTCTGTTAGTATTCTCATAAATTGAGAACCACTTTTCAAAGATAGCTATCCTCGTAGGTTCAGGTTTTAGGCTATGTAAATATCCATTGCTGTGTGGTGACGGCGATGAATATCACCACCCCATCTCATCCCGTGGGGGGCGTAGAAGTCGTCCGAAGGAAGGTATACCAGAGTACGGGCAGCAGCGTATCTCTGAGAACTATAATACCATACTGCGATCGCCAACCCGCCTGCCAAGCGTGGCGATTATGGCATATCCCCCCAAAAAATGATACAATCGATAAAACCGCGGCCCCTAGTCCCCGGCAGCCCTGCTATTCCCAGCCTTGGTAACAGCTGTGGTAACGGCAGGGCAAGGACAAAATTTTGGTTGTAGACCATGTAACATAATGAGGAATAACAACAAAAAAATCTAATTAGTCCGTCAGTTAGATTATCAAAAAATATTGGATACCAATTTTTTATTTTGATCCGAAAACAAAAAATAACGAAGATTTTAACGCACTGTGCGTTAAAATTTTCCGGTCTGCAAAAAGTGTACTAAAAAGTAGTTGTACAATGACGTCACAAGCCCCAATCCTGCACTTTGATGGGACTTATCTTTGTAATTTCTTATGGATTTGATAAAATAAAAATTACGTATCCAATATTTTTTGATAATCTAACGGACAAATTAGATTTTTTTGTTGTTATTCCTCATTATGTTACATGGTCTACAACCAAAATTTTAGATTCCTAGCTCAAGTAATTGAAAAAATATTAAGGGGCCAAAATACAATTTTCCATCCTCTATAACATTTCATTGCTAAATAGGATTACAAAATGCTTTAGGATTCTTATAGTGCTTGCTATGGGTAGCTTATTCCCAAAAAAACATACTTGCGTTATATAGGTTGATAGAAAATAATTGAAGGTACCATAAAATTGACAACTATGAAAAATTTGAGAAACACTCTGTTTAATATTGTTTCAAATGTATTGATTAGTTAATATAACTTTATGCCGCATGAAAAGTTTGAGAAACTTAAAATTACATTTCAAAACAAATACTGTAGAAAGCTTATATTCCAAAAATCAACCTTCTGCTATGAATATTAACTGAGAAAAACAGGACGCTAAAAGTAAATTTTCGACATTTTTACTTTGTCTATGGGCAAAACTTTGACAAACTCCGAGTTCAAATTTGTAGTATTTGTATAGGATAACTCGTATACGAAATTTCATTTTCCTATCTTCAGCCGTTGCAGAGATATAAGAGTTTGAAAAACGCATAATTTCCATCGGTAATACTCGAAGAAAAAAGTTTAAGAAACGCCGAAAATACATTTTAGCAATATTATTAAACTATTTTTTTTTGTCTGTAGCATTAAAATTCACATAGTTATCAAGGTTTATCGGAAACAAAGCAAAACCCTTCTTTTTGCAATATTTCGTTCCATAGACAAAAGTTTGAGAAACGCTCGCACATATGTAATATTTTTTACTGAAAAAGTTACATTAAAAATTTCAGACTTCTAGACCCTAAGGTTCCAGAGATATTAAGATTCTTATAATCGCACAAAGGGCCTGTTTCCACCGCCGCGGAAAGGAATTTCGAAAAATCGCTTCTTAAATGGGGTCTATGTGGCAAAATCTATGCACATGCCAAATTTCACATTAATCGGTTCAGCGGTGTGGGCAGGAGGATGTTTACCCAAAAAACCCCAAGTAACATTTTCATACGTCAGTAATATACCTTGGAGGAGTATGTTGATGATTTCTTTTGTTATTAATCAGTAAATATACTACCATTCTTCTCGCAAATAACATGTTGATAACTTACGACCTATAACTGAGCTGCAATTTGCAAAAAACGTGATAAAATTTGAATTTCGCGCTCCAACCGAAGCCTCCCCTTAAACTAAGAATGTGTCCATCAACACTTTTCCTATTGTCTCTAGGGAAGATACTTTTTTTCATGTGTTCTTTAAAAGAAGCACTTGAATCATGTTAAACTTTGTTACATATAAAATTATGACGAGACCGTAATATTAGTTTAAAAGTACATTAACGACATTTGATGAGATATTGTGGGCTATTATAAAGAACGAATTAACGTTAAATTCTGTTTTTACAAACATTACACACAAATTCACAGCATCCTGTGTAAAAAAATACACGTATGCGGCCAACCGTAATGATATACAGGTTGATTACCGTAATGATGTACCTTAAGGGTTGAAGTCACGCGAATATGGTCTTAAGGAACCATCCCTTATTTTTTGAGTTATTGATATCGGCATTTGTAGATTTTGAAAAGAATATACAGTCAGCGAGAAAATGGCGATTTTTCAAAATATTTTTTATTAACCTTATCAATCCTGTATTAGCCTAATCATCCAAGTTAGGTTAGGGTATCAGAAATGTCACAAATCGAAAAAAACTATTCCCATACATTTTGTTAGGAAATTAATTTATCATACTATGGTGACATAGTCAAATGTAAACAAAATAATGTGTCAACACTTAATGTAAACAAAAATGTATTTTTAATAAGAACAACAATTTAAAAAAATAAACAAGGTTTGGGAGTACCTACTTAATGATCACGAATATCACGATATTAAAAGTTTGTAATGGCCCCCATTCTGCCCAATAGGTATAAAGATAGGTTCTTTTTCTTAATGACTGACAATTAGCAAAAAAACGTGATAAAATTTGAATTTCGCGCTCCAAACGAACGTTTCACCTTAAAATTAAATTGAGCCTAATATTAAGGCTAGATTGTAATCTATCTACCAGTGGGATTTGGGAAAACCTTCTTGCAATTGAAAGCCCTATTATTAAGGGTTATAGCAAAGAATAAAGAATATACTACGTACTAAAGAAATCTAACGCCCATACTTAAGAAGTTACCACCTTAACTCGCGTAATTAAAGCGACAGTGGTGAGTATCATAAACTACGTGCTACTACAGCAAGATTTAGTTAATTTTGTTTTCATGTAATAACACCAGAGGCGCTACTGCGGTACGCGCGACCGTTAGATGGCGCGGCCCGAGAATTCCGTTTGTACTTATTATAATTATACCGCGAGCGCGATCCTAAATCTCCGTCGCGCGGCCCGCCACCTCGAATATACCTAGGAATACCCCGATGTATTCTATCTACCTACTTCTTGTACGTAAGTAGTACCTATATTATTAACTGTGTGCTTCTTCTATCAAAACTGCGATTATTCGTTCCTTTACGCATATAATAATTAAACGCTATATGAATATTACACTTTTTCTATTTTTGATATAATAATTGGTATATAAATTAAATATTACAATAGCTCCAAAAACCCACAACGGTATAGACAACCAGAGCTATAAACCTATACAATCTAGATAATTCCTATGTGTTTTCATACAACCCGATTCAACAAAATAGTACAATAGTACCTGGATGTCTGAGCTTTCCTCGGTATTTTTTGGTAAATCGAAATTACCTATATTTAGATACAAAATAGATAAAAAAAAGGCAAAACGATATTAGGAGACGTCCAGAATCGAACCAGGGTCAACGGACTTCGGGACCACCCGATTATCCACCTGAGTTATTTTAACCTTATTGACATTCGCGAAATTTACCTTCGTATTCTATTGTAGCAGTTTTTCATTCCCTGAAAATACGAATGAAACGACGTTTTCTAAATATGAAACCTAGCTAGATCGATTTATCGCCCCCGAAGCTCCCTTTCTCCCTATACTAAATTTCATGAAAATCGTTGGAGCCGTTTCCGAGATTAGAAGAATTGCTCGTTTATAGGTATTAGATGAACCGCCACACCTGCTACAATGGCGGTTATTCCATATTGCTAGCTTAGTCTATACTAATATTATAAAGAGGAAAGATTTGTTTGTTTGTTTGTTTGTTTGTTTGTTTGTTTGTAATGAATAGGCTCCGAAACTACTGGACCGATTTCAAAAATTCTTTCACCTTTGGAAAGCTACATTATCCCCGAGTAACATAGGCTATATTATATTTAAAAAAAAATTAGGGATCCTTACTAAAACTCCAATAATGTAACATAAGGTGTAAAAAAATGACCTGAAAAATTCCTTACGTGGCGTGCGCTGCGAAAACTATTGATGATAGAACAAAATCATTTACTACGACTTTGCAGAACTCATCATTATCTACAAAAAGTGTCGCGACAGCATATGTCTAAATATTATAGTTATGTCACAGTAAGCAGTTTTTTATTCTAAAATATTAATTTATATATGCCGCCTCTTGAAAAGGCTCTTCATTTGTACCTTGGTATTAATCCTCATCAAAATAAATTACTTTATATTCAAGACGGCTTTAATACCTTTTTATAACTTTTTGAATTATTCAATTCGGACATTTCATTCGGAAGATATCACGAGTTTAAAAATGCAAGTATTAGAAAAAAGTCGCGTGGTTGTCGCTCACCGCGCTCAGCTAGCCAGCATGTGATGTAGGCTCCATGTAAGCGTCACTGGGGTACGGGGGGGGAGTCAATGTAATCTATATATATAAAAGAAAGTCGTGTTAGTTACTCCACTTATAACTCAAGAACGGCTGAACCGATTTAGCTGAAAATTGGCAGGGAGGTAGTTTAGAGCCAGGAGAAGGACATAGGAGGGGAGTGAAGGAGATAGGTAGGGGTAGGTAGGGTAGGTAGGTAGGGTAGGTAGGGTAGGTAGGTAGGGTAGGTAGGGTAGGTAGGGTAGGTAGGGTAGGTAGGGTAGGTAGGGTAGGTAGGGTAGGTAGGGTAGGTAGGGTAGGTAGGGTAGGTAGGGTAGGTAGGGTAGGTAGGGTAGGTAGGGTAGGTAGGGTAGGTAGGGTAGGTAGGGTAGGTAGGGTAGGTAGGGTAGGTAGGTAGGGTAGGTAGGTAGGGTAGGTAGGTAGGGTAGGTAGGTAGGGTAGGTAGGTAGGGTAGGTAGGTAGGGTAGGTAGGTAGGGTAGGTAGGTAGGGTAGGTAGGTAGGGTAGGTAGGTAGGGTAGGTAGGTAGGGTAGGTAGGTAGGGTAGGTAGGTAGGGTAGGTAGGTAGGGTAGGTAGGTAGGGTAGGGTAGGTAGGTAGGGTAGGTAGGTAGGGTAGGTAGGTAGGGTAGGTAGGTAGGGTAGGTAGGTAGGGTAGGTAGGTAGGGTAGGTAGGTAGGGTAGGTAGGTAGGGTAGGTAGGTAGGGTAGGTAGGTAGGGTAGGTAGGTAGGGTAGGTAGGTAGGGTAGGTAGGTAGGGTAGGTAGGTAGGGTAGGTAGGTAGGGTAGGTAGGTAGGGTAGGTAGGTAGGGTAGGTAGGTAGGGTAGGTAGGTAGGGTAGGTAGGTAGGGTAGGTAGGTAGGGTAGGTAGGTAGGGTAGGTAGGTAGGGTAGGTAGGTAGGGTAGGTAGGTAGGGTAGGTAGGTAGGGTAGGTAGGTAGGGTAGGTAGGTAGGGTAGGTAGGTAGGTAGGGTAGGTAGGTAGGGTAGGTAGGTAGGGTAGGTAGGTAGGGTAGGTAGGGTAGGTAGGGTAGGTAGGGTAGGTAGGGTAGGTAGGGTAGGTAGGGTAGGTAGGGTAGGTAGGGTAGGTAGGGTAGGTAGGTAGGGTAGGTAGGTAGGGTAGGTAGGTAGGGTAGGTAGGTAGGGTAGGTAGGTAGGGTAGGTAGGTAGGGTAGGTAGATAGGGTAGGTAGGTAGGGTAGGTAGGTAAGGTAGGTAGGGGTAGGTAGTGGCAGGTAGAGGTAGATAGGAGTAGGTAGGGATAGGTTTGTAGGTCCCAGTTTTATTTTTGTTCTCAGGGCAGGACAACGTCTGCCGGGTCAGCTAGTCTTTCCTATACTAGAAAGGAACGATATCGGAGCGATATCGGAATGTGGCACGATATGCGTCAAGTGGCGTGGCGTCGTCGGTCGTCCAGCCACAGTATAAAGATGTAACAGTATGGAAACTAAGCTAGTTGATAAAATAATAATTACCTACGCTTCATTGAAGCAGTAGGGTCGTCACTTTTAATGTTTTATGGTATTGTTTTTTTTAATTAAAACATTCAATGTTCTGTAGTGTAGTGATCAATTAATCGAATTGAAATAGCTAGTTTACAAATAAAATAATAGGCATCTCATGGCGTCGGTTACTCTCGATAGTTTAAAATACGGAAAACAGTTTAATATTGACAGTTTAAAAGGTTAATAAACAAAAATACACACACAACTTTTGTAAAAAAATACTATTCTACTTAATTTGACAGCACTATCGGCTTAAACACCCTCGAAAACCATAAAAACAACACCCATGACGTTATAGTTGATATTAATATTATATCACTGGTCAACACTAGTTTTGGTGCCAAGAAACTTTATTTTTTTATTAACTTAGGACCGTATTCTGATTACATTCTGATTGAAAATTTTGAGATTCTACGTGTAGTTTTCTAGATATTGACTTGTTTAGAAAAAAACAAAGTTACAAAGAAAAACAGCATTTATTAAGTTATTATGTACATAAAAACGATCTTTTTCGCGACTTTCGTGAATGAGGTGCAATGGGACAATCACGTTGCATACCCCAGCAGTGGTCAGCCATCATATGCCGATCCCATCGACCTTGGTACCTCTCCTCCATCGTTTTTAGGTCCTGGTGAAACCGCTCCCCTTGTTCTTCGCTATAGGATCCAAGATTCTCTGGAAATTGATCAAGGTGACTGTGGAGGCAGTGCACTTTGATGGACATATTACATCCTAAGTTTTTGAAACTTTGTATCATGTCATTTGTGAGTAGTTATTTGACTTGTGATTTCCGAGAGTCATTAGTTACATCAAAAATCGAAGTCCACGCAGCTTGTTCCAAATCATTCATTGATCTTAAGAAATCAGTATCTTTTATTTAATGTTCTTATCAGTGGGCCATCGAAAATCCCTGCTTTTATCTTCTCTAAGCTAAGACCAGGAATTTTTCTAGGTATATAAGAAAAACATTGTCCATTTTTATCTAGCGCTTTAACAAATTGTTTCATTAGGCCTAGTTTTATGTGCAAGGGGGACAATGTTGGAACAGGTACTTCCTCTGAATGTGGCAAAGGTTTTCGAGCCGATTCTAAGTCTGGGTAAATCATTTTTTTAACGTTAACACCACGCAAATTAACACAGTCATCGAAGTGATTTTTTTATTCGTTCCATTGCATAGGCACTCCGAATCTCATATGGCTTCTTTGACCTTTAACCCACTGTCTCAAATGTTCACAGCACACTTTACAAACAATTTGAGGTATCCACGGCTTGTATTCATCCACAATTTTTAACTTAAAGTAAGAAAAATAAGTACTTTTTATAAAATCTGTTATAGGTTTTCTATATTTTTTAACTGTGTATTCACCACTAATGTAACAAAACACATTTGGTTCATTGAGACAACTTCTTAGCGATGAAGACATGATGATAAAATGAATTTATTTATAAAAATTTACCGATGAGTTAGCAAATCGAGCGCACGAAACTACTGATTACAACCAATATTCAAAACTGAGGGTAAATCGAAAACTACACGTTGGAAAAATAAAAAAAAAAAACATTTTGTGTTACCAATGGACACTTACTAAAAAACCATTAAAACCAACGCTGCACCAAATTTTATTTTTTAATTTGTTGACCAGTGAATCTATTGCAGCCGCCATCTTAGATTTGTATTTTGTGTAATGTTTTACGAATTTATTATGATCGATCACATAGACTATTACTATTTTAAAACAATAAAATTCTCACCTTTCAAAATCAGCAGGAAGTTAAAAAAATTATAGCTCCGGTTTTATTGAAGCATATTTATTTTTCTACTGTGGTCTATCGGCGCCTACCCAAGCCACTCCCCCCGCAATCCTGCTTCACCCCGCACTGTGTCGTCACCCGATATCGGCAGTGTGAAAGCATTTAGTAGTGATTGTATCCAACTACCAGTCCGACGATATCGTGTAGTTACCGTTATCGTCCAATGTGAAAACGCCCAATAGGTATTTATGTAAAAACTAATCCTACCTATATATTTTAATCTCTTTGGCAATAAACAATATCACACTGACGGCAATTGATGACATTTTTACCACATATATGGCAAAAAGAAAGAAGAAATTAGTTCCATTAGTTTTCGGCACTCTCCCAGTACTAGTCGACCTTGACGCGAGAGTATGCTTATCGATTTCAATTATGGCATAATGAAGAATTATCATTGAGTGATTGAATTACGGGAAGAGAATGACGATAGGATTAATTCATTCTAATAAAATTTTGTGATACGTTTTTTTTTCAAGTGTTTAGAGGATTCTAAGCACTTGAAAAAAAATGATAGAATTATGTCATAATTTAATTAAATGCACTCTCGGATATTTCGCAATGAATATTTCGATATCGATACCAACAGATATCGATATCGAAATATCGACAAAATCACACCTCTAGCTCATTTCGTCAAGAGATTTCTCAGTGCTCGCTCGCTCGCATCGTTATTGTACTAGTAGAGAACAATCTGTATGTACATACGTATCTAGCGTTTTTACATATATTTTTTTTAATAGTGTCCTAGCGTTTAGCTTTCACGCCAGATGGCGTGTACAATTAAAAATTTGTTTGTTTAGCGTTTACGCCATCTAGTAGAATCAGTGTTATCATGTAAAGATGTAAAATATATTATTTACAGTTTATAAAGACTAATTTAATAAATAAATTCATTAATTAACCCCAGTAATTTATTCTTATACAATAAGCTGATTTTTAAGTGATTTAATTGCGTTTTTATTTTATCAATAGTCCAAACGATGTTCGTAGCGACATCTATTGGTGTCAAATCTATACTAATTCTGAAATGTATGGACCTAGCCACCCGTGGTTATAGGCTATATAACATCACGCTACGACCCTCAGGAGCTGAGCAATAATAAAAAAAAATAAGCGGGAAGCATGTATAGCACGGGCGAGCGATGCGACGCGGTTATCAATGGGCGTTTTCACATTGGACGATAACGGTAACTACACGATAACTGCACGATATCGTCGAACTGGTAGTTTGATACAATCACTACTAAAATGCTTTCACACTGTGTCGTTGTAGTCAACGATATCGTCGGTCGTGCCGATATCGTGACGACACAGTGCGGGGTGAAGCAGGATCGCGGGGGTAGTGGCATGGGTAGGCGCCGCTGGACCACAGTAGAAATATAGAACAGTACGGAAACTACCTACAAACGTTCGAAACGGCTGACACACACAAAACTTGTAGAAGCTTATGACATATTGATAAGTAGACATAGTGACCTACCAAAAAAAAAAACAGATCTACAAGTTGTGTGTCAATATTAAACTGATTTCCGTATTTTAAACTATCGAGAGTAACCGACGCCATGAGATACCTACCTATTATTTTATTTGTAAACTAGCTATTTAAATTCGATTAATTGATCACTACAGAACATTGAATGTTTTAATTAATAAAACAATACCATAAAACATTAAAAGTGACAACCCTACTGCTTCAACGGAGCGTAGGTAATTATTTTATCAACTAGGCTTAGTTTCCATACTGTTACATCTTTATACTGTGCCTGGACGACCGACGACGCCACGCCACTTGACGCATATCGTGTCACATACCGATATCGCTCCGATATCGTTGTCTCGAGTGTCGTGTCGTTATCGTCGCAGTGTGAAAACGCCCAATGGATGACAGCGGTTGCCTAGGTTACAGTTTTTGTTATTTTTAAATGTCTTAAAGACGAGGTTATCAATTCGTCGGTTTTTTTTTAATGTATGTTCCCCGATTACTCGAAGATGCCTGAACCGATTTGGAAACTACTATACTTACAGGTGGTCACATGGTCACCAAGTCAGGATCTGATGATGGGATCTTGAAGAAATCGAGGGAACTCTTCAAATTTTATAGGCATTAACAATATTTTTCATATATTTTCTAAAACTATTCATCCTTCTCCCCCGGACCCCCGCATAGTGCAGACGTGTTTAACTCCTCTGTTGTTGTTTTTTTTACTAATTTTTAAAATATAATTTACACTATAAAAATCAAAAGTAAATAATAGGAGTGCATAAAAGCAAGAAGATTATCGCAAGCAACTTGCGAGCTGCGACGCGGTCACTTTGGTGAGTCCCATCCGAGCCGAGCACAATAACGCACGAAGCACCACACGCTGCGCACACGCACACACACATAGGAGTCACCTGAGCCTGACGTCACGTGCAACCTCCTACAATACATACTTGCCTGGTACTTGCTTTGGCTTGTGATTGCGCCGTGCGGTCACTATATCCATCCGTCCCGCTCGCCCGCTTGGCGTCGCCGCGCGCCGCGCGCCGCTACCGCGCCGCCCCGCTATCGCCTGCCTGCAATCCTGCTCGCCTCGATCGACCGGCCGCCTCGCTCACCCGTGCCGCCGCGCCGCCACCTAGGTGCCTGCCGCTTCGCTTACCTGCCGCTTCTCTCACCTGCAACCCGCAGTCGTATCGCCGCTGCCTATACTAGCTGTATTCTTCCGCGTCACTCGTTTGTCCGTCTGTCTCGCTTATTAAATACAAATATAATAATGCCAATCAACCGATCACCGCCTACAACAGGCTTAGCTCCACCATCACCCGCTCCGCTAACGCATTGCGCCTCAGACTCAAACCTTACCGTGACCTCTATACTATCACGAGACCATACTGGGAGTGAACCTAATATTACCATGCGTAAACGCAAATATGATGAATGCTCCATAGGTAAGTCGGAGCTTATGTATATGCTTGCATCAATGGAACTGAAACAGGAAAAGAGGTTCGACGAGCTGATGACTGCTACGCAAGAAAGAATACGTTCACATACTGAACTGAATGAAGAGATTCGTAAATCTATGGAATTTCTGGGTAAAAAGTATGATGATGCAATTGCATGAATTGAACATCTTGAAGAGGAACGAACCTCAGATAAAAAGTATATTCTTGTTCTTGAATCCCGACTGGAACAAGTAGAACGCAGTCAGCGCAGCTCTAGCATCGAAATCAGGAATATCCCAAAAAAAAGCGAGCGAATCCAAAGATGATTTATTAAAAATAGTAAAAAAAGTGGGAGATGCACTTAGTTTACCACTGCAACCGGCTGAAATACGAGATGTGTTCCGTATAAATACGAAGAACGATAAAAACAAACCGATTGTTGCCGAACTCTCGACTACAATACTAAGAGATAAGGTAGTCGAATCAGCCAAGACATTCAATAAGAAAAACGCTAGCTGCAGATTAAGCACAGTGCACCTCCATCTTGAGGGCCCGAGCCAACAGGTATATATTGCCGAAAACCTTACTACCCAGGCGAAAAAAATATTTTACCTGGCTAGGGAATTTGCTAAAAGCTATGGGTATAAATTCTGCTGGGTAATTATTTATTTCTGAAGGTATATTTTACCACGTGCAGCGTGGTAAAATATACCTTCGCAAATCTGAAGGTTCGACTCTCATTAAACTCAATAATGCACAGGATCTGGATAATCTCAAACTTAAATGACTTGTATTTTATATCAGGTTATCACTTACCTTTTTGTTGTTTTTTAGTCTTGCCATACTCCATAATTTAAACATTACTTACTCGTATACTAAAAATAATAATTCTATAAAATGTAACTACCAGCGAAAATCACAACACAAATCATTACATATTCATACTTCTCAACATTCATTCACAACCGTAAACATTAAATACTTACACTTATCTTTTAAAAAACAATACATCCTCATACCGAACTTTATTGATTCTTCGATGTGCCACATAATATTCCTTTACTATACACAATCTACAATTATACCAATGTATACTTATTGCTCTTTACTCTAATTTGATTATTGCCTTCAGTATTAAAATATATTTACTTGGTGGCCTAATTCATAGTATATTTAAAATTAAACAACAGCGCTATAAAATTACACCTTTTTACCTCGATTATAAAATTCGATATAGTAAGTAATACAACGCTGTCGGAAGTAGACAGTACAGGAAATACAGAATGTATCTTAGTGGAAGACCCTAAACAGTGCTCACAACTTCTAGGAATCACTCAGAAATCAAACGACTGCTCTCTCTGTATTATATCTGTCAATATTCGTAGCATTCATCGTAACTTAGATCTTTTTCTGGCATTCATGTCTAGCATTGATTTAAGAATAGATATTATTGTTCTAACAGAGTGCTGGTTAAATAATAATAATCCTCCACCATCTATTGATCAATACAACATGGCGTATACTAAAAATAATCTAAATCAAAACGATGGTGTAGTAACATATGTCCGTGATGAAATAAATGCAACTTTCTCAGAACCCACTATTGATGATGGAAATTGTATATTGATCACAATAGGCCAACAGTACTCTATTTTATGTTCCTACAGACCACCATGTTTTCGAAATCCAATAAATTATGTAAACTCTTTGAAACAGTCCTTCAAAATATTACTACCTATAATGTTATTCTGACAGGAGATATAAATATTGATATCTTACCTAGCAAACTCACCAGCAATGCCCACAGCTACTTAAACATGATGGCCATGTATGGGCTACTGCAAGGAGTCAATAAACCTACTAGGATCAGTTCGTGTCTTGACAAGCTGCATAAAAATATGGAAAAGCTACCAAATGATATAATATTAAAAGAGCGATACATAGCATATATAAATATATGTAACAAAATTATAAAAACATTAAAGAAACAATACTATGAGTCTCAATTAGAAAAATACAGTGCAAATGTTAAAGAAACATGGAAAATTATTAAGGAAGTCTGCAATTATAACAAAATAAAATCCACTTCAAGTGATTTATTGAGTATCAAAACAAACGCACTAGATTCACTTAATGTTACTAATAATTTCTTTTTATCAGTCGGGCAGAATTTGGCTAATATTATTCTCAATAAAATGAGTGCAACTGAACAGGAGTTAGCTCTTAAATCAAAAACTAAAAATAAGCCACTTAACTCTATGTCATTATTTCCAAACAGATGCTGCTGAAGTTAGTGCTATTATTAATGGACTGAGAACTAATAGTGCACCAGGTTGGGACAACATAACACCCTATACACTGAAACAAATTATTCCATTTATCGTAGACCCTATTACGTTCCTCTGCAATCTGAGTTTCGAATCTGGAACTTTTCCAAATATCTGTAAGAAAGCAACAGTGTCCAATCTACAAAACTGGTGACAAAATAAATCCCTCTAATTATCGGCCAATTTCCCTTCTTTCCTGTCTTTCCAAGATATTTGAAAAACTTATTAATAAGCGACTTATGAAATTCTTAGAGAAAAACAAATTGCTAATTAATAACCAATATGGCTTCAGAGAGAAAAAATCCACTGAAAATGCTGTTCTCAGGCTTACTACTCTTATTACAAATTATCTCGATAATGGTAATTATTGTGTAGGTATTTTTCTAGACTTGCAAAAAGCTTTTGACACGGTTTCGGTCCCAATTCTACTAACTAGGCTTAATAACGCTGGTGTAAGAGGCGTTGCTCTGAAATGGTTTGAGGGATATCTTACCAATCGACAACAGAAAGTAAGAGTAAATGACCTGGAGAGTGATGTTGGTATCAATAAGTTTGGAGTTCCTCAAGGAAGTACGTTAGGTCCGTCTCTATTTCTCATCTACATTGATGAGCTCTGCAAAACTACTATTCCGGGAATGGAGCTTCTGATGTTTGCCGATGATACGGTTCTCCTTTTTCATGGAAAGTTTTGGGAATTAGTTGCAGCACTCGCTGAGAAGGGCCTTTCCAAAGTCACATCCTGGCTAGAAGACAGCTTATTGTCCCTTAATACCAGCAAGACAAAATATATTTGCTTTAGCAAAACTGCCTCGTCCAGTCCTTCTAATGATTTTAATTTGACAATGCACTCTTATCCTTGCAATCGACAGGACAATTGTGGTGACGGGTACTGTTGTTGCGACAAACTTGCTCGAGTTGATTGTATGAAATACCTGGGTGTCACAGTTGATGCTAGTCTTAAGTGGAGAAACCACTCAGATATATTGTCAGCTAGAGTTAGGAAATTAATATACGTTTTTAAAAACCTTCGAACTGTGGCAAACGGACAGCTACTTCTACGGACCTACAAAGCATTGTGTGAATGTATCATTAACTACTGCATCTGCACTTGGGGTAACGCTGCAAAATCACACCTCTTTACAGTAGAAAGAGCTCAAAGAGCTGTGCTTAAAGTTCTTATGCACTTACCTTATAGACACCCCACTACTGATGTTTATGAAAAAGCTCAGGTACTGTCAGTAAGAAAACTGTTTATTTGCCAAACACTGATAAGATATCATAAAGATGTGGTACCATACCTACCTGATACACACAAAAGAGTAGACCGTTGTCCGGTACCACGAGTTCATAGTAAAATTGCCCAGAAACACTTTGACGTAGCCCCACACCTATATAATAAATTAAATATGAAATTCAAAATAAAAAAATATTCTAATAATAAAGTGAAGAAAGTGATACTCACCTGGCTCAATTACGATGAAGTTGAAAGTATGTTAATAAATTTATGATCCAAATATAAAAACTCACATACACGCACACACCACCCACATACACCCCCACACACAAACTCCCCCACACACACACTCCCCCACACAAACTCACCTTTCATTTAAACGCATCCGACATAATGCCTAGATACACACTTTCGCATGGTAGATAAATATATTAGTTACATTCTTTTCTTTGTATTAATTTTTTTATTTTATTTCCTTTTTTTATATATTTCTTTTATTTTGAACTAGCGGCCCGCCCCGGCTTCGCACGGGTACATACACACACACATACACCCTTTTTTTTGCATCGAGTTTCAAAAAAAAAGTAAAATTATAATGGAAGTTTGAATTTTTTTTTTATGAAATTTTTTTATTCATATTTTTTATTAATGTTTTTTTGTATATTTTTATTTTTAAATTTTATACATATATCATATTTTTATTACATTGACTCCCCCCCCGTACCCCAGTGACGCTTACATGGAGCCTACATCGCATGCTGGCTAGCTGAGCGCGGTGAGCGACAACCACGCGACTTTTTCCTAATACTTGCATTTTTAAACTCGTGATATCTTCCGAATGAAATGTCCGAATTGAATAATTCAAAAAGTTATAAAAAGGTATTAAAGCCGTCTTGAATATAAAGTAATTTATTTTGATGAGGATTAATACCAAGGTACAAATGAAGAGCCTTTTCAAGAGGCGGCATATATAAATTAATATTTTAGAATAAAAAACTGCTTACTGTGACATAACTATAATATTTAGACATATGCTGTCGCGACACTTTTTGTAGATAATGATGAGTTCTGCAAAGTCGTAGTAAATGATTTTGTTCTATCATCAATAGTTTTCGCAGCGCACGCGACGTAAGGAATTTTTCAGGTCATTTTTTTACACCTTATGTTACATTATTGGAGTTTTAGTAAGGATCCCTAATTTTTTTTTAAATATAATATAGCCTATGTTACTCGGGGATAATGTAGCTTTCCAAAAGTGAAAGAATTTTTGAAATCGGTCCAGTAGTTTCGGAGCCTATTCATTACAAACAAACAAACAAACAAATCTTTCCTCTTTATAATATTATATTAGTATAGATTAACGTAACTTTTTTTATTGTAATTGACGTTTAAATGTAGTAGCACAAGCTAGGAGAAGATGCTGGTTCCTGAAATACAGTTGACACTAGTTTGGGAACCAGAGGATTCATATGATAAAATGTACCAAATTATTTTGAATGTCAATAAATTATTATTATTATTTGCGTCTGGTAGTCATCACATGTTGCTGAGCTGATGATGGAAGGTACAACTCCTTAACGGTTAGGAGTTAGGGGATAATTCTAAAATATTATAGGAACGATGATGGAAGGTACAACGCTCATATGCTTATCCTAGGTCAGTGACCTTGAGAGTCATTGATTACACATAAAAAATTTTTTTTAACATAAAATAGAACCGCCTTCAAAGGCACTAAAAAGCACTGTGTGAACTTTGTTTCCAATTATATGTTGCTTTATCTAGATCAGGTTGCATAGGCTACGTTTTATCTTGAACGCAGGTGAAACCGCGTGGGACAGCTAGTAGTAATAGAGAAGTAAACCTTACCTAGAGGTATATATTCATCTTCACTGGAATCTGATGTTTCAGCTTCTTTTTCAAGTGTATGGATCTTTTCCGTCGATAAGTGTGTCATGAGAGAACTGCTATTCTCAGAACTATCGCTACCTTCTTCAAGAGGTATATCTACTGGCTTCCAATAATCTGGGATAATAATATAACTAGTGTTAATAATTTTGAATCGGGCTATTTTAAGTCAGATGAGAATCTACGAATAAAAAAATTTACCAAAGCTTTGCTTTTCATCAATAATTTCTTTTTGGTTTAATTCTATAGAAAGTAGTTTAATGTCCACTTCAGAAACTTCTGGAATGAGTCCTTCATATTCACAATCAGATTCTGGAAAACAATTTAAAGTCTTAAAATAAATTGTTAGCGTATTATTTGTTACAAGGCATGTAGTCGAAGGTATCAATACCAGACTGCTAGCTGATAATTTCTGGATATTTTATGGACGCACACTATAGGGTACTTGACTATTGGGTTTTAAGATATTGTTACGTCCAAGTGAAGGGTCAAGACTTTTCTAGAGAGATCGCTGTATTTGTTTTCGTCGGCCTTAACAATGCCGCTATTCAAAACAAAGGAATGACCCGCCTATTGTTTCGTTTGTAGCCCCATTGTTCACGGAGTTTTATGGCTCTGTTTACTTTCCCACGCTTGTTTGTGTCGGACGGCCGCCGAAACTTGCTCGCGAATATTCTGGAGATCAGGAGGCTCGAATATAAAATGCGAACGTCGAGCCAGCAACGACAGTTCAGTTCTACGAGCTACCAAGTGAACTTCAAAGCGACTTTAAAGTGCGAATAGTGCGATACTCGGTGTGTTGTTCAGTGCTATAGTGCTATTGTAAGACAGTGATTAATTGCGATAGAGACGTTTATTAATTGTGACTGTGACATTTTATTAGTTAATTAATTAATTATTTGTGTTGATATACTGACTGAATCCGTTCGTTAATAAAACTCTTCTACCGTAAATCGGCATAATAATATTTATTCGTACCCACCCCGGATACGTAACAATTGGTGTCAGAAGTATCGGAGTCTGAAACTTCAGTTCCAGCTCCACCGACAAATCAGATGAGTACAAGTGTCTCTCCGGGCCCCTCTACTGGATTCGACGTATCATCACTGATGGCGCTTATGTTGGAGCTAAGAGAAGGCCAGCGTAAAATGGAGGAAGGCCAGCGCAAAATGGAGGAAGGCCAGCGCAAAACGGAGGAAGGCCAGCGCAAAATGGAGGAGGGCCAGCGCATATTAGAGATGGAGAAGATGGACACCAACCTGACGGAGGCTATACAAGGTTTGGGCAACACAGTATCTCGGCTTCAAGGAGACATGAAGGCAGCCACGATCAAGATCGAAGAGCATCAAGCTACCCTCAATGCTTATCAAGCAGTCCTCGACGCCCATGATGCTGACCTGAAGACGATGAAGACCGCCATCCAGAAAGTGGAAGCACGTGGTGCTGTTACCGCAAGTGGAGTTGTTACTGCCAGTGCACCATTTAAGATGAAGTTAGATGGTCTTCATTTTGATGGCAAGTCATCATGGGTAGCTTCCCGACAACAGTTCGAGACACTTGCCAAGGGAAACGGGTGGAGTGACGAACAGACTCTAATGGCGCTGACACTTGCTTTACGAGGTGAAGCAGTCCTCGTACTGGAAAGCCGTCCTGCTGAAGGTAGAACCTTGAGTGAACTTTTTGAAGCCCTGGAAACAAGGTATGGGGAGAAACATCTGGAGCACTTTTACAGTGCCCAGCTCAAGACCCGCCGGCAGAATTCACACGAGAGTCTTCAGCAATGGGCTCTAGAGATTGAACGCCTGGTGAACCGAGCATGTGCATCTACTCCAGAACTGATTCACCACCAGTTACTACGATCTTTTGTTGATGGGATCAGAGATGGTGAAGTGCGAGCTGCGGTACGTTTGGCACATCACCAAACACTGAAGGCTGCCCTAGCACATGCCATGGAAGTGGAAGCCGTACGCCACGATTCCACGCAGCAGGTGCGTGAAGTGGTAGTATCTGAGAGACCTGTAGCACCGGAAAATGGAAAACCACCTGGGAAATTCGGAGGACTATTCAGACCGAGACTTGGGCTGATGTGCTACGAGTGTGGTGAAAGAGGACATATTCGCTCCAATTGTCCAAAGCGAAAAACGATGGTTGCGTCCAGTACCCAAGTGGACGCTGAGGACCAGCCTTTAAACTAAGTGGAGCCAGGGCTGCGGGGCGGGCGCTGGCTTGTCATTGTGGAGATCAAGCCCCTACTATCACCGTTTCACAGGCATCAAATGGGAACAGTCTTACCATAGAAGGAGAACTAAATGGAAAACGCTGTCAGTTTACAATTGACACGGGAGCGTCACGAACCATAGTGCGTCCAGAACTACTTAGACGTACTGTGTCATGGGAAAAGCCATCATCATCTTGTCTCCTGCAGACAGCTACTGGCCAGACAGTTCCCGTCCTTGGTGACACAGACGTGGGAATGAAAATTGGAGGGAAGATCTGTACTCACCCAGTTTTGATAGCAAGTATCACCGACGACTGCATCATTGGATTGGACTTTTTGAGGACCTATCAATGTACTGTCAACTTGGCAAAAGGTGTTCTCAGTTTTCCTGATAGAGAAGTGTTCTTGGATGGAGGAGTGAGTGGAAACGTCTACTGTTTGAGAGGAACGACCTTGCCACCCAAGTCAGAAACATTAGTAGACGTCCGATTTCCTCAAAAATCCCGCATGGAGCGAAGCGTGATTATTGAAGATACAGGAAATCATCCTGGATGGATCACAGCAAGAACACTTGTGATGACAAAGGAGAGAGCAAAGGTTCGCATCATAAACCTCAGCAATTCTAGAGTATTCCTGAAAAAGAATTCTGTGATTGGACAATGTGATAATGTAGCAACACTGGAGAAGGTGAAACGAATGGACACAAAAATCAGTCAGCGAAATCACATCGTGCAACTACTGGAAAACTGCAAAGAGCAATTAACTGACATGGAATTTGAGAAGGCAAAAACGCTGTTACATAGCTTCAGTGACATCTTCTCGAAAGAAGACGGCGACCTTGGAAGGACTGGATTGGTGAAGCACCGTATAGAGACTGGAAATACAGTACCAATCAAGCAAAGACCTCGACGGGTACCACTGGCAAAAGAGAAAGAAGTAGCCGACATGATTGAAGATATGCAGAAGAATCGAATTATTGAACCGTCCACAAGCCCATGTTCATCTCCAATAGTGCTAGTTAAGAAGAAAGATGGCAGCACCCGATTTTGTGTTGACTACAGAATGCTGAATGAAGTCACCAAGAAGGACAGCTATCCACTTCCTCGCATTGACGATACTCTGGACATGCTCAGTGGAATGAAATGGTTTTCGACGGTTGACCTAAAAAGTGGTTACTGGCAAGTTGAGATCAGTCCAGAAGATAAGGAAAAGACAGCATTTTCAACTGGAACTGGAAATGGTTTATGGCAGTTCAATGTTATGCCGTTTGGATTGTGCAACGCTCCAGCTACTTTCGAGCGACTAATGGAGAGAGTACTGGTTGGATTGCTGGGAGACGCTTGTTTGGTGTACTTGGATGACATTATCATAATGGGCCGTGATTTTACCGAGCATCTGAAGAACTTGGAAAAAGTGTTCTTGAGGATCCGAGAGGCTAATTTGAAGTTAAGTCCAAAGAAATGTGCATTCTTTAAGAAAGAAGTTGGCTATCTGGGACACATAATATCAGCACAAGGAGTACGAACTGATCCGGAGAAAATCAAAGCTGTTCAAGACTGGCCTACTCCAAAGAACAAGACAGATGTAAGAGCATTTTTGGGACTTTGTGCTTACTATCGCCGCTTTGTGAAGAACTTTTCAGCAGTAGCAAAACCATTGCATCGGCTCACAGAGGAGAAACGTAACTTTCTTTGGGACAGTAACTGTGAACAATCTTTCAAACAGCTGAAACAACATTTGTGTGAGAGCCCCGTGCTTGGATACCCAAACAGAGAAGGAAGATTTATTGTTGACACTGATGCGAGCAATACAGGAATTGGTGAAGTCCTATCCCAAGAACAAGGGGACAAACAAGTAGTTATTGCTTATTTCAGTAAGTCCCTATCAAAGCCAGAAAGGAATTACTGCGTAACTCGTCGGGAGCTGTTAGCTGTTGTAAAAACTTTGCAGCATTTCAACAAATACCTTATCGGAAGACCATTCACACTTCGCACCGATCATGCTGCTTTAAAATGGCTGCTGCAGTTTAAGAACCCGGAGGGACAAGTTGCAAGATGGATAGAGCAACTTCAAGAGTTTGACTTCGTAATTGAACACCGAAGTGGAAGGATTCACTCTAATGCTGATGCTTTATCACGACGGCCGTGTCCTGATGAATGTCGCCACTGTATGAAGCAAGAATCCAAGGAACGAGTCAACATAATCAGGACGGAAGCATTGGATGATTCCTGGAGCGGAGAAGCCATGAAATCTGCTCAAAAAGAAGACAAAGATTTAGAACAAATCCTGGAATGGAAAAAGGATAACCAGAAACCTAGTTGGAGTGACATCTCAACAGCAAGTCCTATAGCCAAAAGCTATTGGGCTCAATGGGATAGCCTGTTGATTCAAGACGGAGTACTGTACAGGAAATGGGAGTCCCCGAATGGCAAAGAAAGTACTCTACAGTTAGTGGTCCCTCGCAGCAAGGTACCATCACTGCTGCGATTTGTTCATGATGGTGTATCTGGAGGACATCTTGGAGTAAAGAAAACCCTCATGAAATTAAGGAAACGCTTCTACTGGATTCACTGCAGGGAAGATGTCGAAGAATGGTGCAAGAAGTGCACAACCTGTGCCGTCGTTAAAGGACCACAAACAAGAAGTACGGGGAGACTGAAGCTTTATCAAGTTGGAGCACCTTGGGAAAGGATCGCCATCGACGTCGCTGGACCGTTTCCTGAGACTGATGATGGTAATCGGTACATCATTGTAGTCCAAGACTACTTCAGTAAATGGCCAGAAGTGTTCTGCAGATTTGGTGTACCATTAGAAATACACTCAGACCAAGGAAGGAACTTCGAGTCAGCACTGTTCCAGGAAATTTGTCGACTGTTTGGGATACACAAGACTCGGACTACACCAGCGCATCCACAGTCGGATGGTATGGTCAAGAGATTCAACCAGACGTTAGAAAATCACTTGGCCAAAGTGGTGGAAAGTCATCAGCGTACCTGGGACCAGTACATTCCTCTATTCCTGATGTCCTACCGCTCAGCAGTTCATGACAGCACAAATGAGACTCCAGCAAAGGTCAATTTTGGACGAGAACTACGGCTGCCAATGGATGCAATAACTGGAACTCCACCTGGTACACCTAAACCAACTTTAGAATACGTTGCGGATCTACAAGAACAATTGGACACAATCCATGACTTGGTTCGAGAGAACAGCATCAGAACTGGAGAAAGAATGAAGACGCGGTACGATCGCCAGGCCAATGCCAATGGGTTTGAAGAGGGAACTCTTGTATGGCTTCATAACCCATTCAGGAAGAAAGGAAAATCACCAAAGTTCCAAGCTCGCTGGGAAGGCCCATACCAAGTGATAACGCGAATCAATGACATCACGTACCGCATCAAACAAGGACAGAGAGGTAAATTGAAGATCGTCCACGTCGACCGCCTGGCCCGGTATCATGGATCAAATGATGCTCGGGACGAGCATGACTAAGAGGGGGGCAATGTTACGTCCAAGTGAAGGGTCAAGACTTTTCTAGAGAGATCGCTGTATTTGTTTTCGTCGGCCTTAACAATGCCGCTATTCAAAACAAAGGAATGACCCGCCTATTGTTTCGTTTGTAGCCGCATCGGTGTGTTGTTCAGTGCTATAGTGCTATTGTAAGACAGTGATTAATTGCGATAGAGACGTTTATTAATTGTGACTGTGACATTTTATTAGTTAATTAATTAATTATTTGTGTTGATATACTGACTGAATCCGTTCGTTAATAAAACTCTTCTACCGTAAATCGGCATATTTATTCGTACCCACCCCGGTTACGTATAAAATATTTTATACGTAACAATATTAAGAATGTTATAAATTAAACTATGAGACAAAAAAAAATATTTTTTACGTACTATATATATTTTTTTAACTTCATTCAAATTTTCGAGCTAAAACGCGATTCAGTGGTTGTGTGACGTCACACTGCTATAAATAAACTAACATCATAGAAAATGAAAACCTCCGTACACGACTGACGTAAAGTGACAGCTGTTATGACGTCACTTGCAAAATGGCGTCGTTTCGATAATTGGACTCGCAGATAAAAAAACTTAATCTTAATAAAATAATAAATATTTCTTAAATCAGAAACTGATTGAAATATAACTAGGTATAATAGTTATTTTGGTTCTAGTTATTATCCCTATTGGGCGTCTGCCATTTGACAGCGGAGGTCACTGATAGCTAGCCGACCAAGCTAGCTAACTTTGTTTTTCCACTTGAAATTTTCAAAATAAGTTCGCAAAAACAAAAGCGTTTAAATGCCGTCACACGGTTGTCCACTAAAGGGATATCTATTAAATCTGTGACATGCTTGTCGACTCCCTGTTGGTTAAAAGCTACATTTAACAATACGTTTAATAATCCTTGATTACATCTGTCAAGTACCCTAATGTGTATTATGTGTTTTGTAATCAAATAAAATAGTGCTTGCTTAAGATGTCCACTGCATAGGCAAAACAATATAAATAATATCCCATACTTTTACCCTCATGCACCCTCATGCATCATGTTAATTTAAAAGTGTAGGTACTACACATATTATCGAACGCTAACTAAGTGTTTAAGGTGATACCTTCGGTTGGAGCGCGAAATTCAAATTTTATTACGTTTTTTGCAAATTGCAGCTCAGTTATAGGTCGTAAGTTATCAACATGTTATTTGCGACAATAGTGGTAGTAGAATGCTAAGTATATTATCACTGAGTAACATAGGTAATACTTTATTTTATTTGTTACAGAAATTCCGTTTGTTTCAAACTATTCTAAGTAGGTATATAGAAATCAAAAAAATCAAAAGGGAAACCCCTATGATATGTATTTAATTTTGTTTGGGCGGCTAAAGATGGACAATCTTATATACCTCGAAATTTTGATAGTAAAATTTATACTTATAAAAATGATTATTTCAATTGATCGTTAATTTAGGAACATCGTTAATTTAGGAACATCGTTTAATTTCAATACGAATTTAATAAAATGTGCTAAAAAAATCAATAATTGAAATGCATCGAATTTATTTGTATAGAATCACAAGACTCAACTTTTTACGATTTGTTCTAAATTCAAACTTAGATCTCCTTGCTGAAATAAAATTATTTGATTACATGGATTACGTTCACCATTTTTTCATTCTTAAATAAAGTTATATTTAATTATCTAGTATACCTTTTATTTTTTGCTAATAATGTGAGATATGCAGGTTATTTAATTTATTTGTTTGTTATTTATAAATAAATGTATGTATATTGTTTAACAATACAATTTTAAAAAAATATGATATTAATTTCTAGACGAGATAGAGGATAAAATAGAGGCTCGATAGCCATATCGAGTAGACGATAGAACTTCTGTCAAAAATTACAAGCAGACGCTAAAATGACGGTACGTAGTTTACGCAAGTGATTCGTGCTCAGGGCACTGTCTAATAACAAAAGAAATCATCAAAATATTCCTCCAAGGTACATTATTAACATTTTCATGAAATAGTCGTATATGTCAGTAATATACCTCGGAGGAATATGTTAATGATTTCTTTTGTTATTAATCAGTAAATATACTACCATTCTTGTCGCAAATAACATGACATTGAATTTCGCGCTCCAACCAAAGGTAGGAATCACGGAGTATCACCTTGAGGACTTAATCGCGAGCCTGCTACATTATAACGTGCAGATTTTAGTACAAATTTAAATTTTCGCGCTTTAGATTATGGACTTGAATTTCATAGATCACTCTAGTGGCGACACCATACGACGGAAAGTGGAAACATGAAACGTGAAATCATGCGTTTAATTATTGATATTTCTTTGTAACTGTATAATATTTTGGGCTTAAAAGTGGATATTTAGATACTTAAAATTTATAGAAACATTAAATATTTATTTCGTAAAATTTGTTTTAAAGGACTAAAGTTGGTAGGCTTCTGATGGCTGCATCAACCTTACAGACACACGAGAGATTCTATAAGGGTTCCGCCGTTTTTTCATTCGTACGTCCGGAACCCTAAAAAGTTCACCTGGTACATATAGGTACTTTTTTACAGGTATTTTTACCTATCTGATCTAACCACTATCATCGAAATCTGTTCCCATTGCATCCTACAACCTTTTCTTTCTATATGCTATTTTTAGGGTTCCGTAGTTCACGTCTGGAACCCTTATAGTTTCGTCATGTCCGTCTGTCCGTCCGTCCTCGGCTTACCTTCCTAACGGTTAGTGCTAGAAAGATGAAACTTTGTATGGATGGATATGTGTAGTATTTACCACGTCGACAAAGTGCTAAAATAAAATCACCAAAAATATATTTTTTGTGTTACCTCCCCTACACGTAAAGTGGGGATGTTTTTTTTTCTCACGTCTATCATTAAGCGCATTTTTTTGTTAAATTAGGGCGTCCTTTCTTCTATCTAGAAAAATCTGTAAAAATTCATTATGGTAGTCCATGTGATGATCTTTAAAGGAAAACTATAGCGGCTTAGATTTATTGTTAGTTCAAGAGTTATAGAAGCCAAATTAAAGGAAGATTTCGTACAATAATAACGAAATAATACGTAAAATCTTCAAAATAAAATCATAACAATTATATATTGGACACGATTTTCTAAGTCCACGTGCCATTATGGGTGACTATGGAACCCTATTCTACGCGTGGCCTGACAAGCACTTGGCCGGTATTTTTAAACTAATTTGGAACAAGACAGGTTTGAGATGCATCCGTTATTTTATGTTGACCACTAAATTGAGTTCTCTTCTACCCATCCAAGTATATTAGTTTATAGCTTTGGCTGTCTCCGACATTAATGCGTTTTATTTCACGACTCTCATTGTATTCACCGATTTTATCAAAAATGACCCGAGGAAGTAAGGAAAATATTTCATACAGTTATTACTTGCCTATATCCTGTTGAATGCTTCGGAACAGTCTTAACAATGGATGAATCACTTTATGCGATACACATATTAGCATAGATAATATGTATGTTACTACATAGCCATTGATGTGCTTTCCAAAAAGAAAGATTAATCCAAATATAAGATTGACCAAAATAAATGCCTGTAACAAAACAATATAAAACATTATTGGTATACGTGGCACTATTCTGGCAGGGCCACTATGTCGGATTGGAATTGTCCGTCCGTCAGTCCTGGCTTACCTTTCAAACGGTTAGTGCTAGAAAGATGAAACTTTGTATGGATATGTGTATTTACCACGTCGACAAAGTGCTAAAATAAAATAACGAAAAATTTTTTTTTGGGTACATCGCCTACATGTAAAGTGTGAATGATTTTTGTTTATTAGATAGATAATATAAAATATTGAGACGTTGCTAAGACGATTTTTTGATTTAGGTATCCATTTGCGAGATATTCAACTTTAAAGCGCATTTTTTTGTTATAATAGGGTCTCTAAAAGCTAAGTTAGCTCGAAAAATCTGAAAAAAATAATGAACCATGTGATGAACTTTAAGGAATAACTATAACGGCTTAGGTAACTTTGTTAGTTCAGAAGTTATAGAGGCGTCACTAGACCGAATGAAATAATAAGTAAACATGTAAATCGTCCACGTGCCATTATGGGTGACTACGGAACCCTATTCTATGCGTGGCGTGACACGCACTTGGCCGTTTTTATTGTTTTTAAAGTTACAAATAATTTAACGCGAGACTTATAAGATATTGAAAAAAGTACCAATACTCATAAATCATGGTACATACCTACTATTATAAAAGCACTTTTGTAGTGATGATACACTTCATAGAAGCTACTAAACACCATTTATTGTTTTAAAATAGGTACACATTTTACTCTAATTGCCAATTTATTACAAATTTTGTATTTTTTTTTTTCAAAAAACACTCAAATAGTCATATTTTGTAAGGAGATCTAGTGAGTGCTCTGCCACACAGATATTTTTTACTGCAAATAACGCAAACTATCGCCCTGTTTCGTTAGATTCACGATTTTTTACCTATCCTGTATTGCATGGCGTATAACAATCGATAGTACGAGTGACTTGGGTTCCCTCGATAGTCCTATTGTGATAATATCGATAGACCAGGGACGGCGAACCTTTACGTATCAATGTGCCATTTTTCCAAAGAAATGTTTATAATGAGGTCATAGACATGCCTTCAAATGATTTTGACTTTGTGATTATCGGGAAAACAATGATAATAAATAAAATACTATCAACTCAAAACTCTTTTTTTACTATAAAAAATAGGAATTTTGTAGTAAATAAAGAGGCGTAGGGAACACTCGCGTTCGCTCATCATAAATTACCTACTTCACACTTTTTTCATAGTGCATAATGAATTTTGTGATCTATGACATGCCCAAAATATTGTGTCGCGTGCCAGTAATGGCACGCGTGCCATTGGTTCGCCAACCCTGCGATAGACTATCGATTGTCCGGTATTAAGTACAACTATCGATAGATACTACGAATAAATACTTAGTCTTACTAATAAAAATATGTTACACGGTTGTTTAACAACTGTATAATATACAATGTATAAGCCTTACACAAACGTTATACACTCCCCTTACTAATAATCAGCGTACAAGCGTAGCATAACTATTTATTAGCTAAAACTTGGCTAAAACAAAATCCGTTGGCAACATTTTGGGAACGTTTAGAAACTAATATTTTTTTAAACAGACAAAGTTGAATAACTTGTGTAAAACACTATAAAATATTGAAAAATGATATTGTGAAATATAAATTATGTAATAAATATTGTTTTCTGTATGCTTTGCCTTTTTCTTTTTTTGCTAAATCAATAGAAAAATTGTTTCAAATAGCAAAGTTTTTTTACCTAATCGTGTTTAGGAACGTAACCTCGCAATCCATTGGGCGTTTTCACATTGGACGATAACGGTAACTACACGATATCGTCGGACTGGTAGTTTGATACAATCACTACTAAATGCTTTCACACTGTCGTTGTAGTCAACGATATCGTCGGTCGTGCCGATATCGTGGCGACACAGTGCGGGGTGAAGCAGGAACGCGGGGGGAGTAGCATGGGTAGGCGCCGCTGGACCACAGTAGAAATATAGACCAGTACGGAAACTAACTACAAACGTTCGAAACGACTCACTCACACATGCGCATCGACGAGACCCCTAAGCGGTTCTGGCGGTGCTGTCTGTAGTGAGTGCCGCGAGTTATTGTGTATGATATTGGGTATTGCGTAGTATACGGCTGTTTGAACTCTGCTTCAACAAAACCGAGGATAATAGCTCAGTGGAACATCGTGAGTAAACTAAAGCACGGTGGTACTTAGATTTAGTAGGTACCTAGTACTTATCTGGCTGGCTACTAAACTCAAGTTGATAATCTGTCACCAGGCACCACCAGTATGTGTTCCAGGTGTAGCACTTAAAAGTCAGTTCACTTGTAGGCTTTGTGTGCTAACCATAATGAAATTATGGTCATTAAACACGAATGTAAAAATAATTTTAATTAAAAAGTTTATTCTCAGATTAAGGGTTTCTCGACCACTTATGCCCGCAGAATCATTGACAATTCCAATGCTTGACAATTCTAGTGGATAATGACAGCAGTGCTCCATGTGGTAAAAGCGCAGGCTTGTGTTTTGAATCCTATTTTTCTGAATTATGGACTAAGGGTTAATTGCATGGCCATTGTATTGAGTCCACAAGATCGCATTGCATTCCAAAAAATGCCGCCAACAGGCACCATATTATTGCATTGATATGCAGCAAGAACAGCGTTGGGGAGTGTTGGGGACAGCCCAAAACCTTGAGAAACGCTGGCATTTATATCCATGCTATCGTAGCGACTATCATCAAAGACCCATTTGCATTATCCCTTGAGAAGCTTGTATGCTGGTTACTTCGTTAGAAGACTCTGATGGCCAGCTTGATCGCTCTAATGATGTAGTTTTTGTTTTTGACGTCACGCGCGTGCTTTTTAAGCGGTATTTTGTGTATATCAAAGCCTTGGTAAAAAGAACGAATATTCGAATATCGCAATGTAGTATTCGAATATTCGAACCAAATTATTATTCGAATATTCGATTGCAAGCCCTAGACGCCACATACAGATATCGCTCCGATATCGTGTAGTTACCGTTATCGTCCAATGTGAAAACGCCTATTGTCACCTATAAGCTGTCAAATTACTTATGTCAATCTTGTCAAAATTATATTATATGTTGTATCGGGAGACGCGAGTAAAAGGCTTGCTTGCTTTAGACACACTCATTTATTCATCGCAAGGAGCGAGGTGGCGGGGCGCGGACGCAGCCGCGTACTTATACCTATCTATCGCTAATTTCGCTATCCGCACATACATAAATCTCCCCACCCTATTTAATCAACCCGAAAACATGTAACAAAATAATGTAATCAATTTTATTAGTAATATTATATTTATTTTAGGTACGAGACAGCAATATTTTAACAAGATAACAATATTAAAATTAGTAACACTTAGTACACATAAATTGGCTGGCGCGGCCATTACACGAAGAAAAAAAAAGGAATGAATCTGTCATAGTGTTGCAAGCATTTTTATTTTTAAATTGGGTTATAGACTCGATATATAGGGATAATAGACGGGGGATTCCCCCATGATGTTCTCAGCAACATGATTTCAGGGTTGGTCCCATAGTGAAAGTTGTTTATAATCATGAGTATACAATAATCCCTGAAAGTTTCAAGACGGAAAGTCATCCAGCATATTGATAAAACCTAAACAGTTTAGGGGCCCCAGTTTTGTTTTGCCCCAGGGCCCTTGGTCACCTAGCTACGCCACTGGTATCAAACCACCAGTCTGACGATATCGTGCAGTTATCGTGTAGTTATCGTTATCGTCCAATGTGAAAACGCCCAATGTCGCGAAAGTTTTCCACATGGCTCCATATAAAGTTTCCTTCTTCCAGGCATCTAAAATCAAAAAGTTATATTTAATTAAAATAATAATAAACTAGGAACTTAAATGACCTTAAAATTTTCAGATAAATAATTGTGCAAAATTTCAATTTTGCAATTTTTTTTAAAATATTTTTAACTTAGTAGAACAATCAATATTGCATGTTACAATATGATACATTCAATAATAATCCATATGGCCCACGTACACAAAATATATTGCTTTACTTACATTTATTTTGCACACATGTTGACTCCGTCGAGAATGTTGAAAATGTTGAAATATATATTTATTTACCGCCGAAAAAGTAGTAAGACTTCATTCACAAGTGTATAAACAATGTAAATTAAATAGGTCACACACATGACAGGTGCCGTTCAAGTATTACGTAAGCACTATGAGGGGGTGGGGGGGTCTTTGTTTTGCTTATTTTGGATGACATGGGGGGTAGGCGAGTCTAGATGATGATTACGTCATCGGTAGTTATTTACTTTTTTACACGAATGGCAACCCTCACTTGAAAACGAAACGCATTTTCGAGGATTCCCGCAAATATAAACGCATACGTTTAGGCACTCGCTTTAGAATCGATTCTATCCTAAATCTATTTTCTTATTTTTAAAATTATAATTATAAAATTATGATTATAATATAAAAAAAATTTATTGAAAAATGTTTACGTAAGCATGCCTCCTCCCATGCTTACGTAAGAGCTTTGCGTACTTTTGCTGACAGGGGGGATGGGGGGGTAAATAATTGTAATAAATCTGCTTACGTAATATTTGAACGTCCCCACAGGGGACCGGCGCACAGTGTTGTCAGTTCATACAAAGTACCGGACAAAATGATTTGCGCCCTGAACTTACTACCTATTATCAGAAATGTATAGAATATAATGAAATACTTACATAAACAACTTTTTATATTTTAATCATAATATATTTTAGTATTTTGACATAAAAATAAATATACATATAAAATCATCTAAATTCAGCTTTATGCATATGACAGTAACATAATTAATCTGATTCTTTATAGCTTGGTAAACTTATGTCATCCAATTCTTTCTCTTGGCGCACCTTTCTAATCACCGTTTATCTATAGGAACTCGATCCAATTCATACGCAACGAGTCGGACCAATTCTTTGTTTCGTTGATCACTGGGTTCACCTTGATTAAAACTTAGCGCAGGTAATTTAGAGACATCACATTTCAATTGATCTTTATGCCATATACTTCTAGTAAGTATTTATGTTGAAGTCCAACAAATTGCAGCAAATGACAATTCACTGCCACTTGCAATTTCTTCTAAGTGAACGACTTTTCTACGTTTAGATTTTTCAGATACCATGTCAAAGGAAGAGGATGGACGACCTGGGCCAGAATGAGCACCGAAGTACAGAAACGTCTCTTTTCCATTAAGCCAATCCGAGTGCCTTGTGTAAAATAGGTCTTTCCCCCTACCAACATCTAAGTACTTCTACTACACCAGTGGCAGTTTGTTGCTGTGGAAGTAGTGTGGTTGCAGTTTAATATTAGTCTTCGAAATTATCGATTCTTGCAAATTACGGCCTTTTTGATCCAAATTCTTGACAAGATCTTGAAACACTAAGTCTAAAAGTTCGCGACGAGTAAATTGAAACACCTGACCTATAATACAAAAAAAATAAAAACAGCGCTGGTAGTGTGTCGTAACAAAATTGGTTTTTACAACATGAAAGTATAATAACTAATGATAATTTATGACAAGATTTCGTTACGGAAAGTAACAAAGTACGTACTAGCTGTAGCTTTGTGAAAAAAATAAATCGTATATGTTTGACTCACTGATATTATTTCTCTTTAAAAAGTAAATGGGTTTAAGTTTCAAAAACACAAATACTATTTCTAAAGGACAGTACCTTGAACTACAGAATTCATGTTGTAAATCGTGAAAAGCACAATATTTAGCAAAACTGTGTATAATTGAATAACGCACAATTTTTGTCGAAATTAAATCTTATTTACGAATGTCGTACTTTGACAAGCTATATTTTAATTTCTATTTGTAATTTACCCTCAATATTTTGAATATTTACGATACACATATTCAGTTTTAATATTCGTTAGTCAACTTTCAAAATTTGGTTTTTGTCCGTCTACGGCAACACTGTGCGGCGGGCGGGGAGCTTTTTCCGCCAACGTGTTAGCTTGGCCATCCAAAGAGGGAACGCTGCCAGCCTTCTGGGAACCTTGCCGTTGATCGGCAGCAGCGGCCGCCTCGAGGTTTTTTTTTATATGTAGTTTGTATATTTGTTGTAAATAATTAAATATTCATTAAACCGTACCAAAGAAACGGTCTGGAGGAGATATTTAAGTTAGCCGCATAAAGTTGATAACATCATAGTGCTGTCAAGAGCTGTGTTGAAAGACACCGTTAGACAGTCGATAGGCACCGTAGGTTAATAGTCACCGAACGTGATACGTAATATCAATATTATGTAATTCTCGGTTGACATCAAAGATCTGATTTTAACTACAGTGACGGCCCAAATCAATAAATATATCCCAGGTGCTCGAGTCACGCTCAGACTCGCACTTGGACGGCTTTTATTTATGCTTTGTACTCCTATAGGTTCGTTTTTACTTCAGTGGGCTTGAGTATACTAGCCAAAAATCAGAGGTGTTGTTTTCGCCGTAACCAATTCCTCTTTACGCCTTACGTTTATAAACTTTTTTTAATAATTTCTATAATATTCCAGCCGTTCTTAATTTAATACACACTAATATTATAGAACAGTCAAATAAAATATTATTTACTTTAGTCTGATTTGTCTCTCTTAAATAGACAAATTCGATCCATCTCTTTTCAATCCAATGAGTTAAATGTCTTCCAGATGAATAGAGTTTATTTCCACTGTGTTCTGCCAACCTCTTCAAACATGTGTTTCTATGTTTACACTTCAACCATGTTTCAATAGCATCAATAAATAAAATTGCAGCACATAAGAAAATTATAAATCCTAAAAAGTTGATTTGACGATGGATGCACACACTGAAAACAGTTTGAATAATTTAATATTACAAAAATACAATATTACAAGAATGGACTGGGAGCTAACAACGTTTTTACGTACCTGATTAATGAGGCTGAAATACAGCCTTTTTGTTTATGGGCATTTTATAGTAAAGTACCTGGATGACCGAGCTTTACTCGTTTTTTTTTGGTAAATCGTGTTTTCTAAAAATGAAACCTAGCTAGATCGATTTTTATACAATAGGGTAGTTTACTGACATATCAAATCAGCTACTTTTTAATAAATGTCAAAACGATAGTTTATATGGAATTTTGTATGAAATACTAACCTAATGACGTCATAGTTTCACAGCATCAAATGATCTACTCTTAGTGGTTCTACTGGCAATTAAAAATCATAAAAAGCATTAAATGTACAACATATTTGATGTTTCCACGTGTTTTTAGATGTTTTATACATTGGTTAGTGTTTGGTCATTTATTTTTGACACTGTAAACTAGCCTATTAAAAATAAATAAAATATTACATTTGAATTTGGAATCTGTCATTTTTATATGATTGTTCATTGAGTTTTCTCATTTTGGCGCCAATACATTGTACAGTATAACACAACTGAGATGTCGCATCGGCAAAACTCGTATTTCCGATCACTTCCGATTTAATCAGCTAATAAAAATCATTCATTAGCGCGCCATTCGTACGTGTATAAACATCTACGCATCAATTTTACGAATGTATTTGATTATTTAAATTTACAAGTTATTGCGTTGGCAGACAGATAATTTTCGCCTAAAGTATTAATAAACATGGGAAATTTTGTAGGCGCACTCCTTTCGGGAATGATCGATTTTACGAATTTTGCCGATGCTTCATCTATGTTGTGTCATACTGTACAATATTTTGCGATATTGAAATGGAGTGGGGTGATAAAGAGAACCGAATCGCTGTGATTGCATTAGTAAAATGTTTGTGTACCGGGCTATTAATAGGTACAATGAGACCTCCTCTGCTTGTGACAGAAAAAGATCTGGCCGTCCACGTAGTGTTCGTACGTAAAAGGTAGTCAAAGCAGTAAGGGAAACAATTCGATGAAATCCTGTCCGATTTTATCTCGGGAGATGAAGATCCTAAATCATTTTAAAAGATGACTTAGGACTTGCAGCCTATAAGAGACGTACTGGTCATTTCTCAAGGTGATGCTATACGTGAAATGATGATTCTAAAATGCGTTTTTCTCTGTATTCTTTGTTCCAAGAGATTTGGAATAAATATATGTTAAACTAGAGAATATGTGACGGGTACTTCGGGACCACCAAGCTAAATTCCCGGGACACCAGATCCCCACCCCGTCCCAAAGCCGTCCCTCCTCTCGCGCTGATTCGGAGATGTCGACTCAGTCCATCTCCGAGTCAGTCGCTGAACTCATCCCAACCAACACCTCTACCCAATCGTCCGAAGAGGACGATAGCTACCAGCTCGTCCCTGGCGGCCGTAAGCGAGGTCGCAAGGCCCGCATGGCGGCCGCCAAGGCGGCTAAGGTGACTTCTCCCCCGGAGGATTACCCTGTGACCCCTCCCTCCCCCGACTGCTTTCCAAACACTGATCCTGCCCCCACCCCCATCTCCACCCAGCGCGTTGCCGCCTGGGAAGGCACCTCCTCCCCTCCCCCGCTCATGGATACCCCAGTATCTGCTCCTCTCATGGAGGTAGCACCCACCGCTTCTGCGGCTCAACTTCCAAAGAAGAAGGACGTACCCCCGCCCGTTTTCATCCAAGATAAGGGCAAATGGCCCGATGTGTCATCCTGGTGTAATGTACCGGGAGCACACATCAACTTCACCAATGCTCACCCCACTGAGCACGGAATCCGTGTCACAGTGTCTACCTCCCAGGACCACAGAGCCTTAACTAAGCTGCTCAAGGAGAGAAAAGTAACCTTTCACACGTACTGCCTCCCCGAGGAGCGTGCCCTCCGTGTGGTAATTAAGGGGATTCCCCACGAAATAACCACCGAGGACATTGAGAGGTCCCTCAAGGACCAATCTATCCCCGTACATTCCGTACATCGAATGTACAAAGGGCGTGGCTATACCCCGTATAATATGGTTCTCGCCCAGTTAGTGCGACGAGGCTAAGAAGATCTTGTCACATTTGCCAATGCCAATTGTACGGCCACACCGCCCCCCCCCCCCAGATGCGTCAAGTGTCTTAAGCCCCATTCCACCGTTGAGTGCGATAGGCCGAAAGACAAGGCCCTGTGTACTGAGGAGCCAGGTTGCGTTCTCTGTAACCAACTCGGCCATCCCGCTAATTACCGCGGGTGCCCGAAAGCCCCTCGCCCCGCCCGCAAATCACGTAACTCGGGCCCCCCGCGCAACTCGCGCACATCGCGCAACTCAATGCGCACTGCCCCCCTCACTGACCCCTCCCAGACTGTCCTAGCCCCACAAAAATCCTCGCCCTGGAATCTTGTCAACTACGACAAGGACTTTCCAGCATTACCTAGTGCACCTTCAGTGCCTCAAACCCCAGCAGTCAATCCCCCAACTGCCCCACCCCCTAAACCCGTCTCCGCACCCACGCAACCTCTCCTTCCCCCTCCCCCACCCAAACGTTCCCCCCCGGCAACCTCCCAAAACCGCCGCGCAAACGCACCTAAACTACCACTGATCGAAGACCCGGACTTCGCTTTAGTGGAGCGCTTCGCTGAGGCAATAGATCTCAACGAAATTAGGGACCTCGCGACCCAGACCAGAGCGAACGAGGGCAACGGTCGTGCCCTCGCTTCCATCGCGATGCGTTTCCAAAGCATCGTGACAGTCCTTTCCAACTTCCGCGTAAAACCATAATGGATAATACAACCGTGACGTGTAGAATTAAACCCCGATCCCTCGAAGTAGGATTCTATAATGCAAATGGCATTAAAGGTCAACGCGATGATATCGCAGAGTTCCTGCGAAACCATCAACTTGACGTCCTCCTGATACAAGAGACCTTCCTCAAACCTTCCCTTAGGGACCCTAAAATTGCAAACTACCAAAAAGTCCGCAATGACAGGACTGACTCTGCCCTAGAAGGCACCCTTATCTACTACAAAAGGTCCTTGTACTGCTCCCCCATGGATCCGCCTCCCTCCCTCCAGTGCATTGAAGCATCGGTTTGTAGGCTTGGCATGACAGGACACCAACCTATAATTATAGTATCAGCATATATATCTCCCTCTCGCAATGATTCACCACTCAAAAGCGATCTAGAGTCTATTTTCGCGCTAGGTAACTCTGTCATTCTAGCAGGTGAAAAATATACTCTGGAACTGTCACTCAACTCCCCCAGAGGTAGACTATTAGAATCCCTCCTTGACCCTCTAGACATAGACATTATCGCACCCCTGGACCCAACGCACTATCCCCACCAACTGACACACAGACCTGATATTCTTGACGTGGCATTGTTACGGAATGTAAACCTACGTGTGCATGACGTAACAGTGCTACACGAGCTTACATCCGACCACCGACCTGTTATCATAGAATTAGCAGGGCGCATAGGTTCCCCTGATGCAGGTCAAGCCCCCCCCCACAAAGGTCGTGACGAATTGGAATAGACTGAGTGAAAGCCTCAAGTCAACCACTTCCGTCCAGCTTGATCAGATCCCAGATAGCCTCAACACCGCTGATGAGGCTGTCGGCGCAATCGACTCACTCACTAGCCACGTGCAATCGTTAATTAGCGATTGCTCACGGACAGTGCCAGCGGAGAGTGATCAACGTTGGCGCTTGCCCGATGACGTACGTGACTTGTTGAGAGAGAAAAATGCCGCCATTCGCGCCTATGATAGTTTCCCCTCAGAGGACAACCGCATCCGTATGCGTGCTCTCCAGCGTGACTTTAAGTCACGCATCGATGAGGTACGACAGGCCCGCTGGGACCAGACACTTACAGACATTAGACCCTCTCATCAAGCCTTTTGGCAGCTTTCTCGTGCCCTTACCAAGGACACGGTAGCACCCATGCCCCCATTAAATAGGCCCAATCTCCCTCCCGCTTTTGATGACGATGATAAGACAGAATGCCTCGCTGAAAGCTTAGAGAAAGATCATCAGGGATTTACACCCGCGGAAGGCCCCGGGCTCGGACAAAATCACTAACAAAGTGATAAACTCTTCCCCGCCCACCTCATAATACTGCTAACTTCCATATTTAACGCTGCCCTCTCTTGTAATATTTTTCCACATCAGTGGAAAGAGGCCCATGTCATTGGAATCCATAAACCCGGCAAACCCAGGTCCGAGTCCTCCAGTTACCACCCTATAAGTCTATTAAATGTCCTGGGCAAGATGTATGAAAGACTGATCTATATCCGCCTCAAAACATATGCCGACGCCAATAATCTCATCCCTGATGAACAATTTGGCTTTCGAGCCAAACATTCTTGTGTTCAACAAGTCCATCGTATTGTTGAACACATCTCCTCTCAGTACCAAGAGCGCAACATGACAGGTGTCTTATTCTTCGATGTCGCGAAGGCATTTGACAAAGTGTGGCACAATGGCTTAATTTTTAAGCTATTTACCATAGGTGTCCCACATAGACTCGTGCTCAACTTACGAGATTATTTGTCAAATCGCCATTTTCTATATCTCATTCCTGGCGCACTCTCCTCCCCTCACCCTATCGGTGCCGGTGTCCCACAGGGCTCGGTACTGTCCCCCTTGCTATTTTCGCTCTACACGAGTGATATGCCAAAGACCGACAAGGTGCAGTTAGCACTTTTTGCGGACGACACCGCGGTCTACTGCTCTAGTAAGTCCCCCTCAGTCATTGTTAAGAACCTCCAAACCGCGGCTAACGCCCTAGGCGCCTGGTTTCGGAAATGGAGGATCGAGATCAACCCTGTCAAAAGCCAGGCGGTCCTATTCTACAGACCCTACCATCGAGGTACCCCCTCCCCTCCAAAGGCAGTTACTCTATTCGGTGAACCAATCCCCTGGGAAAGGCAAGCCAAATATCTCTGAGTAACTCTCGATGATCGTTTGACCTTTGATGCCCACATTAAAGCGGTCCGCGCGCGCGCCGCCTTTGTTTTAGGGCGCCTCCACTTTTTATTAAATCGTAAATCTAAACTTGCACTTAAAAGCAAGGTTAGACTTTATACCACGTGTATCCGCCCCATCATGACCTATGCTAGTACGGTGTTCGCACATGCAGCTCCATCACGGATCCATAGCCTTCAGGCGATTCAAAATCGCTTCATGCGCAAGGCCACGGGCGTCCCGTGGTACATGCGTAATGAAAATCTCCACATTGACTTAGGTCTCCCCACGATAAAACAATTTATAAAACGCACCTCACGCAGATTTTTCAATACCGCCGTTCATCACCGCAACCCTCTTATAGTGAAAGCCGCAACCTACACGCCCTCCCGTATACTCCGTATCCATAGGTCAAGGCAAGCCCTCAGCGAGCCGGATGACCCTATTACATTAGCTTAGATCGAAGCTGACGAAGCTCGTAAAAGTACACAACACACTACACACAACCGATCACGCTACCGTCCTCGACGGCGAGGACCGCCGCGACGCCCCACTCAGTCTCGTCCCGTTCAAGCGGCCCGAGCTGCCTACAGTAATCCGACCGCCCCCAATTAGTCGTAACTCGTACAAAGTCCTCCCCCCCCCTGGTAACGCCCTGAGCCGAGGTTTGTACCCCATTCGGGGGTGCCCTCAGGCGTTGTTACCTAAATATTACCCGGCTGAGAGCCCTCTGCGCTCGCCGATTTGTCCGGTAAGGTTGTTGCAGCCATCTGAGCATACCAACTTAGTCCTTTAAAATAAAAAAAAAAACCTTGGAGAAATATGTTCATGATTTCTTTTGTTATTAATCATTCTTGTCGCAAATTACATGTTGATAACTTACGACCTATAACTGAGTTGCAATTAGCAAAAAACATGATATATATATATTTTTTTTATACTACTAAGGTAGTAAGCAAGCATACGGCCCACCTGATGGTAAGTGGTTACCGTCGCCTATTGCCATTTGCAATACCAAAGATATTGCCAATGTGTTGCTGACCTGTTACAATGTCGAGAAGGCAATATGGCTCTCAAGTGCAATTGCCGGAACACACCGGTAGGTGCTTGGCGACTAGGTGGTATGGTTTCCTCACGATGTTTTCCTTCACCGAAAGCTCAAGGTCATTGTAGGATTCGAACCCACGACCTTCGTCGCTGCATCCGACGTCACTACCACTGAGCTATCATCGCCTTCAACTTCGCGCTCCAACCGAACGCTTCACCTCAAAGGACAGTATTGCAGCCAATGGAGACCACTTCGAATAAGCTTTTTATATTTTAAATTGTTTTTAGGGTTCCGAAAAAAAAAACGGAACCCTTATAGGTGCGTCTGTCTGTCCGAAAATATAGGACTGGATTGAGTTGAAAGTTGTTTTTTTTTTTTTTTTTTTTTTTAAGGGCTAAGTTGGTAGCCTCAGATGGCTGCAACAACCTTACCGGACAAATCGGCGAGCGCAGAGGGCTCTCAGCCGGGTACGCCAGAGGGCACCCCCGAATGGGGTACGAACCTCGGCTCAGGGCGTTACCGGGGGGGGGGGGGGGGGGGAAGACGGGGAGGACTTTGTACGATTTACGACTAATTGGGGGCGGTCGGATTACTGTAGGCAGCTCGGGCCGCTTGAACGGGACGAGACTGAGTGGGACGTCGCGGCGGTCCTCGCCGTCGAGGACGGTAGCGTGATCGGTTGTGTGTGAAAGTTGGTACACATATGTAAGTAGGTGACCCAAACAACCAAACATGGACGTGTTACGTAAATAAATGAATTTCAAACATGGGGGCTAATTTTGGGGGGTAAATTAGAAAATTAAAAAGAAAAGTTTTGCAGACAATATTGTGTAAGTAACATATCAAATAAAAGGTCTCCTTGGGAGGATCTCAAATATATTTTTTTTTAGGATATTAATATAAATAGGTTTCGGAACCTTAATACGAGCAAAGCTCGGTCAACCAGGTAATCTTTTATTATTAGGGTTCCGAATATATTTTTTATATGCTTAAGATAAATCGTTTTGAAATTATTTAAGAAAATAGGCGAACATTGACCCATTCCCCCCCTTATCTCCGGTTCTATTTTTTGTTAAAAGTTTTTTTATTTTTAAATTTTTAGTTTCTTATGTTTCATCACTGAACTAGTATAAGCTATCGTTGTACCTTCCATCATCACATCAAATGATATAACTAACGGTCTAAAAGGTCCTATAATATTTAAAACCCCTGACGAGGTCAAATCGATCATCAGGAACTTACACACGCGGAAGGCCCCGGGCTCGGACAAAATCACTAACAAAGTGATCAAACTCTTCCCCGCCCACCTCATAATACTGCTAACATCCATATTTAACGCTGCCCTCTCTTGTAATATTTTTCCACATCAGTGGAAAGAGGCCCATGTAATTGGAATCCATAAGCCCGGCAAACCCAGGTCCGAGCCCTCCAGTTACCGCCCCATAAGTCTATTAAATGTCTTGGGCAAGATGTATGAGAGACTGATCTATATCCGCCTCAAAACATATGCCGACGCCAATAATCTCATCCCTGACGAACAATTTGGCTTCCGAGCCAAACATTCTTGTGTTCAACAAGTACATCGTATTGTTGAACACATCTCTTCCCAGTACCAAGAGCGTAACATGACAGGCGTCTTATTCTTCGATGTCGCGAAGGCATTTGACAAAGTGTGGCACAATGGCTTAATCTTTAAGCTATTCACCTTAGGTGTTCCACATAGACTCGTGCTTATCTTACGAGATTATTTGTCAAATCGCCACTTTCGATATCGCATTCTAGGCGCACTCTCCTCCCCTCACCCCATCGGTGCCGGTGTCCCTCAGGGCTCGGTACTATCTCCCTTGCTATTCTCACTCTACACGAGTGATATGCCAAAGACCGACAAAGTGCAGCTAGCTCTTTTTGCGGACGACACCGCGGTCTACTGCTCTAGTAAGTCCCCCTCAGTCATTGTTAAGAACCTCCAAACCGCGGCTAACGCCCTAGGCGCCTGGTTTCGGAAATGGAGGATCGAAATCAATCCTGTCAAAAGCCAGGCGGTCCTATTCTACAGACCCTACCATCGAGGTACCCCCACCCCTCCAAAGGCAGTTACTCTATTCGGTGAACCAATCCCCTGGGAAAGGCAAGCCAAATATCTCGGAGTAATTCTCGATGATCGTTTGACCTTTGATGCCCACATTAAAGCGGTCCGCGCGCGCGCCGCCTTTGTGTTAGGGCGCCTCCACTTTTTATTGAATCATAAGTCTAAACTTGCCCTCAAAAGCAAGGTTAGACTATATACCACGTGTATCCGCCCCATTATGACCTATGCTAGTACTGTGTTCGCACATGCAGCTCCTGCACGGATCCATAGCCTTCAGGTGGTTCAAAACCGTTTCATGCGCAAAGCCACGGGCGCCCCGTGGTACATGCGTAATGAAAATCTCCACATTGATTTAGGTCTCCCCACGTTAAAACAATTTATAAAACGCGCCTCACGCAGATTTTTCAATACCGCCGTTAATCACCGCAACCCTCTTATAGTGAAAGCCGCAACGTACACGCCCTCTCGTATACTCCGTATCCTTAGACCAAGGCAAGCCCTCAGCGAGCCGGATGACCCCATAACATTAGCTCAGATCGAAGCTGACGAAGCCCGTAAAAGTACACAACACACTACACAAAACCGATTACGCTACCGTCCTCGACGGCGAGGACCGCCGCGACGTCCCACTCAGTCTCGTCCCGTTCAAGCGGCCCGAGCTGCCATTAGTAACCCGACCGCCCCCAATTAGTCGTAACTCGTACAAAGTCCTCCCCTTCCCCCGGTAACGCCCTGAGCCGAGGTTCGTACCCCACTCGGGGGTGCCCTCAGGCGTTGTTACCTAAATGTTACCCGGCTGAGAGCTCTCTGCGCTCGCCGATTGTCCGGTAAGGTTGGAGCAGCCATCAGAGGCTACCAACTTTAGTCCTTTCAAAAAAAAAAAAAAAAAAAAAAAAAAAAAAAAAAAAAAAAAAAAAAAAAAAAAAAAAAAAAAAAAAAAAAAAAAATTTAAAGAATTATCCCCCAACTCCTAACCGTTAAGGAGTTGTACCTTCCATCCAGCTCAGTAACGTAAATTATGACTACCAGACGCAAATATCTGAATAGATTAAAAAAATATATGAAAAACATTGTAGGTCACTATAGAATGATCATTCAAGGTTCATACAAATTTGGGCTATTTTATATTTTGCGGGCAAGCAAATAAAAAGCTGATATTATTATAGACCTTATTAAAATAAACAGTTTATATTACTACACCAAAGTTCTAAGTCATATATCTGAGGTGTTATTCAACTATTAAATTACTTTTCACAATCTTAATTCCTACTATTACATAGGCTGGGTGGGGGTATACTGGGGTATACTTATGTAAAATATATACTTTCTGGGTAAGAGTGAAAAGAAATATCATATAACTACCATTTTTTTTTTTTTTTTGTGACCCAGGGAAATCCTCATGGATACCCGGCCACTCTGGGGGGAGTGGCCGGGTTATGTCAGACTCTTACTCTAACTCCTCATTCTCATTTACCACAAAATGCAAGTGCAAAAGATTGCTTGCTTGCTTGCTTATGCTTTTGTTTGTTAGTTCTCCAAGCAACTCTTGTTACATCGGACGGCTACTTAATAGTGATTTATTATGCACCAATGGGATAAAGCAGTGTCTTATCCTATAGTGTGACCTTGGGATTTTACTTTTGTCCTATTTGATTGTATTATTTTATGAAAAAAATAACCTAATAATATGAGTAGTAGTTGAATAACTCCTCAGAAAATTGACTTAGAGCTTTAGTGTAGTAATATAAAATTTTCATTTTCATAAGATCTATAATAATATCTGCATTTTTTTTGCTGGCCAGCAAAATAAAAAATAGCCCAATATGGGTGATGTCCTTTTAAGAGTTCCCTCGATTTCTCTAGGATTACATCATCAGATCCTGACCTGATAACCATGGGCACCAACTGTAAATTATACCCTTTCAAACAAATAAAGAATTTTCCAAATCGGTCCAGGCGTCTTCGAGTAATTGGGGCACATACATATAAAAATGATTCCAACGAATTGAGAACCTCCTCCTTTTTGAAGTCGTTTAAAAAAAAGTTATCATTTAACCATCAAACTTTATAGTATCATTTCTTTAAATACAATCTTTCTCCTAAAACCTAGAAAAACAGAATAATTTCTTAAAGTAAAAAATTACTGTAATTTAAAATATACAGATAGGCTGAAACCTTGACGAAACTACTGTATCTTTGATTAATTACCTTATTATATATACAAAAAAATAAGTTTTAAAAGTACTCACAAAAATATTACGTTCAAGATGAACATGAAGGCTATTGACAACCACATCTTTCTCCAAAATATAACGTCTTCAAGTATTCCAATAAAAGCTGATAATATAAACGATGAGCAGTTACTTTTATTTTCGGATGATACACTTACACGCCGTTTATATAGCTTTATAATAAATTCCTTTATTAAATTCATTGCAGCCAAATATAGTTCGACTTAGAACGTGTAGTGTCTATATTCATACAACATAATCTATATGATGATATGATCTGTGTTTATATTCTCTTTATGTTTTTTTTTTATTTTGGCATCACACTTCGTGTATTTTGCCAGTGTCAAGTTGAGCAATGTAGGTATTTTTATATTCTTCATGTATAAAATTCTCGTTAATCGTCAAGTTTCATAGTTCTAGTCATGTTAAATCTTCAAGTCATAGTCAGTTTAAGTTAGGTTTTAGTACATACAATGGTAGCCGTTCTACTGAAACATTTCACGGAATTCTCGAGACAACTTGAAAAGCCACTATATACGTAATCATTTCATTTCACTTCACTGGTGCACATTTATTGATCTTTATTGGACAAAATACCACCGATAATATTCAATAAAACTCAAAATACACGATTTTATAAAAATAAAACGAAAACGCAACGTCATTTCCCAAGTTCCCGCCAAAAAGTGAGAATTCAACGAAGAATTCAATAGTTCTCTTGGTAGTTTGCAAAGAGATAGGATTAGTAGTACGTAGTATATTATTTATTCTTTGGGATTAGGTAGAGAGGGCAATTATATTTTTGAACTGAGAGGAAATGAGATGTCATAATACTAAAGGCCCAACGGAGGATCCAGGGGGGGGGGGGGGGTCATGGGGGTCATGAATAGAATAAAGTTTATTCTTTAATCAGTGGCGTAGCGTGGCCCTGCGGGGCCCCGTATAAAAAAATGTTTGGGGGCCCTTATGAATGGTAAAGATTATTAAGAAAAAAAAAATGTTTGCATAAAATTAAAGTTTTTTTTTTTACAAACAATTCACATTAAATTGTATTCACACAATACACTCTCCTTGCCTTTTTTTCGGCAAACTGATTTATTAAATCATTTATAGCTGATGATGACTTTGGTTTTTCTAATGCTTTTGCCTCTATGACGCACGTCGGGGCCCTCTGTGACCCGGGGCCTCGTATAATTGATACGGCAGATACGGCGGGCGGTAGCTACGCCCCTGTCTTTAATCTATAAACTATAATGTGCCAGTTTTGATAGGTCAGTTTACAAATTAGTATAATAGAGACAATTTACAGCATAGGAGTCCAAATTAAAATAATATTATCAATGATTTTGTCACCATACAGATTTTATGTACCATCAACAAAGTTGAAGCATGATCAATTTTGAGACCTTTTCGCTTGCAGCCAGTAATCATAGTTCGCCCTGTCCATTGTTGACAATTAAACGGCCTCTTGTAAAATCTTTTGTCTAGACAATTTACTGACAATGACAATCTACTATTTTATGACAAGCGCATTGTCTGGTTATATTGTGTTAGACACAGGTAGCGGCTGTTCACTGCACACAAAATACACCCTTAAGGTGATCATGCTTCAACTTTGTCGATAGTACGTGCCTCAAAATGCGATTGCGCGATTAAATCTTTTCTGTCATTTAGGAAACTTGTATAATTTAGCGTCCTCTCGCAAACTCACACAGCACGTAACAGCACTTGTAATACAATACATCTTGATTAGCCAAGAATACATGCAATTACTATAGATGTGGAACAGAAATATCTACTTCACTCAATAAAATAAAGTTTTATCTTGACCTTGATCGACATGACAGCACAGCATTGACACCAACCAATCAACCAACCAATGACAGAGTTGGAACCAAAGAGAATAACAAAATGGTGGATACAAGAGGAGAAGGGAAGACGCGGGGGGGTGGTAAAACGTCATGTATCATTTTGCTATGACGTTTCGTGTGTCCTATAGTGATGTGCCGAGTCGGCTATTTTTGGTATTCGTTAAAAAAAGGATTCGAGTCTGAAGACTCGGACAGGTATTCGAGTACTGGCACGAGTATTCGAATACTTCAGTGGACTCGAGTACTTTTTGAATCGAACTTTGTACATTGCTTTCGACGACAAATTCTAATATTTCATCACAAATCGTGTATGAGCGCTTTTACAATGTAAATAATCAATGCAGATTATTGTATAATCAGTAATTAAATCATAATTTAATCATCCTTTGGTAATTTTGTATGTCATGGCATATTAAAGCTAACAACTATCAACTATAACAATTGTCAATTGAAATTTTTAACTTTATAATTATGTATTTTGTGGATTCGAATACAGTATTTTATATACTCGAGTACGTGAGTACCTGCTAGGTATTCGAGTCAGTCTGACTCGGCACATCTCTAGTGTCCTAGTGGTTTCACCAAGAACATTGCTATCCGTGCTACGTTTATGGATATATTGTATATTTCTTTAGTTCTTCTTGATTGTCTAATAAAATAAGTGCTAAATAATGTTTCCGTTAATAAGTAATATAATGATCAAAAGATATTTTCTTCCTCCTATTTTAAAATGTAAGTTCCTTCAATTAATTTGCCATTGCCATAATATTTCTGTAAATTGGATTATTTTCATTTTTCGCATATAACAACTTGTAATTTGTAAAGTGTCTGGTTTGTTTTTTTAATAGCTATTCTGTCCGTCTGCCGCTCCGTCGCTCTAAATTATGGAGGTCCTCAGGTCGACTAGGCTCCATTTTTGGGGCCGCCAAGACAAATTTTCTGCCATTAGAGCGTGCACAGAGAGCTATTTTATAAGTTATGTTATCCAAACATTTTCGACACCCAACTGTGCTATAGAGTGTAAAGTTTTAACATTTCGTCAGCTTTTCATACTACTATTATTATTAGTAAGCATGTTTCTTTGCATTTTGACCCGAGTCTCGCAAATAAATGATTATTAAACAAAATTTGCCCAGTTCCTTCTTTTAGATCCACTCTTGCTAAGCAGCACTATAATATCATTGGGAACTCCTTATTTAATAGAATAAATAGACTAGGCAAGGTATCTAAAAATTAAACCTAGCTAGATCAATTTATCACCCCCAAATCCCCCTGCATACCAAATTTCATTAAAATCGTTCGAGCCGTTTCTTAAATTTAGATTATTTATAGTACCTGGTTGACCAAGCTTTGCTCATTTTTTTTTAAAACGACGTTTCCTAATAATGAAACCTAGCTATATTGATTTATCTCCCCTGCATACCAAATTTCATGAAAATCGTTGGAACAGTTTCCGAGATTCAGATTATATATATATATCCATGCATTGCAGGTTTAAAGGTATTAGATATACTTCTTATAGGTTTTACTGTAATCTATAGGTAAAGAACTATTATCTGTTTTTTTTCAAAATGCTTGGCCCAGTAGTTTCGGAGATAAGGAGCGGGGGATGGTAAATTTTTGCCAATTTTTCGCCTATTTTCTTAAATAACTTCAAAACTATTTATATTAAAATTCTAAAACAAATGTATTTGAGATCCTCACAATACTCCCTTTCATTTGATATGTTACACAATATTGTCTGCAAAACTTTTTTTTTTAATTTTCTAATTTACTCCCCAAAATCAGCCCCCATGTTTATAATTTCTTTATTTATGTAACACGTCCATGTTTGGGTCACCGACTTACATATGTGTACCAACTTTCAACTCAATCCAGTCCAATATATTCAGACAGACAGACAGACGCACGAGAGAATAAGGGTTCCGTTTTTTTTTTCGGAACCCTATTATAACGGAACCCTTATAGGGTCACTCGTGCATCTGTATGTCCAAAAATACTGGACTGGATTGAATTGAAACTTGGTACACATATTATTATGTAAATCAGTGACCCTAACATGGGTGTTTTACTTAAATAAATTAATTTCAAACATGTGGGCCACTTTTGGTGGGTAAATTAGAAAATTAAAAAACAAAGTTTTGCAAACTATATTGTGTATCATATCTAATGGAAGGGCTCGTTGTGAGGATCTCAAATATATATTTTTTTTAATTTTAAGGTAAATTGTTTTGAAGTTATTTAAGAAAAAAACTTTTAACAAAAAATAGAACCGACTTCAAAACACTAAGAAGCATAAAATAACCATTTAGGAACTCTAACAAGTTATTTTATGCTTTTTAGTGTTTTGAAGTCAGTTCTATTTTTAGTTATGTTTTTTATTTTTAAATTTTTAGTTTCTTATGTTTTATCACTGACCTAGTCTAAGCTATTGTTGTACCATCCATCATCACATCAAATGATATAACTAACGGTCTAAATGGTCCTATAATATTTAAAGAATTATCCCCTAACTCCTAACCGTTAAGGAGTTGTACCTTCCATCATCAGCTCAGCAACGTAAATGATGACTACCAGACGCAAATATCTGAATAGCTTTAAAAAGTATATGAAAAACATTGTAAGTGCCTATAAAATATGAAGAGTTCCCTCGATTTCGCCAGGATTCCATCATCAGATCCTGACCTGATGACCATGGAACCACTGTAAAGCAAAACAAAAACATAATTTTCCAAATCGGTCCAGGCGTCTTCGAGTAATCGGGAACATACAAAAAAAAAAAAGATTCCTACAAATTGAGAACCTCCTCCTTTTTGAAGTCGTTTAAAAATAGGCGAAGATTGACCCATTCCTCCCCCTTATCTCCGAAAATACTGAGCCAAAAATTTTGAAAAAAATAGAGATGTATAGTTCTTTACCTATCGGTTACAGGAAAACCTATAAGAAGTATGTGTATCAGTATCAGACTCGCCCTTGTCCAGTTTTTTTAAAGATGAATGCACAACCCTACCCTTTTAAGAACTGTTGTACTTACAGTTTTTAAGGTTCCGGAACTCTAAAGAAAAAAATACGGAACCCGTATAGGATTACTCGTGCGTCTGTCTGTCTGTCCGAAAATATTGGACTGGATTGAGTTAAAAGTTGGTATAGTATGACACAACTTAGATGAAGCATCGGCAAACTTCGTAAAATCGATCGTTCTCGAAAAGAGTGCGCCTACAACATTACTCATCTGTTAAAAAATGATCGGCGAAAATGATCTTGTTGAACGTTGAATGGCGCGATACTGAATTATTTTTATTTGTTGTGTAAATCGGAAGTGAACTGTACGAAAACGATTCGCCGATACTATATCTAAGTTGTGTCATACTGTACACATAATGTAAGTCGGTGACCCAAACACCGACGTGTTACGTAAATAAATGAATTTCAAACAACAAATTTGGGTCAGATTTAAAAATATTTATGGAATTTAGTTAAACATGAACCCTCTCCACGCGAGTTTAACTCTCACTTGTCCGATTTATTTAACTTTTGTATCCACCCTCTTTCGTTGAGAGTGAGAGCTGTTAAATTCAAAACACAAGTTAAATCTTACCGTGAATTCCAGTGCTACTGCAGTACCCTTAAGTTCATTATTGTCTCGAGTGCTTAAGTGTTTTGTACAAACCAATAAACATTATGAATCGTAAAAAAAGACATATTGTCTATTCTAATCATAACATGGCAGGAGAAAGGATAGTCTTGACAGTACCTAATCTCTTTTTAGGGTTCCGGAAATCGAAAGAAAAAACGGAACCCATATGATCACTTGTGTGTCTGTCCAAAAATACTGTACTGGATTGAGTTGAAATTTGGTACACATATGTAAATTGGTGACCATCATCACTGGTTGAAATATGTACCTTGTTTCGATTGGACAACTATTAAATTCAATTGATAAATTATAAATACCCTTCCGTGCCGTCCACCACTGTGTGCCGGGCATAAGGTCCATTTATATCGACTGACATTGACATACACGTAATAAAAATAATATAACTATTGCTAACAGTTTTTTGTCTGGTGGGTTTTTTTTAATAACAAACATCACAATGAAACTAATGATTTAACTTTTACTAATGGTTAGATGCAACCAGACCATAAATCATAAAATAACCATGAAGGACCTCTAATCTGACACTGTTTTGTTTGAAGTCAGTATGGTTATTTTATGCTTTTTGGTGTTTGAAGTCTGTTAAATTTTTTGTTAACAGGTTTTTGTATGATAATGGGTTAAACTTAAATATATCGCAGGTTCCAGGAGTCTAGCTTGCTCTATGCTGCCAGAACCTGTGAAGCCATCCATCAAGACATCTGTGCCTGGACCTAAATCTGAGCAACTACTGAAAGAATTGAATGCTCTACAGGTATTGCTTTACAGTAAGGGAGAGGCCTCATTAGTGTGTTGCATTGCGTCGTCGCAGCACAGCATCTCGAGAGTGGATTACAGCGCAGCGCCTCCTTCCCCCGTTTCGTCTCTCGACCGTCGATCGTCGCAACGAATAATATGGCTTGCCAGTCTTGCCACTAAAAAATATATTATTTATATCGATGCGACGTAGCGATGACGCTGCGATAACGAAACGCAAGGCAATGCACTAATGAGGCCTCTCGTTTATGGTTCCTTGTTGACTACGGAAATCTAAAAATGTTGAATGGAATTGAAATAATAACAGTAACCTGTACTAGTTCTTGTTGCAGTCTATCAAATCTAAGAAATACTTTAATATCTTTTTAACGTTTAGTAATGTCAAAGAAAAGCAGCAATAGTACCTACTTTACCTTATTGTGACGAGAGATAGATTGTAAAGGTTATTTTTCTTTTGACATTTCTGAACGTAAAAAGGTATTTCTTAAAATCAAAATCAAAATCAAAAACTCATTTATTCAGTTTAGGCCCTAATAAGGCACTTATGAACGTCAACAGTTACAGTTTTACAATAGACTCTACTACCGGTTCGGAATACACTTGAACTGAGAAGACTCCGGCAAGAAACTCAGCAAGGCGTTTTTTTTTTTGGTGGATCTTTTTTTTTTAAATTTATGTAGGTAATTACAGTTTTTGTCTTAAATATACATAAACTTCATACAATTATCACTTGGCCAGGGGGCTGCAAGTGCAGAGAGAAGCTACTACAACCATGTATTCTTGTCTTCTATGTAATGAGCCACCTTATAGTAGGCCTTGTCGATCAACTTATGTTTAACATGCTCTTTGAATTTATTATAAGACATCTTAGTTACTTCATATGGGATTTTATTATAAAAGCGAATGCAGTTCCCGAGAAAAGACTTATTGACTTTCGCTAGCCTGAATCTAGGTGTAACAATTTTATCTTTGTTTCTAGTATTTAGGTTATGGCGGCTACTGTTTGTGTCAAATAGATTTAAATTTTTACGGACAAACATAATATTTTCAAAAACGTATAGCGACGGTAAGGTTAATATGTCAAATTCCTTAAACCGATTTCGTAAGGATTCGCGAGGACCCAAGCAATAGATTGCACGAATGGCAGCCGGCCACATTACCACGGGCACCACGGCCGGCACCGCGCCGCCACCGTGAGTCGAAACTGTGCGGCGCCGTACCGAGAACACCGTGTCACGGTGCCCTCCACCTCTAGGACAAGACAATTGAGGATTATATCTATTCCAGAGAACGGGACATGCCTGTACTAATTAAATTAACAAATCAACATCGATGTTATCAGCTATCTTTTTTGCACTAACACGTACGAAACAGTGAATCATCAACTGCCGACAGTGTTCGTCGTGAGCCGGCGAGGAGCACTGTGCACGGTGGCATAGCACGGCACGATGTCGTGCCGTTTCACTGTACGGCGCCGCGCCGTGGTGATGTGTCGAGTCCGAGCCCTTTGATATTTGATAGTCTGTATTTATATGTGTGTGGCCGTGTGTACTAGTATTTTTGCAACTTATAATATTACACAATTGCTAGAATACAGATTTCGGAGTGTTGGTACGTATTTAATGTTCACATCCTCCTTTTGCTATGACATATATGATATGGTTAGGTTTACGAAAGCAACCTATGGCCCAGTACAAATCGACACTAAAAAGATCAAAATCGCAAAGCATGATGTACTTCTGATTTGTTGATATGTTTAAGACCCCATTCCCTGAAAAACGCTAAAACATGTGTTACGGTTTCCCAAAAATAACGGCAAAAAACCCACATTTAATAACATCTCAAAGACATTTTAAAATCTAAACAGGTATATCAACAACTTCACCTAGCCATATTTGTGAAATATTTTCTCATTTCCAGAAAAAAAAACATAATAAATTATCTCAAAACCTAAAATTGACCTTTGCGGTTTTCCAAATTTAGATTATTTCGAATGAATTTATTATAAATCTTTTTGTATAAAATAAAACTTAAAAGTATGAAACCCACCTTCACCGTCTCAGTTTTTTTTACAAACAAACACCATAACAATAATCTACGTTTAAATATTCATGAAATTCGTCCGCCATTTTTCATAGTAATTTGTATGGCGGAACGTCACCGTATTTATTTGAAATTGATTTGAATTATTTCGAATGCGTGTATCAAACATTTTCAGTACCTTTTTAGAATCAAAGGTGAGAGCACGCCAGTTTGAAGCTCGACGATGAATTTTGTTTTTTGCATAAGTTGGGTCGCGACTGCTCAATAAGACATTATGACTGCCAACTGTCGATATTGTTACTACCTACATAACTGTGATGTTTCAATATTATTGAGTCATGAATATTTTAAACTCAAACTAATGCATACAAACATACAGATAAACAACAACACTAAAAATATTAATTCGTCTTCAGTGTCGCTCAATTAGTTCCTTCCTTTTTTTTCTCAAAAAGTTTGCAATTACAGACGAATTTTCTACAGGCTTATTATATGTATACAGGATGATTTTGAAATGGAATTTTAGCCCGAATTTTAAGGATAGTGTACATCATTATCAGTAATCCTACAAAATTTCAGGTGCCTGAGCACTACCATTACGATGACAAGATTTACAAGTTTATCGAAAATCTCTAGTAAAAGCCTTTACTCGCAATCAGAATAGTACTAACAGGGCAAAATAGCTATATGATACTCGCTCGAGTAATTTAATTGATACTCAGTTAGACTCACATTGCAGTGTATACATAACGATGAACTAATTTATTGATTGATTGATTGATATCTTTCGTTTGTATAGAAATATTGTAATATTGTTTTCCACTCTTAACCGTGTGTGAAGAATGTCTCAAGATATTCATGATTATTATTATTTATTATAAATACTCTAAAATTGTTTTTTCATGATCTGTATAAGATATACATCAATGCCATTTCGGCCTACTATACCATTTAAAAATCAGCCTGTATAATTCGTCAACTCATGATATAGGTTAGGTTAGGAATATAATGATTTGGCGAATTATACGATTGGCCACCGACTAGTTCAGACAATGGGAATCATTTCGAAGATTGGATTAAGTAAAGTAAACATAAAAATAGTGTAGTAAAAAAAAATTACATCTTTCCATATCACATTAACTATTTACCACAAATGGATCTTTATAAATAATTGTAAAAAGCGAACATGTTTATTTTATGATTTGTAGTGTTTTGAAGTCGTCTCTATTCGTTGTTAAATGTTTCTTTGTCTTAATTGTTTTCTCGCTGGTCGAGGTGAAAAGTTGCATGTTTCACACGAGAGCATTTAGTTTTATATCTCGTGCCTTTAAATCACTCACTGTGGTTAGTAGTTAAAGAATTTTAAAATTAGAATCACTTGCTACGCTCGTGATTCAATTCTAGACTACATACTTCGTTAGTTCATGATTTGAAATCCGCACTCGTAGCGAAAAATAACTTTGCTTGCGTTATTTTTGTAAGAAGTAGTCAAAAATTGAATCACGGGCATAGCGAGTGATTTTAATGTAGACTAGAATTTTTTTAATATATCATAAAAATAGTTCAAACAACGTAATGCTGAAAAATTGATATCCGCCATTCCGATTTTAAGTTTTTATGTTTTTACACGTCAAAAGTGCTTTTTTCGTGCGAGAGAGATGAAAATGTTTTTTACACATTCAAAAATATAAGGGATGATACGCTACCGCGAGATGCCTAGAACGGTACATTCTTCATTGACCGATTATAAATAAAACATCATATAAATTGTTACTAGCTTTGCGAGATACGAGTTATAGTTCAGTTAGCTCTCCTACTATAACCAAAATTAAGTGTGTGTGCTAATTAATATAAAATTATTATATGTAAATTGTAAGATCTGTTACGTAGTGGTTACCGTAGTTATCTAAATAACATGTAGGACGCGGACAGTGGCAATCCACCCATTTCTCTGTTAAAATGTTGACGCAAATGTGTGAGTAAAATATGTCAATGTGTGTAGTCTATGATAAATTCCCACGCTTGGAGACTAGCCTCTTAATGGATCAGTTAAGGTAGTGTGAACTTGTGCTAGTTGCGTACCACGCGAAAAACTGCGAAATTTTGGAACTTTTTTCATCTTTAGTGTTTCGAAATTCAAAAGAAAATAAATCGGACATGTGCGAGTTAAACTCGCGTGGAGAGGGTTCCGTACATGTTTAACTAAGTTCCATAAATATTTTTAAATCTGACCCAAATTTGTTGATGGTAACTATAAAAGTTTTTATTTATTTTGGAAATCGTCTTTTCTAAAAATGAAACCCTTTGAGATCCTCACATCAAATCCTCCTCCTCATATCAAATGAAAGGGCTTGTTGTGAGAATCTTAAATATATTTTTATTAGAATTTTAATATAAATAGTTTTGAAGTTATTTAAGAAAAATGGCGAAAAATTGGTGAAAATTTACCATTCCCCCCCTTATTTCCAAAACTACTGGGCCAAACATTTTGAAAAAAAATCAGATAATAGTTCTTTACCTAAAGATTACAGAAAAACCTATGAGAAGTCTATCTAATACCTTTAAACCTGCAATTCATGGATATATATATATATAATCTGAATCTCGGAAACGGCTCCAACGATTTTCATGAAATTTGGTATGCAGGGGGTTTCCGGGGCAATAAATCAATGTAGCTAGGTTTCATTTTTAGAAAACACGATTTCCAAAAAAAAATATAGTTGCCATCAACAAATTTGGGTCAGATTTAAAAATATTTATGGAACTTAGTTAAACATGTACGGAACCCTCTCCACGCGAGTTTAACTCGCATTTGTTAGATTTTTTTTTCGGAACCCATATAGGATCACTCGTATGTCTCTGACTAGATTGAATTGAAATTTGGTACAAATAAGTAAGTTGGTGACCCAAACACGGACATGTAACGAAATAAATGAATTTCAAACATTGAGGCCACTTTTGGGATAAAATTATAAAATTTTAAAAAAGTTTTGCAATCTATCTTGTGTGACATATTTAATGAAAGGGCTCGTTGTGAGGATTTCACATATGTTTTTATTTAAAGTACCTGGTTGACCGAGTTTCCGAAATTCAGATCCAAGAATTGCTCGTTTAAGGCTAAGATGCTATACGTGAAATGATGATTCTAAAATGCGTTTATCTCTGTATTCTTTGTTCCAACAGATTTGGAAAAAATATATGTTAAACTAGATAATATGTGACGGGGAATAGTTTTTTTTTAAATTGGTATTTTTCATTTGTAATGTCAGACAAAAATCGTAAATATGCCCCTTTTTAAAACTAAGAATGCATTCTTCTCTTATTTGGGCCATCCAAATAACTTGAAAAATATTGACATGCAATCTGAAATCCATTAGAAAGGGAATAGTTTTCTTACTTTTAAAAAAAAGGCTTAGTTTCTTTTTCAATAACATAAAACCATATTTTTTACTAAAATTACGTCTCCTGCCTCGCTTGCCACCGCCAGTTTAGTAAGGGACGGAGACATACACAGATAGCCTCCTTTTAAAGGTATTCGATAGATTGACCATTATCTCCTAAACTACTGGCCTAAAAATGTTGAAAAAAATACAGAAAATAGTTCTTTACACCTACCTATAGATTACAGGAAAACCTATATATCCTGGGACATTTTTTCACACACGGGTACTATGGAAACCAGATAACTGATAGGTATACTACCTTTTTTTTGTAAATACATATATAGATAATTACACTTTGACTCAGGACAAACAGACATGTGAAATGTTTGTCCTGGATGGAAATCGAACCCACGACCTGCGGCGCAGTAGGTAGTGTCTTAACCAACTGCGCCAACTGGCCCGTCGATGTTATTTAGAACTAGCTGTTCCGCGCGGGAATAATGTAGCTTCATATAGACATAGAATAAATAATATACTAACTAGTGAAATAATTTTTCAAATCGGTTCAGTAGTTTCGGAGCCTATTCAATGCAAACAAACAAACAATCAAATCTTTCCTCTTTATAATATTAGTATAGAAGTATACTTTTATCTATATTTCTTATTTTCTTCTTTTCTATCTCTTCTTATCTATAGATAACATAGGAAATTATGGAACCCTTGGTGCGCGAGTTAGACTCGCACTTTTCCAGTTTATTTTGAAAACATACCTGTTTTGTTTGTCGAAAAATGCATAGTTTATGACTTTTGGAGGAAGAAGTGAAAAAAGTCCCAAAATTTCGCAGTTTTTAGCATGTCTGTGCAGCAAGCACACGTTTTTCGAAGTTACAAATTTGGATTAACACTACCCTAACTGGTCCATACACCATACAAAAAATCCAGAACTACATCAAACTGCGATTTAAATGACGATTTCTACTGGGCTACTATAGGTATTGTATGTGTGTAACGGATTGTTACAAAATAATGTGTTGAAATGAGTTTTCAATTGAGTGTTCGATATAAATATAATTTATTTCAATTAGTTGTTCAAGTGCTTCAATTGATGATTTGTTGAATAGTTTAGCAGGAAGCTAACTAGAAGAGACACTCGGCTGCTCAGTTTAGTTAGGCGGATTGTTTACCGTTAATATTGAAGTGGTAAATAGAATTGCGAAAAGCTTTAGTTTTTAAAGCTTTTGCTACGGGTAGCTTATATAAAAAAAATCGTGGTTCATAAATGAATAGGAACAGCGTTTTTATCAGTCGGGATCTTTGGAGTTAGAGGCCGCGGTTTTGTTGTTTGGATCATATTTATTTATTTTATTTCATATATTGGGGGAATATGCCATAATCGCCATGCCTACTATAACACCATGTTTAGGTCTTGATAAGGCACTTATGAACACCGACAATTTACAAATCGTTGCATTTAATAACATCTAATTAGAGCACGGTTTTCAAAAACTAGTAACTCAACACAACTCATTTCTTCGATTGCGACGTCGTTAATTCTTAAATAGGTTGTTGTTTATAAATACAGTGACCAGTGCAGATACCTTTGAAAATGATAAAAAGTGAAAAAAAATATAGTATAATGAAACCCATTGGAAAAGGAAGAGAATATGACAAAAAATTAAGGAATAGTAGTTTATGATACTGTTGCATAATAGGGGTTATTAAATACGAGTGTGTGTTTTAAGTACCGAGCCGTAGGCGAGGTTCTTAATAGTATCACACGAGTTTTTAATACCTAATTATGTGCAGTATCATACAGTACTTTATCTAAACTCATATAAGTAATGTAATTTAAAAAAATAGCAAAACCGATAGTATTTTTCTACCAACTTTTCAAAAAAGAAAAAAAAACAAATTTTTGTGACATTTTTGGTCAAAATGATATATGTAGGCAAAACAATAAAATAAACAGACACAATAATCATATACCTAATCAAATCCGTGTTGACAACTCCCAAAAATTCTTACCTCTAAAGTTTAAGTCAAATTTGTCACATTGTCATCGTCAAATTGAATTGATACTGATTGATTATACTATTGATAGGTCCAAAGTGTACTTTAATAGAAAAAAAGTTATTTTATAGCATTATCTTGGGAACACAACTGTACTATAATGAATCATTATACACGGGTGTGCCTAAAGTGGGTCATTAAAGTACTGATTTTGATTTCATAATAAGAACATTACGATATGAGAGTAGATAATAGTAGTTTATGATACTGTTGCATAATTGGGGTTATTAAATACGAGTGTGAGTTTAAGTACCGAGCCGTAGGCGAGGTTCTTAATAGTATCACACGAGTTTTTAATACCTAATTATGTGCAGTATCATACAGTACTTTATCTAAACTCATCTAATAATGTAATTTAAAGGTACAAAATCGATAATATTTTGTCATAGGTTTTCATGACTTACGGGTATCGATTATTCGTCATTTCCACTGCCGCCTCCACAATTTCAGATCCAAGTTTATTTAATTTTCACCTTAGTATCACTGCTATTTTTCTATAATTTTTGGCCAAAATAAAATATGTACCTATGCAAAAAAAACAATAAAATAAACAAACATTAATCATCATGGCGCCCAAATCCGTGTGGGGAAAAACTCCTAAGTTGAGATCTCTACCGCATACGCGACCACAGACAAAGTAAATTTGCATCTAAAATTATAATTGTTTAGTCCTGATGTCTGGCCACTTACCTATAATGTTTTTTTCTTTATTATTTCGTTTGACAAGTTGACTGACAGTAATTGAAGTATTAAAACCCAAAAAACATTATAAGTGGCCAGGCATGTCCAAATACTTGTACTACAATGAAAAAAAGTTATTTTATAGCATTATCTTGGGAAGAAAACTGTACTATAATATAATTTTTTAATTTCATTATAGACAGGTGTGTGGTAAAGTGGGTCATGAAAGTACTGTTTTTGATTTCATAATTAGAACTTTACGATATGAGAGTAGATAAAAGTAATAAATGTTATTTGCAATAGAACATTTTTAGGGTTCCGAAACTCAAAAGAAAAAAAACGGAACCCTTATAGGATCACTCGTGCGTCTGACTGTGTGTCCGAAAATATTGGACTGGATTGAGTTGAAACTTGGTACACATATGTAAGTCGGTGGTTTTGGGGGGTGAATTAGATTTTTTTTTAAAAAAGTTTAGCCGACTGTTTTGTGTGACATATCAAATAAAGGGCATGCTATGAGGATTTCAAATATTTTTTTTTTATAATGTTAATATAAATAGTTTTGAAATTACTTAAGAAAATAGGCGAAAAATTACCATTTCCCCCCCCCCTTATTTCCGAAACTACTGGGCCAAAAATGTTGAAAAAAATATAGATAATAGTTCTTTACCTATAGATTACAGGAAAACCTGTAAGAATTCTATCTAATATCTTTAAACGAGCAATTCATGGATATATATATATATAGATATCCCTTTACGGTAAATGTTGATCAGACGCGACTTCACGCGAGCACTTTGTTGATCCAAAAACGCATGTTGATCCGGCGCCTTTTGTTGATCCAATATGCATCTCTGGTAACTAATGTGGCTCCAACCGGATCAACATCTACACTCACGGGACTGATTACTAGCGTTTGCCGAAGTTGATCCGATATACAAATCCACCTTGCGATAGTTACGGAAAATGTTGATCCGATTTAAATGAGCCAATCAGAGCACATCAAATAATCGGATTGGCTGAAAGCAGCCGCGACGTTGCCGCTGCTCCTCACGCTGCCGGCAATAATTACCTAAATATTGCCGCGGCATGATTGAGAGAAGTATGTGTTTACATACTGCCGTCTGCCCTACCACTCACTTCGCTTTCAACTTTCGGCAATGGCATACGTCGAAATAATTATTATAATAATAATTATAGCGTCAGCGCTTTGTCTTTTTAACCGACTTTAAAAAAGGAGGAGGTTCTCTGTTTGTTCCCCGATTACTCGAAGACGCCTGGACCGATTTGGAATATTATTTTTTTGTTTGAAAGGGTTATACTTCACAGATGATCCCATAGTCACCAGGTCATTTGATCATGGGATCCTGGAGAAATCGAGAGAACTCTTCCAATTTTATAGGCACTTACAATGTTTTTCATATAATTTCTAAAGCTATTCAGATGTTTGCGTCTGGTAGTCATTTACGTTGCTGAGCTGATGATGGAAATATACAACTCCTTAACGGTTAGGAGTTAGGGGATAATTCTTTAGTAATATAATTTGATGTGACGATGGAAGTTACAAAGATAGCTTATACTATGTCAGTGATAAAACATAATAAACTAAAAATTTAAAAATAAAATATCCTGGGACATTTTTCACAACAGGACAAACAGACATGTTCATGCACACAAATATTTGTCCTGGTTGGGAATCGAACCTATGACATGACCTGCGGCGTGATAGGTGGTGTCATCTATACTAATATTATAAAGAGGAAAGATTTGATTGTTTGTTTGCATTCCGAAACTACTGAACCGATCTGAAAAAATATTTCACTAATAGGAAGCTACATTATTCCCATAGGTACTTTTTATCCCGGAAACGCGAGTGAAACCGCGCGGAACAGCTAGTAACCAATAATGTTATGACCCCAGATAATGTGGCACCAAAACTGAAATCGCGAAACAAAAAATTAGCTGGTCCATACAGTTTTTATTTAATATGTTTGTATGTATAAACAGCTGTTTTTTTATTCGCGACTAGCTGACCCGACGGACTTTGTCCTGCCCTGAGAATAAAAAAAACTACCTACCTACCTACCCTCTACCTACCTACCTATCCCTACCTACCTCTACCTACCACTACCAACCACTACCTACCTCTACCTACTTCTACATATATATAATATATATATATATATGTGTAGATATCCCTTTACGGTAAATGTTGATCAGACGCGACTTCCCGCGAGCACTTTGTTGATCCAAAAACGCATTTTGATCCGGCGCCTTTTGTTGATCCAATATGCATCTCTGGTAACTAATGTGGCTCCAACCGGATCAACATCTACACTCAAGGGACTGCTTATTGCTTTGCATTTTGAGAAACACTGTATTTAATATTGTTCTAATTGTATCGAATAGTCTATATTCAAAATATGTTTCACCCTTTCTAACTTTATGCCGCATGAAAAGTTTGAGAAACTTAGTAGTACATTTCGAAACAAATACTGTGGAACGAAAAATCAGGCTTCTGCTATGAATATTAGCTCAGATAAACAGGTTGCTAAAAGTAAATTTTCAACATTTTTACTTTGTTTATGGGCAAAACTTTGACAAACACCGAGTTGAAATTTATAGTATGTGTATAGGGTAACTCGTTTACGAAATTTTATTTTCTTAGCTTTAGCCGTTGCAGAGATAAAGGAGTTTGAAAAACGCATTATTTCCATCGGTAATAACTTCTTCGAAGAACAAAAGTTTGAGAAACGCCGAGATTCCATTTTAGCAATGTTATTAAACTACTACACTATAAATTTTGAGTTAGTATCATTTAAAATCACAAAGTTATGAAGGTTTATCGGAAATAAAGCAAAACCCTTGTTTTTTTTTAATATTTCGTCCCATAGACAAAAGTTTGAGAAACGCTTGCACCGGTATCTAATATTTTTTACTGAAAAGGCTACATTAAAAATTTGAGACTTCTAGGCCTTACGGTTCCAGAGATATTATGATTCTTAAAATCGTACAAAAGGCCCTTTTCCACTGCTGCGGAAACGAATTAAAAAAATCCCTTCATATATGGTGTCAAAATCTATTCACATGTCAAATTTCACATTCATCAGTTCGCGATGTGGGCGATGATGACTCAAACGGCTACTCTTTAACTTCCGCCCCACATTCCCGAGGGATCTTAAGTTTTCCCAAATGATGGGATGCTAAGTTTAATCCAAATCCGTTCAGTAGTTTTTGCGTGAAAGAGTAAAAAACATACATAATGGAATCCCGCGGCGTTTTCCTCGTGGTGTTCGATAATTATCCCACGGGAAAATACTATTGGGATTATTCGGGATAAATAGTAACCTATATGTTATTTTAGAGTATGATCTACTTATGTGCCAAGTTTCATCCAATTCCGTCTAGCAGTTTTTGCGTGAAAGAGTTTCAAACATACATACATTCACACATCCATCCATCCATACATCTATACTCACAAAAAAAGTTGCTTGTTTTCGCGAGTAGAATAATCCGTAAAATTATCCGGGATAGTTAAAAAAATAACTCAGTATATGTAGGTATCTACTATGCATTCCATATAATAACAATCGGACGGTGTCCGTGGTTAAAAACTGAACTCAAACGCAGCAGCTAACGCATCTTTCTTACCTTATTACTCTAACGAATTAATATACGGGGTTCTCTGTCACACGCAGAACGCGACGTTGCCGCTTTATGTTTCAGTACCTATTCGTCAATTTTGGCTCCGGATCAACTTAGTCGAAGTAAATGTCGTATATAAGTTAAATATATTCTGGATCTAGGAAATCACATTCAGTATGATTTTTTCGACCGTTGATGGATCAACAAATAATGGTCAAATCGTTGAGGAGTATGTTGAAAACCGATACGTGCAGATCCACCTACGTCACACGCGCATCAAGGACGGATCAAAGTATATCAGTTTGCGAGACGCGGAGCTGAGTATACACGTGAAATAGGTGGATCAACAATTGTTCTAACTTCTCACTGGAGCAACATTTACCGTGAAAGGTTGATTAGATATATATATATATATATATATGACTGATATATATATATATGTATATATATATATATATATATATATATATATAGATATCCCTTTACGGTAAATGTTGATCAGACGCGACTTCACGCGAGCACTTTGTTGATCCAAAAACGCATGTTGATCCGGCGCCTTTTGTTGATCCAATATGCATCTCTGGTAACTAATGTGGCTCCAACCGGATCAACATCTACACTCACGGGACTGTTTACTAGCGTTTGCCGAAGTTGATCCGATATACAAATCCACCTTGCGATAGTTACGGAAAATGTTGATCCGATTTAAATGAGCCAATCAGAGCACAGCAAACAATCGGATTGGCTGAAAGCAGCCGCGACGTTGCCGCTGCTCCTCGCGCTGCCGGCAATAATTACCTAAATATTGCCGCGGCATGATTGAGAGAAGTATGTGTTTACATACTGCCGTCTGCCCTACCACTCACTTCGCTTTCAACTTTCGGCAATCGCATACGTCGAAATAATTACAGCGTCAGCGCTTTGTCTTTTTAACCGACTTTAAAAAGGAGGAGGTTCTCTCTTTTTTTATGTATGTTCCCCGATTACTCGAAGGCGCTTGGACCGATTTGGAAGATTCTGTTTTTGTTTGAAAGGGTTATACTTCACAGATGATCCCCAGGTCAGGATTTGATCATGGGATCCTGGAGAAATCGAGAGAACTTTTCCAATTTTATAGGCACTTACAATGTTTTTCATATAATTTCTAAAGCTATTCAGATGTTTGCGTCTGGTAGTCATTTACGTTGCTGAGCTGATGATGGAAGTATACAACTCCTTAACGGTTAGGATAAAGGGGATAATTCTTTAGTTATATAATTTGATGTGATGATGGAAGGTACAAAGATAGCTTATACTAGGTCAGTGATAAAACATAATAAACTAAAAATTTAAAAATAAAATATCCTGGGACATTTTTCACAACAGGACAAACAGACATGTTCATGCACACAATTTTTTGTCCTGGTTGGGAATCGAACCTACGACATGACCTGCGGCGTGATAGGTGGTGTCATCTATACTCATATTATACTAATATTATAAAGAGGAAAGATTTGATTGTTTGTTTGTTTGTTTGCATTGAATAGGCTTCGAAACTACTGAACCGATCTGAAAAAATATTTCACTAATAGGAAGCTACATTATTCCCAAAGGTTATAGGCTACTTTTTATCCCGGGAACGCGAGTGAAACCGCACGGAACAGCTAGTAACCAATAATGTTATGACCCCAGATAATGTGGCACCAAAACTGAAATCGCGAAACAAAAAATTAGCTGGTCCATACGGTTTTTATTTAATGTTTGTATAGGTATGTATAAACAGCTATTTTTTTATTCGCGACTAGCTAACCCGACAGACTTTGTCCTACCCTGAGAACAAAAAAACTGGGACCTACCTACCTATCCCTACCTACCTCTACCTACCTCTACCTACCACTACCTACTTCTACATATATATATATATATATAGGTATATATGTAGATATCCCTTTACGGTAAGTGTTGATCAGACGCGACTTCACGCGAGCACTTTGTTGATCCGGCGCCTTTTGTTGATCCAATATGCATCTCTGGTAACTAATGTGGCTCCAACCGGATCAACATCTTCACTCAAGGGACTGCTTATTGCTTTGCATTTTGAGAAACACTGTATTTAATATTGTTCTAATTGTATCGAATAGTCTATATTCAAAATATGTTTCACCCTTTCTAACTTTATGCCGCATGAAAAGTTTGAGAAACTTAGTAGTACATTTCGAAACAAATACTGTGGAACGCTCATATCCCAAAAATCAAGCTTCTGCTATGAATATTAGCTCAGATAAACAGGTTGCTAAAAGTAAATTTTCTAAATTTTTACTTTGTTTAATGGCAAAACTTTGACAAACACCGAGTTGAAATTTATAGTATTTGTATAGGGTAACTCGTTTACGAAATTATATTTTCTTAGCTTTAGCCGTTGCAGACTTAAAGGAGTTTGAAAAACGCATTATTTCCATCGGTAATAACTTCTTCGAAAAACAAAAGTTTGAGAAACGTCGAGACTACATTTAAGCAATGTTATTAAACTACGTAGATTATAAATTTTCAGTTAGTATCATTTAAAATCACAAAGTTATGAAGGTTTATCGGAAACAAAGCAAAACCCTTGTTTTTTTAAATATTTCGTCCCATAGACAAAAGTTTGAGAAACGCTTGCACCGGTTTCTAATATTTTTTACTGAAAAGGCTACATTAAAAATTTCAGACTTCTAGGCCTTACGGTTCCAGAGATATTATGATTCTGAAAATCGTACAAAAGGCCCTTTTCCACCGCTGCGAAAACGAATTAAAAAAAATCCCTTCATATATGGTGTCAAAATCTATTCACATGTCAAATTTCACATTCATCAGTTCAGCGATGTAGGCAGGGCGATGATGACTCAAACGGCTACTCTTTAACTTCCGCCCCACATTCCCGAGGTATCTTAAGTTTTCCCAAATGATGGGATGCTAAGTTTAATCCAAATCCGTTCAGTAGTTTTTGCGTGAAAGAGTAAAAAACATACATAATGGAATCCCGCGGCGTTTCCCTCGTGGTGTTCGATAATTATCCCACGGGAAAATACTATCGGGATTATTCGGGATAAAAAGTAGCCTATATGTTATTCCAGGGTATGATCTACCTATGTGCCAAGTTTCATCCAAATCCGTTCAGTAGTTGTTGCGTGAAAGAGTTTCAAACATACATACATTCACACATCCATCCATCCATACATCTATACTCACAAACTTTCGCATTTATAATATTAAGTAGGATTTCATCTTTAGTCCCTAAAATTATCCGGGATGGTAAAAAAATAAATAAATAAATAACCCAGTATATGCAGGTATCTACTATGCATTCCATATAACAATCGGACGGTGTCCGTGGTTAAAATCTGTCCTTAAACTCAAACGCAGCAGCTAACGCATCTTTCTTACCTTATTGCTCTAACGAATTAATATACGGGGTTCTCTGTCACACGCAGAACGCGACGTTGCCGATTTGTGTTTCAGTACCTATTCGTCAATTTTGGCTCCGGATCAACTTAGTCGAAGTAAATGTCGCATATAAGTTAAATATATTCTGGATCTAAGAAATCACATTCAGTATGATTTTTTCGACCGTTGATGGATCAACAAATAATGGTCAAATCGTGGAGGAGTATGTTAAAAATCTGTAAGTGCAGATCCACCTACGTCACACGCGCATCAAAGACGGATCAAAGTATATCAGTTTGCGAGACGCGGAGCTGAGTATACACCTGAAATAGGTGGATCAACAATTGTTCTAACTTCTCACTGGAGCAACATTTACCGTGAAAGGTTGATTATATATATATATACTCAGCTCCGCGTCTCGCAAACTGATATACTTTGATCCGTCTTTGTTGCGCGTGTGACGTAGGTGGATCTGCACGTATCGGTTTTCAACATACTCCTCAACGATTTGACCATTATTTGTTGATCCATCAACGGTCGAAAAAATCATACTGAATGTGATTTCTTAGATCCAGAATATATTTAACTTATATGCTACATTTACTTCGACTAAGTTGATCCGGAGCCAAAATTGACGAATAGGTATTGAAACACAAAGCGGCAACGTCGCGTTCTGCGTGTGACAGAGAACCCTGTATATTAATTCGTTAAGAGTAATAAGGTAAGAAAGATGCGTTAGCTGCTGCGCTTGAGTTTAAGGACAGTTTTTAACCACGGACACCGTCCAATTGTTATATGGAATGCATAGTAGATACCTACATATACTGGGTTATTTTTTTTACCATCCCGGATAATTTTAGGGATTCATCTACTCGTGAAAACAAGCAACTTTTATTATAGGACTAAAGATGAAATCCTACTTAATATTATAAATGCGAAAGTTTGTGAGTATAGATGTATGGATGGATGGATGTGTGAATGTATGTATGTTTGAAACTCTTTCACGCAACAACTACTGAACGGATTTGGATGAAACTTGGCACATAGGTAGATCATACTCTGGAATAAAATATAGGCTACTTTTTTATGCCGAATAATCCCGATAGTATGTTCCCGTGGGACAATTATCGAACACCACGAGTGCGACGCCCCGGGCTTCCATTATGTATGTTTGTTACTATTTCACGCAAAAACTGCTGGACGGATTTGGATGAAACTTGGCACATAGGTAGATCATACTCTAAAATAACATATAGTTTACTATTTATCCCGAATAATCACGATAGTATTTTCCCATGGGACAATTATCGAACACCACGAGGGAAACGCCGCGGGCTTGCATTATGTATGTTTTTTACTCTTTCACGCAAAAACTACTGAACGGATTTGGATTAAACTTAGCATCCCATCATTTGGGAAAACTTAAGATCCCTCGGGAACGTAGTGCGGAAGTTAAAGAGTAGCCGTTTGAGTCGTCATCGCCCTGCCATGTGGGCAGGGCGATGACGACTCAACCGCTGAACCGATGAATGTGGAATTTGACATGTGAATAGATTTTGACACCATATATGAGATTTTTTTAATTCGTTTGAGCAGCGGTGGAAAAGGGCCTTTTGTGCGATTTTAAGAATCATAATATCTCTGGAACCATAAGGCCTAGAAGTCTGAAATTTTTAATATAGCCTTTTCAGTAAAAAAATATTAGAAACCGGTGCAAGCGTTTCTCAAACTTTTGTCTATGGGACGAATATTTAAAAAAACAAGGGTTTTGCTTTGTTTCCGATAAACCTTCATAGCTTTGTGATTTTAAATGATACTAACTCAAAATTTATAGTGTAGGTAGTTTAATAATATTGCTAAAATGTAATCTCGGCGTTTCTCAAACTTTTGTTCTTCGAAGAAGTTATTACCGATGGAAATAATGCGTTTTTCAAACTCCTTTATCTCTGCAACGGCTAAAGCTAAGAAAATAAAATTTCGTAAACGTTTGTTTGTCAAACAAAGTTTTGCCCATAAACAAAGTAAAAATGTTGAAAATTTACTTTTAGCAACCTGTTTATCTGAGCTAATATCCATAGCAGAAGCTTGATTTTTGGGATATGAGCGTTCCACAGTATTTGTTTCGAAATGTACTACTAAATTTCTCAAACTTTTCATGCGGCATAAAGTTAGAAAGGGTGAAACATATTTTGAATATAGACTATTCTATACAATTAGAACAATATTAAATACAGTGTTTTTCAAAATGCAGAGCAATGAGCAGTCCCGTGAGTGTAGATGTTGATCCGGTTGGAGCCACATTAGTTACCAGAGATGCATATTGGATCAACAAAGGGCGCCGGATCAAAATGCGTTTTTGGATCAACAAAGTGCTCGCGTGAAGTCGCGTCTGATCAACATTTACCGTAAAGCGATATCTATATATATAGACGTAGGTAGAGGTAGGTAGGGATAGGTAGGTAGGTAGAGGGTAGGTAGACGTAGGTAGACGTAGTTAGAGGTAGGTGGAGGTAGGTAGAGGTAGGTAGGGATAGGTAGGTAGGTCCAAGTTTTTTTGTTCTCAGGGCAGGACAAAGTCTGCCGGGTCAGCTAGTCGCCAATAAAAAAACAGCTGTTTATACATACAAACATATTAAATAAAAACCGTATGGATCAGCTAATTTTTTGTTTCGCGATTTCAGTTTTGGTGCCACATTATCTGGGGTCATAACATTATTGGTTACTAGCTGTTCCGCGCGGTTTCACTCGCGTTCCCGGGATAAAAAGTAACCTATAACCTTTGGGAATAATGTAGCTTCCTATTAGTGAAATATTTTTTCAGACCGGTTCAGTAGTTTCGGAGCCTATTCAATCCAAACAAACAAACAAATAAACAATCAAATCTTTCCTCTTTATAATATTAGTATAGATGACACCACCTATCACGCCGCAGGTCATGTCGTAGGTTCGATTCCCAACCAGGACAAACATTTGTGTGCATGAACATGTCTGTTTGTCCTGTTGTGAAAAATGTCCCAGGATATTTTATTTTTAAATTTATATTTTATTATGTTTTATCACTGACCTAGTATAAGCTATCTTTGTACCTTCCATCATCACATCAAATTATATAACTAAAGAATTATCCCCTAACTCCTAACCGTTAAGGAGTTGTATACTTCCATCATCAGCTCAGCAACGTAAATGACTACCAGACGCAAACATCTGAATAGCTTTAGAAATTATATGAAAAAATTGTAAGTGCCTATAAAATTGGAAGAGTTATCTCGATTTCTCCAGGATCCCATGATCAAATCCTGACCTGGTGACTATGAGATCATCTGTGAAGTATAACCCTTTCAAAAAAAAAAATAATCTTCCTAATCGGTCCAGGCGCCTTCGAGTAATCGGGGGAACATACTTAAAAAAAGAGAGAACCTCCTCCTTTTTTAAAGTCGGTTAAAAAGACAAAGCACTGACGCTGTAATTTTTTCGACGTATGCCATTGCCGAAAGTTGAAAGCGAAGTGAGGGCGAAGTAGGGCAGACGGCAGTATGTAAACACATACCTACTTCTCTCAATCATGCCGCGGCAATATTTAGGTAATTATTGCCGGCAGCGTGAGGAGCAGCGGCAACGTCGCGGCTGCTTTCAGCCAATCCGATTATTTGATGTGCTCTGATTGGCTCATTTAAATCGGATCAACATTTTCCGTAACTATCGCAAGGTGGATTTGTATATCGGATCAACTTCGGCAAACGCTAGTAAGCAGTCCCGTGAGTGTAGATGTTGATCCGGTTGGAGCCACATTAGTTACCAGAGATGCATATTGGATCAACAAAAGGCGCCGGATCAACATGCGTTTTTGGATCAACAAAGTGCTCGCGTGAAGTCGCGTCTGATCAACATTTACCGTAAAGGGATATCTATATATATATAGATATCCCTTTGTTGATCCAAAAACGCATGTTGATCCGGCGCCTTTTGTTGATCCAATATGCATCTCTGGTAACTAATGTGGCTCCAACCGGATCAACATCTACACTCACGGGACTGTTTATTAGCGTTTGCGGAAGTTGATCCGATATACAAATCCACCTTGCGATAGTTACGGAAAATGTTGATCCGATTTAAATGAGCCAATCAGAGCACAGCAAACAATCGGATTGGCTGAAAGCAGCCGCGACGTTGCCGCTGCTCCTCACGCTGCCGGCAATAATTACCTAAATATTGCCGCGGCATGATTGAGAGAAGTATGTGTTTACATACTGCCGTCTGCCCTACCATTCACTTCGCTTTCAACTTTCGGCAATGGCATACGTCGAAATAATTATTATAATAATAATTACAGCGTCAGCGCTTTGTCTTTTTAACCGACTTTAAAAAGGAAGAGGTTCTCTCTTTTTTTTAATGTATATTCCCCGATTACTCGAAGGCGCCTGGACCGATTTGGAAGATTATTTTTTTGTTTGAAAGGGCTATACTTCACAGATGATCCCATAGTCACCAGGTCAGGATTTGATCATGGGATCCTGGAGAAATCGAGAGAACTCTTCCAATTTTATAGGCACTTACAATGTTTTTCATATAATTTCTAAAGCTATTCAGATATTTGCGTCTGGTAGTCATTTACGTTGCTGAGCTGATGATGGAAAAATACAACTCCTTAACGGTTAGGAGTTAGGGGATAATTCTTTAGTTATATAATTTGATGCGATGATGGAAGTTACAAAGATAGCTTATACTAGGTCAGTGATAAAACATAATAAACTAAAAATTTAAAAATAAAATATCCTGGGATATTTTTCACAACAGGACAAACAGACATGTTCATGCACACAAATATTTGTCCTGGTTGGGAATCGAACCTATGACATGACCTGCGGCGTGATAGGTGGTGTCATCTATACTAATATTATAAAGAGGAAAGATTTGATTGTTTGTTTGCATTGAATAGGCTCCGAAACTACTGAACCGATCTGAAAAAATATTTCACTAATAGGAAGCTACATTATTCCCAAAGGTTATAGACTACTTTTTATCCCGGAAACGCGAGTGAAACCGCGCGGAACAGCTAGTAACCAATAATGTTATGACCCCAGATAATGTGGCACCAAAACTGAAATCGCGAAACAAAAAATTAGCTGGTCCATACAGTTTTTATTTAATATGTTTGCGACTAGCTGACCCGACAGACTTTGTCCTGCCCTGAGAACAAAAAAAACTACCTACCTACCTACCTACCCTCTACCTACCTTCCTATCCCTACCTACCTCTACCTACCACTACCAACCACTACTTCCTCTACCTCTACCTACTTCTACATATATATATATATATATATATATGCAGATATCCCTTTACGGTAAATGTTGATCAGACGCGACTTCCCGCGAGCACTTTGTTGATCCAAAAACGCATGTTGATCCGGCGCCTTTTGTTGATCCAATATGTATCTCTGGTAACTAATGTGGCTCCAACCGGATCAGCATCTACACTCAAGGGACTGCTTATTGCTTTGCATTTTGAGAAACACTGTATTTAATATTGTTCTAATTGTATCGAATAGTCTATATTCAAAATATGTTTCACCCTTTCTAACTTTATGCCGCATGAAAAGTTTGAGAAACTTAGTAGTACATTTCGAAACAAATACTGTGGAACGAAACATCAAGCTTCTGCTATGAATATTAGATAAACAGGTTGCTAAAAGTAAATTTTCAACATTTTTACTTTGTTTATGGGCAAAACTTTGACAAAAACCGAGTGGAAATTTATAGTATTTGTATAGGGTAACTCGTTTACGAAATTTTATTTTCTTAGCTTTAGCCGTTGCAGAGATAAAGGAGTTTGAAAAACGCATTATTTCCATCGGTAATAATTTCTTCGAAGAACAAAAGTTTGAGAAACGCCGAGATTACATTTTAGCAATGTTATTAAACTACGTACACTATAAATTTTGAGTTAGTATCATTTAAAATCACAAAGTTATGAAGGTTTATCGGAAACAAAGCAAAACCCTTGTTTTTTTTAATATTTCGTCCCATAGACAAAAGTTTGAGAAACGCTTGCACCGGTTTCTAATAATTTTTACTGAAAAGGCTACATTAAAAATTTCAGACTTCTAGGCCTTACGGTTCCAGAGATATTATGATTCTTAAAATCGTACAAAAGGCCCTTTTCCACCGCTGCGGAAACGAATTAAAAAAATCCCTTCATATATGGTGTCAAAATCTATTCACATGTCAAATTTCACATTCATCAGTTCAGCGATGTGGGCGATGATGCCTCAAACGGCTACTCTTTAACTTCAGCCCCACATTCCCGAGGGATAAGATCCCAAAGTTTTTCCAAATGATGGGATGCTAAGTTTAATCCAAATCCGTTCAGTAGTTTTTGCGTGAAAGAGTAAAAAACATACATAATGGAATCCCGCGGCGTTTCCCTCGTGGTGTTCGATAATTATCCCACGGGAAAATACTATCGGGATTATTCGGGATAAATAGTAACCTTTATGTTATTCCAGGGTATGATCTACCTAAGTGCCAAGTTTCATCCAAATCCGTTCAGTAGTTGTTGCGTGAAAGAGTTTCAAACATACATACATTCATACATCTATCCATCCATACATGTATACTCACAAACTTTCGCATTTATAATATTAAGTAGGATTTCATCTTTAGTCCTATAATAAAAGTTGCTTGTTTTCACGAGTAAAATAATCCCTAAAATTATCCGGAATGGTAAAAAAAATTAATAATAATAACCCAGTATATGTAGGTATCTACTATGCATTCCATATAACAATCGGACGGTGTCCGTGGTTAAAAACTGTCCTTAAACTCAAACGCAGCAGCTAACGAATCTTTCTTACCTTATTACTCTAACGAATTAATATACGGGCTTCTCTGTCACACGCAGAACGCGACGTTGCCGCTTTGTGTTTCAGTACCTATTCGTCAATTTTGGCTCCGGATCAACTTTGTCGAAGTAAATGTCGCATATAAGTTAAATATATTCTGGATCTAAGAAATCACATTCAGTATGATTTTTTCGACCGTTAATGGATCAACAAATAATGGTCAAATCGTTGAGGAGTATGTTGAAAACCGATACGTGCAGATCCACCTACGTCACACGCGCTTCAAAGACGGATCAAAGTATATCAGTTTGCGAGACGCGGAGCTAAGTATACACGTGAAATAGGTGGATCAACAATTGTTCTAACTTCTCACTGGAGCAACATTTACCGTGAAAGGTTGATTATATATATATATATATATATATATATATAATCAACCTTTCACCGTGAAAGGTTGATTATATATATATATATATATATATATATATATAATCTGAATCTCTGAAACGGCTCTAACTATTTTCATGAATGATATGCAGGGTGTTTCGGGGGCGATAAATCGATCTAGCTACGTTTCATTATTAGAAAACACGATTTACCAAAAAAAAAAAACCGAGCATATTACCAAACCAGGCACTATTATTGTTTTTTTACTATGTAAAGGCCTGTGTTTTACCACAATCTCACCGTAGTCAGTGATGATGTGGCCGATGGTGGTAAACACACAAAGCCTAGAAGGAAACTGGCTCTCAAGTGCAGCTGTCGGAACACACCGTAAGGTGCTTGGCGACAGATTTTCAACTTGAGGGTAGCAGCCAGGCGGGTAGGTACTACAAAGTATCCTACCACCGTGCTATGGTTTCCTCACGACACATGTACTTCTGTGACCCTGACATGGATGTGTTAAGTAGGTAAGGCCCTTTTAAGGAGCAAATTAGAACATACCGTACCGTATCACATATCAATCGAAAACTGTGAAGGTCTAAAAAAATATTTTTTACGCGACACTTGATTTGCAAGACTTATTTAAACTGTTATTCAAAAAATAAGACGTAACGATCGTAAACAACGGTGACAAATCAAGTGAAGACTAGACTATTACAACTATGACGCAGCATACTTTTGAATACATACGCCTTGTGGAATAGACACGTTTCGTGTTTCTCGTAAATATTTTGTACTTATAGCATTGGCATGAGCTTTGCTAGACAGTTCTTCAGACGATAAATCTATATGGCCCCACCTCTTTCAGTGAAGCTACGCACGTTTTCGTGTACCGCGTGCAAAGCGTTGATAGCGTTGAACTGGGTGGTCGCCACATTCGAGCAAACCACGCGTGTCTCGTATTCGTACATAACGTGTTGGGTTGCAATGGACATTATCATATACAATTTCTTGTAATGCGAAGTTAGGCCCACGTTCGTTGCCTCTCAGCTGTGCGACAGTGCCTCTATTGCGATGCTCGCTAAGTTGCGAGAGTGGTTTTTTTTGAGAATTCAACAATAGATAATGTATTCAGTAATTTCCCTCTACAATCCAGCACTATACCTACATACTTTTTTTAGTCACCATCAACAAATTTGGGTCAAATTAAAAAATATTTATGGAACTTAATTAAACATGTACGGAACCCTCTCCATGCGAGTTTTACTCGCACTTGCCCGATTATTTTTCTTTGTTTCAGTATTTATGGCAAGACTAGGTATATATCTGAATCTCGGAAACGGCTCCATCGATTTTTATTTAATTTAGTATGCCAGGGGTTTCGAGGGCGATAAATCGATTTAGCTAGGTTTAATTTCCAAAAAACACGATTAACCAAAAAAATAATACCCGAGCAAAGCTCGGGCATCCAGGTACAGTATGACACAACTTAGACGTAGCATCGGCAAATCGTTTTCGTACACTTCACTTCCGATTTACACAACTAATAAAAAATTTTCATTATCGCGCCATTCACCGTTCAACAAGATCATTTTCGCCGATCATTTTTTAACACATGAGTAATGTGGCGCACTCTTTTCGGGAAAGATCGATTTTACGAATTTTGCCAATGCTTCATCTAAGTTGTGTCATACTATACCTACTAATTAATTAATCACAGCACTTTTACTGTATTATAAATATATGTACTTGTCTAATGATTATTGTTTCAGCAAGCAGGTTCCGTTCAGCTATTTGCTGATTATGATAAAAGCATTGGGAACTATTTCGTAGATGCTGATGGTAACGAATTTTTGGATGCCTACACTCAAATATCTTCAGTTCCGCTTGGTTATAATCACCCTGATCTTTTAAAAGCATTTGAAGATCAACATAATTTGGTGGGTATCGTTTTTTTTTTAGGTATGATTTATATTTTTGTTACGTTCATTGAGCGAAAAAATAGCTTACAACGAGTTGTGGTCATGGTAAAACATCCACATGGCGAAATTCGTGTTATGGCTCTAATGAAAACGCTCACGACGACAATTTAAAATTCTTTTAATTAATAAAAATATTTAACACAAACATAAATTAATTTAATGCTCAGAACGAGTCATGGCTTTTCTCCATTGCCACAACAAGTTGTGGTCGAATAGCATGTCAGCCACGACACGAATTTCGCTATGTGGTCTTTCTGTGATCGCCACAACGCATCGTGAGCGTTTTCATTAGAGCCATAACACGAATTTCGCTATGTGGATGTTTTACTATGACCACAACGCGTTGTGAGCTATTTTTTCGCTCAATGAGCATTTTCGGTCTTTGAGCGTAACATTTCTACAACACGATATCAGAGTAAAATTAGAGAAGGTCTATTGATCAAAATAATTTTGATTGATTAATTGTTTTGTACGTCTGAGGTATGGAAAAAATATGTCACATTACAGAGAAGTTTGGTCAATCGCCCTGCTCTTGGTGTCTTTCCATCAGTAGACTGGCCAGGAAAATTAAAAAATATATTGATGTCAGTAGCACCAACTGGTTTGACGAATATAGCGACGATGATGTGTGGCTCTTGTTCTAATGAAAATGCATACAAAGCTGCGTTCATGTGGTACCAGTCGCGACAGCGCTGTGGTTCTTTAGATTTCACACCGGATGAAATCTCTTCATGCATGGAGAATCAACCACCAGGGTCTCCTCATTTGTCCATCATGTCTTTCGAGGTGAGTTTCTGCAACCTTAATGGATTGATTGCTTCTCAACTTTCAAATATTGTAGCGCTCCGCCCTGCATTACAAAAATTTGCTCGCTTAACATTATGCCCTTATTTTGCAGTTAATATTTCTTCAACGTCATTGGTATTTTTGTTTCTATGTATTTTATCAAAATATTTTTTTTATACTGGTAAATTAATAATTTTGCCATTATAGCTACTGGTGCCGATTCTGTTATTCATAAACTTCATTTATAAAACCTAAATGAAAATGGATAGAATATATTTAAATCTGTTAAATTAGTCTATGCTATTGTCATATAAGGTTTCACCTTGAATTATGCAATCGGAATAATTTGACTGGACTACACAAAGACTAGGTACAATTGTATGGGACTATATTTCTTTTTTAGAAAGGGTTTATAGTAAGATATAAACAACAGAATCGTATCATACATAAAAGTAGACCAAATTATCAATAATGCTCAATTTATTTAAATGGCTGCCTATATATTATTATTTAAAAAATTACAGGGTGGCTTCCATGGTCGTACATTTGGTGCTCTTTCTACCACTAGATCGAAAGCAATTCACAAATTGGACTGCCCGGCTTTTGAGTGGCCTGTTGCACCATTTCCAAGATATCGATATCCCCTTAATGAATGTGAGAGAGAAAATCAACTCGAGGATTACAGGTTTGGCAACTCATTTTACCTACTCTCATATCGTAATTTTCTAATTATTAAATCAGAAACAGTACTTTAATGACCCACTTTACGCACACCCGTATAATGAAATTAAAAAATTCTATTAAAGTACAGTTTTCTTCCCAAGATAATGCTATAAAATAACTTTTTTTCTATGAAAGTACACTTTGGACTTAAACAATTAGGAATCAATCAGTATCGATTCAATTTTAGATGCAAATTTACTTTGTCTGTGGTCGCGTATGCGGTAGAGATCTCAACTTAAGAGTTTTTCCCCACATTTAGGGGGATAATACATTTATGAATTATTCAACATAATTTCGTTTTCTTCTGATAGTCCCAACTTTACAAAGCATAACAGAGAGACGGGTATCATAGAGAGGAATGAGCGTTGATGATGTTAGGTCCTGGGCTTTTGTTGCCTTCTTCTTTTGATTTCATAAAATTATTGGTCTTTCTCGGATTCTTGTTCCTGATGCAATAGGTTATCTAGCTGAGATGATTTATGACTGGCATGCCCGAACTTCTCGCCTCTTATAGGTCCGCGTAAGAGGTATGAATGTTTGTACAAATATAATCTATGGTAGTCAGAGTTGAGTATTTTTTTGTTTCTTTCTGCGACTGAGTATTTTTATAAACGCCTTCGCCGTCTTGATGGTTTATCTCAGGCCCCCCGCGCACTAGGCAGCTTGGCTGCGCAGCCAGGCTGCGGCAGCCAGAATATTTGCGCAGCCAGTTATAGCAGGCAATCGACGACTATTCGAGATCCTTACGGCTTTGAATTTCCCGAATAAATATTTATGTATCGAATGTCATTTTTTGTTCGAAAGTTCAGAACCCAAAATATGTCTGGCTGCTACAACTAGTAAATAAATAAAATAAATATAAATAAATTTATTTCTCCAAAGATCATAAACTACAGGCACAGATTGTTTGGTGTACAATGGATCTTAAAATGCTTAATTAAAGGTAACGTTGGTATATGTACTAGTAAAAAAATACTGTATCACAGACACCAGCGCCTTCCTGAAGGTATATCATAATACTAGACACATTGTATCTCCTAATTATGGTTAAGTTATACATTGTTCAATAATTAAAAAAAAAATATATGTATGTATATTTATGTGTATTATTAAAAACATTTGGATCTGACCAAAGGATAGAAAAATAGTGATATTTTATAGAGATGAGTTGGACTAGATAAATTTTGTACTAGGTGCACCTAGTCCAAGTCCGTAAAAATACTTGATCCAAATATCTATAGTTGTCGGTATAGTTGGAATAGGCTGTACTATTAAGTATGCTTTGTCTTCGCGTAATAATCATCAATACACGTACGTTCATACTACGCAGTAATGAATTGTAACCTTCCTTCATACTTTACACAGAACTTTTAAAACTCAATTGTATTTTACGCTCAGCCATTTGTTGTCCTTTGTCCATAAAATGATCCCAAGCTCCCAAGACACTACTTCCTTTGGGAGCCATTTTTAAAAACAATTATCAATACGAATCTACAAAATAGTTGAATGAGATTGCGAAGTCGAGTAGGTATCGGGCTGATGCCGGGCGACCTACGCAAAGATCGCGTATACGTTTTCCGCACTTGATATTGATACTCGACTGACGTCATAGTATTCATTCGCAGTATTTTCAACGAGTCCCTCGTTGTTATACGTTATGTAGTTTTGTACAAAGAGAGAGAAAAAAAAAACTATATAAATAAACATTAAGTACGGACGACGACAATTCAAGGTAAACACTGCTGCATCTTATGCGGTTGTAATAGGAGCTATTTTGCAACCAAAAGGTATAGTCTGATGTGTTGGCGACTGTACTCTATTCAATTTACAAATAGTAAATGTATGGATGTTACAAACGGAAAGAGAGAACATACATTTTATTTCATTAATTTAAAATAATAATCTTTAGGTATTTAGTTCCTGACTGACATCAAACTAATAACACATTATTATTAAGAGGCTAGTCTCCAAGCGTGGGAATTTATCATAGACTACACACATTGACATATTTTAAAAATGTGCTGGACAGCAATGCAGATAGTTGACTAACTCCAAAAGCGTTAATAGAACAAGTTTCAAATATTGACTTAATTGTTTTCTCGCTGGTAGAATTGAAAAAATGTGTTTCAAACGAGATATTTTGTTTTCTCGTGGCTTTAAATCATTCACTGTGCTCAATAGTCTATATATATACATTAGAATCACTCGCTATGCCCGTGATTTAATTTTTGACTCCTTCTTACAAAAATAACGCAAGCAAAGTTATATTTCGCTACGAGTGCGGATTTCAAATCATGAACTAACGAAGTATGTAGTCTAGAATTGAATCACGAGCGTAGAAAGTGATTCTTTTTTTAACTACTAACCACAGTGAGTGATTTAAAGGCACGAGATATAAAAAAAATTGCTCTCGTGTGAAACGTGCAACTTTTCACCTTTTTCACCAAAACACTAAAAATCATAAAATAAACATGTTCGCTTTTTACAATTATATATAAAGATCCATTTCTGGGAAATAGTTTATGTGATGTGATATGGAAAGATGTTTTTTTTTTTACTTTTTTGTCACTATTTTTACCTTTATTAAACTTTACTTAATCCAATCTTTGAAATGAATCCCATTGTCTGAACTAGTCGGTGGCCAATTGTATAATTCGCCAAATCATTATATTCCTAACCTAACCTATATCATGATTTGACGAATTATACAGGCTGATTTTTAAATGGTATAGTAGGCCGAAATGGCATTGATGTATACCTTATACAGATCATGAAAAAAATATAAATAATAATAATAAATATCCTGGGACATTCTTCACACACGGCTAAGAGACAATACTACAATATATACACTGCAATGTGAGTCTAACTGAGTATCAATTAAATTACTCCAGCGAGTATAATATAGCTATTTTGCCCTGTTAGTACTATTCTGATTAGGCTTTTAGGATTCTGTAAAGGCTTTTACTAGAGATTTTCGATAAACTTGTAAATCTTGTCAGGCTTGTCTTGCTCAGGCACCTGAAATTTTGTAGGATTACTGATAATGATGTACACTATCCTTAGAATTCGGGCTAAAATACAATTTCAAAATCATCCTGTATACATATAATAAGCCTGTAGAAAATTCGTCTGTAATTGCAAACTTTTTGAGAAATAAAAGGACGGAACTAATTGAGCGACACTGAAGACGAATTAATATTTTTAGTGTTGTTGTTTATCTGTATGTTTGTATGCATTTGTTTGAGTTTAAAATATTTACTTTACTTTCAATAATTTTGAAATATCACAGTTATGTAGGTAGTAACAATATTGACAGTTGTCAGTCATAATGTCTTATTGAGCAGTCGCGACCCAACTTATGTCAAAAACAAAATTTTCGTCGAGCTTCAAACTGGCGTGCTCTCACCTTTGATTCGAAAAAGGTACTGAAAATGTTTGATACACGCATTCGAAATAATTCAAATCAATTTCAAATAAATACGGTGACGTTCCGCCATAAAAATTACTATGAAAAATGGCGGACGAATTTCATGAATATTTAAACGTAGATTATTGTTATGGTGTTAGTTTGTAAAAAAAACTGAGACGGTGAAGGTGGGTTTCATACTTTTAAGTTTTATTTTATACAAAAAGATTTATAATAATTTCATTCGAAATAATCTAAATTTGGAAAACCGCAAAGGTCAATTTTAGGTTTTGAGATAATTTATTATGTTTATTTTCTGGAAATGAGAAAATATTTCACAAATATGGCTAGGTGAAGTTGTTGATATACCTGTTTAGATTTTAAAATGTCTTTGAGATGTTATTAAATGTGGGTTTTTTGCCATTATTTTTGGGAAACCGTAACACATGTTTTAGCGTTTTTCAGGGAATGGGGTCTTAACCTAAATCATTAGCTTAGTGGTACATCACATTATCCAATTGAAGCTCAAATACAATTATTTTACATTACTTATTGAACCATGTCCTTAGTTAGCAAATCTTCATAACCTCTAAGGGTGTCGGTTACTTGGCATCCCTAGCCTAGTTATCTACATATTTTTATATTGGCAGTATGTTTATTGGTCCATGACCTTGACCAGTAGATATACTGTTGCACTAATTGCTAAAATGCGAGGCATCCGTTACCTGATACCTCACACCGATTCATCAGTACTTGACCCTAACCAATGAATCAATATTTACTGGTCCATGACGTTGACCAGCAAATATTTCAGCCATCAACTACTTAAGCTAATTACGATGATACATGACACTAATCATCGGTACCTAGAATCACCTTATCATTGCATTTTTCAAGACATCATTTTTTAATTAAATAAATATCCTGGGACAAATAAACTAAAATAACCTATAATAAATCTGCTTATTTCAGTCAGTGTACAATATCTATATTTATTTGTATGAATAAATTAATTATACGTCAATTTACAAGTCTCCACATTCAGATTCGCTATCGTTGCGCTCGGATACACAATCGGTTGATACGGGTTCGTTGAAGCAGACCCATGGGAATATTTTGTCAATGGCTACTATAGCCTCGTACCTTTTACTAGACTTTGTGAGAGGCGTGTCCTCGACCACAAACCTATCGTTGGGGAGCACCTTCTTAATTCGGTAAGGACCTCTACATTTAGGTTCGAGTTTCTTAGACTGTCCTTCTATTCCTGTCGCAGCTCTAACTACTCTAACCAAATCGCCTTCTTTGTAACTCATTCCCATTTTCCTATACCTATCATACCGTTTCTTGTCCTTCTCCTGTTGTGTCCTAATAAGGTCACCGGCACTAGCCCTAATATCGTCTAGACTCTCCCCGACTTCAGGCGTAACTTCGTTTATTACGTCATTTAGTAAACCTTCAGATGGGTTAGTTAAATTGCGACCAAAAAGAAGCTCCGCTGGAGTCTTTTTTGTGGTGTAGTGTACTGTGGTATTGACACCCAACTGTATGTCCGGTAAATGTTCGTCCCATAAGCCATTTGGTCTGTCGTGATTCATTGCCCCGAGCGCCGCCAAAATGGTCCGGTTGTACCGTTCCACTTGGCCATTCGCTCGGGGAGTAGCGACAGCATTAAGCACGTGCTTTATACCACATGATTGAGTAAACGTTTTAAATTTCCTACTAGTGAAGCTTGTCCCTTGGTCCGTAATTAAGCGAGTTGGCGCGCCAAAGTAACTAAAATGCTCTCTGAATACTTTGATGCTTGTAACCGACTTCGTATTTCGCACAGCTGTGATGTGATGTCAACAAATTTGGTAAAGGCGTCTACTATAACAAGGATGTATGTATTGCCACGCTTGGTGCGGATAAAAGGACCGAGATGATCCGCATGTATGGTATGAAATGGCACAATAGCTTTGGGGATGGGGTGTAGTTCACCGGACTTGGCGCCACTCGGTAGCTTGTGATGCGCGCACTTAAGGCAAGCTGAGACATATTTCTTTACAAACCGTCTCATCTTTGGGAACCAATAAGTTGCTTGTAAGCGCGCTAAAGTTTTGTCAAACCCGAAGTGTCCCACGTCATCATGATTGGCTTTCAATAGTTGCCATCTGGTCCCACTTGGAACAACCCAACGAATAGTATTTTCGTCGACTATACGATATACCCGCCCATTTACTAGCTTATAATTTTTGAAAATGTCGACGGCATCTTTACATTTAGAATCACCTAAAATATCAGCAATGTTTTTAATATCTTCATCCGTCTGCTGTACGGTTGCAAGCCAATCGTCGGTACCGACTGAAAGAACATCTAACACATGATCGACATCTGGCCTACCCTCTATTGCACCCCTACTCAGTGCATCAACGTGTGCCATTCTGTCCCCAGGGCGATATTCTATTGAACAGTCGTATTCTAAGAACTGTAACCACCAGCGAGCAATTCGTGGGATTAAGTCGCGTTTACTCAGAGTGGTACGCAAGGCGTTGCAGTTTGTCACTATAGTGAATCTAATACCCAGTAAGTAGTGCCTGAATCTGTTCAATGAAGCAATAATTGCGAGGGTTTCTAATTCAAAGGAGTGCAGTTTTTGCTCATCAGAACTGGTTTGCCTGCTATAATATGCTATAGGTTTTAGCACCCCAGACGTATCCTGTTGCATTAAGATGCCGGCTACCCCGTACTTGCTTGTGTCGATGTGGAGTTGGGTTTGTGCACTAGGGTCATAAAGTCCTAGGACAGGCCTTTGTACTAAAATCTGTTTTAGTTTCTCAAATGATTCTATTTCCTCACTACCCCACCTCCAAGGAGAGTCCTTCCTCAACAGACCTGTCAAAGGACGCGCTATTAAGGCGAATCCTGCAACAAATCTCCTGAAGAAGCTTGCAAGGCCTATAAATCTCCTAACTTCATGAACGTTTGTAGGAGCAGGGAATCTGGATATCGCTTCTGTTTTGAAAGACCCTGGTCTAACACCTTCTGAGCTAACTTCATACCCCAGGTAATCAATTTTGTCATAAAAGAAATTGCATTTACTCATTTTGAGCGTAAGACCGCTTTTTGCCAGCAACTGCATTACCTCCTCCAAGCGGGCCATCCCCTCGTCAAATGACTAGGCAGGAATCAAAATATCATCCATATACACCAATGCATAAGACGAAGCAGACGAATTGTGAATGATTTTATTCATTGTACGCTGGAATACTGATGGTGCGTTTACTAGCCCAAACGGCATCCTATTGTATTCAAATTGACCCTGAGGGGTCACGAAAGCTGTCTTCTCTCGAGAGCCTTCGGCTATTGGAATCTGATAGTACCCAGACGCTAAGTCAAGGGTAACGAAAAGAGAACTCCCTGATAATAAGTCTAGCTGGTCATCGATACGAGGGAGAGGGTAGTGCTCTTTCTTTGTTTTACGATTTAGAGCACGATAGTCCACACACAACCTCTTCTCCCCAAACTTTTTGTTTACTAAAACTATAGGACTCGCGTAAGGACTATTAGATTCCCTTATAATGCCGCTGTCTAACATTTCCTTGATCATATCGTGAACTATTTGACGTTCGGTAAAAGATAACCGGTATGGGCGGTAGACGACAGGATCGGGGTCATCCAGTTGAATCACCATTTCAGTTTCCGTTGTAAACCCAAGATCTTTTAACCCACTCGAAAAGCAAGATTTATATTTACCCAATAATACTTTTAAAGACTCTTTTTGCTGCTATGTTAAATTTTCCCCACAACTGATTGATGATTCATCTATAGATGACTGATCACTAATATTTATTTTTTGAACTTGTAGGCTTTCAGTTAAAGTGTGGCTCCGAGTTATGAGGCTACCCTTCTCTATAACCAGAACATTGTTGCCAATATTCTGAATAAGAATTTTACCGGTACCTTGTGTTAATTGATACTCGCCGGGTAATAAGTAATGTTCATGACCAACAATGTTGCGCACAGTTCCATTCACATAAATCTTGCCCGAAAAAGAATTACGCGTGCTAACCGGGATCGCCCCTAACTTGCCGAATCCTATGCACGTCTCCTCCACGCATAAGAGCGGGCAAATCAAAACCGACTCCTCACCAACCCGCTGAAAAATAACATCTGATTCCGTCTTGACTATTTTGACTGAAGGTCTTTCCGTGAAAGTGTGGCCTAGTAGTACCGGGCAATTGATTAAATAGTCATCTACTACTAATATCTCCACATGATTTTCTACTACACCCTGAACCTCAATCGTGACGTTAGCTTTACCAAGCGGGTTGTATGGTATGTTACCTATTCCTCTTAATAATGGCACTTCTCCTACCTTCCAGTCTAATGCTAAACGTTGAGCTTCACTGAGACGGACCAAAGTACCCTCGCTTCCTAAATCAACTAGACACTCTGAAATTAATCCATTTATTTTAATAGGCATTCTATACTTAGCGCTTGAATTACCTGTGTTTTCTACTTTCATAACTGATTTTGATTTATCATTGGTATTTTGGTTCGTCTTAGGGCACTCAGTATCCTTATGTCCTAATAAATTACATTTAGAACATTGAACCTTTGGTTTAGTGCATCTAAAGAATGGGTGACCGATTTCTTTACAATTATAGCAAACCATTCCGGATCCACCTTGCTTCTGAGAATTAAGACCTACTTTGTTACTATTAAATGTGTTATTTTGTGATCGCCTATCTCTATCCTTAACCTTGGGCTGCTCGTTTGTGAATCTATCTTGACCTACTTTTACCGTCTTCAAAAACTTGAGCACCAGTTCCGGCTCTGTAAATTCTGCCCCTTGTGCTCCCAATCTAACACCATGATCTTCTATACCTGCTATGATACAGTCAACCGCACGTTTTCCCGATATTTCACATCGATTTAAGAGATTCATTTTAGCATAGTAATATATCTCTAATGATTCCCCATAGCGTACTTTTTTATTGAGCATTTCTGTAAGTAAATCAGCGTAATTATCCCTAGTTGGAAAAGATTCCTTTAACTTTAATTTCCATTCTGGCCAGGAATATAGAAGTGAGGGTAGACCCTGATACAAAGTTTTAGCTACACCTGTTAATTTTGGTAAGGCGTAGTGGACTACTTGTTTATCGCTCCAACCATAGATTTGTGCAGACTCGTCAACTTTATGAAGCCACGTATCAACCGTTTGTTCTTTACATAAAGGGTCAAAATCAGGGATTACATTATTTAAGACCGGAAACCTATTGCGATCGCTTGCATTATGCATACCCTTAAGAGCATCAATAAATTTCTCTATGAACAAATTGTTATTTGACTCACAATCACGATGACGTGTTGCTTCACGGGATGGTGTGCGAAGGCGAGAAGCTCTGCGCCTAGGTGAATGCCTCGATTTCGCGCGGCGCGTCTCGTGCCACCCTGGAGTACGCGATCGTGTCCTGGAGCGCCAATCACGATGATATTGCGAGCTTGTCCTTCTTGAACAGCGCGACCGAGAGCGGGAACGACTAATCATCAGACGCGATCGCCTCCCCCTTGACCGCCTAGACCGCGACCGGCGGTGGCGGTTGCCACGACTTACTTCAGGAGAACGCATACGCCCGCGACCTCGGCTACGGCTTCGTGTTGCATCACAAAACCTTAGTGGAGGCGTCAGCGTTCCACGAGAAGTCTTTCGTTCATCCATGTACTCGCGGCCTCAACATATATTAAAGAGAAAAAAAACACCTAAATTAATAAATTACGTTCCACTTATAAACAGGGTTGTCATTACCTACGTGGTTATATTATCCAAAATTGTTCATACTTGTTTACTCTGATATTTGTATTGTTTTGTCAATTTATGTATTTTAAAATAACTTTAGGACCAGAGTTCTTTTTATTTTCATAAAGTAAGTAAGTCTAAGTCGTAAGTCTCGATGTATCAAATAATGTATGCTCGTAGTCACTACATTATAACTATGTTTAAATCGTGGGTCCGTACGTAACAAAATAAACTTGTAGTCAATATTTTTTTTTACTTAGCATTATTTATTTACTTGCAATTATCGTGTAAACTCATGTCATTGGAATTCAAATACACAATGAAATAAATTTAAAAAAAATTACACTTACGTTTTTTTACGTATACGTTACGTTCACTAAATACTTATGCGTATCTCCGATCTTATTGTGGGCAATAAGTTGCTAATCCCACTTCTGAGATGTAAACCGTAATTAGTTAATCAACCAGGAGCAGGGACTTTGAATGCAAAAACACTTAATGTAGTATTAACTATTAAATTTATTACTTGTTTAAGTAGTACAGTTTTTATTCTCCCGCCGAACAGCGGTATATGTCACTCAGCTTGTTCTCGATTTCAAATACGAAATCCACATTTGTTTTTCATCCCACCAATTTACTTGCTTATGATTGGTCGTTGAAGTTTTACAGTATCTTGACCAATCATAAGAAGTTCCGTCATTATAGAATAAAAACGATTAGTGATGGATGATTATAAAATTAAAAATCGATATACACATTTAAATATTTATAACACTATGATAAGAATTATCCCCTAACTCCTAACCGTGAAGGAGTTGTACCTTCCATCATCAGCTCAGCAACATGTGATGACGACCAGACGTAAATATCTGAATAGTTTTATAAAATATATATGAAAAACATTGTTAGTGCCTATAAAATTAGAAGAGTTCCTTCGATTTCTTCAAGATCCCATCATCAGAACATGACTTGGTGACCATGTGACCACCTGTAAGTATAGTAGATTCCAAATCGATTCAGACATCTTCGAGTAATCGGGGAACATACATAAAAAAACCGACGAATTGATAACCTCGTCTTGAAGACATTTAAAAATAACAAAAACTGTAACCTAGGCAACCGCTGTCATCAGTGTCATCCATTGACAATGGCGTCGCATAGCTCGCCCGTGCTAATTACATGCTTCCCGCTTAACGTTCTTTTTATCATTGCTCGGCTCCTGAGGGTCGTAGCGTGATGTTCTATAGCCTATAACCTTCGTTAATAATTGGGCTTTCAATTGCAAAAAGGTTTTCCCAAATACCACTGATCCAGATACACAAGTAGATCCAGAGATTAGCGCGTTCTAACAAACAAACAATCTCTTCAGCTTTATTATTAGTATAGATTAGTATAGATAGATATAGATAAAGATATTTTGATTATTTAATTATGAAACAAATCTGTGATTATAGAATTAACAATGTTGTGATTATCACCAATTATTAGATACTAGAATTACTAGATAAAAGCACCTAAAGTTATTAAGAATTAGTATGATTTTAAACTTTTCACTAGAAATAAATTCAATTAAAATTATTAAAAAAGGCTTACACCTCTTAAAGAAAACATCATCAATCATTTTTCCTTAGAAGTCTCGAAGTCCCGGGCATTCCCGAGACCTTGAGTGTAGGCTGTTTCGTGTCCCGGGACTTTAAAATTCTCGGGAATTCCCAAACCTTAATCCTAGCTGACTTACTTTCATAAATAATCTACCTGCCAAATTTTTGCATCATACATTTGGCCGTTTTCTTTATTTGGTTGAATTAGAAGCTAGATTTTTTATGTATTTGATATCTCTACGCAGAGAAATTAAAGTATCTTATAGAACTAGCATTGCTAGTAAAATCGTTCACGCCGACTTCACGCCGCGTAGTGCAAAATCAATCAGTCTTATATCGTATGCCCGCGAGTGAAAATATATGACATCTTTCAAACTAATAAAAATAATTTCGATGCCCAGTTGTGAATTACGATATTATAAGACACGTTACGGTAAAACGTACGAACGTGTTTAAAATTTATTTTCGTAAGTATTTTGTGTAAATATACATTAATATAAATATTATTTACTAACTGTCCCCCGCGGTTTCACCCGCGTTCCCGAGGTTCATGATTTCCCGGGATAAAAAGTAGCCTATGTTCTTCTCCATAACATATACTATCTGCGTGCCAAATTTCATCGCGATCGGTTGCGAGGTTTAAGCGGGAAAGCGTAACAGACAGACAGACAAAGTTCTTTCGCATTTATAATATTAGTAGGGATTATAAATTTAAAGAAACCCCCAAAACTCACAAATTGGTGTTAATTTTAAAACGGCTGAGCGGATTTTATTGAAACATTACATTGACTCCCCCCCCCGTACCCCAGTGACGCTTACATGGAGCCTACATCGCATGCTGGGTAGCTGAGCGCGGTGAGCGACAACCACGCGACTTTTTTCTAATACTTGCATTTTTAAACTCGTGATATCTTCCGAATGAAATGTCCGAATTGAATAATTCAAAAAGTTATAAAAAGGTATTAAAGCCGTCTTGAATATAAAGTAATTTATTTTGATGAGGATTAATACCAAGGTACAAATGAAGAGCCTTTTCAAGAGGCGGCATATATAAATTAATATTTTAGAATAAAAAACTGCTTACTGTGACATAACTATAATATTTAGACATATGCTGTCGCGACACTTTTTGTAGATAATGATGAGTTCTGCAAAGTCGTAGTAAATGATTTTGTTCTATCATCAATAGTTTTCGCAGCGCACGCGACGTAAGGAATTTTTCAGGTCATTTTTTTACACCTTATGTTACATTATTGGAGTTTTAGTAAGGATCCCTATTTTTTTTAAAAATATAATATAGCCTATGTTACTCGGGGATAATGTAGCTTTCCAAAGGTGAAAGAATTTTTGAAATCGGTCCAGTAGTTTCGGAGCCTATTCATTACAAACAAACAAACAAACAAATCTTTCCTCTTTATAATATTAGTATAGATGTACATTATGGCAAAATTATGACAGTATTAAGCGCCATCTTTTGTTCACTAGCAGCTGTTCAGTAGCTTGCTTTTTTTTAGTGATGTGTCACGTAATTTTTATCATCTTGTGTTATCGATACTATTTTAATGAGATTAATTAAAAAATAAAAGATATTATTTAACGTAAATTTAAACTTATTATATAAATCGTTATAGGCGTTTTTAAGTAATCTAGGAACATACATAAAAATAATTAAAAATAGATTCCAACGAATTGCGAGAACCTCTTAATTTTTAGAAGTCGGTTAGAAGACTGCGACTGACATTTCATTAATACTGTATGTAATGAATATTTTTGTTGAAGTTCAATTTTTTTTATTATGTGTCAAATGACCCCTCATTGGTGTTCATCACTATTTTTACACAATATACTTTTTTATTTAAATAATATTCACCAAAAATATAACAGCAAACTCACTGACTGATGATCATACCGCTTTGAAGGCAATGCGTAACTGTCAAACGCAGTACAACTTACAAGACTTTTATTAAAATGTATTCAAAAGCGTTTAAATACAATAATGTATTCCTATAACTTACGTAGGATATTATTATTTTTATTATTAATATATATTACTTATTGCGTAATCTACATAGAAATTATCGATATCTTTATATTTCAACGATAAGTTAACGTTCCTAACGTCACTGCGTCACCTGAGACGTCTTTCACTACAATCTGAACAATGAGAGTAAACCAAACTGGACGTGTTACGTAAATAAATGAATTTCAAACATGGGGGCTAATTTTGGGGGGTAAATTAGAAAATTTTAAAAAAAGTTTTGCAGACTATATTGTTTGTGTAACATATCAAATGAAAGGACTTGTTGTGAGGATCTCAAAAATATTTTTTTTAGAATTTTAATACTTTTGAAGTTATTTAAGAAAACAGGCGAAAAATTGGCGAAAATTGACCCCTTATCTCCGAAACTACTGGGCCAAACATTTTGAAAAAATTGAAGATAAAAGTTCTTTAGCTATAGATTACAGGAAAACCTATAAGAAGTCTATCTAATGCCTTTAAACCTGCAATTCATGCTCTAATGATTTTCATGAAATTTGGTATGCAGGGGGTTTCGGGGGCGATAAATCGATCTAGCTAGGTTTCATTTTTAGAAAACACGATTTACCAAAAAAAAACTTTTTATATTACCATCAACAAATTTGGGTCAGATTCAAAAATATTTATGGAACTTAGTTAAACATGTACGGAACCCTCTCCACGTGAGTTTAACTCGCACTTGTCCGATTTTTGTTAAATGTTGATTTTTATTTGTAAAAAGTAATTTATAACCAACCCATAGTCTACCCTACTGTTACTGATCAGACTAAACCAATTTTTTTATTAGATATATTATGCTTGTTTATTTACATTTGAGTAATTGTTTCTAGATGCCTCGAGCAAGTGGCGGATATTTTAGACAAATATGAAAAATGTCGACCAGTGGCAGCAATAATTGTAGAACCCATCCAATCCGAAGGAGGTGATTATGAAGCTTCGCCAGAATTTTTCCAAGGACTACAGAAAATATGCAAAGAGGTAAGTACCTACAGATAGCGCGCGAGTTGAATGCAGCCGGCCGAGGCCTGAGTAAAGAGCGGGAGTATCTCCCCCCGCGTTCCGCACGCCTCGTCTCGCGCGTCTGTAGTGTAGTGTCACAGTATAAAGATGTAACAGTATGGAAACTAAGCCTAGTTGATAAAATAAGTAGGTACCACCTACGCTCCATTGAAGCACTAGGGTTGACTTTTATGGTATTGTTTTTTTAATTAAAACATTCTCCGTCTTATTACAAAAATCTTCTTAAAACTCGTTTCAAACCAGAACTAAACGGTCCAGGTTTGTTACGGTACTAACGTTTAAAACTCGATCTTATTACAAAACGCTGACCAATCGTGGATCTGTTATTACCGCAGATAGTACTGTGGTAATAACAGATCCACAGCTTATTTAGAGAAAACATTCGTTCAACCTTATATCATTTGGTCGCACCGTTTCGTTTAACAAGAGTGTTGATTTATTGAACACATTATTTATATTTAGAATTTAATATTTTATATGATAAAAATGCAAATGTTGATTTCTTAAAAGTTTTCATTAAAACAACTCAATTTACAGCAAATCTTGAATTTATAAACGTTTAATTCACGTTTAATATATTTTATCTACTCTCATATCGTAATGTTCTTATTATGAAATCAAAATCAGTACTTTAATGAGCCACTTTAGGCACACCCGTGTATAATGATTCATTATAGTACAGTTGTTGTTCCCAAGATAATGCTGTAAAATAACTTTTTTTCTATTAAAGTACACTTTGGACCTATCAATAGTATAATCAATCAGTATCAATTCAATTTGACGATGACAATGTCACAAATTTTGTAACTTGAACTTTAGAGGTAAGAATTTTTGGGAGTTGGCAACACGGATTTGATCAAGTATATGATTATTGTGTCTGTTTATTTTATTGTTTTTGCCTACACATATCATTTTGACCAAAAATGTCACAAAAATAGCATTTTTTTTTTTTTTTTAAAGTTGAATATTTTTTTAAATTACATTATTTATATGAGTTTAGATAAACTACTGTATGATACTGCACATAATTAGGTATTAAAAACTCGTGTGATACTATTAAGAACCTCGCCTACGGCTCGGTACTTAAACTCACACTCGTATTTAATAACCCCTATTATGCAACAGTATCATAAACTACTATTTTGGGTTTTAATACTTCAATTACTGTCAGTCAACTTGTCAAACGAAATAATAAAGAAAAAAACATTATAAGTGGCCAGACATGACTAAACAATTAAACGTAGTATTATATTCTCTTTGTAAACAATTAGGAATCAATCAGTATCAATTCAATTTTAGATGCAGATTTTCTCTGTGGTCGCGTATGCGGTAGGGAGTTTTTCCCAACACGGATTTGGGCGCCATGATGATTAACGTTTGTTTATTTTATTGATTTTTTTGCATAAATATTTTATTTTGGCCAAAAATGATAGTAAAATAGCAGTGATACTAAGGTGAAATAAACTTGGATCTGAAATTGTGGAGGCGGCAATGGAAATGATGAATAATCGATACCCGTGAGTCATGAAAACCTATGACAAAATATTATCGATTTTTTATCTTTAAATTACATTATTAAATGAGTTTAGATAAAGTACTGTATGATACTGCACATAATTAGGTATTAAAAACTCGTGTGATACTATTAAGAACCTCGCCTACGGCTCGGTACTTAAACTCACACTCGTGTTTAATAACCCCTATTATGCAACAGTATCATAAACTACTATTACATACTAACAACTTTAGCGCGTAACGAAATGAGGCTGTCATACGTAATATGAAACTGTAAACCAAGGTTATGTCAACAAAAAAGTACTCATGGCAGGAGCTCAATTTAATATATTAAATTATGAAATTGTTTCCTAAGTATGCATTCAAATCAATGGTATTGTTTGATTTTATATAGGTACTTTTATGGACTCGTGATATAGTTATGTGTAGGGAATCCAATCCCGCAAACGCGGGATCCCGCGAATGCGGGATCCCGCACCTTTTTTGCGGGATCAAAAATGCGGGATTACTCATGCGGGATCCCGCACGTTCGCGGGATTGAAAAAAAGTAAGAAAAATAGGCTCAGACGATGATCGGAACTATTATCGGACGGAACGGAACGTAATCAATGTCAGTTCCAGTACTCTATGACTGGGGATTCCCCTACGGCGCACGGGGATTTACCTTTGCGCGCGGTCAAGTGTCAAAGAATGATATTGCGTCATTTGCGTCTTACTTGTGATGTGAAAAGGTTACGTAACGTACGACAGGACTTTTGCTTTTTCCGCCGCTGGCTATTTATGCAACAAGATAAGATCAAATCTAAAAGATGAAACATTAGATACTTTATCATTTCTTCGAAAGTATTTTCAAAAAAAATAAGCTGATTTTAAATGCCTCTAAAACCAATGAATATGTTCTATTTCAAATAAAAATCTAAATATGAAACGTGAAATATTGTGAATATTGTATTGTCTTAAACAATTTAATTTATAATATAAGTGATAACTTTGCTTCATGTTGATAAGAATAATTAAAAATATTTGTGTGTATTTTCTTTCTTTAAATTACATGAAACAAAAACAATAATAATTAAAATCAATCCCGCAAATCCCGCGGGATCCGCGGGATTGATGATCTTAATCCCGCAGGCTTGCGGGATCGCGATTTTGATGCGGGATTGGATTCTCTAGTTATGTGCATATTATGTATATAGGGTATAGACAGGCATCTCATGTCAGAAACTATGCCTTACAAAGTGGCTCCTCCTGGTGTTGATAGTTGAACCAGGCCTGTCTCACTCCGCGTGTAGGTATCGAAAACGCAAGTACAAGCGGCGGCCGCGTTGCCGCGGCTAGTCCAGAAGGGACTCACGATCGAACAGTGACGCACGCCGCGCGAGTTTTGTTCGTCACGACTACTTCGCGATCGCGATCCTAACTATCGTTGTTTTAAATATGGAAATAACCGTTCCGGCCCTAAAATATTGGATTGAATACCTTATAATTCGGGCAATAAGTTAATTAAATAACGGTTACATAGAAATCACCAGCCTAGCTCCTACACTATAATACAATAATCTAGTATATTTGTTATGATGAAAATAGTTAAGAACTAACATTGTGATTTTTAGGTGTTGGCTCTTAGACTATCTTGTTCGCGTCGTATGTCATTCTGATTTGATACGCACTTATCTACCTACATAAACACCTAAACAAGATATTTAGTTTCATAAGCAAGTTAGTTAGGTACACACTAACATACGCCGTGTGGATAAAAAAAATTGTTTTCTGTTCTACCAAAAAAAAGAAGCCACCAAAAAAAAGAAGCCTTGCTGAGTTTCTTGCCGGAGTCTTCTCAGTTCAAGTGTATTCCGAACCGGTGGTAGTAGAGTCTATTGTAAAACTGTAACTTTTGACATTCATATGTGCCTTATTAGGGCCTAAACTTAATAAATGAGTTTTGATTTTGACTCTAAACAGTATATGTACGTACATGACGTGCTGCTACCTCTTCCCCGCCAAAGTCTGTCACCCTCACAGGTCGGTTACGCACGAAGTTTCCAGATATATATTTTTCTAACAACAACAATTCTTTATATTTTCAGAAAAAAGTAGCCCTCATTATAGATGAAGTGCAGACTGGATGTGGACCTACAGGCAAGATGTGGTGTCATGAATATTTTGACCTGCAATCGCCTCCTGATATAGTGACTTTTAGCAAGAAAATGTTGACCGGTGGATTTTATTTCAGACCTGACTTTAAGTGAGTACCTACAATTATTTAGGGGTACTCGCTTCCGCCCTGCGGTTTACTCGCGTTCCTGCGAGATCTTTTGTTTTCCTGGCGTAAAAAGTATCATCTCGTATGTTTTTAGGGATTACTCGTGCCTATCCGTCCGTCCGAAAATACTAGATACTAAAAGTTTAAACTATATTGTGTGTCAAATGAAAGGGCTCGTTGTGAGGATCTCAAATATATATTTTTAGACAAATCGTTTTGAAGTTATTTAAGAGAATAGGCAAAAAATGACCCATTTCTCCCCCCCCTTATCTCCGAAAATACTGGGCCAAAAATATTGAAAAAAATACAGATGATAGTTCTTTATCTATAGATTATATATTATAAGAAGTCCATGGTATTTAAAGTACCATAGTAAATTCCGGAAACCCTCGCTGGTTTCGGGGGCGATAAATCGATCTAGCTAGGTTTCATTTTTAGAAAACACGATTTCCAAAAAAAAAAGATGTACGGAAGGTCCGTACATGTTTTTTTTCTCTACGCGAGTTTATCTCGCATTTGTCCGATTTATTTTTATTTACCATCAACAAATTTGAGTCAGATAAGATAAGATATTCTTTATTTGTAACTGTAGGTTACATTAAGATGTTACAAAATAAACTTACAAAGTCAGATTTTATGGAATATAGTTAAACATGTACGGAACTCTCTCCACGATATATATTTCTCACTTGTCCGATTAATTTTTTCTAGCCCCGATAAGGCACTTACGGACTTCGGAAGTTACAATTTACGTTTGGAATACACTTAATACTTAAACTGATTGATGAGACTCCGGCAAAAACTCAGCTAGGCTTCTTTCTTTTAAAGAAAGGTCTACTTCTTTCGATTTTGTGATAATTGTTTTTGTTTTATATATATGTCACCGGAAATGTATGAAACATAGGAATTTTACACAATTCCTGTGTATTTCTCCTAGGAAATTTTATTTCAATAATGATACTAGGAAATATATAAATTCTATTGAAAAAAATAGGTTGGGGTTATTTTTTTTATTTTGCAAGAATTTGAAAGTATTCGCACAAAAATAAATTTCACTTACAACCCCCCAAATACCGCTATCCTTACAAATATCCCGAATGTAATACTCCGATAGATATTTAAGAAATGTATGGATTTCCTAGGAAATGTATACAATGACGGATTAGATACTTTTTCGTTAACATATACAAATACTTCATACAATTATCACTTGGCCAGGGGGATGCAAGTGCAGAGAGAGTAGACCGTGTCGATCAATCTACATACTCATTGAATTTAATATAAGACAACTTTATTACATCATCATAAGCTTATACAAAGTTCACAGAAAATGTGTACTGAACTAACGATATAAACGTTTATTACAATGTATTATGATTATTAACAAACTAAAACAAATTATGTCTCAGGTCATTACTACACAGCTTAAAATTTTACGTCGGTCTTAAAATTTTCCGCAAAATTACTAGTCTTGCTTTGTAAAGAATAAAAATGTGTCAAGATTTTTCGCGGAAAAAGTGCACGCGATCATACGGAAACATTATTATTACACAATAATAGTAACCGGAATCAATTTTGTTGTTTTTAGGGCGCCACATTCTTACCGTATTTTCAACACATGGATGGGTGATCCTGGGAAGTTGGTATTGCTGGAATGTGTATTGAAAGTAATACAAAAAGAGAATTTACTGAAATTGGTGAATGTAACCGGTAAAGTTTTAAAAGATGGCCTCCATGAAATGGAGCACGCTTTCCCGAATATAATAAACAGTGTTCGAGGACGTGGCACGTTCTTGGCTTACAATGCTGTTGATATCAAAACACGGGATAAAATAAACAATTCATTAAAGAAGAATGGTAAGTATGGGCGTGCCATAGGTACTTTCTTATATTATTACTAGCTTTCGCCCGCATTAGAGTTCATGAACACCCCCGTTGTTTATTTATCCAACCAAGTAATATGTAGGTCAATTTGTCCGTTAGTATTCTCATACCTTGAGAACCACAGTCCAGATTATGGAGCGCTTTTCAAAGATAGGTATCCTCTTAAGTTCAGGTTCCTAGAGGAAGGTTTTAGGCTATGTAAATATCCAGGGACATGTATAGTTCTGTGACGATTGAATGCTACATAAATATATTATGCATGTGGAGTTAAATTTTCACGTCTAAATACTGGTTAAAAATTACAATCCATGATGTACTTAAGTTTTTGTTATGTTAAAAACAGTCAAAGGTTCAGAGCCATACAGCCTTGTGTTCGTTTTAAAAGCTTCGGATGGCATGAAAGAGATAAAGTGTTTTTCTTTCTTTCTAAACGTTCAAACGGGGTAGACCCGGAGATAAGTAGGTGGGTAGGTATTTTTATTTCAGGACTAGTGAGAAACTAAGGATAGCTTCTAAAATGATTGTCTCATACAATACAGATTGATGAAAAAATTGTCAAGAACTACCAACATAAACCTATTCATGATTAATCTATTCTAATAATAATCTATCTATCTTTAGTAGGTATATCTATCTATCTATACTAATAATAAAGCTGAAGAGTTTGTTTGTTGAATAGTTTGAGAAACTTAATAATACATTTCGAAACAAATACTATAGAAAGCTTATATACCAAAAATCAAGCTTCTGCTATGAATATTAACTGAGAAAAACAGGATGCTAAAAGTAAATTTTCGACATTTTTACTTTGTCTATGGGCAAAACTCTGACAAACACCGAGTTAAAATTTGTAGTATTTGTATAGGATAACTTGTATACGAAATTTCATTTTCCTATCTTCAGCCGTTGCAGAGATATAAGTGTTTAAAAAACGCATAATTTCCATCGGTAATGTTATTACTTTTTTTCTTGGAGATAGTTTACCTCCAAGAAAAAAAGTTTGAGAAACGCCGAAAATACATTTTAGCAGTATTATTAAACTACCTACACTATACATTTTGAGTTTGTAGCATTCAAACTCACAAAGTTATCAAGGTTTAACGGAAATAAAGCAAATCCCTTATTTTTTAAATTTTCCTCCCATAGACAAAACTTTGAGAAACGCTCACACCCATATCTAATATTTTTTACTGAAAAAGCTACATTAAAAATTTCAGACTTCGAGGCCCTAAGGTTCCAGAGATATTAAGATTCTTAAAATCGCACAAAGGGCCCGTTTCCACCGCTGCGGAAAGGAATTTCGAAAAATCGCTTCTTAAATGGGGTCTACGTGACAAAATCTATGCACAAGCCAAATTTCACATTAATCGGTTCAGCGGTGTGGGCAGGGGGATGGTTACCCAAAAAACCGCTTCTCTTTTATATATACCTAGTCAGGTCATAAATTCTGTCACATGTTTAAAATAAAATAATTGAAACAAGTTTATTCATTATGTAACCATTTATATACCAAAATGAACTTAACAAAACATAGATTCTTCAAAACTAAAGTTTATTCAAAATGACCTCCGTGATTTTGAATACAGGCCTTCAATCTGCGCATCCAGTCGTCTATCGCAGCACGAACGAGGTCCATGTCAATATCGGCGGCTGCCTTAATCAAGGATGTCTTGAGTGACTCCAAATTGGGATGAGGCTTTGAGCACGCCTTTTCCTCCAAGTGTTGCCATATCTTGTAATCTAACGGATTCAAATCTGGACTGGAGGAGGGCCAGTCTTCGTGCCGGATGAAGTCGATTTCACGCGCCGCCAGCCAGTCTTGTGTGCTCTTCGCTCTATGAGCTGGCGCCGAATCTTGTTGGAATACCCAGTGCCTGTTATTGAACATGGTATGAGAAACAGGTTCCACAAGGTTCGTCAGGACTGTATTTTGATACACAACTGCTTTCGTTTTACACCTTTCTCACAAAAATGTACCTCTGTTAAGCCCCAATAAGAAACTCCCAACCATACCATGAGGGAGGATGGAAAATGACCTCGTTGGACACGCGGAAGACGGTTGCTCGCTTCTTCACTACTGTGTGCGTACACCTTATCATTTTGTTTGTTGTAGCTCTCTTCTACGGTAAAAAATTTTTCATCCGAAAAATGAATTTCCCGATATTTTTTTCCCGCGTACCGCTTCAACAAAGCGCGGCATCTCTTCAGTCTCAGGTCCATTAGACGAGCATTCAAACGATGTCCTGTTTTTCTTCGATATGCCCGAAGCCCTAAGTCTTCATTTAACACCCGGCCCAAGGGCCAACAGTTTCTGTTTACGTTTGGGATTTCTTTGAATTCGCGCCTTCACAGCTTTTATCACTGCTGGAGTCCTAACAGACCGAGGGCGACCACTTCTTGACCTGTCATCTACACTAGAGTCTTCATTGTATCGTTTGATGGTACGATAAACGAATCTTTTGGTTATATTCAAATTTTTCAGTATGTCAAAATTTGAATTGGCGCGTAACCGCAACGATGCAACGCAATAACTGCAACACGGTCTTCTTTAAGCGTCCACTCCATATTTAAAAATGAGTAAAATTCTAAAAAGTATACATTTTTATTTTCATGAACAATTCGAAATTCGAATTCAATAAACTTTTTTGTGGCCAGCATTCTAAAAGAAAAGTTTTTACTGTGTGACAGTACTTATGACCTGACTAGGTATAGATAATGTGTCATACATATAGAGCATAGAATATTTGATATACTTATAGTTTCCCAGATGAGGCGTTTTACGCTCGGGTCGAGTCGTGCGATGTTCTAGTACTTACTTATCTTAAAAACATTTACTTGCTGCCTCATCAGCAGTTATGCAGCTTTAGTGTCTTTAGTAGTTTTCCTTCCATCCAACAAGTTACCAAGCTGAATCGTAAATGTATATTTTTTTACTTTCAGGTATTCTAGGTGGTACATGTGGAGAACTTGCGATTCGTCTTAGACCATCTTTAATTTTTCAACCGAAACACGCAGAAATTTATTTAGATAGTTTAAGAAAGAGTTTAAAAGAGTTTTAGAATTGGGTATAATTATGAACTACAATGTTTCTTTTGCTCATTCTTGCTATGTTGATGTCTTATAGAAGACTATTATATAGCTCTATGTAAGAGTAATGATTTCAGTATTATTTGGCATTTCAAAATATATCTTATATAAATGTTTAAAATATTAAGCAACATGGGTAGTTAATATGTAATAAATGTTTATACGTATTTTTTCATAATTTGTGCCATATTATGTATTGATCTTACATTTAATAACTTGCGATTGTTCATTATTACGAATAATAATATATTAAGAGAGTGCATACCGTGCAGTAGATGGTATATTTTATGGCTCATTCTTCATACAAACAAATCGTGTAGGAGCCGTCACGCGGATCTGCCTGACGTTGCGAACGACTCGGTGGTTGGGAGTGGTTAAGTGATAATTTGAAGGATATCGCAGACTTAATGCCCCTGCACCTAAACCGCACATCGTAGGCCTCGGTAGTGCTGAGACGTTCGAGTGTTCTGACTACGTTGCGTTAGCCGATGAGCTGAAGCGGCAATGATCTCTTGCCACGGTGATGTCTGCGTAATCCTTTATGCTAAGCATATGATCGAAGGTCATGGGTTTGATTCCCGTGCCATGTAAGATCCAATAAACAGAAACATCTCTTTGCATAAAAATTGTATGGTAGTTCATAGAATTAGAAATGTCTGTAGCTCTGGATTGATAAATCTGACCACCATGTCTTCGGTCAAAATGTTATAAACAGTTAGTGTACTCAAATACTATGTCTTCCAATTAAATGTATTAGGTACTTACTATAAGTATAAGCATGTACTAAGTACTAAATATTTGTTTTATTTACTTACTAGCTTTCTGACCCGCTGGTTTACCTGCAATCTCTTAAACTGTTAGCAAAATTTCATAGTAGTATTATCTTACTCTGTGGTAGTAGCAAAGAGGGGATGTGTGGATTTACTCCAGCGTGGCAGAATAACGTGCGGATAGATACCTTGTACCTTGTTTAGTACTTCCACCACTTTTATGCTCTCTACCAGTCTATCCATGGATTCATGGACTGAATTTTTCGTCGATCTTTTCATTAAGTATACGTTTTTTTTTTCAGAAATTTAGCACTTATCTATATTAATAATTTCGTGAAGGGGTACGGTAGACTCGATCGAAACCTTACCTGAATAATAAAACCTGTGAATAAAACATAAAAAAATAAAGATTTCGAGTCGACAACATAATATCCGCAAAATTCGGATTGTCGAGTATTTCGTTAAATTCTAATGGTGCTGACTGCTGACAGACATATTACAGTCTCCATATTGACCAATCTAGAGAAACGTCACTGACACCGGATGACATTTAAAAATTATCTTTTCGTAAAGCGTGTCCGCCATGGTATATTCTCTTAGAACAAATCTGCTGGAACAGTTTTACCTTAGATTTGATTATAAATAAATTTATTCGCAATTCTCGTATACATTTTGGAATATTATTAAAACATTTTATTGACATTACGCTACAATTTTTTTGGTACAAGGCACTTTTGCAACTAACCATTCTCAATCTACTTGGGTCTCTCTAATATAGTTTATTTTTTTCTAATGTTTCAAACATTTCTGGATGTTCCTTGACAAATATAATTTGCATAATGTAAAGATTGGTAATCGTCAGTAGTCTGAGTCTCTTAAATAGTGGTCGACATGATTCCAAGGGACTGACGCCGCATATTGAACTTATACATTTTTTTTGAACAAGAAACACCTTATTAATATCTGTTGAGTTGCCCCACAACAATAGACCATATCGTAGGACGGAAGCAACATATCCATGTGAAATTTATATACCTCAGTATTATCGATCGGTTTTTCCTTACATTTAATATTATATAAAACTTTTTACCTAAAACTCATATATCTGGTTTTGGATATATTCGCACACAGTTTATTATGTTCAAGCCAGTTAAGAATTGTCTCTGCTCCCGAATTCATTAATGATTCATGAGTCCCGGATGTGGTTTTATTATCGTGCGTAACTATTAACGAGACATCGTCCGCAAATAGTACACACGGATGTTCCACTGCAGAAGGCAAGTCATTAAGAGCCAGTACACATTATCACGCTATCCAAGTTTAGGTAAAAACCAGCGCAACATAGCAAGAGCTACAGAGAGCGAGACTCGACGTAGACGGAAATAGCGTGACTCTCGAGTCATTATTTCTTGATACTTGCTTTTAATAATTAATTTCTTATCAATTATATTATGTATTGTTAATGGATACCGGTGATTATATTTGAAGTTCGTGACTTCGGTTTTTTAGGATTCCGTAGTTCACGTCTGGAACCCTTATGGTTTCGTCATGTCCGTCCTTGGCTTACCTTCCAAATGACTAACCATTTGGAAGGTAAGCCAAGGACGATGAAACTTTGTACGGATATGTGTATTTGCCACGTCGACAAAGTGCAAAAATGAAATCAGGAAAAAAAAAATTTTTTTTGGGGTACCTACATGTAAAGCGGGGAGGTTTTTTTCTCGCGTCTCTCCCATTGTGTGGGGTATCATTAGATAAGCTTTTTAAAAACATTGAGAAGTTGCTAAGACGATTTGTTGATTTAGGTATCCGTTTGCGAGATATTCAACTTTAAAGCGCATTTTTTTGTTAAAATAGGGCGTGTCCTCCCCTCTAAAAGCTATACAGCTGACTGGCTAAAATCTGAAAAAATTCATGATGGTAGTCCATGTGATGAACTTTAAAGGAAAACTATAATGGCTTAGATAACTTTGTTAGTTCAGGAGTTATAGAGGCCTAACTATATATACAGGAAAAAATCGTACAATAATAACGAAATAATAAGTAAACATGTAAAATATTGAAAATAAAATCATATCAATTATCTTGTTCTGATATCTGTGCCTGACCGAAAAAGAAAAACCGAAAGAAAGAAGAAATAAACCGGCCAAGTGCGTGGCCGGTTTATTTCTTCTTTCTTTCGGTTTTTTTATCCTACTTAATAATTATAATTGCGATAGTTTGTGAGTGTGTGAATGTATGTTTGTTTTTCATTCAAAACTACTAAACGGATTTGGATGAAACTTGGCGCAAAGGTAGACCATACCAAATAGAAGAATGAAACATAATATCTCTCGGGAACGCAGGTGAAACCGCGGGGCGGAAGCTAGTAAATGATAATTTATATATAGTAAATAGTTACCAATATTTCCAGTGAGTTTTTTAGCTTCATCAAAAGACCCTCGTGATCATGTATAATGGAAAGTACTCATGAAAACAAAACGAACAAGCCCAAACTCGACTATCTTAGCATTTTCCATCAGAAAGTACCAGTGGTAATATTCCGACTCCATCATCAGACCCTCATTATCATGTATAATGGAAAATACTCATGAAAACAAAACGAACAAGCCCAAACACGACTATCTTAGCAGTTTCCATCAGGAAGTACCAGTGGTAATATTCCGGCTCCATCATCAGACCCTTATTATCATGTATAATGGAAAATACTCATGAAAACAAAACGAACAAGCCCAAACACGACTATCTCAGCAGTTTCCATCAGGAAGTTCCAGTAGTAATATTCCGGCTCCATCATCAGACCCTCATTATCATGTATAATGCAAAATACTTATGAAAACAAAACGAACAAGCCCAAACACGACTATCTCAGCAGTTTCCATCAGGAAGTTCCAGTAGTAATATTCCGGCTCCATCATCAGACCCTAATTATCATGTATAATGCAAAATACTTATGAAAACAAAACGAATAAGCCCAAACACGACTATCTTAGCAGTTTCTATCAGGGAGTTCCAGTGACAATATTCCAGCTTCATCTTCAGACCCTCGACATTATGTGGATATCAAGCAAGAATGTTTGAAAAATAGTTTGCAAATTTTTAAATGGACAACTTACGTTCTTGAAAAAAAATCGAAAAATAAAAAGTAAAAAAAAAATATCACAGTATCAAATACGGTACAGTAGCAGTATAATTTCTTGTTATATTGAGTTCACGCGTTCTGTGTGCCTACATGGTGGCGCGGAAAAAAGTGACATAGGTCCTACCTCGACGGGCGCTCGCGCCGTTCCTTCCGATGTTCACCAAAATTACGTGGTAGACCCGCTGATTTCATTCATTCTCTTGCAATCATTATAATGTAATGGTAATGGCGCTGTCCCAGAAATCGATGTTCGGAAAGTTACGCGGTACGACGAAGTTCAGATCTGGGCTTTAAATGTCAAAATGAAGCCCAGTTTCAGTTTCACCCAGTGTTACCATATATACAGATTTATCTGTATCTATACAGATTTTTCATCACCAATACAGATTACAGATTTAGCATAACTTTTATACAGATTTTCGTAATTTTCGCTTCCTCACATGATCTATGATGAAATGATTGAAAATGTATCTCTTTTTAGTGTATAATAATTTAGTGTTTATTTATTGCTTTCTCAATCCCATTATTGTTAAACGGCGCAGTATACCATCATTGACTCACATTGCACACGCTTTTCCTAATATAATCGGACAAGAACATTTTCAAACATTGGACAATGAGTGGCGACAATTGAGAATGAATGACGACCTTCTAGAATCAAGGGCAGAAGATACAGAATTGTTTTGGCATCAAGTCAATTGTGCACAAGACTTAGATGGACAATCATTATATCCAACTCTTCTGCAATTTGTTACTGCTTTACTAAGTCTCCCTCATTCTAGTGCCGCAGTGGAAAGAATATTTTCCGCAGTAAATTTAATTAAAACAAAAACAAGAAACCATTTAGGCACTGAAACGATTAAGGGACTTCTTTTAACGAAACAACTTCTTAGTGATGAACCCTGTTATAAACTCCAAGTTGATAAAAAAATGATTGTTAAAATGAATAAAAATATGTACAAAAAATAATAAATATTGTTTTCTTGAACAGATTTTATTAGTTTTACAGATTTTAGCGTTTTGTGTTCATACAGATTTTGTACAGATTTTTCGACCGTTCTATCCAGATTTCTCGATCTGGCGTGTGGCAACACTGGTTTCACCAAACTTACGTGGTAGACCCGCTGATCGGCGCGCGCTTGTGCATTGCAATTTATTGCAATTTAGAGTCGATAAAGGGATTATGAAAAAAAAACTGAATTTAATTTGTTAATGTACCTATATTCTTATCCTTCTTATGGGGACAGTCTGGACGCTTATGTCCTGGCTCCATGCAGTCATAACACGCAACAGGTTTCTTCGATTTGGATGTAGAAGGTTTGGTCTGTTTTATTCGTGTACGAAGAGCAGTATCGGGTAACCTACAGTTAGTTTATTCAGTTCGATCAATAATTTGGTCTTCATCAATTCCACGGTAATATCTATGTTGGAATTTTCCAAAGCCATTACCAAAGGTGCATATTGAGGACTTAAACCTCCTAGAAGAATCGCAGCTATTGAAGCATCTTTTATAACTTTGCCTATATCGGCTAAATCTTGTACAGTTGACATGACAGCATTTATATACATCTCTATATTGAAATTAAAATCATCAAGACAACACCTGTACAGTTTCCGTTCGAGACTTATACGTCGCCCTAAGCCTTTATCCTCGTAAGCTGATGAAAGAGCATCCTAAGCTTCCTTGGTAGTCTTGCATGACCTTACATGAGTAATTGCCATACCATCTATTGTGAGACATATTTTCGATAACGCCTTTTGATCGTTACGTGATTTCTTCTCAGCAGAAATATCGTTATCTTGAGGATATCCGATGATCGTCTCCCATAATTCTTCATGTATAAGATACATACGTATTTTGAATTTCCTTAAGGAATAACCGTCTGTATTAATGAGTGGTTTTATACTGGAAATAGAATTATTCGTCATATTTATATGCACAGCTGTTCAATGTCAGAAATAAAAATAATATGAAAATATTTTCGTGAAATTATTAAAAATTTTCACAGATTTTCATAATTTATATATACACTTAATGGAAAAACTTTGCTATTCACTATTTAGTAAAGAATATGCAGTTTTTATAAGTATAACCGTATAACTCAGTTAAAATAGAGTATTCGTGCTGATAACGAATGTTGTATTAGACTTTGTTTATTGAAGTTATGTCAGTACATCAATCAGAATACAATGTGGTAAATGAAATACAAATTCAAATATTTGATTAGCCAGTTACATACAACATTATTAAACACAATGAACGATCCTATACGAATCTATGCCTTGCTTTGCTTTTAATATTCCTTGAGAACCGATAACTACAGAAATATCTATCAACATTTTATGAGCTACGTATGGTATTCCGAAATACCGCTCACCGACGGTTAGTTGAGCGAAAAAATAATTGGCCGATGAAACGTTTCGCCGATAATATTATTTATTCATCGACGGTTGGTAGTCCGAATGAATCCTTCGCCGATGTAACGGTTCACCGAAAACACTCTTCAACGACGATTGGATAAACGAACGAATCTTTCGCCGATAGCATTCAGTTTACGCCAGCTATTATATTTTATAATAATCTGCAATGCAGCTAAACAATACTCGAGTCCCATGTTTAATTTTATCAGCATAGATGAATAAATAAATACCGGGAGCTTCCGTATTAAAGAAAAGTCCCTAAATGACGCATAATGCTGGATCATGGACGGGACATTTTCGAGTTGTCCAACTCCGTTCTGTAAAGTTTTTTCTATTCATGTTTTAGTGGGAACTGCAGGTAGTACGTACAAATAAATTTCTACCTATGGTATACGCACTACTGTCACATAAGACTGAAAGCTGTTATTTTATATTTTTGGAGATTTTGAAAAGATATGCGATCAATACATTAAATACCCATTTGTCACCAGCTAATATATTAACTGATTTTGAAGTAGCAGTGATCAATGCAGTCAAACGACAGTTTCCAGACTTCGCCCACAGGCTATGCTTATTCCATTTGACCCAAAGTATTTGGCGTCATGTCCAGTCAGAGGATCTCGCAAGGCGATATGCTGAAGATTTCACATTTGCGCACAAAATCAGACACTTAGTTGCCCTCGCTTTTCTTGAGCCCGCTGAGATATCCGAAGCCTTCGAAACCATCCAAAATAAAATATTGCCGACAGAAGCAGCTGAAATTGCCCACTGGTTTAAGAAATATTATGTTGGATCACATCACACGCAGCAAATTTATCGGAAAACCGTCCTTTCGGTGAGCGGTATTTCGGAATACCATACGTAGCTCGTCTTGAAGACATTTAAAAATAACAAAAACTGTATCCTAGGCAACCGCTGTCATCCAGGCGTCTTCACATTGGACGTGTTGGAATAGTGGATACCGGAGGAAATGATAATCCATGCTCGTACCTATAACAGAAAGTTTAGTCTACCATTTCACATTTATGGCATTACACAGTTAATCAGTTATCCACTATGCACTTAAAACCGAACAATAATATTAAATAACTACATAGAATAATTGTTAGACCAGTCTTTAAAGATAGTTATGTACATCATAAGACATAGAATCTATTCTATTGAACCACTCAGGAGTCTCAACCTGATTACCTAAATCGCGGGAAAAATCTTCCCATGTAATGACGCTGCTGCCAACTGTCAGATGTTTTATTGGAGCGTTCGGAAACTCGAACGCCACAGACGATAACGGTAACTACACGATATCGGAGCGATATCGCTTGCAATATTCGAATAATTCGAATAATAATTTGGTTCGAATATTCGAATACTACATTTTTGTCATATTCGAATATTCGTTCTTTTTACAAGGGCTTTGATATACACAAAATACCGCTTAAAAAGCACGCGCGTGACGTCAAAAACAAAAACTACATCATTAGAGCGATCAAGCTGGCCATCAGAGTCTTCTAACGAAGTAACCAGCATACAAGCTTCTCAAGGGATAATGCAAATGGGTCTTTGATGATAGTCGCTACGATAGCATGGAAATAAATGCCAGCGTTTCTCAAGGTTCTGGGCTGTCCCCAACGCTGTTCTTGCTGCATATCAATGCAATAATATGGTGCCTGTTGGCGGCATTTTTTGGAATGCAATGCGATCTTGTGGACTCAATACAATGGCCATGCAATTAACCCTTAGTCCATAATTCAGAAAAATAGGATTCAAAACACAAGCCTGCGCTTTTACCACATGGAGCACTGCTGTCATTATCCACTAGAATTGTCAATGATTCTGCGGGCATAAGTGGTCGAGAAACCCTTAATCTGAGAATAAACTTTTTAATTAAAATTATTTTTAAATTTGTGTTTAATGACCATAATTTCATTATGGTTAGCACACAAAGCCTAGAAGTGAACTGACTTTTATTGCCAATATAAAATTACAGTCTCCCACGCCCGTGTACTGTATATAAAATCAAAATAGCCATAATATTTTCATTTTGATGTCATAACCTTCTTTACGGTTACTTTATGATAAAAATCTAAATTAAAATAAAACTACTAGATGATTAATAAATGCGATTTATTAAATGAGAATAGTGGAAAATGAAATTTAAATCAATTATTATTTATTGAAGAAACTAGCGACCCGCCCCAGCTTCGCACGGGTGTACAAATCTTTGAATTTCTCGGCTTTTATGTACTATTGTATGTATGTATTATACATATAAACTCACTCTATATATTTAAAAAAAACCGTATCAAAATCCTTTGCGTAGTTTTAAAGATCTAAGCATACATAGGGACAGACAGACGGGAAGCGACTTTGTTTTATACTATGTAGTGATAGTGATTAATTTTCATATTATTTATATTTGCAGCTTAAAATTAGTACCTACACGTATACCATAGGTGGTAATTAAATAATACATATTATTCTGTGTTATTAGTACTAAAAATACATCACTATATTGTATTATTACTATAAAAAAAATACAAATTTAAAAATAAACAAATATCTTTATTCTGGGACATTTTTCACAAATGGTATCCTTTTTTAAAATTATATATTGACCTGTGTTTGACCACAATCTCACCGTGGTCAGTGATGATGTGGCCGATGGTAGTAAGCACATGAAGCCGGAAGGGAACTGGATCTCAAGTTTAGTTTATGTAAATAAATGTTTGATACAAAAAACTACGAAACAAAAATAAATTAATAGAGTAAAATTATTCATAACTTGGATTTGAAAATACTTATAATTCTACTATAGTTTCTAACTATGTAACCAGAGGATTAAGGCCCCAAAAAATATTCAAAATCCTGTAGTCGACATTTTAACGACTAAAAAGTTTTTTCAGATTTGGATTGCTAGTTCCCGATTATTAAAATATGATACTTGTATATGATGTTGTTTTTGTTTAATGTTCCATACCATGAAATAATATAAGATATAGTTGTATATTGTATACTAAATATGATGAATTCTTAAATATTAAATTAGGTTTTTCTTAGAACAATAATTTGCCAATTATTATATGTATGTAACACTACTTTCGTATATGTATAGATATAAGTCAGTCGAATATAAGTATCAAGATAATAAGTATCAGTAGTTTTTTTTATATCTGTAATAGTTACGGAATAATCGCTGGACACACTTAACGATTACACCCCGTATAGCTCATCTCTATCTCAAGTCGGCCCACAGATCACCATAATCCATAATGTAGCTACTGACCCTCTTTTTAATCTTTCCTTTATGGTTTAGTATGTACATCTATGGTATGTAATGTAGGACTATTTGGTACTATCAAAGAGCTTATAACCACTACGTTTATGAGACGGGAGTTCCATAGAAGAAGTTGAAAAACGACCCTTGCAAGTCTAGCATGCGTTCATACAAGGCCTTTGTATGAACGCATGCTAGGCTTGAATACAAAAAAAACAAAATAAGTATGACGTATTACAAAGCTGCCAACATAATTCCCTCAAATAGTGATGTACACACGAATTCTTTTTATCGATAATATGTCGCTACAAAACTTCATTGTATAGTAAAAATATAGTGTAATAATAATAAAATCTGACCATACAATGAGAATTGCTAAAATAATGGTGAAATGAAACAAAACTTCGGTTAGTTTCAGATATTTCCACAGATTTTTCAATCATTGACTCAGCAGTTGGTGTTGAAGGTGCTGCAAAAAAGAAAGAGTATTATTAAACTAAATGGTGTGCTTTGGGAGAGGCGTATGTCCAGCAATGGACTAAAATGGGATGATGGTTAAACTGAATATTACAAGTGCGGGTATTCTAGAAAACAAATTAAAACTTACTAAGTGAAGTCCAAGAGCCACAGTAATCATGTTCCTTAGATATCATAAAAGTTAGCTCTGTAAAACATAACATATCTTTAAAGTCATGAGTAACTACAGTAACCAAGCAAGTGCAAGTCAGATTCTATGAATACATACTAAAAAATAAATGGAAACCTGTTTGATCAGTTTTAGCAATGTGTATATACAAATATTTTTACAAATATGTTTTAATTGGTGTAGTTTTTCTAGTATGTAGACCAAGTCCTCTTTTCCCGTAGCTTTAACCCATTGTTTACCTACACCTTGAAAATAAAATGCATGATTATATTAGCAGTGCATTTATACTTTTTACAAACAAAAATAGTTTAATATAGTGTAAATTTAAATATCGATATAGTATCGAAAGTCAACGATAGTCGTTAAAAAAATGTCAAACACTATTGATACTGTTGATAGGTTATTTTCTAATAATAAATCTAATTTTTTATCCTAAAACAGTAAACCATGTTATTAATTTTCTGTAATAGCCTTACAAAATTGCTTTTTGATGCTTACCTATCTTCATCCAAAGAAAATTTAGCCATGAAGATTTGCTTTTGGCCATCTAACCGGCCCGATATTAAACCACATATTACACACGTTTTTTAATGCATATCAATACTTAAATATTACGCCACACTCATTCACTTCCTAATGACACGAAATTACGTGATTTCTTTACAAATCTACCATAAAACAAAGAGCATAAAAACAAACAATTTTCACAACCAAACAATTAATGACAGTTCGATCAATCAGAATGACAGTCAAGCGAAGGATGCGTGCGACCGATAGAGATGTTAAAGCAAGACAGCGATAGCCACCATTATTCTTAGTACACGTTTCTTATATGACTTTTTTACAAGGAACTTGCGTCAGACTGGGTACTATTTTTTATATAATCTGTGGTGCATCCCGGCTATTTAGTTTTTTAATTTATTATTTTAATATAAAAATCATGTATCAAAATAATAATGTTCTGTATACTACATGAATTTATTTAGTTGGAGCCGTGACTGAATATTTTCGTATTTTAGTGGAGTGCATACTGCAGGAGAAGTGGACTAAGGTATAGAACAAATCTGATACCTATTCGTTCGTGCGTGGTTGACACCTACCTATAAGTTGTAGTCACCGGACGGAAGAGCCAATGTTATTTTAAGGTGCGTATCGTCACAGTATAGTATTGTAACAGAAAAACGCAAATTTATGATGGAAAACAACCTCATATAAACATCAATTAGGCAATATATGTCTTATTGGGAATAGGTGGGTGCTCATACAAAATATGATAGAAAATAGTTAATCAATAATCGCATCAAAAACAAAATAAAGTGAATAAAAAAAACTATTAAATGTGTCAGTCACTTTTGATACCATTGGGGTGTGTGTTGTGTATTTGGTAGGTAATGTGTTTCATCACTCAATTCTGTATGTATCGCAGAACTTACAAAAGTGAGTAGTGTTATTCCTATGTGTAGGTAAGTGAGTAGGTGTGTTTAAACATTCTTGATATATGTGTAGACTTAGAGCTATTCCCATTCCATCAAGTGACTAAGGCCAAGAAGCTAATCAACTCTTTGATAAAGATGCATTCCAATTACCACTCTACCACCACAGTGAACTTTCAGTTATTACTGTTGTATTTAAGTAGGTATATTACAGGTCTGTTCATGTGGAGGTTAGATTAATTGATGCTATGCTGTCTGTTAGTATTAGGTATGTTGTGTAAGGAAGGATTTTTGGAAATTTCAAGGGGCTAAAATTTGTAAAAAAATGGGTGATAACTATATTAGATTTCACTAAAAGGACCTAATTGTTGTAATTTCATAATACTTTTTACCTCCATAAGTGTGCCATTTCCAAGAAGTCTTACTTAGTGCCTGCCTACACTTACGATATAACCGCACAGCAGCAGCAGCACTGCCATTAGATAGACCATACACAAAATGTATGTCAGCTATGTGGTGAATAAGCCATAATAAGCTTAAAAAAACAGCAAATGTGAAACGGTACACGATAATTGAAAGTATAGCGATTGCAACGCAGAGCGAGGGACAACTGGCTGACTAATTTTAAATTTACTTTGTCCCAGAGAAATCACCATATTTTTTTACCTGTCCCCAAAACAAAATACTATTACGTCCCTTTCTTTCAAGTTTAAGAAAGCCTGTACTAATATTGCCTGCCTGCTCGCACGCCCTATCTATTCAATAGTTTGGGTAGCTACCTGACCGATTTTTTGCACAGGGCGCTCGCATAATGGTCATATTCAAACAATAATTACTTTTGAACTATGCAACGTACAGCTATGATTTAGGTATGATTATGCAGATAATATCTTTGTCTTTTTGATAATACCAAAAAAAGTTAGCATTAAAGGGCTAGTTTTTGCAATAAGTTTAAAATTTAACACATAAGAAAATAAATTTAAAAAATTAAGCCCCTCCGTTTCCAAGAGGAGGGGGGTTGTCTTTTTGATAATACCAAAAAAAGTTAGCATTAAAGGGCTAGTTTTTGCAATAAGTTTAAAATTTAACACATAAGAAAATAAATTTAAAAAATTAAGCCCCTCCCATTCCAAGAGGAGGGGGGTGGGCCCACATATGGGGGTATTTTTGTCGATAAAATTGACATAATAACATCGCCTTAAATTATCGCTAGCCCTATCCCAAACACACTGTATAATATGTAACCTGTTTGCAAATTATCAAGTTTCTAAAGTTTATATTTGTTTTGACAAGGGGTGACTCGCCCCTTGGGGCTCCTTGATGGTGATGATGGTAGTATATTTACTGTTTAATAACAAAAGAAATCATCAACATATTCCTCCAAGGTATATTACTGACATATAGAAATCCCCTCATTGTAAAGGCCGCGACCTAACTCCCCCAACGCGTTCGAGACGTATAAATCGTCCAAGGCTAGCCTTCTGCAAGCCGGACGACCCTATAACAGTCGCTCAAAATGCGATTAAAGCAATCCGCGAGGATCGTCACGACTTCCCTCTCAGTCTCGTCCCTCTCAAGTGGCCCGAGCTGCTAGCAGTAATCCGACCGCCCCCAATTAGTCGTAACTCGTACCCTGCCCTCCCCTCCACCGGTAACGCCGGTTGAGAGCCCTCAGCGCTCGCCGATAAGTCCGCGTAAGGGTGTCGTAGCCACCTCTGGCTGCACCTTCATGTCCATTAAAAAAAAAAAGACCATTTGACACAGCTGTCAAACCCGAGATACGTGATCGCAACCACAATGTTTTTCGATTTCAAGTTGTTTCCATGTGAATTTGATTGCAACAAAAGATACTACTACTGATGCCAAGAGCTTTCACTGTCAGTACAGACTAAATATTATTTTTTTGTCCGAGGGAAATCCTGATGGATACCCGGCCGCTCCGGAGGGAGTGGCCGGGTTATGTCAGGCTCGTACTGACAAAAACCCTGGGGTGTTCCTCCTCTCGCCATGTGGCGGCGGGGCTACGGGACATTCCTCGAAGGTCTATCGACCGCCTGCCACGCCGGCGGCGTTGCTCCCACCACGGGGAGCCCTCCTCTTCGGGGAAGGGCTCAAACTGTTACATACTTTTTAAGCCATATTTCAACTAATCGGTTCTGGGCCCAGAAATTCCTTTCTCCTTTTAACTCCGTGAAATTTATTTTGTTATTAATATTATAGCGAATCACATGTTGAAAAAAATACGATTTATTACTGAGCTGCAATTAGCAAAAAACGTAATAAAATTTGAAATTCGCAGGCCAACTCGATTTAGCTCTCACAATTAAATCGATTTCAAATCATAGACAACAATTAGTTGAAGTAGAATGTAAGATAGCACAGCACTATTACTATTTGACAGTTGATCTAATATGGCAGGCGATTTTTAAACTTGGTGTTTTGTTTGAGGCCCAAAAAAAAATAAACAACTACATTTTTACATTCTATACCTTTGCATACCGTTTCAGAAATTATTACTGAATTCTCGGATAAATTAAAAAAAAGATAGTTTTTGATCAATATCAGTAAGTAATTAGTCAATAATCTATTTCATGTTTATGAAAATGTTGAGTACTATGTATGGATTAGGTACCTAAGTGCAATGACAACATTACAGTCCTTCGTCCACCTTTTGTAGGAATGAGTAAAGTGTATTCATATTCAATAATTTGAATTTGGTTATTGAAGACATGATAAGACTCAGTTTGCTTTTGTTGTTGGGGTCTGTTAAAAAATCTTGTATGTTACTTGAATCCTACTCAAGTAACATACAAGATTTTTCACTAGAATAATTTTTAATACAAAGGTTGTAGGTTTTTAGCTTACCTAATCTTAATATTTTGCCTGATTAAGGTTTTCACAATCTCAATTTAATTAAGAGATAGGTACCTATTTATGTAAGACATCATAGAGTTAAATGTATATTTATTTAGTAAATTTCTTTACTTAATTGTGAATAGATAAGTTATAGATTATTTTTGTGATTAAACAACTTAAATATTTTGTTCAAAATAATAAAGGTTAAAACAATAAACCTATACATATTAGACATCCATAAACATGATTTCAGTAAAAAATATTGCTCATGCTGATTTTTAATGTTTTGTAACAATAGTTTTTGTGCTTATTTTTTAAAATTTATTTTAACTATTTATTCTATGAATTGACTATAGATGCAGTGAATAGTGGCTATGGTGAATAGTTGGTTTGTTAGTATTTAAAATTCCCTATAGAAAGAATATATGAATTATTTGCCTTAAATGTTCAGTTTCAAGGTCACATGGAGAGTAAAGTCAGACTGCCTTCTATAAAGGTGTGCTAAATAGGTCAAAGTGGTACTACATACTTCTTCAGCTACTGTAGCTTTATAAAGCATAGGTTAGGCCACATTATGGAATGATGCCATGTTTATACTATAATTTTATTTTATTTGTACAATAATCAGTATTACTTCAGTCCCTTCTTAATTTTTGTTTATTACTTTTTGTGTCAGTGTTATCTATAAACTATAATTGTATAATAGTAGCGAAACTTTGACATAAGGTTGATATTGAACAACAAATTATAGTGGGCTCTAAAGCTGAGATCTATAGAGCGTACTTATACTTTGCTCAGACCTTACTTCGAGTTAAGACAAAGTTTCATCCTTCTGAGTGTATTCTATGCAAAGCCTAATTGCACCAAATCGAAAACTTGCCAAAAACTTTGCTACAATCCATGATCAAACAAACTGACATATACAACTATTTCATGAAAATGTTACTAATATACCTTGGAGGAATATGTTGATGGTTTCTTTTGTTATTAATCAGTAAATATACTATCATTCTTGTCGCAAATAACATGTTGATAACTTATGACCTTTAACTGACCTGCAATTTGCAAAAAATGTGATAAAATTTGAATTTTGCACTCCAACTTATGGTATCAACTTAAGACTTTATGATTTGCCGATGACATTCATCGTTTGACCTCAGACATATGCTCAAATTATAAATCATAGATGGTGCTATGCCGTGAATATCAATGCAGCTTACATCGCACGTCTACAGAAAAATCACAGAGTAATTGTGGATCATAGAATTTGTAATGATAAAACCCTAATAAACGTACGAAACTTAGTCTCTGGGTAACATTAAATAAAAAAAAAAATAAAAAAAAAAAAATAGCCTTTTATTATACAGAACCATTGCTTAATAGAGAATAATTCTTCAGGTTAGTTTTTTTTTTTTTTTTTTTTTTGTTGAATTATAATATGTCTCTGGTTTCTGTGTGCCTTTTGGCAAAGGCCTCCTCCAACTGACGCCATTGAACATCTGGGTAACATTACCCTATGTTATTATGACATGACATCAGTGACTTATCTTAATTTGACATATTGCACATGCGTAATGAGCACTTCAAACGCCTTCATAATATAACTGAGCAACATTTTGCAAACTGTATGAAATGTATTATTAATTTATTCATAGGCAACTATGTGTAAAAAGCCGTTATTTATTGAAATAAAGTGATTTTAATACATTTTATATCTCCTTGCACTCTGCAATTTTATAATATTTTACCTTAGATATAAAATTTCAATGAAATCATGCAACAATTGAAATAGTTTTGATTTTCATTTTTCATTTTTATGAATTTCAGTCCTTTATGAATATTGTTCTTTTTTTGAGTAAAATAGGCATTAATGTAAAAATTTAAATCTCAGTGCACTCAGTCAAAGAATGAACTTTATGATTTTCTATTTGAATTTGCGTATAATACTTAGCTGAGCACACGGCGTTATCTTTTAATCGCATAAAACTCACATTTAGCCTATGTTAAAGCCTTAAGGAAAATAACCTATCTTTGTATTTTTGTATTGGGCAGAATGTTAGCCTTTATTCGTCTGTGGAATGGGCGCCATTTCAAACTTTTAATATCGTGATCATTAAGTAGGTACTCCCAAACCTACTACCTTATTTTTTTTTATTCTTGTTGTTCTCATTAAAAATACATTTTTGTTTACATTTGACTATGTCACCACCTTATGAAATGAATAATAAACATATGGGAATGGTTTTTTCAATTTGTGACATATCTGATACCCTAACCTAACTTGGCCCAATAGAGCCTTTTGATCTTTGTTGGACAGGATTGATTAAGCTAATAAAAAATATTTTGAAAAATCACCGATATCTCGCTGACTGTAATTTTTTTTCAAAATCTATAAATGCAGATAGCAATAACTCAAAAAATAAGGGATGGTCTCCTAAGACCAGATTCGCGTGGCTTCAACCCTTAAGGTAGCTGCCCTTGCTGACCCATTTCAAATTTCCACCCTGTATGAATGATGATATAAAAAATTCTACTGATCTATAGGAATATATACCTACCCAATTATTTCTTGAATAATTTTATTGGATTTGCTTCAATTTAAAGGTTTTGCTGCTATACAAAAGTATTATTCTTTGTTCTTTTGTTAATGCTCGTATCTCTGGGCTTACTAGTTTGATTTTCTTGTCTCGGTGCAAAAATCACAACAGGACCACTAGAATTGTTTAAGATCACAAACTCTTGGTACTTTGGAATCTCTCAGCTTTGGAACAGATATCTTGGTGTGTTACACTGTCTGTACCTACTATGGGCAGTGTTCTCAAGGAAAATATGTTTGGTGTGATCATTAACTATCTACCATAGCATAACTTGACGGCAATGTGGAGTTCATTTTCACATCCCTAAGTTGCCTTGATGGTCTGAATGAGAGTCTCACTATATCTCTTTCTAACTTTATGGAGTTACAATATGGGACTAGTTTCTGGTGGTGAATATTAAATAGACTCATTTCCAAGATGACAGGGGATTCCAGTACCATGGGATTGATTCATCTATACTAATATTATAAAGAAGAAAGATTTGATTGTTTGTTTGTTTATTTGTTTGTTTGCATTGAATAAGCTCCGAAACTACTGAACCGATTTGAAAAATTATTTCACTAATAATATAAAGCTACATTGTGCCCGAAGGTTATAGGCTACTTTTTATCCCGGAAACGCGAGTGAAACCGCGCGGAACAGCTAGTTATAAATATATTAAAATAAAGATTATTATTTTCAGATTCCTCACATCCCTCGCGGGAGACCAGAGATGGTAGACTATTACAGGGTCCTTGGTGTTTCACGGACAGCATCTGAGGCAGAAATAAAGAAAGCGTCAGTATTTTTTTATTTACCTACTATTCTTTTTATTTGATTGTTCTTATACTCTATAACCATATTTTCTATTTCTTTTTCAGGTACAGAAAACTAGCACTAAAATGGCATCCAGATAAGAATCCAGACAATGCAGATGAAGCCAATAGGAGGTTTAAAGAAATATCGGAGGCATACGAAGTACTTTCGGATGGTGAGTATTGTCTCACTAATTTGAAAAAAATCATGGCACAAAAATAGCTCAAAACATAGGTAGGGTGCCATCGTTGTTTGGCACTGACATGGGATAAAATTGTTAAAATTAATTAAAATTATGTGGGTGATTATACTAATAATGGTTTATTGTCATAAAATAATCGAGAGTTATTAATCAAGAGTAACTAATAATATAAACTGAACAACTTAATGAACTACTTGAGAAGAAGATACAGGAAGAGGTTAATCTTTTTTCGCTCAGTTATACCTATATTTTTAAGTCGATGTGGCGGCACCACGGTATTGTTTCACTACAGTAGTGGTAGGCTTTTCTACCTACCTTTTTTCGAACCGTTTCGTCTCATTTTCAAACCCTCGTAGCTTCTTCCCAGATAACACCTGATAGCCCAAATTCACAGGTTAAGAATAGTTAGGGAACATTTGAAATACACTTAGTTTCATTGATCTAGCTTTAATTATACTTTAGAATTTATTGATACCTCAAATAATACTATTTGGCCACTCACTCATTCACTTAGAGTGGTTTCGCACTACGTCCGATCCGAACCCGTGAAAATATGGTCCGTAGTAGCCGTAGTATTATTTGTATGAACGCTTGCGCACTGCGTCTGAGTTGAAGCCGAGTTGCGTACAAGCAAAGAGGGGCGGGGAGGGTGCGCTAGGCAGGCATCCCGATCCAGTGTATTAGATCAGTGTGGCGGCGAGCGCATGCGCATATTGTTGTTTGCATTATGTTTCCCTACGATGTTTTTACTTTAATTGAAAATGCTGAAAATAACAACATACAAATCTATAAAACGATTAAAAAAAATCCAAACGATGGTTCCTGAATTGCTTGGATTTGTATCAGAGATCGGACTAGTGCGTAAAGCAATATCCGTTCGGTCCGAGTTTTCTAGATCCAAATTTTCACGGGTTCGGATCGGACGTAGTGCGAAACCGCTCTTAAGTACTCATCAAAACTCCTAGAAAGCTGCAATTTGCCATGGAGCCTAGAATTTACATACAATAAACAGAAAAAATTAAGAAATCTGTAACTGTCACCCTCCCACCCCTATAAAGAGGGGTGCAGGTCTGTCTGTAAATAAAAATAGTAAGCGTCCGACCATTGTCTTGTTGTCATTAAGGTGGAGGCTTCGGTTGGGGCGTTAAATTCAAATTTTATCACGTTTTTTGCTAATTGCAGCTCAGTTATAGGTTGTAAGTTATCAACATGTTATTTGCGACAAGAATGGTAGCATATTTACTGATTAATAACAAAATATTAATTTAAAAACACATTTAATTGATTGTACACACGGCCACAGATCAAGCTACACATTTTTGTTGCAAAATAGCGCCTATTACAACCGCATAAGGTACCGCAGTGTGTAGCTTGATCTGTGGCCGTGTGTACCTAAACTAGGTACTTTGAAATAATGAATCTGTGAGGCTGGGATTTCTAAAAGGTAAGCCGATGGGAATCGGCTTGTATGGACTCTTCGCCACTGCTACATAGTAAGGTAGACATTACTATCTTCATCGCTGGACGCATTCATTTTTCGTATTATATCACAAAAATAACGACCACGACACGACCTAAATACCATTTTATAATTTTACTAGCTATCGCCCGCGGCGGTTTCACCCACGTTGCCGGGATAAAAAGTAGCATAATATAACCTTAAGGGATAATGTAGCTATTATCCTATTAGTGAAAGATTTTTTCGAATCGGACCAGTAACTTCGGAGATTAGCGTTCAATCAAACAAACTTTTTAGCTTTATTATTAGTATAGATAACCCGTTCTATTGGTGGGTTTTAACACTTAACATACAACGCATCTCTGATAGAAGGCTACCGTAACGTAATTTATGCTTGTATGCTGCAGCTACAGGCTGTAGCTTTCTGGGTGTGATAGAGGTGATAATGTGTTCTTAGTTCGAGATATGAATTTGTATGTTGCCTTATGAATATTGTTTCAAAATGGTTCAACTCAAAGTAAACCCTATTCTTAAAAAAGTTGAGCGAATTGGTTAATGGATCCATTATTTTAAGAATGATTGGAGCCAGAGATGGTCATTTCTGTCAATTTCGAAACCATAATATGAATGCTTATTAAAATGGTTCGAATATAGGTATATATTTTTTTCACTACATATTTTATGTTATAATATTCAGCACTTTATATTTATAGCTTTAGTTATGAAATGGTGTTGACAACACTGCGCCTATATTATTATAGTGAAATTACTAATATGTATACGAGCCCCGATGCAAAATAGTTCGTCTAGTGTGAAATTTTCTCTGTGAGATTTTTTCTAACTTCATTATTTTTGTATATCTATATAAAATATTAAGCAGTTCTACTATCACATGTCGCGTTACTTATGCCATTTTTTAATTATGAACCAATTAACTATTTTAGCTTTTTAAATTTATACATATCCTGTTTAAATTCGATGAAGTTATAAGCAAAATAGTTCGTCTAATTGTTAATCGATGCATAAGAGTTCGTCTATCGGTGAGTTAAATAAGATTATTCCTTCTGTTTACAATTATGTTGCATAATTTCAATTTGTAAAAGTAATTCTGTGTCATTTGTTAAGTGAGACAGTATAAATTCTGAAAATTTCAGTATTTTTCATTAGTTTTCAAATAACAATAGGTCGTGGCAAACCCGTGCGTGAAGAGCTTCGAAAGCGAATAGTTTGTGGGATCGATGCTGGCAAATCAAGTTACCAAATATCTAAAGACTTGATACTTCCAAGGTCTACAGTCCAATCTATCATTCAGCACTATAAAAATAATAGAACGACTTCTTGTGTCGACCAAGCATCACAAGTGCACTAGAAAACAGAATCCTGAAGAAAATTATCAAAAATAATCGTTGTGCTCGAGCTGGAGAACTCACGATGCAATGGAAGGACATGATTCACAAAGACGTCTCAGTTGAAACTTGCAAAAGAGTCCTAAAAATAATGGGTTACGGATTTTACACCGCTAAGGAGAAACCACTGTTGACTGCTGTACAAAAGAAAAAGAGGTTCGAAATTTGCTCGTGATCATTTAAATTCGACTTCCGATCAGTGGCGTAGTATCATTTGGAGTGACGAGTCCAAATTTGAAGTAACAGTCGGCGATGAATGGAAAAAAGTGATTCGGAACAAAAATTAGGCATTTCATACTGACTGTCTCAAACGCAAAGTGAAGTTTCCGGCGTCTCTTATGATATGGGGCTGCATGTCTGCACAAGGTGTTGGTGGTATGCAGTTTGTGGATGGTTCTATCAATGCTGCAAGGTATCAAAACCTTTTGGAAGAGAATTTACTGCCCTCTATTACGTCACTTAAGCATCAAGATTCCTTCATTTTTCAACAGGATTGTGCTTCCTGCCATACTGCAAGGACAACAAAGACGTGGCTACTGGCGAAAAGCATCCCTACAATCGAATTACCATCTAACAGCCCGGACTTGTCGCCGATCGAAACCCTATGGTGGAAAATAAAAAAAGTTCTCCGTAAAAATCGAAGAGCGACTTAAAGGCTCTCTTGGCTGCCTGGGAGTCAATTACGCCTGAGGAGTGTGCAGCGTTAGTTGCAACCATGCCTCTTCGCATTAAAGCTGTTATTGAGAGCAAAGGCGACACAACTAAGTGGTAGACGAACTATTTTACGTGAGTGACAAGGGTAGACGAATACTTCTGCGTTATGTTTTTTAGAATATTTTTTTTAATTTCTATGTTATGTAAAGTCATGAAAGAATTTCAGTTATGTTAAAATAAACTTTAAAATGTTCCTCAAATTGTGGTTTACTTTTTGTTAAACGTTCTTAATTATTTTACCAATATTTACTTTCTATATTTTACGCTTTGCACTACTTTCCATACTAGACGAACTATTTTGCATCGGGGCTCGTAGTATAATGTGATTTTATTGTTGGGTAGAAAACAAGCGGAAAGTGTATGATGCACGGGGTTCCAGTCATCACAGTCACAGATATCAAACCAAGAACGGAGTCAATGGGCATCGGCACTTTAGCTTCAAGGGTTTTTTTGGAGAGACACCATTCCACCGCTTTTTCGGTAGCTGTTCATTTAATATAGGATTGGTTTTGTAGTTTTGAATAATATCATTTTTGTGTCTACGTAACTCTTTTATCACTCTTAAAAAACATACTACGTATTTACCACCTTTATTGCTATGATACTATTCGAAACATTGTGGAATTTAATGTACCTATTAATAATAACTGTGGCATATTTATATACTAACATTATAAACTCTAACATTACCTACCCACTAACTCAGTTTGTGCAAGTCTAGCTGCCCCCTACACACTCGCCGATACAGCCCGAGGCTTATTTGATGTTTAAAATAGGATAGGGATAGAGGCAGTGATAGTACCTCGGGATGTCTCGCTGAGCGTGCAGGCGGAGTTAAAATGATATTCGATAGGGTGGAAATTTGTAACGGGTCAGTAAGGGCGGCTCCCTTAAGGGTTGAAGCAACGTGAATATGGTTTTAGGAGACCACCCTTACTTTTTGAGTTATTGTTATATGTATTTACAGATTTTGAAAAAAAAATTACAGCCTGCGAAAAAGAAAATATTTTTTATTAACTTCTGTGTCCGGTAAGGTTGGAGCAGCCATCAGAGGCTACCAACTTTAGTCCTTTCAAAAAATAAAAAAAAAGGATCAAAAGGCTCTATGGGACCAAGTTCTTCTTCCTAGTCGGACACTTGACAGAGTGGTCATGGTTATACTTAGTAGGTCTCGAATCTTGAATGGCGGCTTTTGCAATGCGTCTCCATTTGGCCCTGTTGCGAGCATTGCGGGAACACTCGGTTATAGTGGAGTGTGTGGTGGACATGAGGTCAAACCATCTAGTCGGGGACCGACCACGTGATCCAAGATATTCTGCTTTGAACTACTTACCAAACGTTACATTGAGTCCTCTTTGTGGGTAACATGTCCAAAGAACTTCAGGACTCATATCTGAACACTTGACGACAGTCTTTCCCTTATCTTGATCTCATCCAAAATCGACACATTGGTGCGGTGCGCTGTCCACGGGATCCTCAATAGCCGCCGCCAGCACCACATCTCCAGTGCTTCGGTTTTCCTCCTCTCCTTAAGTGTCAATGTCCACGTCTCAGCACCGTAAAGGCCAAGTTAGCTTAAGGTAATAGAAATGTCGCAAATCGAAAAAATCTTTTTCAACTTCGCATCTTGGAATGAGTATTTTTGCTCTTCGATATTTGAGTGCAAAAGTCGTTTTTATTCACTAGAGGATAAAGTAAATTTGAATTTAGAACATTGTGCACAAGTTTGTGAGTTCAAAACATCATTAAACCTATTTACTTCTACCTCCCTGGTGCCGAATTTGTCATACAACTTTTTTTAATTTGTTAAAATCTCAGACTCGGAACCTCCTTGGTGTATTTTTTTTTAATTTGCAATTTTCTTTTCACGTCATATTGTTAAAACGTTTGGTTAAAATCAAGAAACTTGAAAACAAGTGAAAAACCTAAAATGAGTGAATCTAGCGACGAAGAAGTTTATTTGATCCCAACAGAATTGATTGAAACTGTTAATTATGCGCAAATGAGATTTGTATCTTGTGATTGTAAATGATTTTTTCATCCCCCCACCTCGGAAAGAGTATTTATGCTCTTTGATATCTGAGTGCAAAAGTAGTTTTTATCTTCTAGAGGTTAAAGTAAATTTGAATTTAGAACATCGTGTGCATTAAGTTTGTGAATTCAAAACATAATTAAACCTATTTATTTCTACCTCCATGGTGCCGAATTTATCATACAACTTTTTTTTTATTTGCTTCGCGCGCGCAATTTTCTTTTCACGTCATATTGTTACATTTAACTACGTATTTACAAAGACGGGGTCTTTGTAAATTACAGGCACGGAATCGGCTCGGTGACCGTGCTACGGCCGAAGCTCGGCTCGGACCTGGACAGTCTAGCGTGATCATCTTTAATCCTTAATAGTTATAAATGACTAGGAGTGAACGTTTAAGTGAAAAACACTTAAAAGATCTTTTAAAAAAGTGCATAAGCACGCTTAAAATGTAATTAGATTTCGTTTAATCTTAACGGCAACGCAAGGTGACGCAAGTCCCTGTCCCTGCCGGCGGCGGGAGAGAGACACACCGATTCACGCTCCGTCCGCGTACCGACACTGACATTACAATAAGCATTATCGAAATCCTTTCGTTTCGTTGGCCTCAGACATGCTACTATGATTGAAAAGTAACCTTATTTCGATAGCATTAAGATTCAATTTATAAACATCTACTTATATAATAAACGACTGTTTGAGTTGTTTACGTAGTATTTGCTTTGGATAAGTGTAATTCATTATTTTATTGTAATACTTTTTCGTTGAAATGCTTTTTGCATTTTAACATTTTTAAGTACACCGTTAGTGTACTTAGCTTGCAAAAAATAAGTATAACTTATAAGCGTGCTGTCGTTTATACCATCACTAAATGATATAATGCCGATAGCAATAACTCAAAAAATAAGGGATGGTCTGCTAAGACCATATTCGCGTGGCTTCAACCCTTAAGGTAGCCGCCCTTCCACCCTGTATGTCTCATTTTCATAATAGTGTGTCTTGTGTACTTTTACATTTTGACTAACTTTAGCTCTACATAAAAGAGAAGTGGTTTTTTGAAATAAAAAAAAGAAGGGTTTTGCTTTGTTTCCGTTAAACCTGCATAACTGTGAGTTTGAATGCTACAAACTCAAAATTTATAGTTTAGGTAGTTTAATCATATTGCTAAAATGTATTCTCGGCATTTCTCAAACTTTTATCTTCGAGGAAGTTATTACCGATGGAAATTATACGTTTTTCAAAGTCTTATATCTCTGCAACTGCTAAAGATAGAAAGTTATTACCGATGGAAATTATACGTTTTTCAAAGTCTTATATCTCTGCAACTGCTAAAGATAGAAAAACAAAATTTCGTATAAGAGTTATCCCATACAAATACTACAAATTTCACTTAGCAACCTGTTTTTTTCAGCTAATATTCATAGCAAAAGCTTAATTTTTGGAATATAAGCTATCCATAGTATTTGTTTCGAAATGTAATATTATGTTTCTCTAACTTTTTATGCGGCATAAAGTTATAAAGGGTGAAATATCTCATTTTTGTACTTTAATATTTTTGTAATAGCTCGAGCTAGGGATCTCAAATTTGGAATATGGACTATTCATTACAATTGGAACAATATTAAATCCAGTGTTTCTCTTTTTTTTATTGTCAATATGCATATTTTTTTTTGCTTTAAGAAAAGCTCATTCATATAAGAAGCAGCTCATTCATATATGAAACAAAAATTCATAATGAAACAAAAATTCGGATAACTATAAAAAATACCAAGATATAAGCCGTCAAACATTTATTCCTATCTCTTTCTAGCAAAACAGAATTTTGCATGGAGTTTATTTGGCCGTCATAATCTATGACGGCCATCACAGCTAATGTCCGATCTCTCTATCTAATTAGTAGTTTATAATGTTTATATCTTCCGTGTTTCTTGGCCAATTTTAATATCACTTTTTACATCATTTTTACGGTATTTTCGTATTTTGTTAACTTAATGCGATAAAAAAATTCATGCATATTCCCTATTGTCGTATGTTCTTGCATACATAAATAATACGTTTACATAAATATAGTATAGGTAATTAGGTATATATCTAATTAGTATGAATATTTTGATACAATCAAAACGGAGAAGAGAAACCTTTAATTAAATTAAAGGAAAAACATGAAATCTAAACGAATAAATTCAAAGGGACAAGATAAAGCACTCCTCAAAGGTCCATCGGATTACTTATTAGTTAGTACCTGATAGATAACAATTAATTTTCGGGGAATAAGTCAAGCCATAGATATTTTTTTGGCCACAGAACCTAACTTCTCATCTTTAAGCAACGGGAAAATGAGAATAGATCCCTGAATAAACTAATTCGTTTATTTTACAACACCAACTAAATATTCCAAAGAAAGCTTCAAGTAAAGAACAATTACAATTATTATTACTTGTCCTACAGCCACAGATTATAAAACTCACCTACATTTTACGCATTTATTCCTTCTAAACAACATGGATCATTTAGGTTACATTGTGATGGTTATTTTTTTTTATATGGAATTAGATATGCGTTTAGAAAACAGGTGCGCTTTTAGATAAATAGCGGCGAGTCACGAAAATTAGAAGTCGATAGAATAAGTTATTTGGTGCTAAATATAAATATTTTAGGAGTTTACAGCTTGAACATAAGTTACAAATGTACTAGTTGCTAAAAAATAACTTCTATGCTGAGTTGGATTTACAATAGCTTACATCGGAGATATACAGGAATACAGGTGATGTTTTCATGGACGAATGGCAAAATAAAGGAACGGTCTATTTTTAAAGGCTATTTAAAATCAGTAAAATCTTGCGCCGTCGAGACCGCCTATGTTTTGAAAACAATGGGCATCATTTCGAACATTTAATTAGTTCTCCACATGTTTTATCCGCGACCCGGGATAAAAAAAGTTGCCTATATTATTCTCCGCTCCGGTCCATAACTTATCTCTATGCCGAAAATTTGTGTTGCAATGGAAGTGTTATATCGGAAACAAACGGATGCCAAAAGTTTTTTTTGCGGAAATGAAAACGAATGCGGATGCGGAAGCGGAAGTGTAAATACTATGAAAAAAATAAGAGCTTTTTACGGTAGACTCGATCGAAACCTTACCTGAATAATAAAACATAAAAAAATAAAGATTTCGAGTCGACAACATATATCCGCAAAATTCGGATTGTCGAGTATTTTGTTAAATTCTAATGGTGCTGACTGCTGATAGACAAATTACAGTCTCCATATTGACCATTCTAGAGAAACGTCACTGACACCGGATGACATTTAAAATTAATACCGGCCATCTTTTCGTAATAAAATTTTAATGTACCTAGTCAGGTCATAAGTATTGTCACACAGTAAAAACTTTTCGTTTAGAATGCTGGCGACAAAAAAGTTTATTGAATTCGAATTTCGAATTGTTCATGAAAATAAAAATGTATACTTTTTAGAATTTTACTATTTTTTAAATATGGAGTGGACGATTTAAGATGCATCGTTGCGGTTACGCGCCAATTAAAATTTTTGACATACTGAAAAATTTGAATATAACCAAAAGATTCGTTTATCGTACCATCAAACGATACAATGAAGTCTCTAGTGTAGATGACAGGTCAAGAAGTGGTCGCCCTCGGTCTGTTAGGACTCCAGCAGTGATAAAAGCTGTGAAAGCGCGAATTCAAAGAAATCCCAAACGTAAGCAGAAACTGTTGACCCTTCAGATGGGGTTAAGCAGAACCACGGTTAAAAGGGTGTTAAATGAAGACTTAGGGCTTCGGGCATATCGAAGAAAAACAGGACATCGTTTGAATGCTCGTCTAATGGGCCTGAGATTGAAGAGATGCCGCGCTTTGTTGAAGCGGTACGCGGGAAAAAAATATCGGGAATTCTTTTTTCGGATGAAAAAATTTTTACCGTAGAAGAGAGCTACAACAAACAAAATGATAAGGTGTACGCACACAGTAGTGAAGAAGCGAGCAACCGTATTCCGCGTGTCCAACGAGGTCATTTTCCATCCTCGCTCATGGTATGGTTGGGAGTTTCTTATTGGGGCTTAACAGAGGTACATTTTTGTGAGAAAGGTGTAAAAACGAATGCAGTTGTGTATCAAAATACAGTCCTGACGAACCTTGTGGAACCTGTTTCTCATACCATGTTCAATAACAGGCACTGGGTATTCCAACAAGATTCGGCGCTAGCTCATAGAGCGAAGTGCACACAAGACTGTCTGGCGGCGCGTGAAATCGACTTCATCCGGCACGAAGACTGGCCCTCCTCCAGTCCAGATTGGAATCCGTTAGATTACAAGATATGGCAACACTTGGAAGAAAAGGCGTGCTCAAATCCTCATCCCAATTTGGAGTCACTCAAGACATCCTTGATTAAGGCAGCCGCCGATATTGACATGGACCTCGTTCGTGCTGCGATAGACGACTGGCCGCGCAGATTGAAGGCCTGTATTCAAAATCACGGAGGTCATTTTGAATAAACTTTAGTGTCATAAGAATCTATGTTTTGTTAAGTTCATTTTGGTATATAAATGGTTACATAATGAATAAACTTGTTTCAATTATTTTATATTAAACATGTGACAGAATTTATGACCTGACTAGGTACATTTTGGACTTTTTGGTGGGAACTTGCGAAGTGACGTTTCGTTTCATTTTATTTTCATATAATCGTGTATTTCGAGTTTTATTGAATATTATCGGTAGTATTTTGTCCAATAAAGATCAATACAAGTGCATCAGTGAAGTGAAATGATTACGTGTATAGTAAGTAGGTAGGCTTTTCAAGTTGTCTCAAAAAGTCCATGAAAATTTTTAGTAGAGCGACCACCATTGTACTAAAACGAAAGAAATGTACATTTTTCAGTGTTAATTTAGTTTTGTATAGTGATCACAGAGCACTTTTTATACAAGCTGTTACGGAAAGGTTATATACATATCAAGTGCACGGCTTCTTTGGATCATAATAAACTATATTGCAAAGGATTTTAAATCCTATATCTACATGTTAGGAAGATATGAGGAATGAAACCAAAAACCCAAACATTTCAACTTGAAATTTACACATCACTAGCAACCAAGTCAGCTGATCGGTGTAAGTAGGTCACTCACGATACATTCACCTGTGAAAACAAACCTCTTATGCTCTTACTCCTGGTATTTTTGGATAATGGGTTCCGGATATTTTATTTTGTTACTCACTTTTTCTGACAAAAACTGATTATGTTTGTGAACAAGCTACAATACAAATCCTTTAAAAATTAACAAATCATCAATCAATCATCAGTAAATCATTTGTTAGCTTGAAAATGATATTGAATTTAGGTAGGTACTTAATGAAGGGATTAGTAGGGACTAGTAAATAATACTTAGTTACCTATCTACGTAAAACAATCTAATAACAAACATAACGGAGTATGTAATGTGTGAATCTACGAAATCATTGAAATTAAACCACAGACACAGAATTTGAGTATCCAACATTTCTATTTTATGTTGGTTGACATACATAGGTACTCTACCAGAAATTAATTGCTTAGGTAAATACTGCGAAAGAACCTAATGGAACCTAGAACAGAAAAAGGATTTCGTAACATAATTTATTTTCAAATGAACCCTAAATAACTTTCCTCCGCAACTTATGTGTGTCCTGGTACATAAATAATGCTAAAGGGTTCTGTGTTTAATTTAAATTAAATAATTAAAAAAACTAGGATTGTTTGTAAACAAGTTCAAATGCAAATGCTTGTTTGCAGCTTGGAAAATTATTTTAAAACTTAGGCTGTAGGTAATAATAATAATACTTAAAGAAAAGTAACAAGAATTACGGAGTAGGTACCTAGTTCACGACTTTCGGTGAACGTGTAAATGTTGGTGCCTAATAATTATGCACATAGTAACTTTCTGCCACATTTTTTTTACCTCACAATAACAACAAAACGGGATAAAGGATAACGATACGAACGATCCTTTTAATGTTGATTTTTTTTATTACCATAGTAAGTAACTAACTAAAAGATTATGCAATTAGAAATGTTACAGAAAAAAGATTTTGTAACATAATTTATTCAAAATGAACCCTAAATAACTTTACTCTATGCAACTTATGTGTCTCCTGGTAGAAATAAAATGCCAATGTGCAGTGGGTTCCGCTTTTATTTAAATAGGTAGGATTTTGAAATTAAATTATGTTGGTAGTTTTTGCCATTCTAACACGCACACGGCTAAACAACTCGCAGAAGGCCAGCGTGATGACTAACCTAACCTTAACCTTCTCATTCTGAGAAGAGGTCCGTGCCCAGCTGTGGGACAGTAATGAATGGATAATTATGATGATAACAACACTAAATTACAACTGAAAACATTTAAAACGTATCAGAAGTTTACATTTTGTATGCGACATACGGCGGGCCCATTTGACTGAGACATGGGTTTGGCTTTTAGTAGGTAGTACTGAGTCTTTATTTGTTTAATAAAACACAATAAAAAAATAGGCCGCAAAAATGTATTAAACTATGGAAATAAATTGTTAAAAGTACTAGGACCTCATGAGTAACGAGAGTTGTTCGGACAGCATTTGCGAACAATAATAACTGAACCCTAATTTCATCGGGGTTTACACATACAATGATATTAAGGGTAAATGAGCCAGTTGCAGGTACATAGTCGTAGTGATAGTCTTAGCTGGTAGCCTTCAATAAATAAATAAATCGAATCAATACTCAACTTATCTGTCGCTATTTTGATTATTCAATACCTACAAATTAAAACTATGTACTTATGTAGGTACCACCCCCACAGTCCACATCAAATTATCTTATCGGTTTCGTTTGTCAACACAGCTCATAGGTTTTATTAATTAACTGATGCCCTGGCCTAACTCTTCTTTAATCGGTGTGCTTCAATGTATTAAATTTATCACAGTTTTCTTGAAATTATTATTAGGTAGCTGGGGGGAAAAGCGATACTGCGCGGCGCTACGATTACTGGATGCAAAAGGCGGGAAACCTTGTGTTGTTTGTGGCGCAACTTGAGAGAGGCCTATGTCCAGTGGACTGCGATAGGCTGACTGGATTAGTAAATTAATTTTAACAAAAAATCGAAAATAAATTCAAAATGTACAATAATTGGGCCAGCTACTATCCTAGTAGGGTTACTAGGATAGTAGAAGAGTAGAAGTTTATTTTTCGGGTCTTCCCCACAGCTTCGGAGCTTCGTCAGTTGTTTAATAATACTCGTGTGCTTCGGTCGCTCCCTCTATCCGATTCAGTGTACCTAGTTGTGATTTCGTGATTGTTAAAAAATGTGTCGTTAGTTAAATTCGTAGGTTATTCTGGGTCGATATTAACGTGTATGTAAACCGTAAATAAGTAAATTACGTATAGCATTATTAGTTTTTAACCAAGGAGTACCTAAATGCCTAAAGTACTAGGCGCACAGATCGCGAAAGAGATTTAACTTCAATATTAGGAAATGACGTGAAAAGTTAATGACCCTCGTAGTGCGGTGACACGTTTGTTATGGTTTGATTTCAATAAACTTACGAAACCAAAAGTTTGGTATGAATTCTTTGAGTAATTTATTTTGCGTGGAAACTTTGCATAGAGAATCTATACCTGATGTAATCATCACCCCTTTTGGATGAATATGACCTTTCCGTAACACGTTGTATACGGAAAATAGTATTTATTAAACACAATGAACGAATCTGTGCCTTGCTTTGCCTTTAATATCTCTTGAGAACCGATTACTACAGAAATATCTATCAACATTTTGTACCTACATGAGTATTAAGAGTCATATTTCACCCGAGCGAAGCCGGGTTTTCATCTAGTTTATTAATAAACACGTGCTGAAAGCACTGGCTAGATCACCACTCCCGCTCGTGCCCTACTACCAAAAGTGCCGCGTGCATTTCGTCCGCTGCGCCAGCACTCGTGCCTCTCACCCCTAAGTGTCGTAATGTTCCGATCTAATTTCCTTTATAAAAGTTGCGGAAATAAAAGCAGAAACGGATGTCAAAAATCGTGCAGAACTTCAGCAGTTGCGAAAACAGAAGTTTCTTGCATCACTACCAAAAATCACGTCAATGGTTTGCTTAAAGATGTACATACCAACAAACACACTTTAACATTCATAATATTATATTCTGTGATAATATTAGTAAGGGCGGCGGTTTCAACTGCGTTCCCAGGGATCTTATGTTTTTCCGGGATAAAAAGTATTGTGTATGTTATTATTAGGGTATGATATATCTGATGAGATAGTTATATTAGTGACATTTAAACTCATTGAATATTGGAAGTTCCTTAATAGTAGCCACTCTCTTTCCCTAGTCGAAAAGGTATACAAAAACTTTTTTTTATGTAAACAGGCTTGATAAGCAGGCAGACCCAGATAAAAAGTGGTCATCGCCGCCACATTCAATGTTTATTCAGAATTCTAATTCGTCATGATCCTGTCAAAAAGGGTTACACGACAATATTCGTGTAATCTATGGTGTATAATCAAACCTAAAAAATCTTATACTCTCATTTGTATACTTATTGTAGAAAGAAAACGTCGAGTATACGATCAGTACGGCAAAGAAGGGTTAAATAATGGCAGAGGTCGACGTTCTGCCGCTGACGAGGACTACGATTTCGGTTACTCAAGTTTTCCGTTCACATTCCGAGATCCCGAAGAGGTGTTCAGAGAATTTTTCGGTGGCTCTCCATTCGGCGATCTGTTTGCAGGTAAGCGCTTTAACTACATATTTTTAGCGTTCCGTACCCAAAGGGTGACAACGGAACCCTATTACTGAGACTCCGCTGTCCGTCCGTCCTTCCTAATGCTATCTATCTCATGAACCGTAATAGGTAGACAGTTGAAATTTTCTCAGAATATGTATTACTGTTACTGCTATGATAACAAATATTAAAAATATAATAAAGTTTAAAATTAAAGGTAAAGGTCCCCATACAACAAACTTTTCTTTTTGGTCGATCGTAATAATATCTGTATCATTTGAATTGAGATAGGTAGGCAGTTTAAATTTCTACAAAGTAAGTATTACTGTAGTCTCTATAACAACAAATAATAAAAAATAAAATAAAGTTAAAAAATTAAAGGTGGTCCCCATAAAAAATCGTGATTGTTTTCAACTTTTTTTGCTCGATTACAAACGATATTAAAATTTGACTGTATATTTTTGATATAGTATTAATCGAAAGGACTAAGAAATCAGGTGATTTTGGTTAAGGTGAAACCACAGAATAAAGAATATTTCTACTGTGGTGAAACGTCCAGTTGGAGCGCGAAATTCAAATTTTATCACGTTTTTTGCTAATTGCACCTTTTTTTTTATACTACTAAAGTAGCAAGCAAGCATACGGCCCACCTGAAGGTAAGTTGCCGTCGCCTATCGCCATTTGCAATACCAGCGATATTGCCAATGTGTTGCTGACCTGTTACAATACCGAGAAGGCAAACTGGCTCTCAAGTGCAATTGCCGGAACACACCGGTAGGTGCTTGGCGACAAATTTTCAACTTGAGGGTGGTAGCCAGCCAGGCGGGTACTACAAAGTACCCTACCACCTTGCTATGGTTTCCTCACGATGTTTTCTTTCACCGCATTCAAGCTCAAGCTCATTGTAGGATTCGAACTCACGACATTTGTCGCGGCATCCGACGTCACTACCACTGAGCCTATCTACTATCATCGCCTTAAAACCTTACCTTTCGGTTTGTTCCGACAGCTGCACTTGTGAGCCAGTTCCTTTCTAGGCTTTGTGTGCTTACCATTATCAGCCACATCATCACTGACTACGGTGAGATTGTGGTCAAACATAGGCATATAGGTACATAGTAAAAAAAAAATATAAATGCGAAAGTGACTCTTGTCTGTCTGTATGTTACATTTTCACGCCAAATCCGCTGAACCGAGCAGGATGAAATTTGACTCACAGATAGCTAATTCTATGGAGTAGGACATAATTTGTCCTTTCGTTTAAATGTAAAATTTATACTACTAACATTAGAAACTAAGTCTTTACTAACCAATGGATCTTTGATATCTGATTAAATAAATTATATTATTATTATTATTATAGGCTACTATTTATCTCGACAACGCAGGTGAAACCGCGGGGATTAACAAATACTACTTTTGACAAACCCTTAATTTAGTTAGTGGATCCTCATATCGTGTAGAATCTATGTGCAACTGCAAAATTTAAAGTTTTTATACCCCAGCGATTTAAGCTGTGCGTAGATGGATCAGTCAGCCAATCAAGACAAGCTTTTCGAGTAACGCCAAATTGCGATAAGATTGCGTTCGAGTAACGCCAGTATTTGTCTGTATCAATATTGTTTCAGAAATCAATGGTCATGGCCACCATAGGCACGGCCGTCGAAGTCACCACCCCAGCACCTCCCTCACGTCGTCTCTCTTCAGCCCATTTGGATTCGGTATGCATGGGCTCGATGATATATTTGCGCACGCTGCGTCCAATGGGAACACCTTCACCTCGTTCTCAACTTTCAATAGTTCACTAGCGGGACCTGGGAGCGCCAATATGAGAAGCACCACCACAACCACACGCACTGTCAATGGGAAGAAGATAACTACCAAGAAGTAAGTATATGGGTGCTTTATATTTATTGCAAATGCACTTGATCTTATTGTTTCGATTCGATACAACGAAGAATGAGATTATTCACTCATTGTTAACTTAACCCGGTAACAAAAAGAAGATGGTGGTTTGCTATTCCTCTTTACGTATGTTCGGGCATAACTCGGAAGTTTTTTTTTGTTTACGAAACCCTAACTAAGTCGCTACTCACATTTAAGTTGTGCCTAATGGCCAGCGCAGAGTGGCGGATGGAATGGCAGTTGAAATAAATACCATATTTATTTCAACGCACAGTAAAATCCTCCGGAGATATTGTCATTGTATCGAGTGCGTTAACAACATTTGTACAGTTATATGTCACCGTAAGATTGTGCAATGAGCGCCGTTGGTTTGTGATCTATCCCGCCTGATTTAAATTGTCGATGCATTGTGAACTGTATTATGCTGCTTGCAATGTGGCGTGTTAATTTTCGATAGTTCATGGTGCAACAATTTCAAACCGTTAAATTACTAACTGTCATCATACTTGAGTGCGACGGAACACACCTTGCGCGCTGATTGATCCCGCGCCACGTAAGGTGTCCCGCGCCGCCTGAGATGCGTAGGTATATGGCGGATGGTAAATCCTTAATTATATTTTTATATTAGTTTATTAAAAAATTATGTTGATTGATATAGTTGTTCTGATATGTGCATTTTCTTTATTTGACTCAGAGACCGACCAATCAGGGATGGTTAAGAATTTTATTTGTGATAAAATCGGAACCCTGTCGGTAAGTGCAGGTTCGATCACAATTTAACGGTTTGCCATGGATATATCATTAACTATAGAAAATTGATACGTTGTATTGTAGTGAACTCAGATTACTAAACATAGGCAGATGGAGCAGTACCTAACAAACGATGCGTGGTCGCGTAGCATTTATGTGTGCGTGACAACGAGGAGCGGCACTGTAGGGACACGTGCGCATCTCGGTGCGTGTAATGTTGCCAGATGTGGGGAAAAAACTCCCACAATTTTATCGATTGTTCTCAAGAGTACTTGTTAAAGATTGGTACTGTTCGTTCGCTATAAAGATACTTAAGTAGTATTTGGACATAATAATGGTTATCAAATAAATTATAGTAGAATGAAAGTTAAATATAATATATTTAATATTATATTCATTTATATATTTTTATTCATTTATAACAGGAAAAATATTTAATAAAGCTTTACGGAAAATTCTCTATAAGTATATTTACGTATATTAAAATTGAAAACATATATTATTCAAAATATTTATTAATAGGGTAGTTTACTGACATATCAAATCAGCTACTTTTTAATAAATGTCAAAACGATAGTTAATATGGAATTTTGTATGAAATACTAACCTAATGACGTCATAGTTTCACAGCATCAAATGATCTACTCTTGGTGGTTCTACTGGTAATTAAAAATCATAAAAAGCATTAAATGTACAACATATTTGATGTTTCCACGTGTTTTTAGATGTTTTATGCATTGTTTAGTGTTTGGTCATTTATTATTGACACTGTAAACTAGCCTATTGTTACAAAGTATTTTTCCTAAGAGTGCTGATTACAAGCATTTTCTCTCAACTCTCTGGAATTAGACAACTAGGTATCTTCATTGTGCTCATTCAATATTTTTCTTCAGAATTTTAGGATCGATTAAATCATTAATATAAAATCATTATACAAGTCTAACTAAAAGTGATTAAAAAAAAGTAAACAGTGACTACTAATTTAGACATAAAACTGCAATTCAATTCAATACTCAAGATTGCACCTGTTTTGTGTGATAGCTTTGTAACGTACATCTATATATTGTTATAGGCATTCAGTGTAACCTTTTCTCGTAGAGTTTTCGTTACGCTGTCCCTTATACCCGGTATATCTTTACCTTTAAACGAGCAATTCTTGTATCAAACAAAATATACGACTATTTCATGAAAATGTTACTAATATACCTTGGAGGAATATATTGATGATTTCTTTTGTCATTAATCAGTAAATATACTACCATTCTTGTCGGAAATAACATGTTGATAACTTTCGACGTATAACTGAGCTGCAATTTGCAAAAAACGTGATAAAATTTGATTTTCGCACTCCAACCGAAGCCACCACCTTAACACAGTTCACAATTTAGAGGCCAATAGAAAATCACAAAAATGTAAAACTTATAATATAAACTCTCATTAATATAATTATTATTTTTATTATAAACTAGCTGACCCCGCAGACGTTGTCCTGCCCTGAGAACAAAAATAAAACTGGGCCCTACCTACCTACCCCTGCCTACCCCTACCTACCCTACTTACCCCTACCTATCCTAAGACCTTCTCCTGGTTCTAAGCTACCTCCCCACCAATTTTCAGCCAAATCAGTTAAGCCGTTCTTGAGTTATGCGCTTACCAACACATTTAGCGATTCATGCACATTTCCTTAATTCAAGGAAACTTGTTTCGATGTAAACTGGCAACATCTACCAATATTTTGTGTTCCGAGTGAGTCGTAAAAAATTGTGAGTAAATAAATAACAAAACTATAAAATAAACAATAGTTACCTGTGGAAAGATATTTCATCTTCTTTTTTTGTTTTTGTGAACAACTTTTACAGTGTTTTATAATACAGGACGGCATTTTATACTCAAAATAACTAATCTCTTGTGACGTATAAGCAGTTCGACGCGTAGTGTAGCACTGACGCGAAGACGTATACCCTTTTGAATCTGTATTTGCTTTGGGGGCCACTCTCTCGTGTTCTGTGCGGTCTATCTGCCTATTGTTTATAAATCTGTGGTAGTGACGTTTAATGCCGAGACGAAGGTCGCGGGTCCGAATCCTACAATGAGCTTTAGGTGAAGGAAAACCTCGTGAGTAAACCATAGCACGGTGGTAGGGTACTTACTTTGTAGTACCTGACTGGTTGGCTACTACCCTCAAGTTGTAAATCTGTCGCCAAGCACCTACAGGCATGTTCCGACTGCTGCACTTTCGGCAGTTCCCTTCTAGGCTTTGTGTGCTACCATCGGCTATCATAGCAGCCGATGGTGGTCTGCCGATAGCATCGGCATCGGCAGACCACCATCGGCTACATCGTCACTAACTACGATGAGATTGCTGTCAAACCCCGGTCTATACTGTATAGAACATTATAAAAAATGAAAGTAACAATACTGATTGTTGAAAAATCTAGTCAGAGGCCGGCAACTAATATTGTATATTGCTCGCAAAGTAGTACGTGTTCTTAATTACATGAACACCACTGTATTATATAATAAATTATCTAAATATGTAAATGTAACTTCAAAAATACATGTAATATTAGCCTGAAATTAAATCATTAAATGTATGGTTTACCGCGCGCAAAGCGCTAATCTGACCACAAGTGCTGTGACGCCATAATAAGCTGCGAAGCGGAAAACAGGATAAAGCAGCCCACTTCACTCTTGTTTCCTTGCACGTCACGCCAGTTGCACCTAAGGCCCTCCTCGTGCCTCAACTTACTTTTGGTGAAACTATAGTAAATTATTTTTTCTTATAGATTCATTGGATATGTTATATTTTCCAGGGTGACGGAGAATGGGCGCGAGACAGTTATGTCGTACGAAAATGGGGTCCTGAAATCAAAGACTGTTAATGGCGTAGCTCAGTCACTGACATACAGTTAAACATAATTAAATGCTTAAAACCAAACTTGATCCAAATGTTAATAAAATTATACTCACATACAACATAATGCGAGTTATGAGTTCCAACTTATGATAGTAAAAAAAATGCTTTATTTACATTAATTTTCTGTACGTCCGCGTTGTAAATTAATTACAACGCGGACGGTAAAAATATCAAAATTCATACATAACTGCCTAATTTTAGTTATCGTAGATTAATATGTGCTTCACACTTGTGTTTAATTTAATTCTTAACAATTAACATTTGGGTGAGATTTTAGAGTAGATATTACCCTGCTCAATTGTTTAAATCTCGCTTCAATAATAATTGTGTTCTGTTTATTGTCGCGTGCACATCGTGATCTCTTACTCTGCGTCAGAGTTTAAGTAAAGAATCAACTATTTTTTATAAATGCTATTGTTCGATTCCTTTATGTACAATAATTTGTTTGTGCCCTGCAATGATAACAGTTACTTTTGCTGCCAACCTTTTAAGTAATTTTTTTAGAAAAATAGTGTATAGTCATTTATTATAATCACATTAATTTGTAGTGTTGAACAAGCTTAGAATAAAATTGGTAATAATAATTTAGGATAATCTGTAACTTCACAATATAAATTACTTGTCTATTACTTCAAAATATACTTGGCGTTTTAATTTGTAACATACTTTTTCATCCCCCATCTCGGAAAGAGTATTTTTGCTCTTCGATATCCAAGTGCAAAAGTAGTTTTTATCCACTAGAGGATAAAGTAAATTTTAATTTACAACATCGTGTGCACTAAGTTTTTTGAATTCAAAACATCATTCAACCTATTTACTTCTACCTCCATGGAGCCCGTAGACCCGAGTATTAGACATGGATCCGAATACCTACATACTTTTTTTAATTTGTTAAAAACTCGGACTCGGGTCCTCCTGGGTGTACTTTTTTAGTATTTCCTCGCTGAGGTGGGATGAAAAGTTACGTGTTGCACTCGTGTGGCCCTTCCTGGCTGGGCCACCATCACGGATTTGAATTCAGAGTCTGTCGCTATTTTGTCCTAGAATATCACATTTTGTCGCGCCCTCGTTCAAAAGTAATAAGGGTTTTTTGGTGGCCCTGCCAGGAACAATACTTCCTGGCAGAGCCACCTCATATCTCAACAACTAAAGCACCTAGCGAATATCTGTTTGGTTCCAGAATTCGTCCCTAATTTGTCCAATTTTGTCTTATTTTTAAACGATTTCAAAAAGGAGGAGGTTCTCAATTAGTCGGAATCTTTTTTTTTTATGTATGTTCCCCTATTACTTTGGACCGATTTGGAAAATTCTTGTTCTGTTTGAAAGGGTATATACTTTACAGGTGGTCCCATGGTCATTGGGTCAGGATCTGATGATGAAATCCTGGAGAAATCGAGGGAACTCTTCCAATTTTATAGGCACTTTCAATGTTTTTCATATACTTTTTAAAGCTATTCAGATATTTGCATCTGGTAGTCATCATTTACGGTGTTGCGCTGATGATGGAAGTTACAACTCCTTAACGATTAGGAGTTAAGGGATAATTCTTTAAATATTATAGGACCTTTTAGACCGTTAGTTATATCATTTGATGTGATGATGGAAGGTACATCGATAGCTTATACTAGGTCAGTGATAAAACATAAGAAACTAAAAATTGAAAAATAAAAACCTTTTAACAAAAAATAGCACCGACTTCAAAACACTAAAACTCTAATCAACCTGACTCTGTTTTGAAGTCAGTGCTACCAGGTACCGGTTCTATTTTTTGTTAAAAGTTTTTTATTGAAGATATTAAAAAACGATTTGTACACACGGCCACAGATCAAGTTACACACTGCGGCACCTTATGCGGTTGTAATAGGCGCTATTTTGCAACAAAAATGTGTAGCTTGATCTGTGGCCGTGTTTACATACCAGGCTATTTGTAGGGTAAAAAGACAACTTAAACGATTAAAAAAATAACATTTAGCCATTCATTTGTCTTTCATTAATTCATCTAATTCTTTTTATTTACTTTTCTAGGAAAAAATGTTTCAAATTAATGACAAACCTTTTTTTTTGGTATCTTTTATACGGCGGGCCTTGAAAGACTTAGACCGAGCAGTGTGGACAGCTGTGTGGCAGAGCCACCATCACGGATCTGAATTCCTGGTCTGTCGCTATTTTGTCCTCGAATATCAGATTTTGTCGTGTCCTGGTTCAAAAGTTATAAGGGTTTCATATCTCAAAGATCTGTTTGCTTCCAGAATTTGTCCCTAATTTGTCAAATTTTGTCCCCAAATCCCAGTTTTTTTTCCCTTTTTTGATCCCATTTTTGCGATATCGTAGTTTTATTAAATGTATGTACCTTAACGTACCATGTTGACCAAGATCACACCACATCTACTACTACTACGTACCTATCAGTCTAGTAGAATTTGAATTAATAAAATACATGTCACTCCATCAATCACTACGTTTGTGAGTGCGAGTAAAATGCTGTGAGTTTTTTTTAAGTCTTTTGAATAGGAGCGACATCATAAATAAATCGGACAAGTGCGAGTTAAAATCGCGTGGAGAGGGTTCCGTACATGTTTAACTAAGCTCCATAAATAATCTGACCTAAATTTGTTGTTGGTAACGATAAAGTTTTTTTTTTGGTAATACGAGTTTTCTAAAAATTAAACCTAGCTAGATCCATTTATCGCCCCCGAATCCCTCTGCATACGAAAAAAAAATGATGAATACCCCCATGTTTGAAATTAATTTATTTACGTAACACGTCCATGTTTGGGTCACCGACTTACATTATGTGTACCAACTTTCAACTCAATCCAGTCCAATATTTTCGGACAGACGCACGAGTGATCCTATACCTAAGGCTTGCGTTTTTTTTTCTTTAGAGTTCCGGAACCTTAAAAATCAATAATGAGCAAACCCTTGGTAAATATAAACCATTTTACGTACGGATCCCAGACAATATTAAAGTTATCAGGCGTAACATCTACTAGATCAATACTGTACGCAAACAATTAATGTAAAACCATTTCAATGTTAGATAGATAGTAGGTAGGTACCTATCTACCATTATGTTCAGTCATTTTTAATTTACGCTTCATGCATGATGCACAAACTAAGAGTTCGAGTTTTAGCAATATTTTGAAATGTTTAGCATCTAGAATTTGTCGATGATGGCGTTGGTTTATAGTTGCTGTTTTTGGTTTTCACTGCGGTTGGGTGGTATATTAATTGGAATAATATCATTGGTATGTATTTTTTAAATATTGCTGTACTAAATATCTACCTACCTACCAGTACCAGTGTAGGTAGTGTGTAGACCAAAGTGTAGACATAAGGTGGCGAACCGATGAACCGAACCGGATTCTTCCCAACCACAAACGAATAAAGGATTCCTAAAAGGTAAGCCGATGGGAATCTGCTTGTATGGACCCTTCGCCACTGGTAGATACCTTATTTTCATTTGGGGCCATTCAATTATTACGTAAGACTATTTTCGCTATTTTTGGACCCCCTCCCCCCTGTTTAATATTTATTACGTAAGAATCTAAAGGAAAAAATGAATACACGTTTGGTTTATTTTTCAAAGTATTTTTTTTAATGTTTATTTGTACTTTTGGCGCGGGTCCGTTGCCATGGAAATGGAAATATCATTTACCTATTAGGTACGCATCCGAGCGAACCTCGGAGCAATCGCGCGGTTGCTTGCGGTTTTTCAAAGTGTAATTGTAACTTTGTGCAATTTTTTTATTTTACGTAAGAACTATCGAGACTCCCTCCCACCCCCTTGTAAGAAAACATTTTAAGATAAATCGTTTTTATGTTATTTAAGAAAATAGGTGAAGATAGACCCCCCCCCTTATCTCCGAAAATACTGGGCCAAAAATTTTGAAAAAATATACAGCTGATAGTTCTTTACCTATCTCTGATTTTTAATTCGGGTCACAAAAGGTAAACAAACAAATGTCATTGTGTCAAATCATTAAATTTCAGAAAAGCAAAACATTTGGTTCTTAATACTAGTACTCGCTCGCGGTTTCGCTTGGTATTATTTATGGTAATTAATCAACTATCATACCTTTGCGTATGTAAAGCTTCTATAACTGATCATGATATTATCAAACACGGGCCTACCCATCTTCCAGGGCACCAATGACATACCGTCCGGTCTCCTGCCATCGTCACGTACCAGCCCGTTAGGTTCCTTCTAAAATAGCTGGCACGCCGGCGGTGACAAGAGCACGGCGGATCAAATCATTGAGTGCTGCATGTCTTGACAGCCTCCAAGCTACATATTTTGGTTGCAAAATAGCGCCTATTACAACCGCATAAGGTGTCGCAGTGTGTACCTTGATCTGTGGCCGTGTGTACCTAATAGTTCATTTGATAAAGATACTTTTGAATTAAAAAACTCTGCACCTATTCTCTGTCTGAGTAAGTACCTACATAAATAATATTTTTGTTTTGTAGCTGCAAGCATTGTTATTCTTGACTGCGTGTTGCTTGGCATATAATCATACGCAACAAGTAAAGGATAAAATTATCTTTTGGATCAGCAATTTGAATCTTCTCTACGCAAAAGACTATTTGGAAAATATTAAAGAAGGTACGTTATCTACATAGAGGGTGCCTCTACCCAGATGTATAGTTGTGTTCAAAGAGGTCGCGTTTCATTATATTCAGTGAATTCATCAACTCAATGACAATCATGCTGCCCTTAGTTAAAAACACTTTTGACTGCGAAAATCAGTCAAAAATGTTTTTAACTAAAGGCAGCTGTCAAAAATACTTTTGCCTAATTTTTGCAGTCAAAAGTGGTTTTGACTGGTTATGAGTTTCGACTGTAACATCTGTGAATTACAACCGTTTGAGCGGAAATTTTTATATTCAATTTAAAAAAAAAATTGCATAATTCACAATCTGGAAAACGAGAAACCTTAAAAATAAGTTTATGTCACGTTTATTATTATTATGTGGATGAGTACCTATAATCTAATCTAATGAACTCTTGTATATATATATATAATCAACCTTTCACGGTAAATGTTGCTCCAGTGAGAAGTTAGAACAATTGTTGATCCACCTATTTCATGTGTATACTCAGCTCCGCGTCTCGCAAACTGATATACTTTGATCCGTCTTTGATGCGCGTGTGACGTAGGTGGATCTGCACTGACAGGTTTTGAACATACTCGTCAACGATTTGACCATTATTTGTTGATCCATTAACGGTCGAAAAAATCATACTGAATGTGATTTCTTAGATCCAGAATATATTTAACTTATATGCGACATTTACTTCGACAAAGTTGATCCGGAGCCAAAATTGACGAATAGGTACTGAAACACAAAGCGGCAACGTCGCGTTCTGCGTGTGACAGAGAACCCCGTATATTAATTCGTTAGAGTAATAAGGTAAGAAGATGCGTTAGCTGCTGCGTTTGAGTTTATGGACAGTTTTTAACCATGGACACCGTCCGATTGTTATATGGAATGCATAGTAGATACCTACATATACAGTTTTTTTTTTTTACCGTCCCGGATAATTTTAAGGATTATTCTACTCGTGAAAACAAGCAACTTTTATTATTGGACTAAAGATGAAATCCTACTTAATATTATAAATGCGAAAGTTTGTGAGTATAGATGTATGGATGCATGGATGGATGTATGAATGTATGTATGTTTGAAACTCTTTCACGCAACAACTACTGAACGGATTTGGATGAAACTTGGCACATAGGTAGATCATACCCTGGAATAACATATAGGCTACTTTTTTATCCCGAATAATCCCGATAGTATTTTCCCGTGGGATAATTATCGAACACCACGAGGGAAACGCCACGGGATTCCATTATGTATGTTTTTTACTCTATCACGCAAAAACTACTGAACGGATTTGAATTAAACTTAGCATCCCATCATTTGGGAAAACTTAAGAACCCTCGGGAATGTGGGGCGGAAGTTAAAGAGTAGCCGTTTGAGTCATTATCGCCCTGCCCACATCGCTGAACTGATGAATGTGAAATTTGACATGTGAATAGATTTTGACACCATATATGAAGGGATTTTTTTAATTCGTTTCCGCAGCGTTGGAAAAGGGCCTTTTGTACGATTTTAAGAATCATAATATCTCTGGAACCGTAAGGCCTAGAAGACTGAAATTTTTAATGTAGCCTTTTCAGTAAAAAATATTAGAAACCGGTGCAAGCGTTTCTCAAACTTTTGTCTATGGGACGAAATATTTAAAAAAACAAGGGTTTTGCTTTGTTTCCGATAAACCTTCATAACTTTGTGATTTTAAATGATACTAACTCAAAATTTATAGTCTACATAGTTTAATAACATTGCTAAAATGTAGTCTCGGCGTTTCTCAAACTTTTGTTCTTCGAAGAAGTTATTACCGATGGAAATAATGCGTTTTTCAAACTCCTTTATGTCTGCAACGGCTAAAGCTAAGAAAATAAAATTTCGTAAACGAGTTACCCTATACAAATACTATAAATTTCAACTCGGTGTTTGTCAAAGTTTTGCCCATAAACAAAGTAAAAATGTTGAAAATTTACTTTTAGCAACCTGTTTATCTGAGCTAATATTCATAGCAGAAGCTTGATTTTTGGGATATGAGCGTTCCACAGTATTTGTTTCGAAATGTACTACTAAGTTTCTCAAACTTTTCATGCGGCATAAAGTTAGAAAGGGTGAAACATATTTTGAATATAGACTATTCGATACAATTAGAACAATATTAAATACAGTGTTTCTCAAAATGCAAAGCAATAAGCAGTCCCTTGAGTGTAGATGTTGATCCGGTTGGAGCCACATTAGTTACCAGAGATGCATATTGGATCAACAAAGTGCTCGCGTGAAGTCGCGTCTGATCAACATTTACCGTAAAGGGATATATGTAGATGTAGGTAGAGGTAGGTAGTGGTAGGTAGTGGTAGGTAGAGGTAGGTAGGGATAGGTAGGTAGGTAGAGGGTAGGTAGGTAGGTAGAGGGTAGGTAGGTAGGTAGAGGGTAGGTAGGTAGGTCCCAGTTTTTTTGTTCTCAGGGCAGGACAAAGTCTGTCGGGTCAGCTAGTCGCGAATAAAAAAATAGCTGTTTATATATACAAACATATTTTATAAAAACCGTATGGACCAGCAAATTTTTTTGTTTCGCGATTTCAGTTTTGGTGCCACATTATCTGGGGTCATAACATTATTGGTTACTAGCTGTTCCGTGCGGTTTCACTCGCGTTCCCGGGATAAAAAGTAGCCTATAACCTTTGGGAATAATGTAGCTTCCTATTAGTGAAATATTTTTTCAGATCGGTTCAGTAGTTTTGGAGCCTATTCAATGCAAACAAACAAACAAATAAACAATCAAATCTTTCCTCTTTATAATATTAGTATAGATGACTCCACCTATCACGCCGCAGGTCATGTCGTAGGTTCGATTCCCAACCAGGACAAACATTTGTGTGCATGAACAAGTCTGTTTGTCCTGTTGTGAAAAATGTCCCAGGATATTTTATTTTTAAATTTTGAGTTTATTATGTTTTATCACTGACCTAGTATAAGCTATCTTTGAACCTTCCATCATCACATCAAATTATATAACTAAAGAATTATCCCCTAACTCCTAATCGTTAAGGAGTTGTATACTTCCATCATCAGCTCAGCAACGTAAATGACTACCAGACGCAAACATCTGAATAGCTTTAGAAATTATATGAAAAACATTGTAAGTGCCTATAAAATTGGAAGAGTTTTCTCGATTTCTCCAGGATCCCATGATCAAATCCTGACCTGGTGACTATGGGATGGGATCTGTGAAGTATAACCCTTTCAAACAAAAAAAGAATCTTCCAAATCGGTCCAGGGGCCTTCGAGTAATCAGTAAACATACATTAAAAAAAATAGAGAACCTCCTCCTTTTTTAAAGTCGGTTAAAAAGACAAAGCGCTGACTCTGTAACTATTTCGACGTATGCCATTGCCGAAAGTTGAAAGCGAAGTGAGTGGTAGGGCAGACGGCAGTTTGTAAACACATACTTCTCTCAATTATGCCGCGGCAATATTTAGGTAATTATTGCCGGCAGCGCGAGGAGCAGTGGCAACGTCGCGGCTGCTTTCAGCCAATCCGATTATTTGCTGTGCTCTGATTGGCTCATTTAAATCGGATCAACATTTTCCGTAACTATCGCAAGGTGGATTTGTATATCGGATCAACTTCGGCAAACGCTAGTAAACAGTCCCGTGAGTGTAGATGTTGATCCGGTTGGAGCCACATTAGTTACCAGAGATGCATATTGGATCAACAAAAGGCGCCGGATCAACATGCGTTTTTGGATCAACAAAGTGCTCGCGTGAAGTCGCGTCTGATCAACATTTACCGTAAAGGGATATCTATATATATATATATAGTATATATATATATATCGATTTATCTCTCCTGAAACCCTCTGAATACCTACTAAATTTCATGAAAATCGTTGGAGCCGTTTCCGAGATTCAGATTATATATACCTACTATAAAATTTGAATTTCGCGGGTTTTTTGGCACATCCCCTTCAAATAAATTCTTCAACGTTATTATCTATATATATAAAAGAGAAGCGGTTTTTTGGGTAAACATCCCCCTGCCCACACCGCTGAACCGATTAATGTGAAATTTGGCATGTGCATAGATTTTGTCACGTAGAACCCATTTAAGAAGCGATTTTTCGAAATTCCTTTCCACAGCGGTGGAAACGGGCCCTTTGTGCGATTTTAAGAATCTTAGTATCTCTGGAACCTTAGGGTCTAGAAGTCTGAAATTTTTAATGTAGCTTTTTCATTAAAAAAATATTAGATATGGATGCGAGCGTTTCTCTAACTTTTGTCTATGGGAGGAAAATTTAAAAAAATAAGGGATTTGCTTTGTTCCCGTTAAGGTGGAGGCGTCGGTTGGAGCGCGAAATTCAAATTTTATCACGTTTTTTGCAAATTGCAGCTCAGTTAGGTATAGGTCGTATGTTATCAAAATGTTATTTGCGAGAAGAATGGAAGTATATTTACTGATTAATAACAAAAGAAATCATCAACATATTCCGCCAAGGTATATGACTGACATATACGACTATTTCATGAAAATGTTACTAATAAAAATGTTCCAACCGAACGTTTACCCTTAAACCTTGATAACTTTGTGAGTTTGAATGCTGCAAACTCAAAATTTATAGTGTAGGTAGTTTAATAATACTGCTAAAATGTATTTTCGGCGTTGCTCAAACTTTTTTTCTTCGAGGAAGATATTACCGATGGAAATTATGCATTTTTCAAACTCTTATATCTCTGCAACGGCTGAAGATAGGCAAATGAAATTTCGTATACGCGTTATGCTATGCTATGTTATACAAATGCTACAAATTTCAACTTGGTGTTTGTCAAAGTTTTGCCCATAGACAAAGTAAAAATGTTGAAAATTTACTTTTAACATCCTGTTTTTCTCAGTTAATATTTATAGCAGAAGCTTGATTTTTGGAATATAAGCTTTCTACAGTATTTGTTTCAAAATGTACTGTCAAGTTTCTCAAACTTTCCATGCGGCATATAGTTATAAAGGGTGAAATATCCAATTTTTGCACTTTAATATTTTTGTAATGGCTCAAGCTAGAGACTTTAAATTTGGAATATAAACTATTCAATACAATTGAAACAATATTCAAACCAGTGTTTCTAAAATTTTTGTCTCAAGAAGTCCATGAAAAGTTATGAACGGCTACCATCGTACTAAAACCTAACTAAACTGACTGACTATGACTCGAAGAAGATTTAACATGACTTGAACTTTGAAACTTGACGATTGACGAGAATTTAATACATGAAGAATATAAAAATACCTACATTGCTCAACTTGACACTGGCAAAATATACGAAGTGTGATGCAAAAATTAAAAAAAAAAAAACAAGATGCCACTAATGCCATTCTATAGCTTAGATAAGCCCGATGATAAAAATATAAGGTTGCGTGGCCTCAGCCTGGAGGATTTCCTAGTCGGCTAGGTTTTCCTTCACCGAAAGCTCAAGCTCAAGATAGGATCCACCTTCCACTGCGCTATCTATATATATATGTATATACTAACTAGCTTTCGCCCTGCGGTTTCACCCGCATTAGTGTTCATGAACATCCCGTTGTCTATTTAACCAACCAAATAATAATATAATAATAATAATATCCTGGGACATTCTTCACACACGGTTATCTGATCCCAAACTAAGCAGAGCTTGTACTAAGGAAACCAGATAACTGATATACTACATATAAAACTTTTTTTTTTTTTTGTAAATACATACTTATATAGATAATTACACCCGGTAGGTCAATTTGTCCGTTAGTATTCTCATAACTTGAGAACCACAATACAGATCGTGAAGCGCTTTTCAAAGATAAGTATCTTAGGTTCAGGTTTCTAGAGGAAGGTACAAAGCTACAAAGGTAAATATCCAAAGACATGTATAGTTGTTCTGTGACGATTGAATGCTACATAAATATATTATGCATATGGAGTTCAGTTTTCACGTCTAAATACTTAAAAATTACAATCCATTATGTACTTATGTTTTTGTTATATTAAAAAACAGTCAAAGGTTCAAAGCCATACAGCCTTTGGTTAAAAATTACAATCCATGATATACTTAAGTTTTTGTTATGTTAAAAACAGTCAAAGGTTCAGAGCCATACAGCCTTCTTATATTTTTTATTAAATGTGTATAATGAATTCTTATGTGTTCGTTTTATAAGCTTCGGATGGCATGAAAGAGATAAAGTGTTTTACTTTTTTCTTTCTTTCTAAACGTTCAAACAGTGTTTAATGAAAATTGGCAGAGGGGTAACCCGGAGATAAGTAGGTAGGTATTTTTATTTCAGGACTTGTGAGAAACTAAGAACAGCTTCTAAAATGATTGTCTCATACAATACAGATTGATGAAAAATTGTCAAGAACTACCAACATAAACCTATTCATGATTAAACTATACTAATAATAATCTATCTAACTTTAGTAGGTATATCTATCTATCTATACTAATAAAAAAACTGAAGAGTTTGTTTGTTTGTAAGCGCTTATCACTGGATCTAAGCCCAATTATTAAGAATAGTTATAAGCTATATAACATCACGCTACGATCCTTCAGAGCCGAGCTTCGATCAACCGTAGCAATAATAAAAAGAACGCTAAGCGGGAGGATTACCTCGCCTGAGGGCACCCCCAATGGGGTACGGACCTCGGCTCAGGGCGTTACCGGGGGGAGGGGGAGGACATAGTACGAGTTACGACTAATTAGCGGCGGTCGGATTACTGGGAGCAGCTCGGGACGGGATGAGACTGGGTAGGACGTCGCGACGATCCTCGCCGTCGAGGACGATACCGAGGATGTCGGTTTTGTGTAGTGTCTTGTGTGTTGGTTTCGCGAGCTGAGAGAGCTGCAGTCTGAGCGATGGTGATAGGGTCGTCCGGCTCGCTGATGGCTTGCCTTGGTCGTCGGATACGGAAGATTTTCGAGGGGGTGTAGGTTGCGGCTTGTACTATGAGCGGATTACGGTGGTTTACCGCGGTATCAAAAAAGCGGCGTGAAGCGCGTTTCATGAACTGTTTGATGGTGGTGAGTCCTAGATCGATATGAAGGTTTTCGTTGCGCATGTACCAGGGGGCTCCCGTGGCTTTGCGCATGAATCGGTTTTGTATAACCTGAAGTCTATGGATCTTGCGGGGGTTAGCCTGGGCGAACACAGGGCTAGCATAGGTCATGATTGGGCGGATGCACGCGGTGTAGAGTCTGACCTTGCTTTTTAGGGCAAGTTTAGATTTACTATTCAAAAGGAAATGAAGGCGACCTAACACAAAGGCGGCGCGCGCGCGTACCCGCTCTGTGTGCTGCAAAGGTTAATCGATCATCAAGAATCACTCCTAGATATTTGGATTCCTTTTCCCAAGGGATCGGGTCACCGAATAGGGTGATGGGCTTGGGGGAGGGGGGTCGGCGTCTACGGTCAGCTCTACTGAATAGAACCGCCTGACTCTTAGTCGGGTTGATTTCAATCCTCCATTTCTTGGTCGCAGATTGGAGGTTTTTGGCGATGGCTTGAGGGGATCTACCGGATGTAAAAACGGCGTTGTCGTCCGCGAAGAGTGCTATCTTGACTTTATTAAATAAGGGGATGTCGCTCGTGTAGAGGGAGAAGAGGATGGGTGGATGACAGCGATCGCCCGATGTAACCCGAGCAATACCGAAAAGAACCGAACTATTCACAACTTCACCACAGGTCCTATACGTACCTAATTTGGTTGATGATAAATTGCTTTACTGTTTGCTATTACTATTATTATGACTGACAGATACGACTATTTCATGAAAATGTTACTAATATACCTTGGAAGAATATATTCATAATTTCTTTTGTAATTAATCAGTAAATATACTTCCATTCTTCTCGCAAATAACATCTTGATAACATACGACCTATAATAATAATATAATAATAATAATTTATTTATTTAATCAGATATCAAAGATCCATTGGTTAGTAAAGACTTAGTTTCTAATGTTAGTATAAATTTTACATTTAAACGAAAGGACAAATTATGCACACACCAATCGATTAGAGCCCATGTGCGTGCGCACAAAGTGTCTCATAATCGGCGATCCACTGTGATCCGCTACTGTCTTCAGAATACTGTTCCGGCTACCTCGCACTCTCCTTAACAAGGATGCTGTTTTTTTCCGGATTATCGCCCCGAAGTCGTCCGTATGGGCCAGCGCGAACATCCCTGAAGCACTACAGAATCGAGGCAGGCGCAAGAGCATCCTAAAGGCATTATTGTATTGGACGCGTAGGACACTGAGTGACTTTTTCGTATAATCGACCCATAGACCGCCCGTGTAGAAGAAGCTTTGACAGTACGCCTTGAAAAGGGTGATTTTGACCTGGTCGCTACAACGAGCAAATCTACGAGCCAGCATATTACTTCTGACAGCCAGTGCCCTACGCTCCCTTTCAATGTCGTCATTGTCTCTAAGTTCATCGGTAAGGATATGCCCGAGGTATTTGAACTGTGATACTCTGCGTACGTTCAATCCGTATAGTGTGATGTCAGGAATACTCTCAGGATACCCACCGACTGGCCTAAAGACAATGTATTCACATTTCTTAACATTATACAGGAGTCCATGAGAAGCCGCATAATTCTCACAAACTCTCAGCATATTTCCTGTGGCCTCTGCGATCGGGGCCAGCAACACCATGTCGTCTGCGTAACCGATGTTATTAATAGTAACACCATCTACCCGACACCCCACACGCATATTGCTGAGCTCGACAATTAGGTCATCCACGTACAGGTTGAAGAGCTTGGGAGACGTTAAACCCCCCTGTCTCACCCCGCACTGCAACCCATACGTATCAGAAAACGTGTTGGACCACTTTACAACGTTACTTTGATTGGCATACCAGAACTTAAATATGTTTACAATTTCCACCGGCACACCCCTGTCCCCCAACTTTTTCCAGAATTTATCATAGGATACAAGATCGAATGCTCTAGATAGGTCAAGGAAACAGGCATACACCGGCGTTCTGCGGTCCGTATAGTACTGGACCGTATGCTTGAGACTTAAAATAGCG